>OZ001351.1:4886268-5521752 GCA_963924055.1 Drosophila limbata | reverse complement strand
ACAATGGGACATATGTGCAGTGCAAAACGTGTAATCGCTCATTAAAAAAAGATCGTTCATTTAATTTAAAAAAACACATTGTTGGAGTGCACAAAATAAAAATAGAATTACAAGACGAGGAGTTCATTGAAAACATTACACAACCCAGAAAAGAAATAGTTAAAGTTAAAATAAATAAAAAACAGTTAATTCGTTCGTACATAGGACTGGTGACAGAAGAAAGCGTACCTTTCAATGTTTTAAATTCGGTAAACATGAGAAATATAATTGATCCGATTTGTCACGGTCTTACGGAAAAGAGTGGAAAAAGCTTTAAGCTAAATGGCAGTAAATGCAAAAACATGCTAAAACATGCGGCGGAAAACATACGCAGCGAAATGCAACAAGAAATGCAGGGCCGATTACTGTCCTTAAAAATAGATAGCGCAACTCGGCTTAGCCGTAATATTTTTGGAATAAGTGCGCAATTTATTAATGAAAATGTAATTATATCCCGGATTTTAGGCATGTCTGAAATTAAAGGCGCTAGTGGAAGTACATCTAAAAATCTGGCCAAAGAAATTATAGCTACTTTGGATAAGTACAACATCCGATTGAATCAAATTATTTCAATTACATCAGACAATGGAGCTAATATGATTAAAACAACAATAATATTATCACATAGTTATATAGCTGATGATGATTTTGAAGGCTCACTAAAAAAATTGATAATTTTGAGAACTCAGAAGAATTGCACGTGGGTAATATACAAATATGCCGGTGTGCAGCACATACTGCACAACTTTGCGCACTTGATGTTTCAAAAAAGGCAGACATTAAAAGCTATTTACTTCAATGTCGCAACATGACGAAATACATTCGTAAGCCGTCACATGGATACCGTGAGGCATTTGACTTAGTAAACTGAAATTGCCTCAATTGGATTGTCCTACAAGGTGGGGATCAACATATGAAATGATCGATCGACTAAACAAAGCTAAGGATGTATTGAGCGAAATTGAAGCAATCGAAAATAAAACTGATGATGAAAATTTCGACGCTACTTCTATGTTGTGGGAGTTCATAGATAGCTACACTTGCATTATGAATCCACTGCAAAAAACTATTGTGAAGTTCCAAGAAGAGCAATTGCACTACGGCAATTTCTACGCTTTATGGCTCACATGTAAATTGACAACAAAAGAAATTTTACAATCACGGTCAGATAGCGAAAATTCGATTGGTTTTGAAATTGGTAAAACCCTCATTAAAAGCATAGAAATGCGAACCGAAAAACTTATATCGAATGTGGGATTTGATGCATGCCTATACTTAGACCCGAGATTTCAACAAATTCTCTCCTCGAGTCAGAAAAAAAATGCTGTACACTTCTTAAAAGCTTTGTGGGAAAAAATTAAAGCAAATAACCCAAAACTTAATTCCTCAACAACCTCAGTTAATTGTATAAGTCTTGAAGAAGGGCTGGAAAATAATGAGTTCGACTTGTTAGACAGCTATTTGGAATCTACGATGTCGCCAGTAGATGAATGCACGGATGTTTTTACAAAAATCGAAACACTAAAACTCCCTTACATGAAAGCAAATGCCAATGTATTGAACTTCTGGAGAGAAAGAAAGTCGTCTGATCCTGAACTGTATGCACTAACCAAAGTATGGTTTGCCATACCGCCAACACAAGTAAGAAGAATTGCTAATGCTGCAAGAAATATGTTAATAACTTTTAATTTTATTTAGGTCACAATCGAACGCGCATTTTCATCATTAAAACTTATATTGGCCGACAATCGGAATAGGTTAAACCACGACACATTAGAAAATATTTTACTTGTCAAACTAAACTCAACCCATTTGGATAGTGGCATTGAAAATTTCCCTTAATTTGAAAATGAAGAAAATCATAATTGAAATTATCAGGCATGCCACATAAATCTCTTTCACTTGAGTTTCACGTCAATTTCATTTCTCCGTGCCACAGTCTCAATCACCTGCACAATTTTTGGTGAAACGAAATCATCGCTCAATTCACTGGCATCCGATGCCATGAGAATAATGTCACATTTTTTGTCCGAAATTTGGAATTTAGAGTTGTTGAGTAACTTTCATTGTTTGTCGCGCCAATAACTTTTAAATTTTTTTAGGCTATACAATATCAATTATTAAATAAATAAATTAAATAATATTAATTAAAGAAGAAATAAAATAAAAACCTACTTTTCAGCAATAATAAACTTACAAAAATTACTAAACAAACCCTTGGGAAATTTAATCTGAGAAGGGGCCAACCCTTAGCAGCCTAGTACGAAAAGGTTGATGAACATGCTTAAAAACCTAAATCACACGAATTTCTGTGGCACGGAGAAATTTTCGAAGTGGAATTGCTTTTTTCTGAAATCACTTTCACTAGTGTTTTTTGTGGCATGCCTGTATTATTATTAAGTCATGATTCATAATTGAAATTATTATTATTATGTTTGAAATTTAATGTTTTATTTTTGTAATATGTTTCATATATATATATATTTAGTAAAGACACTATTGGAAAATAAATAAAATATATAGCGGTAAAATCTGATATGCGGCAAAATACTTAGAAAAAATACTTACTGCTTAGAGAGCAACTACAAAGAGCGACTACGAAGCAGAAACGATAGCAACAACAGAAGGGAAAGAGATAAAGAATGCATATGCTCTCTCGCATAAGCACAAAAATAATTTTCATTCGCTCAGCTTGCATCTAGCTGTCGATGCTTGCGCTCTTACTACAACTACAAATAGTCAGCCGCACATTTTTTGCTGATGCTTTTACTCTGTACTCCGACGTTCTGTGCTACAAAGCAGAGCAGAAGAACAACCGTTTTGTTTTTGTGCTCTCTGCTGTGCTTCAGAGCCGATCGAAATCAGAGCAATAGCGGCAGCAAAGCAATATTTTCTTTGAAATTGCTGCTATGTAGCAGCAAATGCAAACACTGGTTAGCACAACTATTTTTAGAGGTTAAAAAGAGTTTGCTACACGTGCTTTGACTGTTGGATAACTTGGCTGGCTGTAGCATTTATGATCTGGTTTTTTTTGTTTTTACAAGCTTCAAGTATGTATTAAAAGAAAATAAATGTTTTGTGACCTGTGAATATATGTTGTAGTATTAATTTTGGCTTGACACTAACATGCTTTTTAATACCATGTTTGTAAGCAAATTCCATCTTCTGTAGAGTAAAACTATGTGAGGCCCATATTGGCCTGAAAAAAAAATATAGTTGTGTGAAATTATGGTTCGTCCAGTGTGTAAACTGTCCCTGATCAGCTGCCCTGGGCTCCCCATGCTTAAATTATGGCTTTTTTCAGAAACCATGTCAGTCTGCAGGCAAACACTTTTTGGAGTATGGCATGGAGAAAAAGATGCCTCACGCAAATTTTCAGCTGTACGCGACTTTGTACTTTCAAATATTATTGACAAATCGAAATTTTCTGAGCAGGATTATAATTCCATTGTTGATGAAGTCAAAATTTTCTGCAAAAGGCTGTCCGAAAAGTGGAGAAAATGCAATAGAGATAAAAAGCGATTCGAATGCAACAACGCAGATTGGTTGAACGAAGATTTGGTTCTTTTACGTCCAGACAAGAAATTGGGTGCGGGACGAAGGAAAAAGGACATATCTGATTGCCACCCAAAACGTCAATGCACGAAAGTTTCAAATCTCATCGAAGGCAACACTTGTGATGAGCTTATAAGAGCAACACGCATTAGTCTATACAAAAGTGAAAAAAGAAGTGCATCAGATATTGTTTCAATGGTAGCCACAGATCCGGATGCATCTAAAAAAAATAAAAAGAAGCCTGGATGTAGACCAACAGCTGCCAATAAAATATACTCCTGAGGAAGCGTTAGCCCTTTACATTGATGGCGATTACACCAAAAACTCATATAAGCTTTTGCAAGCTGGTACAAAATCGCGAAAAGCTAATATTTTCCTCACATACGATGTTCTGCGATCCGCTAAGAAGATGTGCTATCCGGATTCGGTTAGAACGGAAGAATGTTGTGCAGAAGTTCCGTTGCAAGAGATGCTGAACCACACAATATCCAGAATTGTTGAAGCCCATCCCGATGCATTTAGTCAAATTTCAGTTGATGAAGGCAAATTCGAAAATTTGATACTCTATTCTAAATGGGGATGCGATGGGAGCTCTGGTCACGCAACCTATCGCCAAAGTTTTAGCAATTCAGAACTCAAAATGGCAGACCAGCATGTGTTCTTCATTTCTATTGTGCCGCTAGAAGTGCTATTGGGAAGCCATACACTTTGGAAAAATCCTCGTCCATCATCGACTCGGTATTGTCGACCTCTGAAAATATTGTTTGCCAAAGAGTCTACAGATTTGGTTAAAGTTGAGATTCAAAATATACAAGCTCAGATATTGGAAATCGTGCCCACTCGATTGAGCCGCTTCCAAGTTGACCACAAACTGCAGCTTACGATGATCGACGGGAAAGTTTTTAGCGTAATTGCTGCAAATGGCATCTACATCGTTCATCAATTTAGGTGTGGCCTTACAAATGCCGCATATTTGCGATGATATATATATATGAGATATTTGCAGATTGCCAAAAAACGATGACTTATTTAAATACGGACTGTCGACCATGCACAGTTGGATTCGTTGCTTTGAATGCGTGCTACACATAAGTTATCGGCTGCCCATTAAAAAGTGGCAGGTCCGTGGCTCAGATAAGAGCATAGTCGATCAACGAAAGGCAACTATCCAAGATAGGTTCAGGGTCGAAATGGCATTATTGGTAGATATTCCAATGCAAGGTTCTGGCAACACTAATAGTGGTAATACGGCCCGAAGGTTTTTTCAAAATTACAAATTGTCTTCACAAATAACAGGAGTGAGTCAGGAATTAATAAGAAGATTAAGAGTAATTCTGCGCTGTATGGTCTCTGGATTTTCAATAAACACAGATAGCTTTCGCAAATATGGGTTGGGTACTGCACAGATTTTCGTAAGAGAATATCCCTGGTTTTACATGCCTTCCTCAGTGCACAAGATTTTGATTCACGGAGCGGATATTATTGAAAGTGTGCCATTACCATTAGGCATGATGTCGGAAGAAGCATTGGAAGCCAGAAATAAAGATATACGAAATTTTCGGCTTAAGCATACTCGAAAAAATTCGCGCTTAAATACGATGGAGGACCTAATAAACTCATTATTAGTCTCTTCGGATCCAGTAATAACAAGCTTGTGTAAGACTACATCAAACAATGGCTGCAAAACATTAGCTTTAGATAGTGAAGTTATTGGACTATTCTGAAGAATCTGAGAATTCCGATTCGGACAACTAGCCTAAAATATTTTATATTTGTAAAATATTATTCACAAAAAAAAAAAAAATTAAAAAAAAAAAAATTTTGAATTATTAAAAAATAATAATTTTTTTTGTTTACTTTTATTCATTTTTGGGATAATATATCATAAAAATTACCAAATTTGTCAAATACTCTTTATTTTTGGAGTAATTAATTTCGTTACGCTAGATCTGCCAAATCGCCCACTGTGCATTGCTTCTAAAAATGAATACATTACATTTTAATACATTAATTTACAACTTTTTTATGCAATTTACTTACTTTCTAAATGTCGAGCAGCCACCGTTTAATGTGAAGGAAAATGAAGTTGAAGACACCTCTTACTGGAGCCCATACATTAGCGATACTAGATTTTGCAAAAAACCATACGTCTGGCTTCAACTTCGTTTTCCACCTCTATAAACGGTTGCTGTCGACAAAATTTGTTGTACTCGTAGTGTTGTTATTGGCAACTGAAAATCAGTTTTGAAATTGAATGCAGTAGAGTTTTTTTTTGAGCTGGAGCGAATAATTCCCGATTTGGCCCCTATGGACATTTTCTTATTGTTGTATTTATACCAAATTTTGTCATAGTTTTCCTTTAATTTGATCATATTGTCCTTTGCTGAGACTGGACGAGTTAATATCACTGCAATTCTCCGGTTGGAACTCCCAGTATCCTTGTAAGCAAGGTCCTTAGGGCCGTACCCTTTCCTTTATTTAATTCAGAATTGATATCTGCGTTTTTCAGTTCTTTTCTACTCATCAATAGGCTCAGCACTTCAAAATAATACCGACGATTTATTTGACATCAGGACATTTCTTGGGAACAGCTACAAAGGCACTGCCTTTCATTGAATTTCGCATCGAGAGTTACATCAACCGAAAGTTCAGCGAAAGCAATCTTAAATCTAACGTCAAGGGGTTCTTTTCGAAACTTAAAATAGAATATCAATATTTGATGACGAATTTAAGATACCGTTATCGCCAATCATAATTTTTCATGCAAAAATGAGGTGCCTTTAATTAAAATTCCGGGGAGTGTAAATAGTGATAATATTAACAGTGACTATGAGTAGATTTTGAAAGCATAATTTGAGGCTCAAGACCCTACAAGTTAGAATGGAATTTATGGGACCGTCAAATTCAAAGAGGTTAGAAAACTACCAGAGGGAGCAAGCACCAGTGGTTAACAATTTAGGTGTACAGGGAAGTGGTAGAGATAGCATTGATTTCCAACTAAGAATCCGTTTCTAAGGGCAAACTGTTTCTGCACAAGATAATATTGAGGATATCCTTAATTTTACATATAGCATCAGTATGTTAAATGCATTTCAATTTAACGCCTACGTTTCATCAAAAGTTAGCAAATTGGTACAGGCAGTGTAATGTGACAAAAAGTCAATTACAAAGTTTACTTAAGATTTTAAGGTCAGAGAACACAAATTTTCCTATTTCTGCTAAAGGGTTATTAAAAGAAAACAACAAAAAAGCTTCACTTAGAACAGTGAGTCCGAGGCAATATACTCATATTGGCATAAAGTCATATCTGAGTTCGATTGAAGATAATCTCTTAAGTGGTCCGAGTTAATATTAAATGTTAATGTCGATAGGTAACCACTTTTCAAAAGTTCTCAGATGTGTGTGAAGTGTTCCTAATAGGTTCATATTCAGGTACCTCAAAACCTTCTAATGTCAATACCGAAATTAAAAAGTTCGTTCAAAACCTATTCCATATACATACGTAGTAAAGAGGTTAAGGTCAAGCTCAACGTATGTATTTCAGATGCTCATGTGTGGACCACTAGGGACAAGTGCTTTAAATGGTTGCATGAAGTGCACACAGGTAGGGAAAAATGTCAAGAATGTGACAACCTTTTCCGAAAGTGTAGGTACAATAATGACAGACGATGAATTTAAAAATAGTGCTTACCTATATCATCATTTGCCATTTTTTAAGGAAAACTCGTTGTGCATTGAAGAGTTAGACTTTGACATGATTACAGGTTTTCCGCTAGATCCCTAGCACTTGCCTGATTTAGGAGTTTGCAAAAAAATGCTTACATTCATTATTGAGGGTAAAACATTTATCCTGTATACTGGCCTACTTATTTTAAAAAATATCTTTTCAAAAAAGTTCTATATACACTTTTCACTTTTCTACTACACATCACTCAAGTTTAAATTAAGTTGCAGAAATGCTTAAGCACTTTGTGAAGCAATTCACTACAGTTTATCTACCAGAATCTTTAAGTTATAATGTTCACAACGTTCTTCATTTGGTAGACTGTGTTAGAGAACAAGGCCATATAACAGAGCTAACAGCTTATCAATTTGAGATCTTCTTACAAAAGGTTACAATAAGAAGAGCGTTAAGAAACCAAAGAAAATACTAGAACAGTTGGCTCAAAAAATGTATTCTCCAATTCCGTGTAATAAAACCAGGTTACTAGGAGCAAAATTAGATAGATTTAGAAATTTAACCTATTAAATTTTATATTTTTTAAATTTCACCTTAACATCGAATATGCCAGACAACGTTTGCTGCCTAAAATCCGGAACTCTAATTAAGATTGAAGGCTTCGAGATAGTTGACGGGATTTGCTACCTACAGCGACAACAATTTCAGAAAAGGCGAGAGTTTTCAAATTGCATATTGCGAGCTTGACTATAGGAATACTTTTGGTGGACAACAATGTTACCGACGCAATTGAAAAGCATTCTTTGAAGTACCTTCACCTACCTCATAAAAATAATGATATCGTCCTAATTCTGCTAATTCACTCACTTTCTGACAATGCACAATTAATAACTTAATTCACAACAATATTCACCTTGTTTGCAAATTTTTTTTATTTGACGATAACATATACAGGCATGCCACATAAACCTCTTTCACTTGAGTTTCACGTCAATTTCATTTCTCCGTGCCACAGTCTCAATCACCTGCTCAATTTTTGGTGAAACGAAATCATCGCTCAATTCACTGGCATCCGATGCTGCCACCTATTCCGATTAAAAGGTTCGAAAACAGGGTTAGCGATGCCACATTTTTTAGTCAAAATTCGAAGTGAGGTACTTAAAAAAATAAATATGGAACCGCTTCTGTTTTCTTCAAATTAAGCATTCAAAAAAATAGCTCTTTTGAGGTGAAACAAGTTATTCCGCAATATTCTTTTACTTATTGAGCAATTTGTGAAATCATTTATGGGCAGTTTTATTTCTGCCAGGTGGCAACACCTTAAATCGTTATTAGTTGTCAAATGACAAGGAGCCATAGCAAACCAAGGAAGAGTAAGAAAACGTTGGAAAAATGTAAGTAAATTTTTTTTGTTTTCTTATATTTTATTCATTATTATTTTCTTAAGGGGAAAACATCGCACTGCAAACCAGGACGCTGTTATGTTGGACTTCATGAAGAAGCACCCGGACATTGCCCGCAACTTCTCGAAGGGGGACAGGGTGGCTGTGGTAACAGCTTGGAAGGACTTGGCCCTCCAGCTGAACGCCCTGGGCCCTCCAATCAAAAATGTGGAGGAGTGGCGTATTGTAAATAGCTGGTATGTTGTAAATAATTGGAAATAATATTGAACAATGTTTGCAACAGGTATGGAAGGACTGGAAGATAGGAGTCAAGAAGAAAATTACGCACAACAAGAGAGAGAGCAGAGCCACAGGCGGCGGGCCTTTTAAACAGGTAGCGCTTTCTCCAATGGAGGAGGAAATTGCACAGCTGTGCAACATGTTTGTGGCAGTAGAGGGGGTGGCCGGCGCCAGAACATTTGGCATCGTGAAAACCGAAGAAGAGGAGAAGGAGAATGTCATAGTAATAGACGAAGGTACATACATACTTACAAAATAAATTAATATTTTAAGGCTATACAATTAAATTAAATTGTATTTTTAGAAATTTCTCCAAAAAAAAGAAAACTGGATGCTCCAAGCTGCAGCAATGAAAATCGGTCAAATTTAAAAGCGCCGAGCGAGGGCAGGTTGGTTGCAATGGTGGCGGAAGAAAATACGATCCTTCGCGAAATAAAGGACGAGCTAGCCGAGCTAAAAAAAACCTCCCAAGAGCAGCTAGAGGAGTACAAAAAGACATCCCAAGAGATGTTGGAGGAGCGAAAAAAAACAAATTTATTACTAGAAAAATTTATTGAGACACTTGGCTCCAAATTTAAATAAAAAATATTTATTATAAAATTAACAAATAAAAACTGTTTTTTAAATAAGTCTTGTTAAAGAAGCTGCTATGTTGTCTCGAATTTGAGAAGTTGTGTCATGCTGATCCGAATAAACTTCTTCGCTTCCTTCATGAATATCGTCAACATGAATATCGTCAACACGAAAATTCTCATCATTCTGCTCACGGCATAAGTTATGAAGAGCACAGCACACATTAATTATACATGTGACCTTCAAGGGACTATACATAAGGATCTCTTGGAGTAATCTAAACCGGCTTTTAATAACTCCAAAAGTTCTTTCAACTACATTTCTTGCAGAAGCATGACGAAGGTTAAAAGCATGTTGGTTCGACCCTGCCCTTGGATTTCTGTAGGGCGTAAGCAAAAAGGGCTCCAAGGGATAACCTGAATCCCCAAGGAGCATATTCCCACGGGAACCACTATTATATTGGTCTTGAAAAAAAGCCCTAGCTTCGCTCTGACTCCAAGCGCAAGAGTCATGAGTTGCTCCAGGCTTTGAAGCATCAACATACAGTACTTTAAGGTCGTAATCGCATATCTATAAATATCAAAATTTAAAAGTTAATGAAATATATAGGACAATGTTTTAACAAAAAACGAGTGCTAAGACACGAAATAAACAAACCACTTCTACACATTTAAAATTACACATTTTTAAATCATCTGACTTACTATCATTGCATTAATGCTAAAATAACCCTTTCTATTAAAATAAATCGACTCTGCACTGCCCGGCTTCACAATTTTAAAGTGGGTGCCATCGATGCAGCCAACTACTCCTGGAATCCTATACTTGGTATAGAATTGTTGTTTGCATTTCGTCAGCATTTCCTCCGATCTGTTCAATTGAATAAATTTGGGTCCGAGTTTCCTTTCCAGCAAAGGGAGTATTATCCAAAGGATTTTTCCAACGGATTGCCTTGACAAAGACAGATCCGTATCCTTCCCTATCGCTCTTTGGAACGACCCAATTCCTAAAAAGCGCAATGCAGTCGCCAACTGCAGAACGGGCGAGATCGAAGAAGATGGGATATTGTCCTTGATCAAATTCAAAATCTTTTCAAAGGTACTCTTTTCAACACGATAATTATACCGGAAACTGTTTTTTGAAATTAAATAAATTTGCAATGGATTATGCAGACAATCAGAAAAACGACATATGTACATACGTATCGTCTGATTTTGAAAATGGATCTGATGCGCATCTGAGAACTCTTCGTTGTATTTGCTCTTTTCTAATTTTCCGCCAACGGAGCTCTTCGATAGCCAATTGTCTCGATAAAGGCATTTTTATTTAGCTTGACCAAAACAATTTACTAGTGTTTGTATGTTCACGTTTGACAGTTAACATTTGTTTTGTTTTGCTGCAAGTGACGACGAGTTGCCAGACAATTGGCTGAAAATTTGATAGAGTTTCCGAGTAACTTTCATTGTTTGTCGCGCCAATAACTTTTAAATTTTTTTAGGCTATACAATATCAATTATTAAATAAATAAATTAAATAATATTAATTAAAGAAGAAATAAAATAAAAACCTACTTTTCAGCAATAATAAACTTACAAAAATTGTTAAACAAACCCTTGGGAAATTTAATCTGAGAAGGGGCCAACCCTTAGCAGCCTAGTACGAAAAGGTTGATGAACATGCTTAAAAACCTAAATCACACGAATTTCTGTGGCACGGAGAAATTTTCGAAGTGGAATTGCTTTTTTCTGAAATCACTTTCACTAGTGTTTTTTGTGGCATGCCTGATATACACATTTATAGTATGTAAATACGGAAAACAGCCACATGCCGGCAGTGGCAGCCGAAAATATATGTAAATTAGTATAATGCTTAAAATAAGTTACAATAATAATTTTACTACTTCAATTACCATAACTATTACATTATAACCTTTAATTCGCAAATAATAAACAGTACTTTACCTTTTTAGGGACTTTTTTAACTTTTCTGAACTTTTATATTGCACTGCAATGTAAGCGTCTCGCGAAATACAGAATTTAAGGGCTGCAATCTCTTAAAAATGGTATTGAAAGCACTAATGCAATAATATTTAAAGCATAGTATCCAGTAGCTGAGAATCCTGTTTAAAAGGTATCAATTTCATATTATGAAAAGGGTTGCAAACTAGCTCGAAAATATTCTGTGAGGCTATTTTTAAACCCTTGTATCCAGTACTTATTAAGCTAAGTTTTCAGTGATTGTAAATGTACAACGCTGAAATCAGGGGCAAAAGTGCATTTGTTGCCCGCCTGCTCAAGACCGACCATACGTGGTAAAGAGCCACATACTGCACGAGGTGCCTCTGCTGCCTACAAAATATGGCGTCTCTATAGAGGACAACCGTGCCAATGGGATGAATCGCACTACCTTATTGTGTCTTTGAACGGTGGCCTCCGGACACCTGCGATCTCCGGTTGTATTTAGCCTTACATGGACATGAGGCTCTGTTCCGACAGACCAACCCTTTCCTCATTACTCGTGGGACCAAACTATGGACATTTTAATAGCAACGAAAAAACCCAATAAGGCTGAACAGCCTTCCCAATCTGAGGTCGCTAACCTCTCCATTACGGTCGAACCTATGGATGCTGAAGACGGGCTGGATCTAGATTCATATAGCCCAGTTAGTAACTTCAACATAGAGGAGATGGAGGAACTCACAGAGTAGAACTCACAGAGGAGGAAATTCTCAATTCACCGCCAAAGGCGGAGACAGTACCGAAAGATGAGAAAGGCGATAGATACTATCGGACAAAAGGAATGCCACTTGAGCAGGCACTAGTCATGGCAAAACAGCCGATGCCTAAGTCCGAAAAAGGCAGGGAGGCTGAAAGCTCTCTGTAACAGGAAAGATCAGCGAACTCTACGCCTGAGACGAACCTGCCGAAGCGCGGGTGTGCAAAACGCGAGGCTGGTACAACTCCAGCCAAGGTTTCAGAAGTCAAGGCCGTGTCAACGGATCAACAGGCTGCGCAGCCTCTGATTCCACGACCGACTAAGACGACTGGAACCAGGGAGCACCGCACATACAGTGAAGTCGCCAGTGCGGAAAGATTTGCTATGATCCCGAAGGGCTATCCTAAAGCCCTTTTTTCAACAAAAGTGCTGTCAACGATTCAGGAAGCCATTCTGAATGTGATCCGAAAGCAGCGCCAAGGGACTGTAAAGCCTTACTTAAAGGACTGGCTAAAGGCAACAGTGCCTAAGCTGAAGCTGTGGAATGGAGCTCAGGTCGATCTAGTGGTAGAGGCAGATACTAGATCGTTCAAAAAGTACCCGGACTGACAGTGAAAAAAACATTTTTTTTTTTTAATCAATATATTTATTCAATATAGTCACCTTGTCCAACGGTCTTTCAACATTTCGATGCCTTTTTTGTAGTGGTCTGAAGAAAGTCCCTCAAAATAGGCTTCAGTTTCCCATTCAACTTCTTCATTGGAGTAAAATTTTTTTTCCTGGAGCCATATTTTCAAGTTTGAAAACAGATAGTAGTCACTGGGGGCCAGATCTGGAGAATATGGAGGATGAGGAAGCAATTCCCAACTTAATTCTATGATTTTTTCCATTGTAAAAGCGGCTTTGTGAGATGGTGCATTGTCTTGATGAAAAAGGATTTTTTTTAATTTCGTCATTCACACGATCAAGCAATGCTGAGTAATATTCTTTGTTGCATTTTTCACCCTTTTTAAGATAGTCGATGTGTACCATGTCCATCCCAAAATACACTGGCAAAAACCTTACCAGCCCTCCGACTTGCCTTCACACGCTTCGAACGGCTTTCACCGGCCTCTCGCCACTCAGCTGACGACAGATTGGACTCCGGAATGTAGTGATGGATCCAAGTCTCATCCATGGTGATATATCGATGCAAAAATTCGCTTGGATTTCGGTTAAACATGTCCAAACAGGAATGGAATCGGCCACTAGTTTTTCCCTTTGCTCAATATCTAGGAAATGCGGCACCCATTTTAAATTGAGCTTTTTCATATGCAAATGGTCATGCAAAATCGAAACCGCTGATCCAGTCGATATGCCCACAGTCTCAGCAATCTCACTCACTTTGACTCTTCTATCAGTCAGTACGATTTGACGGACTTGTCTGATGATCTCTGGGATAATCACCTCTTTAGGTCTTCCCGAACGCTTCGAGTCTTCGGTGCTCGTACGACCGCGTTTAAAGTTGGAACAACAATCGCAAATGGTTGATTTACCTGGAGCAGAGACCCCGTAATGCTTATCAAGCCATGTCTTTGCTTCTACGGTATTTTTTCCCATCAAAATACAGTGTTTAATCAAAACACGAAATTCAGCTTTTTCCATTTTTCAAAAAACTCAAAAAGTTGAACAACAAAAATATTTCTAACTCGAAAGCGAAGCTTCCGATTGCGCTCAAATTTTCACTGGAGCCTAGAAATGAACTAGTCGGTCAAAAATAAATTATTTCAAAATTTTATTGGAGTGGCCTGTGTCAGTCCGGGGACTTTTTGAGCGATCTAGTATGTCTAGACCACAGATGGTGGATGATGATATTCTCCAACTTCTCGAAGGGCAGAATTGTGCCTTAAAGATCGGAGATTGGAGGGTACTCAACTGGGTGGACAGAGGGAAGCACATAGAGCTGACGTTCTCTGTTGACCCGATCTCAGACGATCTGCTCAGCAGCCAAGGGTACATACTGTGCTACGGCTTTGGTTTAATCCATGTGAGACAAAGGAGCAGGCACAGTGTAGAGGTTAATGACACCAGGCAATCTAATATATGCCTGTGAACAGCAACGCCCACGAGCTGCGTTGCTTCTTAATAAGAAACTGACATGTGTACCTCTTTCGCAGTTCATAACTGAAGACTTACTTTCCAGGGGATTCAAGCTATGCTCCACCTAGAGAGGTTAGTGCCCTCGTGGAGGATTTGTCAGCAGAAACATATCCCCTGGATCATTGGCTGCTATGCGAAGGCCCACCACACAGTCTGGGGAAGAACAGATGAAAACAAAAGAGGTGAGTGCCTTCTTGAATTTCTTATCAGTAATAGTATGAATATTTTGAACAGGCGCGATGAGCCAACCTTTATTAATGCCAATAGGGGGTAAGCATTAGACCTCACTATTTGTAGCAATAACATGTTGGCCTTTGTCTCAAATTGGCATGTTTCTGGGGAGGTTTCCATGTCAGACCATCAGCACATAAGGTTCGATATAGGAAGTGCTACATGTCCGATTTTAAAAAATCCCAGAGCAAGAAACTTGGAATTCTTCACATTTGAACTTGAGCAACATGTGAACCACTCCAATTCTCCTATACATAGTATGGAAGAGTTGGAATATGAAATAAATGAGGTTCATCACAACATTGAAAAAGCCTTCAGGAAAAGTTGCCTTCACAAAAAACGCAATTCTTGTAAGAACGTTCCCTGGTTGAACGAATCCCTGGAGAAGCTGTGAAAGAATGCAAGGAGACTTTTCAACAGGGCGAAAATATCGGGTAACTGGTCCCAATAAAAATATATAACAAAGAGGAGGAGAGGCTACTGCCGGAAGATTGATAACCTTCCCGAGAAAGCCCGACTACAAATAGCTGTCTTGTTATATATTTGTTTAAATCGTTTGTGTCAGCGCGGGCAAAATCTAGGGGGGGAGTCGAGAGTTGACATATCGATAGTCCTTTTGCCTTGGGGGTGGCAACTCCAGGGTCAGAAAGAGACGCCTGCTATCACCTGAGCGAGACAAACTAATGCTTTATTCCCTTCATGCCCCTGATCCACAAGCAAGCGATTTAGTGGAAATGCCTCTCTGCAACAGCAACGGTTATTTTCGAATTACATGAGTGATTCGGCTGCAGAAGGGAGTATGAAATTTGAGTAGATCGAGAGCGGGTGTGTGATGCTCCAAGTCATGTTGTAGTGGACATAACCTTGTGGAGGAAAATTAATAAAAAATTAAATCACGTTCGCCTATAAAATTTTGGCTGAATTTGCTCATGACTAGGAGTCACCACATTCAACGCCGATTTCGCGGCGTTGGCCACAAGCGGATCTCTATCCAAACAGGTGCCGGCGAGCACGACCGGCGTAGTAGGTCCAGCAGCCGTTGTGAAGAGAGTGAGAAGGGGCTGTTTCGTCAAGCCACCTCCAGCAGCATCGAAATGTGCCGATGTGCACCAAATTCAGCAGCCGCAGACGAGCCCTTTTTTCTTAACCAGGCATCAGCATGAGCAGCGTTGAACAGCCGCTAAAGCGGCAACAAAAGCCACGTGAGTCCGCTCTATTTTGCCCGCCACACAACAGTGACCAATAGAATACCTAAGTGAAGACCAGCACCCGACCGAAGAAACATTAAGATATCCGAATTAGTTCGTTGTCATTTATTATAGTGAAAAAACTCGGCTAGCGAAAGTATCTAGAAAATTACAAACGCACAAGAAAACGCAAAATAAAAAGAAGATACAATTCAGACTTAAAATGAAAATTTAAAAGCATTTACAAAATTAAAATATATGTACAAATTAAAATAAAAAACCAAGTAAATATAAAATATATGTTTAAACTTAAAATTATACAATATAATTATATAGAAAGAAAGTCGTAACGTAAAAAAATTATAGTAAACAAAAAGAAATTGATGTTGTGAAACAGACAACAGATTAGGAACAAAGACACAGTTAACTTTACAAAATAATAACATTCGAAGTATTGAATACATATATACATATATTTCTACGTAAAAATAAAGGAGAAACTACACATTACACACATATCGCCCCTTACCTACAAAAGAGCTCTTTTAGGCAGGCAAGGTAGCTTTAAGACACGATATACATATCCAAACAAAAACATGGTAGCCGACGCAGGCTGAGATCGGCCAATCTGGCCAACTGGCCAGCATCAGGGAGGAACGGAAAAAAATGCAGTTCATAACACTCTCAAAAGACCACTCAAACGGCATCAGCACTTTGACAAAGCCAGATGGAAGCTTTACAGATACCCCAAGTGAAACTAGCAAACTTCTGCTAGGCAATTGAATTCATCAAAGCTAAAGCTCACAAAATAAGTAAGACGGAAAACTGGAAGGAATTAGTTAAAACAGATAGACAGCTGGTATTAGAGTGTTTTATCTGTGATGAAAAGCTTCTTGGATTAGAGATAGATGATGAAAATGAAAATGAATGAAAATAAAGATGAAAATGAAGATGAAGAGTAGAGGATGTATTTAGATATTACCACACATACAAATGTACTGTGCGTTAAGCGTATAATTTACAATATTTGAATATAATTATAAGAATTTTTGTATGATTTCCGTTGAGTAATCCGAAAGTTTAGAAAAAACTGGAAATTTGATAATCTGTTTTAAAGAAGTTGAAAACCATTAAACTTGTTTTTTAATACTTGTTTTTTTTTTAATACTTGAACTCATTTTCCAGGGTGAACAGGTGCAGACCACACTCCTGAGATTCCTATGGCTCCCACCATAGTGGGATGGCAATGGGCTATTTTCACTTTTAATCCTTTTAAATCACCCGGGGGAAAAATGATTAGTAAATTGCGTAAGGAGGAAATAGCACTTAAAAGAAATTGATTGTAAGAGCATGAAAAGCGCATAGCAGAGGCCAATTTTATTGAAAATAAATCAAAATGACAAGCAAGATACAGAAGGTAGTCTTTGTCTTGTACTAATCTATGTTGACGATTTACTTATAGCGTGCCAGAAACAAGAGGATCTGATAGCGATCAAGTCTAAGATTGAAATGAAGTTCGAATGCGTCGACAAGGGTCGCATGGAAGTCGGAAAAGCAGAGCTGCGTGGCTTTAAGTAGCACCTAGGCCAAGTATATGGCTATGTCTTCAGCGACGAAGAAAGCACTACACTTGCGACGATTGATCATCGAAATTGGTTGTGGAGATGCAGGATCTTCTGCGGTATTGTTTGGCGACAAAGTAAGTGGGCAAAACTTGGCCAAGAACCCAGTTTATCGTGCGAGATCAAAGCACATAGACATTGAAGAGAAGGTCTGTGAGTTTGGTGGAGATATCTAAATAAACAAAAAAGTTGTTCATACTAAAGGTTATTTTGCATTTGATTGTTTCTATGGCAGCTATATGATATAGTCATCCAGTGCGATGCCTCACATTTCGGAGTAGGAGCAGTACTTTTCCAGCTGGATGAAGAGCAACAGGAGAGGCCGATCGCGTTCTTCTCGGCAAAGTTAAATAAACATCAAATTAATTATCCGGTGACGGAGAAGAAGTGCTTAGCCGCGAAGCTCGCGATTCATCGATTCCGGCCATATGTAGAAATGATGCCGTTCACCGTGATTACGGATCACGCCAGCCTACAGTAGTTTATGGGTCTCGAAGACTTAAGCGGCAGACTGGCGATGTGGTCACTGGAGCTGCAGGCATTTCCATTCTCCATGCGATACAAAAAAGGGCGCCGATAACGTGGTCGCAGACACATATCCAGGAGCGTGGAAGAGGTGGAGGTGTCACCGGAGGATTTGCTCGATTTCCAGACGCTGGAGTTTGAGTCGGCAGAATATCAGGAGCTAGTCCACGAAGTGATCACCCAGGAGCAGCGATTACCCGACTTGCAGGTTCAGAATGGGATGCTGTTTAAGACGATGGCAAATGCAGCACTGGAGGACGAAGTAGAAGGCACGAGCGGGAAGCTGTGAATTCCGGAATCGCTTACTGCAGGGCTCATCTAGAGAGCACACACGGAGGAGACAGCTGCCCATGGAGGCATGGGAACGCCTTACGGAGGCAGTTCAACTGGCCTGGTATGGTCATACAAGTTTGCGATTTTGTACAAAAATGCGAGATCTGTAAGGAGACGAAGGCACAGAATTACAGGATGCAAGTTGGAAATGGAAAAGAGCTACTTACAGATCGACCATTCTAGAAAACCTACATCGACTTTCTGGGAAAGTCTCCTCGATCCAAACGTGGACATGCCTGGATTTTTATCGTCGTAGATCACTTCTCCAAGTTCACCTTTCTAAAGGCGATGAGGGAAGCTTCCGCAGCAGACGTGGTCACTTTTCTTTTCCACGAGGTCTTCTTCAAGTTTGGCGTGCCTGAGGTGATACACATGGATAACTGGCGGCAATTTATCTAAAAATTTTATCTAACCCATTTGCGCACGCGCGAGTATTCACCTCAGAGCAACGCCGCCGAGCAAGTGAGCCGATCCGTGCTGTCTGCAATAAGGATCTATTCAAAGCACGATTACAGAGAATGGGATGCATACTTACCAGAAGTGGAAGTCTCGATCAGAAACGCAGTGCATACGGCTACGGGAGTGACTCCGTTCTTTGCTGTGTTTGGCCAACACATGTATTTGAACGGATCCTCCTACAAACTGGCCAGAAAATTGAGATCCCTATCTGAATTATGTTATATATTTGTTTTAATCGTTTGTGTCAGCGCGGGAAAAATATAGGGGGGCGGGGGGGGTCAATAGTTGACATATCGATAGTCCTTTTGTCTTGGGGGTGGTAACTTCAGGGTCAGAAAGAGACGCCTGCTATCAACTGAATGGGAAAAACTGATGCTTTATTCCCTTCATGCCCCTGATCCACAAGCAAGCGAATGAGTGGAAATGCCCTTCTGCAACAGCAACGGTTATTTTCGAATTACATGAGTGATTCTGACTACATGTTGCTGCTGCAAAAGGGAGTCTGAAATTTGAGTAGATCGAGAGCGGGTGTGTGATGCTCCAAGTCATGTTGTAGTGGACATAACCTTATCGAGGAAAATTAATAAAAAATTAGATCACTTTCGCCTATGAAATTTTGCCTGATTCTGCTCATGACTACGAGTCACCACATTCAACGCCGATTTCGCGGCGTTGGCCACAAGCGGATCTCTATCCAAACAGGTGCCGGCGAGCACGACCGGCGTAGTAGATCCAGCAGCCGTTGTGAAGAGAGTGAGAAGGGGCTGTTCGTCCAGCCACCTACAGCAGCATCGAAATGTGCCGATGTGCACCAAATTCAGCAGCCGCAGACGAGCCCTTTTTTCTTAACCAGGCATCAGCATGAGCAGCGTTGAACAGCCGCTAAAGCGGCAACAAAAGCCAAGTAAGTCCGCTCCATTTTGCCAGCCACTCAACAGTGGCCAATAGAATACCTAAGTGAAGACCAGCACCCGACCGAAGAAACATTAAGATATCCGAATTAGTTCGTTGTCATTTATTATAGTGAAAAAACTCGGCTAGCGAAAGTATCTAGAAAATTACAAACGCATAAGAAAACACAAAATAAAAAGAAGATACAATTCAGACTTAAAATGAAAATTTAAAAGCATTTACAAAATTAAAATAAATGTACAAATTAAAATAAAAAACCAAGTAAATATAAAATATATGTTAAAACTTAAAATTGTACAATATAATTATATAGAAAGAAAGTCGTAACGTAAAAAAATTTTAGTAAACAAAAAAAAATTGATGTTGTGAAACAGACAACAGATTAGGAACAAAGGCACAGTTAACTTTACAAAATAATAACATTCGAAGTATTGAATACATATATACATATATTTCTACGTAAAAACAAAGGAGAAACTACACATTACACACATATCGCCCCTTACCTACAAAAGAGCTCTTTTAGGCAGGCAAGGCTGAGATCGGTCAATCTGGAAAACTGGCCAGCATCAGGGAGGCACGGAAAAAAATGCAGTTCATAACACTCTCAAAAGACCACTCAAACGGCATCAGCACTTTGACAAAGCCAGATGGAAGCTTTACAGATACCCCAAGTGAAACTAGCAAACTTCTGCTAGAAACTCAATTTCCAGGGTGTACAGGTGCAGGTGTAAGAGCATGAAAAGCGCATAGCAGAGGCCATTTTTAGAGAAAATAAATCAAAATGACAAGCAAGATACAGAAGGTAGTCTTTGTCTTGTACTAATCTATGTTGACGATTTACTTATAGCGTGCCAGAAACAAGAGGATCTGATAGCGATCAAGTCCAAGATTGAAATTAAGTTCGAATGCGTCGACAAGGGTCAATTGCAAATGTTGCTGGGCATGCATAGCTATGAACCAGGACTGTAGCAACGCCGTTGGATGCAGGCTTCCAAGTGGCGTGAAGCAGCAAAACTTGTGCTGTTGAAAATGTTGAGGCGTATCAATCAGCGATAGGTGAATTGATGTGGCTGGCATTAACATCGAGACCTGAAATCCATCATTCCGTTGTGAAGTTGGCACAAAGAAACAAGGAACCACATGGCGAACATGTCGCAGGTATCAAGCATGTAATGCGATATCTGGCAGGAACGATAGACTTGAAGTTAAACTATCTTGCTTGCGGCCAAGCGCCCAGTGGATACGTGAATACTGGGCCGGCGACGTAAGCAATCGCAGATCATACTTTGGATAGGTATTTTTTTTGGCAGGTGGTTCAATCGCAGGGAAGTCGGAAAAGCGGAGCTGCGTGGCTTTAAGTAGCACCTAGGCCAAGTATATAGCTATGTCTTCAGCGACGAAGAAAGCACTACACTTGCGACGATTGATCATCGAAATTGGTTGTGGAGATGCTGGATCTTCTGAGGTATTGTTTGGCGACTAAGTAAGTGCGCAAAACTTGGCCATGAACCCAGTCTATCATGCAAAATCAAAGCACATAGACGTTGAACAGAAGGTCTTTGGTTTCCCGGTTTAACAAATTTATATAATACTAGGGGGCTCCGCCCCCTGCTCGCTTCGCTGGTTAACCCCCGGCTGGCTTCGTTTGCAGAATTGAAAGGATGGTCTTTAGTTGTTCGGCTTAACAAATTTATAAAATACAAAATTTTTTGTAAAAAAAAAACGAAAATATTTAGCTACCGCTTTCCGTGGTTTAAATGTTTTTTCCTTGCAATTGAACTTTGGCTAAAAGTCAGATTTAGTGATTTGGCGGGAAAAAACGAAATTTGAGGACAAAGTCAAAATTTAGCAAGAAGAGCTAATCTGTGAGCTTTGTTAGAATCTTATAAAAAAAACCTCTTTACGAGGTAAAAGTCAAGTGACGAAAACATTTTCATGCTCCAAAACTTCTGATTTTAATTTTAGCAGTTTTTAGCGATTTTCCGCTAAACTAGCGATTTTTTGAAAAAGTCGTAGAACAAACGTTTCTAGATTTTTTAGCGGGAACAAGTCCTCATTCAAACTTTTAAAATAAATCAACGATTTGATCCAAGCAAACAAACAGATAAACTGACTTTTCATATCATTTTTGGGTGGCCACAAAAAATTTCAAAATTAATTATCTTTTGAACGAGTAGTCGGATTTTGATGATTGAGGTGTTATTCGACGCGTATTTTTGATTTGAATATTAAAAAATAATCAGAAAGGCTCCAACGGCCCCAATTGCTAAAATAATTTAATTTTGCCCCTCCCACTTACACCTGTTTATCTCACGAACCAGGTGAGTTTCCAAGTCTTAGTATGCACATTTGTAAGTTAAATTGATACCTTTCGATCGGTATATTACTCGACCTGATCGGACAGTCATAGCAAGTTTTGCATTCTTCCTGTGTATATATGCTAGTCGAATTCGCACCCTTCGTGCTGCTTTCGTCACTAGCGCGGACTCCCGTCCGCAGTGATATCTTAAACAGAGTTTTTGATTCTAAAGGTTAATTTGCATCCGATTGTTCCTATGACAGCTATATGATATAGTCATCCGACTTTTGTCGTACTTTGGCTCTGCGGGCAGCGCACAGTGGTTCCTCCCATAGGCCAAAAATAAAAAAAGTCAAAGTTAAAATTTGGACTTTAAATGTGTCAACACTGTTTTATAATTGGACTAGCTATTAAACTGTATTCTTGTTTTTGTTTTGTTCTAGCTGTCCTCTTTAAGAATAGCATCAAAAGAGACAGCATGATATTATTTTGGTATTGGAGGGTGAGCAACTTGCAAGTAAAGCAGTCAATAAAAAAAATTAAAAAAGCAAAGTTATTGTGCGATGGAAGAGATTAATATTATAAATAAAGGTATTAAGTCTATTTATACAACAAAAAGTATATGTACTTCCTGCTGTGTTTTGTGTAAATCGGTATTGTGTTAACTACGTTATTTCGGACTTTCTGTGTTCGACTTTGCTGTGTTTCACTTTGAAGTCCACCTCACGCCTCAATAAATCTTTTTGTATATTATTAATTAACATTTGAAGATTATGAAATGTTAAATTCAAGTGCTGACAGTCGCCCGGGCTCCTGCTATATACAAAAAGGTAAATATATTTCCGATCAATCCTTCCTATGGCAGCTATATGCTATAGTGGTCCGATGTCAACCAAACTTGATCAGGATATATGGGACTATCCAATATGCATATTCTGTCAGTTTGGTTCATATATCTCAAACAACAAAAACGTTTTTCATACTAAGACTTGGTTTTCGACTGATCGTATCTATGGCAGCTTTAATGTATAGTCGTCCGAAATTAACCAAATTTGGTCAGGATGTATGGGACCATCCCATATGCATACTCTGACAGTTTGGTTCAGATGTCTCAATCAACAAAAAAGTTTTTTATACAAACACTTGACTTCAGACCGATCGTTCATATGACAACTATATCATATGATGGTCCGATCCGCCTGATTTTTATACATCATCTTACTATAAATTTATAAAGAATTTAAAAAATAATCAGAAAGGCTCCAACGGCCCCATTTGCTAAAATAATTTAATTTTGCCCCTCCCACTTACACCTGTTTATCTCACGAACCAGGTGAGTTTCCAAGTCTTAGTATGCACATTTGTAAGTTAAATTGATAGCTTTCGATCGGTATATAACTCGACCTGATCGGACAGTCATAGCAAGTTTTGCATTCTTCCTGTGTATATATGCTAGTCGAATTCGCACCCTTCGTGCTGCTTTCGTCACTAGCGCGGACTCCCGTCCGCAGTGATATCTTAAACAGAGTTTTTGATTCTAAAGGTTAATTTGCATCCGATTGTTCCTATGACAGCTATATGATATAGTCATCCGACTTTTGTCGTACTTTGGCTCTGCGGGCAGCGCACAGTGGTTCCTCCCATAGGCCAAAAATAAAAAAAGTCAAAGTTAAAATTTGGACTTTAAATGTGTCAACACTGTTTTATAATTGGACTAGCTATTAAACTGTATTCTTGTTTTTGTTTTGTTCTAGCTGTCCTCTTTAAGAATAGCATCAAAAGAGACAGCATGATATTATTTTGGTATTGGAGGGTGAGCAACTTGCAAGTAAAGCAGTCAATAAAAAAAATTAAAAAAGCAAAGTTATTGTGCGATGGAAGAGATTAATATTATAAATAAAGGTATTAAGTCTATTTATACAACAAAAAGTATATGTACTTCCTGCTGTGTTTTGTGTAAATCGGTATTGTGTTAACTACGTTATTTCGGACTTTCTGTGTTCGACTTTGCTGTGTTTCACTTTGAAGTCCACCTCACGCCTCAATAAATCTTTTTGTATATTATTAATTAACATTTGAAGATTATGAAATGTTAAATTCAAGTGCTGACAGTCGCCCGGGCTCCTGCTATATACAAAAAGGTAAATATATTTCCGATCAATCCTTCCTATGGCAGCTATATGCTATAGTGGTCCGATGTCAACCAAACTTGATCAGGATATATGGGACTATCCAATATGCATATTCTGTCAGTTTGGTTCATATATCTCAAACAACAAAAACGTTTTTCATACTAAGACTTGGTTTTCGACTGATCGTATCTATGGCAGCTTTAATGTATAGTCGTCCGAAATTAACCAAATTTGGTCAGGATGTATGGGACCATCCCATATGCATACTCTGACAGTTTGGTTCAGATGTCTCAATCAACAAAAAAGTTTTTTATACAAACACTTGACTTCAGACCGATCGTTCATATGACAACTATATCATATGATGGTCCGATCCGCCTGATTTTTATACATCATCTTACTATAAATTTATAAAGAATTTAAAAAATAATCAGAAAGGCTCCAACGGCCCCATTTGCTAAAATAATTTAATTTTGCCCCTCCCACTTACACCTGTTTATCTCACGAACCAGGTGAGTTTCCAAGTCTTAGTATGCACATTTGTAAGTTAAATTGATAGCTTTCGATCGGTATATAACTCGACCTGATCGGACAGTCATAGCAAGTTTTGCATTCTTCCTGTGTATATATGCTAGTCGAATTCGCACCCTTCGTGCTGCTTTCGTCACTAGCGCGGACTCCCGTCCGCAGTGATATCTTAAACAGAGTTTTTGATTCTAAAGGTTAATTTGCATCCGATTGTTCCTATGACAGCTATATGATATAGTCATCCGACTTTTACCAAATTTGGTCAGTATGTTAGAGACAGTCGCAAACATATAATCTGTGAGTTTGGTTGAGATATCTTAAGAAACAAAAAAGTTTTCATACCAAGCAAATCCGTGACCTTTGACCCCGATTTGACCCACTTAAAGGTCGAATTTTGCTAAACGCCGTCTTATTGAACTATGAAATTATCTCATATAAGTTGTGTGAGAATTTCAGCTTTCTATCTTTTACTGTTTGGGCTACACGTTCATTCTCAGCCAGTCAGTCAGGGCAAAGAATTTTATATATATAGATAGATATAGATAACAGTTTTTGTAAAAAAACGAAAATATTTAACTTCCACTGTCCGCGGTTTTAATGTTTCTTCCTTGCAATTAGACCTTGGTTTAAAGTCAGATTTAGTGATTTGGCAGGAGCCGAGCGACAAACAATTTTTTTTTAGTAATTTATATGTAAATCATAATATTATTCCTCACAAAATTGGATATCAGAGATTTTGGGGCATGAAAATACTTTCGTCACTAGACTTTTGGCTTGGGGCGGAGTCGAGAAAAGAAGATTATTTGAGCATTTTGCAGACCAATCTTCCCAATTTTATTGATAAATGTGCGTATGGTTCAAGTGATCTAACATTTCAGCAGGATAATGATCCGAAACATACAGCTAAAATTGTGAAAGATTGGTTATCTAACCAAGAATTTAAGCTGATGGAGTGGCCAGCACAAAGTCCTGACCTCAATCCAATTGAGAATTTATGGTCAATTGTTAAAAGACGGTTGGGAAAGTATAATACGGCGCCAACAAACCTTGAGAGCTTATGGCAACGCGTGGAGGAGGAATGGACAAATATTCCTCAGGACATTTTTCACAATCTTGTAGAAAGTATGCCTTCTCGAATGTCTGCAGTCATTCAAAATAAAGGATTGTGGACAAAGTATTGAAAATCGCACAAAAAAAAAAATTTAAAAATATGTATTAAATAAGTCAAAACTGATTCAATGTGGACTTTTATGGTTTACTACTTCTCGCTGACAGGCCTGTGAAATTTTGAGTTATTATTTTACAAATAAAGTAAAAAAAGTTTGATTGACTTTAAGTTGTTTTTGTTGATTCTGTGAATGCTCAAACGTAAGATTTGCTAGCATTGAATCACTTTTGACGGCCACTGTATGTGTACAAGTGAATATGCATACACATGTGTGCTCGTATTGTACGAGCATATTCTTGAGTTGAACCTGCTCTGTCTGTAGTAAAACGAAATTTCATCAGCACTACTTTATTCAATGATAGTTAAATAGTAATGGTAATTTATAAACGCAGCCCCGATCGACAGGCGCTCTCTGCGTCGGCGCTGCGAGACGATCCCCGGACGACTGTCTGCAGTTTTTTTGAAAGACACGCTTGTTGCCTAGCATTGCTTCGATGCTAATTTCGTTTTCGGCTGCTGCTTTGTCGTACTTTGGCTCTGCGGGCAGCGCACAGTGGTTCCTCCCATAGGCCAAAAATAAAAAAAGTCAAAGTTAAAATTTGGACTTTAAATGTGTCAACACTGTTTTATAATTGGACTAGCTATTAAACTGTATTCTTGTTTTTGTTTTGTTCTAGCTGTCCTCTTTAAGAATAGCATCAAAAGAGACAGCATGATATTATTTTGGTATTGGAGGGTGAGCAACTTGCAAGTAAAGCAGTCAATAAAAAAAATTAAAAAAGCAAAGTTATTGTGCGATGGAAGAGATTAATATTATAAATAAAGGTATTAAGTCTATTTATACAACAAAAAGTATATGTACTTCCTGCTGTGTTTTGTGTAAATCGGTATTGTGTTAACTACGTTATTTCGGACTTTCTGTGTTCGACTTTGCTGTGTTTCACTTTGAAGTCCACTTCACGCCTCAATAAATCTTTTTGTATATTATTAATTAACATTTGAAGATTATGAAATGTTAAATTCAAGTGCTGACAGTCGCCCGGGCTCCTGCTATATACAAAAAGGTAAATATATTTCCGATCAATCCTTCCTATGGCAGCTATATGCTATAGTGGTCCGATGTCAACCAAACTTGATCAGGATATATGGGACTATCCAATATGCATATTCTGTCAGTTTGGTTCATATATCTCAAACAATAAAAACGTTTTTCATACTAAGACTTGGTTTTCGACTGATCGTATCTATGGCAGCTTTAATGTATAGTCGTCCGAAATTAACCAAATTTGGTCAGGATGTATGGGACCATCCCATATGCATACTCTGACAGTTTGGTTCAGATGTCTCAATCAACAAAAAAGTTTTTTATACAAACACTTGACTTCAGACCGATCGTTCATATGACAACTATATCATATGATGGTCCGATCCGCCTGATTTTTATACATCATCTTACTATAAATTTATAAAGAATTTATGTTAATTTTTAAGCCTCTACCTCAACTAGAAGTATTTTTGGCCGCCCTCCCCAAACAACAGGAACCAGTGTGCAGCGGTCGCTCTAGTTTCGACGATTTCTGGGCTCTCTTTTTGCTGGCTTCTCTTTCTGCTGTTATTGGTGCTGAGCCTTAACGTATGTTACTTCCAGTGTTGCCAACTTTTTTTTTGAAAAAAAAAGCTGTTTTTGACGGGAGGAACGATGAAAAAAAGCTGAAAAATAAATGAAAAAAGCCATAAAAAAAGCTAGTTTTTAAATTCATTTATTTCTGTATTTTTTCCCGAAAAGGGAAGATTGAGCGCACAACAACAGTTGTTCATAACGTAATTGAGCAATTTGAGCAGCAGCTGATCTTTTATTCATAAGCGGTGCATGATTTCATCGATATTTTCTCCATTCTCCTGATTTTCGTATGATAATCCTGTTCCTATCATCCGCAGGAATTTGTTGGGAAGCTTATATGAGTGGCAGCACTGGTCGAGTCTGCGCAAGCCATATCTGTAAATTCAAAATTCATAATAAAATATATTATTTTCATAATAAGTAGCAAACAAATAAACCACATACCTTATATAAAGTACACTGTTAAGTGTACTCAAGTGTATTTCGCAATTTTGATTTAACAAGATTGACTTGGCTAAATATGCGCTCCACCTCCGCGTTTGACCAAGGCAACGATAGTAAATCAATGGCAACCTTAGCCAACTCTGCAAACGTATTGTTGCCCCCCGAGTCCTTATAGGAATTCACTTCAATCCAAAATTTTTCAGTGTTTTCAATATTTTCCCATCTCACGAAGTGAATTTTTTTATATTGGCTGTCAATTCTCCCTATATTTTGGATATTAAGGCCTTCCAGTAAGGGAACAATGTCTTTTTTATTTTGGCGCAATACATTGTTCACAGAAAAAATATCCACCTTCTTTAATGTATTATAGTTATCCGGAAGCCTTAAAATAAAAACAAAAGTTTTTTGTTAAATTATATGGTATAAAATTTAGGTTAGTTACCTCTGTTTTAGTTGCTTAATAAGCTCTACCAAAAATTTTGAGCAGCAGTCTCGAATCTCTTTTTCAGAAGATGGATCCAATTTTATCAACTTGATATGTTTTTCAAATTCATATCCCTTGTTGAGATCTTCGTGGACATATTCTTCGATATTCTCTGTTGCCAATACATCAACATCTATTTCAGGTGGAATTATGCCCTCTTTTAAAGATTGAATGGCCAACGTCAAATCATTTAGTAACTCTGTGGCATTTGTGTTGTTGCTCTGAAAACACTTATTTACTCTTTGCAATTCCGACAAAATTAGATTTAAAAAAAGTAAATATAAATAGTTTTTATCATTAAACATTTGATGCAAGAGTTCAGCTTTATGGCATTTTTCCTTGCTTGCTGCTAAGCAAAAATGGAGTTTCAGCTCTTCCCATTGCTGGATTATTCGTGACACCGCCAACTCGATTGATAGCCATCTTGTGTCGCACACCTTTGGGATCTTTAATGGAGCCTTGAAGAAATATATGTCGAAAAGTTCTTAGGTTTTAATTTGACTTGCTTAGATAGAAAATCAGTTTTAAATATTAAATTATTAGTAATACATAAATCGACGATCACACAGAAAATATCAAAATTGTTATAACATATAAAACGTATAGTTAGAACGATAGAACAAGAACGAGTTAGAACAAATACAACGAACACAATATAAAATGTAGCATGTTTTCCACACAAACCTTGTCGTCGTTTATTAACTGATATATTTTGTTGTACTCAGATTGTCTAGTAGAACTTTTCGAAAACCAGTTATACGTTTCGTGAACTAAGAATTCCAAACTTGCTGGCAAAAAATCTTTGCAAACATGACTTACAGCCAATTGAATTGAGTGGCAGACGCACTTTATTAAAATCAAGGAAGGTGCCTCCTTTTTTAGCTCAGTATAGACACTTTTATTTACGCCTATCATCACACTGGCATTGTCGGTGCCAATGCCTATCAAATTTTTAATGTCAAGTTTACGCTCCTCCATCTCTTTTTTAAGGGCCTCAACAATGCAGGATGCGTTTCCATGCTCTAAGTAAATTAACTTTAGAAATGTGGAAACAAACTTTTCACGTTGAAGCGAAAAATAATTGATGGCAACACCTAATTACACATTAAATTACATAAAAAAAACATTTAAACAATATTATTTCCAAAGGAAAATAAAAGTAATAATAATTTAGATATACATACCTAGAAGTTTAGTGACACTAATATCAGTTGACTCATCTATTTGTAGACTAAACTTTGAGTCCCCAATATCACTTCGCAACTCCTCGGAAAAATGCAGTC
The DNA here is from genome assembly GCA_963924055.1 of Drosophila limbata. Taxonomy (NCBI): domain Eukaryota; kingdom Metazoa; phylum Arthropoda; class Insecta; order Diptera; family Drosophilidae; genus Drosophila; species Drosophila limbata. The sequence continues at coordinate 5,492,139 of OZ001351.1, read as the reverse complement.
CCAAAACATTTTTAATGATGTTGGTGCACTTTGTCCTGTGAAGTCGTATGCGAGTCGCGTTGCTGTCACCTTCACAGTATTTGACACATAGGTTCCCCAAATGGTCTACTTGAGCAAACGATGTATGCTCGGCAATAAAAAGGCATAGCGCTACTTCCTGCTCCAACGTCTTGACCGGCAAAGTTACAAAATCTATTTTGTTTGTTTGCATGAAGCAGCCCGTAGCACTTTTATGCTTTTTAGTCAAAGCATGGGCGCGCAAATCAGAAAGTTTCGCGGTGATTGTGCATTTGCAGTAACTGCACAAAACTCTCCTTACGTCCGAGTCGTCCTTACGTGCCCAAGTCTTGAACTCGTCGCTTTTTAGCCAGGCGTCCCGACATTTTTGTTTATAATCTCTTGACATTCTTTTTCAATAATTTTCCAATGAAGTTGACAATTCTCCTTACTTTAGCTTTACGACAGAGACGCAAATTTAAAATTTGGTTTATCGATGTTCTTTGAGGTTATTTCACAACACTATACAATCGATATGATGCTAAGGGTGTTGGCAAGCGTCGACAAATAAGTATCAGCAAAAATTGTTTCATACTTTTGGGCATTTACCAAAAAAATCTGAAAAAAAGCCATTTCAAACAAAAAAAAAAGCCAGAATTCCCGCTGCCCGCAGTTTGCAAATTTTTCTAGCAAATGGCCTTAGAAAAAAGCCAGATTTGACGGGAAAAAAGCGACTCTGGCAACACTGGTTACTTCGGCTCTGCGAGCAGCGGTCGCTCTAATTTCGACGTTTTCTCGCCTCTCTTTTTGCTGGCTCCCTATCTGCTTTTATTGCTGCTGAGCGAAGCTGTTCTCGCAGCTTTCTTAACTTGCGAATAGTAAATATCCCATGTGTGTGTGTATTTGTGATGTACTGGCTCGTGGGCTTTTGTTGTCGCCCACTTTTCTTCTCTCTCCCTTAAAGATTAAAAGAGCTAGAGCAACCAAATTTGGCACAAAGACTTCTATAAGCCCCACACAGATCAAGCTTACTTCAAATTATCGCCACGCCCCTTTCCGCCTCCACAAATTGCTGAAAACCACCGCACGCACAGTTTTTAAGATATTAGGATTTTTTTGCTTATTAACGTTAACTACCATTATAAAAAAAACCTCTTCGCGAGGTAAAAGCCAAGGGACGAAAATTATGATATCCAATTTTGTGACGAACTATATTAAATTTTACATATAATTTATTTAATCATTCAATTTGATATACATATTGCCACGGCTTTGCCGTCACATTTGTCCAATTTAACAAATTGAGTTTCTTACCAAGATTGTTCTCTTATTTAAGTAACAGAAGCATTTAATGTGACACTTGTGTTGGCTCCAATGCACTTTCTTATGGCCACAAACAGATATTCTTGACAAGACTAGTATATATACGTATATACTATATAAAGTTATTGCCAACTATATTCTTAAAGGCTTAATGACTCCATTGCCGAGGTCACACTTTATTTTCGTCCACTGCAATTTCATTTCCAGCTGCCTTTTCTGTGTAAAATTTCAATTGTTTCGTTCTCTTTTATTGTTGGCATCCGTCCGGTCATTTGCTGTTCTGCCTTTAGCTTTTCCATTGGCAAACAAGTGGGCGCGGCTGCAGTCGAGTTTGCTCTACAGTTAGATACCCTGTGACATTCTCCATAAAATAGAATAATGGTTTTAATAGCATTGGTAATATGTAGTGATGGCACGATTTATCAAATGATGTGCAATAATCTATTAATTTGTGCCAATTTTCGATTAAATCGAATCGAATAATGGGTTGCGATTAATTGAATGAATAATCGATTAAATGCCAAAATAATCGCTTCACTAATTTCATATTTACGCGCAAACCAAAAAGCTACAAACATTTATCATGATGCCAAAAATTAGTAAAGTATGGAAATATTTTTCCAAACCCAACGAAGCAATAGTGCTGCACGGAACGTTGTCAACTCCTGGGAGGACATGCGATCTGTATGTCATAGCTTGTCAATACTGTTTCTTGGTAGGAGCAGAATAGCGCCTTTTCTCAGAGGCGGGTGCTACTGCAACAGCAAAGAGAAATAGATTAACGAGCCCTCGCCAGACAAAACAACTATTTTTAAATTCCCTACTAAATTAACAAAGTCTTACTTAATCATTAATGTGATTGTCATTACATTACACTTTTAGTTGTGAAAAATAACAAAAATCGCGAAATTTGGCTCATATTAAAATAATCATTTGATAATCGATTATTTTCCCTTAATCGCGATTAATTGTGATTAATAATCGCAATGATGCGATTAATCATATGATTGCAATAATCGATTAATAAATTTTTTTTGCCATCACTAGTAATATGTATGTAAGCATAGACAACATAAATATTAAACGCCGCTCGAATTTGCTGTAAGATATAGTAGTCAGATTTTAACAAAAACATGGTCAGAATGCCTAGGACCATCCCGTATGCATATACTGTTAGTTTGGTTGAGATATCTCAAACAACAAGAAAGATTTTCATACTCAGACTTGATTTTTGACTGATCGTTCCTATGGCAGCTATATGATATAGTGGTCCGATCCAAATTTAAAAACAAACTCGATCTGCGTCCGGTATCCAGGAACCTACGTACCAAGTTTAAGGTCTCTATCTTCTATAGTCTCTAAGACGCGTTCAAACAGACGGACGGACAGACTGACGGACAGGGCTCAATCGACTTGACTGTTGATGCTGATCAAGAATATATATTCTTTATGGGGTCGGAGATGATCCTTCTGCCCGTTGAATACATCACACAAATATAATATACCCTTTTTGACCATTTTCAATGGGCACAGGGTATAAAAAGTCAATTAAAGCCATTAGGGCTATGACAATTATTTAAGCCATTTGTGAAATTCCATGTTCAAAGGCACACACAAATACTATAATACTTAGTTAAAACAGACTTTAATTGAGGTATTAAAATATCCATTTGAAGGTTTATAGATTCTTAGTTTTCTATATGTGCTGCGGCCACACATCTTTCAAAAACTTATTCAGGATTCTTATTCAAAAAATAAACGTTAGAACTACTTTGCTAAGATGAGCACACTACTCCACATTGAAATAAACTCTGTTTTTCTATTGTTATGTAAGTTTTCTTAAAAATTGACTTCCAAAATAAAGGATATGTTTGTAATGGCTGCAGATTACGATAATCAAGCTATAGAAATAATCGATAAAATTAGTTAGTATAAGTGGTTCAGTTGAGATAGTTTTCAACTTCTCTGGTAAAGGCCTGTCTCCAGCACCTCTAAATTTTTATGCTAGGAATTTGCTAAATTTATACCTAAAACGTGCATGGTCACTCTGTGTTTTGTAAACAGCGCCATTTTTGAAAGTTCAGCATTTTAAAAAAAATTAATATAATGAGCTCAGACGATGAAGTGATTATGTTGGTGGCGGCATATATTGTTGCGAAAACAGTTTTATCTCACTTTTTTGTTTTGTGCACAGTTTTTTTTTCCATTTTTTCAAATCGACACTAGCGAAATAATTGTCGACAATATATTCCTGAGCTGTATATCAGCCGCTCTCTCAGTCCACACACGCTGTCGATAGGCCATTTATCGATATTTATTTGTGGATTTCGTTCAAGTTACTGGATACTCAAGATACGAAAACGTAAACGAAAAGTTTCCGGCACAGTTTTTATACCCGTTACTTATTAAAAATAAGTCAAAGTGGATATGGTATTCGTTGCAATGTATGTAACAGGGAGAAGGAAGCATCTCCGACCATATAAAGTATATATATTCTTGATCAGTATCAACAGCCGAGTCGAAATAGCCATGTCCGTCTGTCCGTCCGTCCGTGTGAGGGCCTAGATCTCAGAGACTATAAGAGCTAGAGCAACCAAATTTGGCACACAGATTTCTATTAGCCCCACGCAGGTCAAGTTTGTTTCAAAATTTGCCACGCCCCTTTCCGCTTCCGTAAATCGCGAAAATCCACAACACGCACAGTTTTCAAGAAATTTTTTAAACGATTAGTTTTAGGTACTGTTATTACCTATCATGCATGCAATAAAAAAAGTTTAATTTATTTAGGTAGGTAACGGGTATCCTATAGTCGGGAGCTCGACTATAGCCTTTCCCACTTGTTTTTATATGAAGTTTAACAGAATATTTTATTTTCCGCGGTGCTGGATACGTGGCTTAACCCTGGGTAAACTATCCAGTTCACCTATGTATATCGATACAAGCATTGTATCTATATATTACAACTCTCCACAAACCCGGCTTAGCAGCCAACTTCAAGTCGTTGAAGCCTGTTTCCTTCCCTTTCGCTATTGGTTCTTTTTGTCCCTCGACTGTTTTGCTGTTGGTTTTCGATCATCTCCGCCATTTCTTGGAAAAGATCAAATCTAAGGTAATGAATATTAATTTCCAGTATCGCGAGCTGGTATTAATACAATCTTTCTTTCGCAGATCGCAACTTTTGTATTGCACTGGTGTTGCTTGGGCACATTCACAACTTTTATGCCGACGTGGAGCCCTAGCGCTCCGTTGGCCTGCCGCGGTGCATAGATCACCCCTTGGCACTGTCTTTCGACTTTTGCTTTGAGGATTGGCAGTTTTGTGACCAGTAATTGCAACGAGGATTAGAATCGCCATATAGCGCCAAAACAGTTTCTACGTGATGTGCATAGCCGAAGACGGATGTAGTGTAGTGCCGTAATGTGATAGTGAGACCAAGAAGGGCTGTACAGTCGAATGTACATAACCAGCAACCACAATCTTGAGTGGTATACCTTTTTTGTGCAAAGTTATCCACGAAATTCTTCGGTGCAAGCGGCATAGAAAGAATTAAAGTACATAAATATCAAAAGAAAAAAATAAATTAAAATAAAACTAAAAATTTTATTGTTTCAAAAAAAAAAAGAAAAAGGATTTAAAAGAATTTCAAAGAATACCTCACAATCATTATCATACACACATCTCTCATCACATTTCATGCTATAGCACTTCATCATCACACCATCTTCATAAAGGCCTTCAGGAACGATTGGTAAGTCATTGAAACAAACCAGGCAACAGCTGATTTTGGCAATTGATCAAACAGCGTGCTGTTGTGCTGTTTGTTCTGCTATAAGGAAATTTTTTTGATAAGTGATTGTGCTACGAATAAGAGAATAAACAAAGAACATTTCTAAGTTCTTGACAGTCAATAAAAGAATTCGTGTGTCGGTGTGAATTGTCGATAAGCAACTTTCGAGAAGTTTTGGGCACCGGTAAATTTAATAATGAGTAAAAGAAATAAATAGAATAAATAGAATAATTGTTTGATTTGGACATCCAAAAAAAAAAAAGTAATTGTCAAAATATAAAAATCGTTGCGAAACTTTATTCAATTTGCTAAGTGCCACAACAGATCGATCGAATGTTCGAGGATTCATGCAGAAGCGGGAATTTATTTTATTGTCAGCCTCAATTTTGCCCGATTGTTGAGGAAAAAAAAAATGAAAGAATACTTTTAAAATTCTGCGAACCTATTGAAACATAAATTAAAAAATTTGTTTTGAATTTTTCCTATAAACGAGAAAAAGAATATGCCTTATAAAATTTAAAACTTACATCTATGCTTACAAAGAAAATATATATAATAACTTTTGTTTACAGCACCCAAGAATCGTGATAACAAAAAGAAACAAAGAAAATTGCACCTATTCTTTTCGATTAGAATTGTTAAACCAAATTGTTACTGATCGGTTTCTTCTTTAATCGTGCACCGAGCATTAAATGAAAGCCATTGTGCTAATTGCTAGTTAGAAAAATCAAATTTTGTAAACGGAACATGAAGTTCCAACAATAAAAAAGTCGTAACGAATAAAAATAAAATTATAATGTATTGCCGAGTCGCTGATGTTGTTTTCTGAGGACCTGAGAATGTAAGGAGAAATATTAAGAAGTCATTCGTGGGGATTTTTCACAATCATAATGCCGCGCGAAAAATCCATTTGGTTGGGTGGGTAACGAGCGCCTCGAAGAACATACAACACCACAGTTCTTCATCCACTATCACCACATCACAGCCAGGAAGACTTCACCGAATTAGAATATATAGTCATGCTTGTTACGGTTCTACAGTTTCATACATTTTGGATCGTTTGTTTTGTTTGTGAGCCACAGTAGTGGGTATGCTCGTAATTCGCGTCATTTAGGGACTCTTCAAATAAAATTTATGTGATACGAGGCGCAGCCAAAAGGAATATAATTAAGAACCCCCCCACGCGAAAGAGCTAGATGGCAACCAGAAGTATCCCTTCGTATTCTTTGAGGCTCGGTGGTGATATGGCTAATGTATCATCAGTTATATGAATTCCCTCATTGACGGTGGCGGAACCTCATATTCCAGTCCAACCCTAGAGCAGTTTTTGGGTTGCCTTTCAGCACATAATTTTTGGCACCCTTTTGCATTTGCAGTTATTGTTTTTTTTTTTTTTTGGTTTATTTATTTTGTATACATCCATCACATTATTTTTGGAGCCCAACGTGGGGCTGGTACAGTTGCTTTTGCTTTTGCATATATTTCACCACATATTTTTTGGTGCCCAGAAAGTGAGGCTCTCGATTGTAATACCGTCAAAAATTTAAGGGTATTCAACAGGTGGAAAGCCCTTCCCAATTGTTTCATTGGTTTCAGGGGAAAGAGTGATAGTAGGAACTGAAAATTAGTGAAGGGAATTTATTTTCAGGCCGAGGCAATCTGTTGAATCTTGTGAATTTGACTTAGAGCGAGTAACCTGCCAGAAAGTTTAGGTTGTGGAAGAATTCTTTTATCTAAGTGATTCAGTGCACGTAATTCTCATCATAGACCTCTGTTGAACTTGTTAGTTGACTAAGTGCGATTAACTGCCGGAGTGTTCTGAGATTGCGACAGGCTGATCATGCAAAAACGTACAGTTTTTCTTAAAAGTTTTTAAATAATTTTAGCTCATTTTGTTTTTAGTGAACGAACTGACCTCATTTTAGTAACTTGCTTTGTTATTTTCTAATACTATTTTGTGCAGCTGTTGAATCTTGAGCATTTGACTTAAAGCAAACGCCCTGCCAGTTAGCATAGCTAACAGCAAACGCGAACAAGAGACAGAAGTGAATCGTCGTTACACTAGTTGAGAATGGTGTCAAACGCTTCAAGAAACGATCAAGTATGGATGCTATCGAGTTATAGTTGTGAATATAAATGATGCTGAGTGGCGTATTTATACCAGCATTATTCGTGTGTATCTATTGCTTGACTTGTTTGGCGAAGTTTGCCAATTTCCTTTAATGTCAATATTTTAAAATCAAAGTTTTTTCCTTCTTTCAATCTGTAGTGGTGGTAACGACTATATTTTCGTAATTCTTAGGTCCAATCAGAAAACATATATTTTAATAATGCCAGTAACGAATAGCCCATCAACATCTTAAGCTGCTTTTAGGCTAAGCCAAAATGGTTGCCCTATTTGCAGTGAAGCAATGACTGATACGCAGTCATGTTACATTACTAGATGTAAACAAAATTTTAATAAGGCTTGCTTAGAGGGATGGTTAAAATCCCATCATGAGTGCCTTATTTGTAATCAAGCCTCAGAACCAGGATCCTTTAAATTGGTAGTTGGTTCGTGTTCGCCGACACTCAGTCGTTCCGAATTAATGGCGACAGCAGCCTCCCATCGACCAGGCACTAGAAACTTACAAGCATCAAGCGTCAGTAGCTACACAGGCTGAAGGTACAGAACCTTTTCAGGAGCGTAAACTTCAGCTCGCCCCGAGAATTTCAATTTGAGTAACACTTCGAATCCCAGTGAGATACGGACAACTCACACTGTCAATCCGAGAAGGCGAGGCAGACCAAATCGCCACGGAAATGCGGCAAGACAGCCTCCTCTAGACTTGTCTACTATTCAGCAGATGATAGAACAAACGGTGACCCGAGCTATGTCCACTCTCACAATTCAACAATTCAACCAGCAGTTACGGTTGTACCCAGCGTCTCTAATCAAGCGATGGCTTCCCCAGCGACTTCCATTTTGTTTCCGAGGAAAATCGCAGATACCATGCAAAAGTGGAATCTCACTTTTAATGTCACTACTGTGTCAAAAGTCTTACGGACGAGACATTGGACAGTGATTTTCAATCCGACTGTAAGCACATGCCTATACTCTTCGTCGGCAAAGCTCGCGATTGGTGGATGGAATAGTGTGGACCGAGTTCTTGGTCACCAGTTTAAAGACTATCGATCCGATTTTATGAGCAAAGAGCAAGTCCGTTCGCGCAAGCAGATGCCTGGCGAGATTTTTACTAATTTTAATGATTCAGTAGCGTCACTCATCAATCGCTTTGCGGTAAAAATCAGTGAGGAGGTGTTGATTGGCCAGGCTAACATACGCCAAAGCTCACCTTTGGATAATACCAGACTTTTGGAACACAGTCATATTTGCAGATGAGTCCAAGTTCAATATTTTTGGATCGGACGGAAATGCTTATGCCTGGCGAAAGGCTAATACGGAGCTACAAAAGCAAAATCTTAAAGCCACAGTAAAGCATGGTGGTGGGAGCATGATGGTTTGGGTTTGTATATCCGCTGCTGGTCCGGGAAAACTCGTCTTTATTGAGTCTACGATGGACAAAAACATGTACCTCATTATTCTATAGGAGAATTTGTTGCAAAGTGCGGAGGATCTGGGAGTAAGGAACAATTTCCGATTCTATCAGGACAACGATCCAAAGCGGAAATTGTATATACAAAATTAAAAATTTTTAACCACGATAACTACTTATAAAAAATTATACTTTAAATGGAACGCAAAGATAGCACGACTGACTCAGAAATCACTCAATCTCATACTCACTTAAGTATAGCAAATGCCATGCCATTTATTCTTACCACTAATGTCTTCATACACCATAAATTTTTCAAATTTGCGTGTAATAAAGATGTTTTGATGCGGGTTTTTATATTAATCTTTTATTCACTTAAATTCCGTTCGAATGATACAAAAATTTCTTTAACCCATTAAGTATCCATGGAAAATCTTTAACTTTAAAAAACCATTCTAAGAGTGACTGCAAATTGCTAAAAACACACTTTTTGTATGAAAATAAGGAAAAAGGGGTTAAAATAGTAATTTTTAGCAGTTTTCAAAAAATCTTAAAAAATACTAGCGAAGAGATTTTTTTTGCAGTCACTGTTAGAAGTGTTTAAAGAATTTTTCTGCATCAAACTATTTTTTTTTTAAAAATCGAGGAAAAAAGTTGAAAAATATACTTTTTTAAAATTCAAAATTTTCCATGGGTACTGAATGGATTAAAGAAATATTTGTATCATTCGAACGGAGTTTAAGTGAATAGAAGACTAATATAAGAAATCCGCATCAAAACATATTTATTACACGCAAATTTGATAAATTTATGGTGTATGAAGACATAAGTGGTTCACTGTATACTGTTTAAACTGAGATATAATTAATTTCATATCTTTAAATGGACTTAAGTTTTATGTGAATTGATAAACGCACATAAATTTGTGTATTGCCTTTCGCCATCACGTTTTGCCTTCTCTTTATCTGCCCTATCCACACACTTTCTCAGTCATTAATTTGTGTTTTTATGTATGTATGCATATTCTGTCTGTATATATTCTATCTGCGTGCTTATTTATTTGTTTCTCTTCAAATTTATTTAGTGAGGAGCTGTCAAAGTTGTTTTGACAGGCCCAGCTCTGCCCAAGGCCAAGTTTTATCCACACTGCGTTCAAATTCTCAATCTCAATCAAGATTCGTATTCCCAGCTGTCATGAGCAGTAATTAATATGTCATTATTCGTAGGAATATAATTTAATGCGAAATTTAATGGCATATATCGAAAAAAAAGAACAGAACAAAACATACGTACATATGTAACATATATGGAAGTTTAATTTGACTGATAATTGTCAAATGATTACCTAATATAATAAGCTGTACACTGATTAATTAAGCTTTATAGCTTTACTGATTTGTAATTAGTTTCAAAACTCAAACATTAATAGATTTATAACAATAACTTTGGGATGTGACTAATTTAATGCAATCCCCAAAGACCAATCAAAAATATATTTAAACTATTGTAGTATGTACGTACATATGTATGTTCATACATTAAACAAATTTGAAAGGCTACAGCCTAGCACACATGAGAGTATAATATACTCCATTAGTGTCTATAATAACTGATTTCTATAATAAATAATATACTACACATATAATTTTTATGTATAAACTTATCTATAAATATACAGAAGTAGCTTAAAATATTTATAAAACAAAATTTTTGTTTGCTAAACAATTATGTTTATTTTTGTTGCATAGTTTGATTCATTAAGGCCTGTCTCCAACACCACGGAATTTTTATGTCTGGAATTTTCTAGTTAATGATTAATGATTAATTTAAATTTTTATTGATTTGTTCACAAAATTATGATTAAATTTGAGTTATACTTTACTGCTCAACCAATAATCATTATTTTTGAGCAAAAAAAAAACTTAACGAGAAATCATTATTTCATGAAGTTTATGTTTTGCTCAAAAACTTTGTTGTAATTTTGACTAGCGTATTAGCGTTTTGATTAGCGTAAAGGCCTGTCTCCAGCACCACGGAATTCTTATGTCTGGAATTTGCTAGTTATTTCGTTTGTGTGGAACATATCTAAAACAGTGTGCCCATGGCAGCAATTTTGAAAGTTCAACTAATTTAAAAAAAATGAATAAATTCAGCTCTGACGATGAAGTGATTGTGTTGGTGGCGGCATATATTGTTGCAAAAACAATTTCATCTCACTTTTTGGTTTTGCGCACGAGGTAAAAGTCTAGTAACGAAAACATTTAATGCCCCAACATTTCTGAAATCCAATTTTTTTGACGAATAAAGTTAAGAACATAGAAATTATACGCAGTGATTAATACATATATGAGTACTAGGGTGTCCCTTATTTGGTCAAAGTCAATATTTTAAAACGCATACGGGCTAGTTCTGTTCATTAGGTCCTAAAGCACTCAGAAATAAATTTTTACCTCAATCGGAGTATGATAACCCGTGCCGACTTGGATCGGAAAATTTAAAGATTATATGGGACAAAAAAAAATTTTTTTTTTTTTTTTAATTTTTAATTTTTTTATTTTGTTTATTAGGTCCTAAAGAACTCAAAACCAAGTTTTCACCTTAATCGGAGTACGATAACCCATTCAAATTTGCATCGAAACATGAAAAAACAGTATTTTAACACTGATTATACATTTTTCGATGTTTTTTCATGTTTCGATGCAAATTTGAATGGGTTATCGTACTCCGATTAAGGTGAAAACTTGGTTTTGAGTTCTTTAGGACCTAATAAACAAAATAAAAAAATAAAAAATTAAAAAAAAAAAAAATTTTTTTTTTGTCCCATATAATCTTTAAATTTTCCGATCCAAGTCGGCACGGGTTATCATACTCCGATTGAGGTACAAATTTATTTCTGAGTGCTTTAGGACCTAATGAACAGAACTAGCCCGTATGCGTTTTAAAATATTGACTTTGACCAAATAAGGGACACCCTAATGAGTACTCATACTACATAGTAAGCAAGCACATACTCAGCAATCTATTCTTTATTAATTTTGTCTGACAAAGCTAATTAATTTTAATAGATTAATTAAAGCAACGTTGATTTGAGCCTGAGACAAAACTAATTTCTTTAATAAATATAAACGGGGAGTCGTGCAATGAGAGACGTCTTGAAACGTTTCACGTGTATCAATCAAGCTGTGCACAGTAACTTGTTTTTACAACCGGTTGATTGATGTGATTGCATAATAATTCTATTATGGTGTATCAGCTTTTGACAACTAACTGGAAACAACGATTATGGTTATTAGAGTTGAGCAGAAATATTTTATTTACAATAGTTCTATGTGAGGTGCACCGTATGTTTTGGATCATTATTGTCTTCAAAAGTCTAAATAACATGAATTGGGCTCCAAACAAACTTTCATCCATCTTGACCAAGACGTTTGGTCCTTGAAATACAGTTGAACTTCCATAACTCGAATTTCTCTCTCTTTCGAGCTAAATGAGTGGCAGTAAAATGAATAAATTTAAGAAAAAGAACTTTATAAGTCGAATATCTCCATAACTCGAACCTTTTCTTTGGATAATGGGGATTCGAGTTAGGGAAGTTCGACCGTATCACTCCAAACGGCATACTTCAACTTACATATAAAGAACCCAATCGAGATAACTTCTAGCAAACTGCCTTCGAACTTTTAACGTCACAAATGGTTTAACTAGTGCAATACTCACCTGAAGATCTGACTCAACCAATAGACAGGCAGAGTCAGCTTTGATATTTGGTAACCCAATTCTAGTGAATTGGACTTGCCTTAAATCTGATAATGTCAGTTTATTCATGCCAAGGATTTTCAGTAGTCTTATCTTATTTTCAAACAGGTAATTACATAAAATATCATATGTACATATGTTGTTGCGTGATACGTGCTTCCAGCCTTTCAAGGCTCGATAATGCACTTCCATAAGGATCGAGTTCAGTTTTTGCCACTACCCATGATTGGGGATAGCTAATAATTTTTTTAAATATATTTTAAATTTATTATGGGGTACTTGAATTGAAAATGAGCGTTGCACACAAGAGGCCTCCAGTAATATGAGCCGCAATTTCTGTTTTTAATGTTAAGCCGCTGAAACTATTTCAATGAGTGTCTGTGGCCACTTTCGCCATTTGGTTGAAACTTAAACAACAGATAGTGTTTTTGCGGAGAGTTCTTCTTCATTACTTTAATATGCATCTGAGAATCATCGAATCTAAAGTTGCTTTCAGACGAGGATTTTTTCACCGACACTTTATTACCGTCGGTGAATGTTACCATTCACACTATTCTCATCGATGTTCACACCAAATTACCATCGGTTTTTGTTTTTCACGGAAGCTGGTCACACTCAACAAAGTTTTAGTTCACGCAAACTTTTTTGCCGAATAGCACCATAAAATACCAAAAAAGTGCAATGTTAACGTATTACGTTACTGGCAAGGTTTCACCGACGCAAAAAACCGATGGAATAGAACGTGTTTTATTTCCATCGGTGAGCGTCGGTTTTTCACCGACACTTTAAAATTTTGTGTGTTTTCACGACCCCGACAGTTTTTTGACAAAAAGTGTCGGTGAAAAAATCCTCGTCTGAAAGCACTTTAAGGAGTAGTTTACGGCGAGCATGCTTCTTCTTATAAATTGGTTTGGGCTCGAAGACAAGAAACGGCCGGATCAATCCAAAAAGCTTATTGGTGATGAAGTGAAATCTTTGCTCATTGTCGACCAATGCCAAGCGCTTCAATAGTGGTCAGAATCAATGGGAGTATTGGATGAGTCGACAATCAGCAAACGCTTAGAAGAATTAAAAAAAAAGTCTGATTAAAAAAAAAAACAAAATGTTGAAAATGATTCGCAAAGTTTTACTTCTTTCTAATGGCTTGGTCAAATCAGCGGTCGTAATGGTAATATACTTTATACATATAGGCAGATATGAAAGATCTCTTATGCAGTAATTACTGTATGCTATTGTTATTATCACTGCGGACGGCAGTCAGCGTGACGGTGCGAAAGGCGATTGGCAATATATACAGGAAGAATGGAAAAGTTGCTATGACTGTCCGATCAGGTTGAGTTATATACCGATCGAAAGGTATAAATTAAACTAACAAAAGAGCATAATAATAATAATAATATTAAGTTTTACATATGAAAAAAAAAATATTTTTGTCACTCGGCACTGCGCATAAAAGTTAGTGATGAAAATTTTTCTTTTTTTTTATTTATACTTAATATTATGAGTATTGGTGAGAACTCAACCGCATGCTGGCTTTAGGGACCCCTGATATTTAATATAAGTTGTGTGGTGCCCATACAAAACTAATTAAATATTTCTACTCAACTCTGACCAAAATCGGCGTTTCCAAATCGCTGTCAACGGCTATGTATTATAGTTTTTAAACGCAAGAAAAAAGCAAATTTATTCATTAGACAATTAGTGGAATAAAATATACAGCTCAGAGCATTTCACCCACGGGCTTGACTGTAATCTCATGCACCTGCATATTGGGAGGCGTGGAAAGAGTAAACATCACCGCCCGCGAAATATCCTCTGCCTTGAGCATTATTTGGTTAACCACATCACGCACTGTATCCGGCACGATCTCTGTATCCACAACTCCGGGACTAACACTCTGTAAGAATAATATTAGGGATTAATTTCAAGTTGATTGGGTCTGTTTTTATTTAAGTGTCATACCGTAATCTTGATGCGAGTACCTAGAGCAAGGAACTCCTGGCGGTACATTTCGGTCAACGCAGTGACCGCATGTTTGGTAGGTGGATAGACGTTCATTAACGGAACTTTGCCCGGAACAGGTGCGAAGAGCTTGTGCCCAAGTATGCTATTGATGAGGACAACGTGGCCATCGAAATTCCGTTTCTTCATCGAAGCAAAGGCACGCTGTGTGCACATTACGATGCCCATGATATTGGTCTGGACTGTTTGCTGAACGAGCGAGAGCGGCATGTCCACCAATCTGCCATCGTGCAGGGTACCTGCATTGTTTATCAGGATATCAATGCCACCCACCTGCTTCTCAATTACATCGAAAGCCTCTTTAACCGAACTCTCATTGCCAACATCGCAATACAGCGGGATCAGCTTATCTCTCCGTTCAGCCGGCAACGATTTCTGGAGGTCCTTCACACGCTCAATCCGACGCGCGAGTCCCACCACAACGAGACCGGCATTGACCAGGTCCAGAACTATGGCTGATCCAATGCCTGAACTGGCGCCGGTTACGACGGCAACGTGATTTTGCCAACGATCCATGTTGCTTGATAACCAATAAGATGGAATGCTCAAGTCGATCTAAGCTTCTACATCGGTCAACTAACTGCTTTTATACTATTACCAGGCACTAGATGTATCTGTAATCGGTTCTCATCAAACCGGTCGACACTCAGTTACGAAATGTGTTTATCAAGCCAATCGCAGGTTGCACATTTAATTGAAATAATTGATAAGCGTAAGTTTTGAGAACACTCGTAGTGTTATTCTCGTTTGTTCGTTAAGTGTTTTGTACTTACCGAACACAAAACTATTGAGTCACGATAGTCATGAAATTTGCATTGTTTGATTAGATAAGGGTGATTGAAATGATGCTAAGTGTCAGTCACATTTTAAAGTGTCATAGTCAGTGTTGTCGTTTCCTTATTTACAGACCCATCAGATCTTTTGTAAAAAGACACTGTAAAACCACCAAAAATATACAAAGCTTATTTTAAACAAACTTAATACGCTGATTTAAATATGTTTAGTCGAAGTCGATTTTATGTTACTCGACATTTAATTGCTAATCATTATAGCATGCAATAAAATACACCAGTGAATATTTGAAAATCTCCACAATATCTGTTGATATGAAATTCATATTATGAATCCACATTTGCTTAAAAACAATGCGTTACAATTAAGCTGATTTTGCATTAACATACTTCAAGCACTGACTTTGTAAGTCACGTTAAATGTCTAAAACGGTTGGTTGGTTTTTCTTTTCTCATATTTTAATATTTACATATATTTACCTTGCACTTACATGTTGTTTGTTAATTTAGCAGATATTCTAGTTAAACATAATAAGGGGACTCATTTAGCGCAAAGTGTCGAATGCCAAACTTGTTTATAACACTAAATTTTATATAAAATTTTAAATTTTGGAAAATTACAACTTTCAGAGCGAATTGAGTTTGTTATGTAAAAATTATAAAAATGTGTAAATATGAATAAAGTTGATAAAGGTATTTAAAATATTCTATTAGTAGACATTTTGAGTATTTGTGTTTTATTGTGCGTTGTTTATGTGTATTTTTAGCTAAAAACTAACAAATGTCTACCTGTTTTGTTAATCTTTACATTAGTATATGAGAAGGTATCAGCAGAGTTTTGTCCAAAGGTTATTATCAAAACCCTCTTGAAGTCATGATGTCGCATTAGCATTTTTAATTTAAAATGGATTGAAAAAACAGCAATATTCGAATATAAAAAACTTTATGCATTATTTATCCCCCTTATTTGGAAGTACTAAAGGCTAAATTAAACTGCAGGCCTAACGGAATCAGATTTTGTGAAAGAAAATCAGAAGTCTTCTTACAAAACTTATTGGATCATACAGCAGATCGCATTCTTATAATGCAAAAAATCCTTGAGATTTTATCTGATTTAACGCATTGAAAATTTATAGTGGGCTACGGATTCGATGGCTCAACAGGTCAAAGCTTCTATAAACAAGGATTTCAATTTAATGAACCTATTTCTCAGGACCATTCTCTATTTGGTACAGCAATTATTCTGTTGAAAACAGTGGATGATATTGATCGAGTAGTTTGGCTGAACAGAACACCACAGTCAATAAAATTCTGTCAGCTTTTAAAAATGGTATTTGCTAAATAAACCACAGCACTAATACTAAACGAAAAAAGTAATTTGGAAGAGCAAATACGGAACCTTGACAAGCATTTATTTATTCACAAAAAAAAAAAACTAATAATTACTAAATATGAGACATATTAAATGCTAATTGATGGAAAGGTCTTAAACACTTTAACTGGAACCAATTCATCCCAATTATGTTCTTTATGTGGAGCTGCGTCGGCTTAGCTTAAAGACTAGAGATTTTAATTCGACTAATTTTAAAGGTTACAACGAGAGCTTTAAGTATACGGAATATCTGCTAAAGCTCACCTGGGAAAAATCCCCATACTACAAGCCAAAACCCTTCGATTATTATGTGCTGCTTCTTGGTACATACAGCGCAGTACATCCAGGGATTAGAAAACCATTCAAACCCTCTCGCACGTCGCCTTTTAAACTGGCTCACAATAAGGGAAAGGCATATGAGAAGAAAAGTAAAGCGACATCACCCAATAGACCTTGCCACTAAAAAATTCATTTACTACCCTATAATTTTGTCATTAATTAGCATTATCTAGCCTTCAGACTAAGTTGTGTTAGAAGTTACCGTATAAATTTAATTTCATTGTAACTAATAACAAAATAATTAATTAATTCTTAGAGTTTGTACTAAGAATCTTGTAAAGAAATAATGTAAAGATTTGGCTTGTCATAGGTGCTGATATAAGAATAGTTGAATTACGCAAGGAGTTTATCCACTAAAAGCTTTATTCTGAAATGGGTCTCAATGCAGATAAACCCAAAAAGAATGGCAGCGGCAGCAGCAGCAGCAATGACGGAAATACTGCTAGAAACGAATTTTCAAATGCTAAACTTTCTATCTTCTTACTATCTTTTTTTCTTACTATCAAGAATTTTCATTCTATACTTATTGCAATCTCATGTGAGTAGAAAAACTTATACAGGCATGCCACATAAATCTCTTTCACTTGAGTTTCACGTCAATTTCATTTCTCCGTGCCACAGTCTCAATCACCTGCACAATTTTTGGTGAAACGAAATCATCGCTCAATTCACTGGCGTCCGATGCCATGAGAATAATGTCACATTTTTTTGTCCGAATTCCAAAATTAAGAGTTGTCAAGTAACTTTTATTATTTGTCGCGCCAATAACTTTTAAATTTTTTTAGGCTATACAATATCAATTATTAAATAAATTAATTAAATAATATTAATTAAAGAAGAAACAAAATAAAAACCTACTTTTCAGCAATAATAAACTTACAAAAATGGCTAAACAAACCCTTGGGAAATTTATTCTGAGAAGGGGCCAACCCTTAGCAGCCTAGTACGAAAAGGTTGATGAACATGCTTAAAAACCTAAATCACTCGAATTTCTGTGGCACGGAGAAATTTTCGAAGTGGAATTGCTTTTTTCTGAAATCACTTTCACTAGTGTTTTTTGTGGCATGCCTGATATACTTAATATACGTCAATACCATAGCCAAAATAAAATAGGAATAAAAACACATGTCAAAGTGCGTTACAAAAACAACCTAATTTTAAACAAATTAAAGCCCGCAAAAACAAACTGTTTGGCAACACTGGTTCGTTTGCAATGCACAAGTATGGAGGTCAATTCTCTTTTATGCAATGTTGTTCTAAATAATACATTTTCTCAAGAATATAATTATTTTTTGTTTTCATTATCAGAAAAAGAAAGATAATTATACAAACACAATTGCCTAGCACAAAAGCTAACAGCACATCAAGCTCTGGCTGCTACGACACTTTGTTGCTGCTGTTCTAAGTGTATTGTATATATTCAGTTAACAGATAATATCTTTCAAACCCCCTATCTAAAAGTTTTGTTTCATGTTTAAAAAAAACGAGGAATTTATCATACTACAATATATTGAAATTTAAAAAAATTAGTTAGTGGTGTTTTCCCAAAAACCGCCAAAATGTGGGGTAAAATACCTAATTTCACCAGTAGTTTTTTACCTATGTACTTTAGAAAAAACATGAAAGGTATGCTTAAGAGCCCTTCAAAATAGATTTTCAACGATAAGTAGATCATATCTGTAGCTTCTATCGTTTTGTTAACTTTCAATTTGTAAAAAAAAGTCGTAGAACAAAAGTTTCTAGATTTTTGATCGGGAACAAGTCCTCATTCAAACTTTTAAGATATACCAACGCTTTGATACAAACAAACAAACAAACAGACAGATAGACTAAATTTTTATCTCATTTTCGGAAGGCCATTAAAAATTTCAAAATTACTATCTTTTGAACCAGTGGTCGGTTTAATGATCGAGGTGTCATTCGAGGCGTATTTTTCACTTCGGAAGGCATTGCGCGCTAGTGACGAAAGCAGCACAAAGGGTGCGAAAGGTGACTTACACTGCGGACGGCAGTCCGCGCTAGTGACGAAAGGATCATGAAAAGTGCGAAAGGCGACTGGCAATATACACAGGAAAAATGGAAAATTTGCTACGACTGTCCGATCAGGTCGAGTTACATACCGAAGTATAGTTTAAACTAACAGAAGTGGATACTAAGAATTTCAAAAACTCCCCAGTGGCCCTTTTGTAGCGAAAAACGTTAAGAATGCTACCTGAAAGTTCATGGGAGCTGTGCAGCCACTTTATGTAAAGTTCTAATTCGCTTTTACATTAGCGTGGCCGGCGTTATTCGGTATACGCTGGCGGAAGATTTGGCGGAAGCTTCCGCGAAGGTTTCAGGCTGCCACCGCTGAAGGTGTACGGAATTTTTATATCGTCTTTTCAGGGGTGGGAATTTTTGCCCTGAATTTCCCTTGCTGTAGGCTATTGGAAAATTGTGCCGAATCGGCTGCAAAAAATTATGCACACAAGTTTTTTTATTTATTTTTTTAATTTATTGCACTTAATTTTAAACTAAATTGTAATACACTTAGAAAAGAAAACTTAAAAAAAGCTTAAAAATTATTACATTCCTGCTGGCCACACCATTCGATTGAAGGGGTCAATCTGAAATTTAGAATCAATTAAATGTTTGTTGGAGGAACATTAAATTGATTGATTCTTACCTAAATGTTGGGCGATTTGCCAATCTTCGTACTTTATATTTTTAACAGCCTCCTACTAGTTTACTCTAATAAAATACAATATTTAAAGCAAATTTTGTGTTTAGTTGATTAATTGTTTCATTTACTTACGTGTGATGCTCTCCTGGACTTGCTTGCAACAGTGTATGTTCTTCGTCATCAGAAAACTAAGTCAGCCGATCTATTGGGTTACAAATACGATGAAAATAAACATTTATTCATATATTTATAGTTAAAACTTACCTTATTTTTACACTTTCTGCACAATGATGAAATACACAAACGAATGGCTGCAATGTCTTCGATAGCCGATAATAGCATTGCCAGCCCTTTGTATTTATCGATGACCGCAACGATAATAATATTTAATAATAAATCAAAATTTGGCCACATCTTAAAATGTTTAATTAATAAAATAAGTTATTTAATATATTACATTTATTATGAATTCTATTAACAATACAGAATTACTGAAAAGTATGGTTTAAAACTCATATAAAGTGTTTTCGATATTTATTGCCAGGCGTTGGCAACGTTAAGTTGGCTGCAGGGACTTTTTTCTTGCAGCAAAATTTACCCCTGAAGAAACGATAGAAAATTTCTTCAAAAATTTCAGGTGTCTCGCCCTGAAGCCTTAGTAGACTTTGGCCTGTAGCTTTACCCCTGAATTTATCCGGCAGAAAGTTGTGTGTATTTTGTTCACCACATGCCATCAGGTTCTATTGGGTCATCTGGCTCATGAGGCAAACAAGTGGAAGTGGAGGGGGAAAATTTTAAATGATTGAAGCGAATGAGGCCGTTGGAGCCTTTGGTCAAAAAGTTTGTTTTTTTTTAAATTAATTATTATGTTATGTTATACTTTGGGTCGTTGAAACGTTTTCGTCACTAGACTTTTACCTCGCAAAAAGGTTTTTTAATAGATTTAAAAAATTGTCGTAAGTACAGGGTCTCTCATAGTTGATTTCTCTCGGCTGCAGCCTTGCCTACTAGTTGAGCTTGCAAAAATCTTTGAGTTAATGAGCGATATGCGCAAATTCATTTTGATGTGAACTTTTTTAATAGACATCATTTATAAAACCTAAAGCATTTAATCATTGCCATTTAGCGAATTGCTGCCTCCCGTATTGTTATTTAAAGGTTTATGTTGTTTTTATTTGCATGAATATATATTTTTTATTGTTGGTTTGGGTCTGATTTACTAGCGAAGACAACGTCGACTCTGCCGAGGACAGGCAATTTAACTTGAACAGCCGCTGATGCAACGCCAAGGACATGGACATGAACGTGGACATGGACTTGGACGTGGATATAGACAGGGAAACAGTCTGACAACCATCCATCTCTAGATCTCATCTCAGACCCTCTGCACCATTAGGGGCGTGCAAAGCTTTTGTCTTTACTGTCATTATCAACACCGCCGTTTTGGGTTTTCATCTTCGCGTTTTTATTCTTCTTCTACTTTTGTTTGTACTTATGTATGTGTGTGTGAGAATGTGAATGTATGCGAGTTTATGTGTATTTGCATGTGTACATATTCTTCTCTGACTTGCTTTGTTTTGCGTTTTGTTTCTTATTTTGCCTTCGCCTTCGTTTCCACTCAGTTCAAGTGCTTTGCATTTCATGCTTTGCACAAGATAAAAATCAACATTCATTATTGTTGTTGTTGTTGCCACGTCTTCGTCATTATTATCTACTCTGCATCATGACAGTTGGCATCCTTTTAAAAAATTAACACAGTTGCCAGCCAACAATTCTACCGGCAAGGATACGGACGACCAAGACAAGACAGCATAAAAAAACAAGAACAAAGCAGAAATTCTCCAGTCAACAGTAATTGACTGGGAAATTCCATGTACCCAAATCTCAAGTACTCGTAGTATAAGTGTGTGTAATTTCTTACCTGTAAATTCGAGATTTAGAACTTAGCACTAGATCCTAAAAGGCAAATTAAAAAAGAATTTAAATCGTAAGAGAACCCGTTAACCGATTAAAATCGGAAACTGTAACTGAAGCCGAAACTAAAATATTGTATAAATTTTATGTATGTAGTATGCATAGTATTATATTAATTTTATGTATAGCTAAGTTAGTTATTTTCGAGCTGACAGCAAATTATTCGAATACGATAGCTCGCAAAAGAAGCGTAAGAGACTTTTATGATATATTTTGCGGATCTCAAACGCTAGAAAATATGCGTACACACAGACAACTAATCGTCTGTCCCTCTGTTTTTGGCATCACATACTTTAAACAAGACAGTGTGTCTAAGAGTCATTTGCAAACGATACGCTACTTATGTCCAAAATTAGTTAAACGTATTCAGGTGTGCTACAGAAGTCCATTCTACTTGAATTTGACTTAAATTTGTTTGAAATTTATGCCGAATTTCTAGTGGAAGAGATTTCTGTAGCACACCCGATTATTTATTTTTATTATTTTTGTTATTTACTTAAATTTATGAAATCACCGTCCATATGTTGTATATATTAGCGGTAAATATAATGACAAAACTTCAATGTCGAGTGCCAAGCACAGCGTTCAATTGTTTATAATCCACGCTTTCTCGGCTCTTGAGCTTGACTACGAATTTCTAGCGAAACTTCAGTCATCGCTTATTCTTGTCCGCAACATTCTTACTTCATGCTCGTTCTTTATGTATGTTTTTAAAAGTGTTGCCAGTTAAGCTATTTCCCAGCTAGATCTAGCGGATTGCAATTGGCAAATGCGGGATGAATTGTAAAATAGCGGATAGCGGTAATTATAGCTATTTTCCAAGCAAAACATTCCGGGGTGCCACAGAAATCGCAAGAGAAATAGAATTCTGCAGAATGCAATTCCGCTCGGAAATTTCCGAGGTGCCACAGAACTTCGAATGATTTAATGATTTTTAGCATTTTCACCAACCTTTTCGAACTAGGCTGCTTAGGGTTATGTAGCAACTTTTTTAAGTTTATAATTGCAGAACAATAGGTTTTACATTTTTTTTGATATTTAATTAATATAATTTAATTTACTTATGTAATAATTGAATTTGTTTAGCTGAAAAAATTTAAAAGTAATTGGCGCGAAAAAATAAAAAATTACTCGACAACTCTAGCAATTGTCTGTGATTAGTCTGGCAACTCTTCGTGAAAAATGTATTCACAAATTGCACAATAATTTAAAGGTTTTTATCGGTAAAACTTGATTTACCTTAAAAGAGCCATTTTTTTAATGCTTAATTTAAAGAAAACTGAAGTGGTTCCATATATTTTTTTTAAATACCTTACTTCGAGTTCGGACTAAAAAATGTGGCATCGCTCACCCTGACTTCGAAAATCTGAATCGGACTAGGTGGCAGCATCGGACGCCAGCGATTTTAGCGCTAGTTTAATACGCGTAAAATTATTCTGCGATTTGACCTGTGACACAGCGAAATGAAATTAAAGAGAAATTCAAGCGAAAGCGATTTCTGTGGCACCCCCGATTGATAAGCCAAAAGAGCATTAAATTTGATCGTTTTTAACTACGAAATCAAATGAAAATTCCTAAAATATATGAGCAAAAACTGCGTCATGCCTGGATGCAAGACCCTGCATTTAAAGATTGGCTTTAGATCAGCTATTGGCAAGGCCCTATCTCGTGAGCATAGGAAACTTGCGCTGCTACTGCGCTGCCGCTCACGTACAGTATAAAAAAGCAGCGAGCCCTCGTGTGGCTTCGACAATGCTACTTTGGTTCTTGTTGTCTCTCTTTTTCAGCAGAGCGAAAACAAAAACGTCATCAGTTGCTGTTCAGCCGTCGACAAAGAAAGGTCAACTACGTATTTTATGCGACACTGAAAATAAAAATGTTCAACAAAAATTTTGAACAAAATTATTTTTTCACCGAAAATATGAATGGCGATGCGCAATGCCTATTATGCCATCATATTGCACATAAATGTTGTTTGTATGCAATTAACAGACATTACTTATTATTTTATTAATATTTTATTTTATTCAATTTTTATGTTACACGAAATAACTGCAAGGCTTAACTACAAATCGTTTTTCTCAGTGCAAAGCAATAAAACGGTTTCGGCGTACGCATGTTCGTGCCTTTGCTACACACAAGCGCACAGCAAAACGTTTGAGTGGCTGCGTGCCGATCACTGCTTTAGATGCAGCCGATGATGGGAAATGCTTTTGCAAATATTGCAAATTTAGCATTAATGAAAAACTTTCGGATTTTCACGCACATGCCAAGACAGTCAAGCATAGGTCTTCTTCAGCTTCTTTTGCACAGACGAACAAAATATCGTTTTTTGCCTCTATTTCCGTGAAAACCTGCCAACAAGAGGCTGCATTACGTTAAAATATTTTCACATATTCACCTGCCAGCGCAATTGACCATTTGGGAATGTTGTACGAAACCAAATTCCAAGATGGTAGTGCTATGAAGCTTCATAGATCAAAGTGCACGAGCATTTTAAAAAATGTTTTGGCTCCAAACTTTATAGGGCTACTAAGAGAGGACATCGGTGGTGCCAAGTACAGCTTGTTGCTTGATGAGAGTACTGATACAAGTGTCTACAAAACACTTGGTAAGTTATAATGCTACTCTGAAGAACACTTTCAAAAATCAAGAACATTCACTTAAATATTTTGTTCTTGAAACAAGAATATTTTAAGACCAAATTACTAAAGCTAAGAATATTAATCTTGAAAATCGTAAGTTCTCAATATAAGAATAAAATTCTCAAATTTAAATATTTTGTTCTTGAAATAAGATAGTTTTAAGACCAAATTACTAAAACGAAAAATAATATTCTAAAAAATCGTATGCTCTTAATATAAGAATAAAAATCGTAGATCTTTTTCTCTTAACAACACCGCTTTTTTAAAGACTCATAATTTACAACTGGTTCTGGCGTCTCAAAGATGACATTAGGCTTGGATCGCTGGTCAAGTCAGCACAACGGTACTGATGGTAGAGATTGGCATCTCTTGAAACAGCTGTATACTGAGGCTCATTGCGTTTTGCAAGTGTTTTGTGTGTTGCTGTTTGTTGTTTAGTGTCATATCGATATTGCTAGACCTCAAGTTAACTAAAACTTTCTTCATTCTTCTCAAAATGTTAAGAAGCTTAATCTTTATTTGAGATTTTTTGTTGAGTATTCAAAACTTTTTGGTCTATAAATAAGAACACAGAATCTTAAAAAAATAATAAGTTTTATTCTTTTACTAAGATTTGTGGTCTAAAAAATATAAGAATTTATGATCTTAAAAGTAAGAACTTGGCTTTAATTGGAGCGTTCTTAGAATCAAGATGTGTTTTCTTACTTCAAGATTTTCATGTTCTCGACGCATTTTTTAGACCAAAGTTCTTCGTTCTGAGTCCAAAATCTTTATTTGAGATCCCTTTTTTATCAGTGTTGACATTCTAGAACACAATTAATCTTAATCACATTCTGTATAGGTGTTGCATATTTTATTTTAGTTCAACACGGAGCGTCATGGTCTACACATTTTTATCCATCGTCCCGCTTGAGGAAGGCCACTCAAATCGATTGTGAACAGCCTCTGCCAGGAACTAGGCAACGACAACGCAAGTGTTATGGTTAGTTCTAAACAAAGTGTTTACAATGAGTTAAAAAAAATGGTTCCGTCCTCAATTTTAATTAAATGTGTATGCCATTCACTGCAATTGACTGTTAATAGTGCCTGTTAGCATTTTTTACCCGAGGCCTTGAAGTATCTTGTTTACGAAACGTATAATTGGCTTTCCAAAAGCGCAAAAACGAAATAGAACTACAAAAAAATTATCAGCTTATAAATTCCGGAGAGGTGACATATGCTTTCGTATTTTTCGATCTTAACAATTGTGTCTGTTCAGATCTAATTAACATGCGTTTGTCTGTATTATGTGTACTGTGGTGTTGTACTCTAAATATATATATATTTATATATATATTTTTTGGATTGGAATAACAGGTTTTTTTTTAGGAACCTCCCAAAATACCTCGGTGCAAGGTGGCTGTCGATTGAAGGTGCGGCTACTCTGCAGCAATGGATTGAGCTAAAGCTCCACTTTAGCATTGCTGCAACAAATGAAAAATGTTTCAAGACACAAACGTTGCACAAACCTTTTAGTGATGACGTTAATCATTTGTATCTGCTCTTCTTGCAGCCAGAGCTAGCTCAAATGCAGTACATCAACAAAATTTTTCAAACAAGCACTGGAGACTCAAGCAAACTTTTAAATGATCCCTTATATGCGATGAATTCATTAAAATTCAAAATCATTCCACCTAATGTCAATATTGATATTTAAAAAACAAGTGGGAAAGCTATAGTCGAGCTCCCGACTATAGGATACCCGTTACTTACATAAACAAATTAAACATTTTTATTGCATGCTTTTAGGCACTTTAATTGCTTAAAAGCTTTAATCATCCAGTACCACCTTTCCACACCTGTCAAATAAACTTTGTTATTGTTATTGTTGAAAAATTCCGCTTAAGTCAAAAAAAAAAAAAAACAAAAAAAAAAAGCCAGTACCACCTTTCTATTTGTCCGATCTTGTTGGGATTTAGTAGGATGATAGGTAATAACAGTAGCTAACGTTCACCGTTTAAAAAAACCTAATATCTTGAAAACTGTGCGTGTGGTGGATTTTCGCGATTTACGGAGGCGGAAACGGGCTTGGCAAAATTTTGAAACAAATTTGACCTGCGTGGGGCTAATAGAAATCTGTGTGCCAAATTTGGTTGCTCCAGCTCTTATAGTCTCTGAGATCTAGGCGCTCACACAGCCGGACGGACGGACAGACGGACGGACGGACAGACGGACATGGCTACATCGACTCGGCTGTTGTTGCTGATCAAGAATATATATACTATATAGGGTCAGAGATGCTTCCTTCTCCCTGTTACATACATTGCAACGAATACAATATCCCCTTTTACTTATTTTTAATAAGTAACGGGTATAAACTAGTGGACGGTGCTACAGTCGAGCATACTCGACTGTCGGAGACCCCGTACTTACTATGGGAAAAAAGTTTTTCATACTAAGACTTGATTTTCTACTGATCCTTCCTATGGCAGCTATATGATATAGTGGTCCGATTCAAACCAAATTTGGTCAGTATGTATGGGACCATCTTATATGCATATTCTGTCAGTTTGGTTGAAATATCTCAAACAGCAAAAAAGTTTTCCATACTAAGACTTGATTTTCAACTGATTGTTCCTATGGGAGCTATATGATTTAGTGGTCCGATCCAAAATCTAAAACAAATCCGATCTGCTTGCAATATAGACGAACCTACATACCAAGTCTGAAGTCTTTAGCTCTTATAGTCTCTGAGATCTAGGCGCTCTTACAGATGGACAGACGGACATGGCTATATCGACTCGGCTGTTGATGCTGATTAAGAATATATATACTTTATGGGGTCTGATACGCCTCCTTCTGCCTGTTACATACATTGCAACGAATACAATATCCCCTTTTACTTATTTTTAATAAGTAACGGGTATAAATACGTAAACTTCGACAAGATTCTCACTCAAAAAAAAAATTGTAATACCTTCTCCTTAAATTACTAAAATCAATTTTTGATAGAACCACATACAAATTGTTGGTCAACGTAACGTGAAGTTTGACTTTTGTCAACTGAGCCAGAGTGCATTGGTATAGGTTCCGACCCAATTTGTCCGAAAACTTAGTTACAATCGTAGCGGACTGGGGAATTAAGTAAGCTAGTTAGAAGCTTTTTCTAAAGCTATAAATATCAAAAAACCTCACTTTGACGCTTAATAAAAAAGAAATCAAGTACTAGGAGCCTAAGCCCAGTTAAGCAGCGGACTGGATGGAAAGAGAGACAGTGAAAGAGAATAGTACTACGAGTATCAGCAGGGGCATATGTATGTTTGTCCTATACGAGTATCTCGCGTTGCCACAACACTATGGTAAAAAATCCCAATATTTCGGCATAAATTCAAATATTCTATTGTTCAGCATCTGAAAATTTTTTAGATATCCTTAATCTCAAAATCCCAGAGAGAAAAAAATAATTCTTTTTTTTATTTTTAGCGACTACCATTAATATTCGAGACTCGCTCAAACTCAGCACGTTAAGAGTTGTCATATACGTATGAACTGGAAAAGTTTTGCAAACATTATAAAAAAAATGTAAGTAAGGAAAATATTAATAAAGTTATTTCAAATATGCTATTAGTAGAGATTTTTAGTATTTGTGTTTTATTATGTAATTGTCAAATGTGTTGTTCATGTGTATATTTAGCTTAAAACTTACAAATGTGTTTCTGTTAAGTTAAGCTTTACTTTAGTGTAGCATAAGGTACAAGATAAGAGTTTTTCTTAAAGGTTATTAACAAAACCATCTAGAATCAGTTGTAAACAATTCTTATTGTCCGCATTTGCCCCTTTTATGGATAAGAAACACATGTTGCTGGTTTGGTAAAGACATGGTTTAATTAAGAAACGAAAAAATCTTAAATTCTTCTTAAGCCAAATTAGCAAGCATGAAAAGTTTAAAATATCTAATTATACCCTGTGCCCATTGAAAATGGTCAAAAAGGGTATATTAGATTTGTGTGATGTATGTAACAGGCAGAAGGAAGCATCTCCGACCATATAAAGTATATATATTCTTGATCAGCATCAACAGCCGAGTCGATTGAGCCATGTCCGTCTGTCTGTCCGTCCGTCCGTCTGTCCGTCCGTCTGTTTGAACGCGTCGATCTCAGAAACTATAACAGCTAGAGACTTCAAATTTGGTGTGTAGGTTGCTGGATACCGGACGCAGATCAAGTTTGTTTTTAAATTTGGATCGGACCACTATATCATATAGCTGCCATAGGAACGATCAGTCGAAAATCAAGTCTCAGTATGAAAAACTTTTTTGTTGTTTGAGATAACTGAACCAAACTGACAGAATATGCATATGGGATGGTCGCATATATTCTGACCAAATTTGATTGAAATCGGACCACTATATCATATAGCTGCCATGGGAACGATCAGTCGAAAATCAAGTCTCAGTAAGAAAAACTTTTTTGTTGTTTGAGATAACTGAACCAAACTGACAGAATATGCATATGGGATGGTCGCATACATTCTGACCAAATTTGATTGAAATCGGACCACTATATCATATAGCTGCCATAGGAACGATCAGTCGAAAATCAAGTCTCAGTATGAAAAACTTTTTTGTTGTTTGAGATAACTGAACCAAACTGACAGAATATGCATATGGGATGGTCGCATACATTCTGACCAAATTTGATTGATCGATTGAGCCATGTCCGTCTGTCTGTCCGTCTGTCCGTCCGTCTGTTTGAACGCGTCGATCTCAGAAACTATAACAGCTAGAGACTTCAAATTTGGTGTGTAGGTTGCTGGATACCGGACGCAGATCAAGTTTGTTTTTAAATTTGGATCGGACCACTATATCATATAGCTGCCATAGGAACGATCAGTCGAAAATCAAGTCTCAGTAAGAAAAACTTTTTTGTTGTTTGAGATAACTGAACCAAACTGACAGAATATGCATATGGGATGGTCGCATACATTCTGACCAAATTTGATTGATCGATTGAGCCATGTCCGTCTGTCTGTCCGTCTGTCCGTCCGTCTGTTTGAACGCGTCGATCTCAGAAACTATAACAGCTAGAGACTTCAAATTTGGTGTGTAGGTTGCTGGATACCGGACGCAGATCAAGTTTGTTTTTAAATTTGGATCGGACCACAATATCATATAGCTGCCATAGCAACCATCAGTCGAAAATCAAGTCTTTGTATGAAACACTTTTTTGTTGTTTGATCTATCTGAATCAAACTCACAGAATATGCATATGCATACCCTTCTAACCTGACCAAAATTGGTTGAAATCGGATCACTGTATCATATAGCTGCCATAGGAACGATCAGTCGAAAATCAAGTATTAGTATGAACAACTTTTTTGTTGTTTGAGATAACTGAACCAAACTGACAGAATATGGATATGAGATGGTCCCAACCAATATTCTATTTTAAGGATACTGGCACAGGGTATCCTCCAGTCGAGCAAACTCGACTGTAGCCGCGCCCACTTGTTTTATATTTAAGTTTATAACTTTTTTCCTGCGCCGAGGAGAAAGGGGGGACAAAGACGAAGTCCAATTAAAAGTATAAACATTTTTTTTTCAAAATTTCAAGTCTCTAGCTTTATATTTAGATTTAATATAAATATTTTAACTTTCTCTCAAATTCGTATGGTGGGGGGGAGGTGAAGGAGTGGTCCGTACCCAAAAAAAAAAAATCTAAATTTTAAATTAGTCTAACTAAAGCTCATGCCAAATCTGAAGTCACAAACTTTATACATATGAAGAGTATATGAAAAATTGTGTGTTTTTTTACCATAGTGCACAGCAGCTGGCTTTGCAGATGCTGCTGTTGCAACGACACGACGCCACTTGAATGCGCAAACACAAAGACTCGCATATGAGAGCCCGTTCGGGGCCTAGCGAGATGATGCTGATGATGGCGACGGCAACACACACAGACTCAGACACATACGTGCACATAAACTTTAACATAATTTGTCTGCGTTGTCCTTGACGAAATCCTCTATAACTCTAAGCTGCCGAGCAGCTAGCCCGTCAGCCAGACTGGCAGTAAGTGTGTGAGCCAACTATTCAGTCAGTTGGCCAGATGCTTATGCTTTATGCACCGCACACACATAGACACAAATGTAACTAGACTTTGCCATAGTTGTATATACTCGTAGATATGTACATATATTGTATATTCATATGAACGTTAATCCACATAACTTGTCATACACTTGTATTCACAGAAAACTGCAGTCAAAGCGAATATTAAAGAGGTACACTACGATTTCACGCTTTGTTTTTTTTCGTCTCCAACTCAAATTCAAGTTGAAGTCTGGGTCAGTCCCACATGTTAAACGCTTGGCTTCGTTTATTACAAATGCTGGGCAGAATATAAAAATACGAGAAATAAATGTAAGAATTCCCCTCTCCATTAAAGAAGTACAGCTTGCTGCTTAAATGCACTCATGTGAGAAATTTGAAAACGTCCAGTGAAATAAAAAGAAATGGCGAAAAAATATGAAATGAAAATGAGAACAATAAAACAGACGACGAAATTGAGACACCCTACATATTTATAAATAGACTGTAGACCCAATAGTCTATCTAAATGGCATTCTTTTTTCATTGCTTGAAGCTAGTTTGAACCCATCTAAATTATTTTAAGAAACGATATAATTACTTATATTCTGAGACTGCAGTTCCATACCGCAAATACTTAAAAGACCTCATCTCAAAATATGTCTCATAGTCGGACCAACTTTC
Organism: Drosophila limbata; assembly: GCA_963924055.1. Lineage (NCBI taxonomy): Eukaryota > Metazoa > Arthropoda > Insecta > Diptera > Drosophilidae > Drosophila > Drosophila limbata. The sequence goes on along the minus strand of OZ001351.1, from coordinate 5,461,184 downwards.
TTACAGATGACCTCCTACGCAGTATTGCCATGCGAAGGAAATTATTTCAGACGGGATGGCGAAGGGATGAGGTCGTACGCTTGATAGGGCAGCTGAATCAGAATGAGAATCGGAGGCAAAAAACAGAACTAACGGCGAAGGATCACGTACGGCATATTAAATAAATTGACATGACCTTCTGATGTGGTAGGTGGAAATCACATTCTCCCGCGGTCAATGGCTGAGCTTGTGATTATGCGGTCAGAAAGGTCAACTGCACCAACTATTCATAATTCGAAAAGTTTATACGTTATCAAACAATTGAATACAATTTGCAGTTTGTTATATGTAAGCTCAATGACAAATACAAACTGAATTGGATATATGTAAGTATTGGTGATAGATAACAACTGCTAAATTGTAATTGACCTGTGTTGTATATTAACCTGGCCAACTTGTAAAGGACACAGCTTAAAGCCCTCTCGAGTGTCTGGCCTAAGTGCTAACAATTGCCACAAAGTGCCCAAAGTCAACTTCCAACTAAAACGACAATGGTTGAACATACAAACACATACACATACATATGTATATAGGACTGCATACACACACACACACATACATATAGTACACTTACTCACAAGTGCACAGACTGGCAGGGAGGCAGGAGAGTATCGTGGCCAAATCGGTTTAGGCCAACTGCAATAACAGGCCAACATGGCGTCACTAAAAAGAATAAAACGACTCCAATTTTCTCGCCAATCCTATCCAATGCAATCCAACCCAACACCGACACAATTGAGTTTATGTAAGCTGAGCAACACGACTACGAGAAATTACTTGCTTATGATGCACTTTGAGATACTATACTATGTATATAAGTAATAATTTACTATACTACTTATACTGTGAATATAGTCTAGGTTATATAGTCTAGGAATTTACCATGGTATGTTATATTATAGTATATTATTATCTTCTTAAAAAACCTCTTTACGAGGTAAAAGTCTAGTGTCGAAAACATATTCATGCCCTAAAATCTCTGATATCCAATATTGTGACAAAAAATATTAAGTTTTACATTTAAATTATTTAAAAAAAAAAGATTTTGACACATGTAGCTTTTTACCGATGCACTCTAGAAAAAAGTTTAAAGGTATGCCTAAGAGCCCTTTCAAATACCTTTCCAACGACATATAGACCATATCTGGGCTAGGGTGTCAATTATAGCGGGTTTTTAGCGATTTCCCGCTAAACTAGTGATTTTTAAGAAAAAGTCGTAGAACAAAAGTTTCTAAATTTTTGATCGGGAAAACTTCAAAACTTCAAACTTCTAAGCTACATATATCAACAATTTGAAACAAACACACAGACAAACTGACTTTGCATCTCATTTTATAAAGGCGACTAAAATTTTCGAAATTAATTATCTTTTAAACAAGTGGTCGTATGTTATTTTTGATTAAACTAGTAAAAAATTCTATAATTGTACCAACAGGCTCCAACGGCGCCATATTCTTCCTGCACATACTATATGTATTGTTAGTGGCCTTTGGCACCCTTTCTGCTTCTTTCGTCACTAGCGCGGACTGACGTCCGCAGTGATACTACACTACACTACATGATATCAAATCGAAACGAATATCGGCATCGGTTATGTTCGCGTTTAGGCTTTCATTTATCGGTTCTTTCAATGTTTCAATATTCTTAAATCTTTTAAATTAGGATCTTTTATTGAGATAATTATAAAAATATAAAAGGGCAGAAATAAAAATGTAATTAAGTTTTAAAAAACGATGATTATACCTCAACAACATAATTAAATTCTATGCTTGACCAACCAAAAATAAATGTTATGCTTAAATCGGATATTTAACGGTTATTTCGGTTTTTTATTCTATACTATATACTACAATTAATACTACATACCATATTAATCATAATACCGTTAACCCCATAATAACAATAACTCTAGAGTATGAGATTGTATATGTGAACCGTGGGAATCGTGGTGCAAGCAAAGTTTGTCGGCGCTAGAAACTGGAATCCGACGTTGGTGTTTTCGGTAATTATTTTGCCACTTCTTCAAGTGCTCTCGGCACATTTGGCCAAGTATCGTGCCTGCTGACTCTCTACGGGACTCGAGAGTAGGCAACATTGCTGGTGGCCAAGTTTATTTGGCCATTGTTACTAATGGCGGGGGCGAGCAGTTAAACAAAGACAGCTGAAACACCCTGGCCAGGCCAGCCAGCGTAATGCGATAACTCTCATTGTCCATGTTGACCCTGTCCTTCATCAATGCAACTGCTAACATATTTCAACCCCCCCGAAAATTCCCCCCATAATCATTCTCGCTTCCCTATCACCCACCATCACTATCGCTCTATCGCCAAGCTCTGTTACGCCTTGGGTATGGCATGCGTTTGTTTGCCAACTTGATGAACTATGTGCAGGATGCTCCTGCTGATTTTCGCTTTTCTGCTGGCTTTGGCATAGTTCAACTTAACTGGCAACCACTCAGCAATGGGTACAAACATTTTATGCACTCATACATACAAACAACATTTATATGTATGTATGTATACTCTCGCATACATACATACTATGTACCATATTGTAAGTGCAGTGCACTAGTGGCTCAGGGCCAGATCATAAAAAATGAACACATTTGATCACCCAGCTCTTACTTGTAATAACTCTTACGAGTAATCCGCCTCTCTAGGACTCATTCCAAAACGATACAACTTACGTATGTACTCTATCAAATATTCAGAGAAGGATACCCTGTGGTTCGGCTGGTGTTGAGGTGTCACCCAGTTCTAGCTCCGGGGTGCATCACTGGTGGCTAGCACGAGAGTGCAGAGGACGCTAGGCAAATTATAAGAACTCTGAAACTCCGCGATACATCACCCTTAGCTAGCTGAGCAAGCAAACGAAAAGCAGAACAAGTGGGCTCCGCCCCCGGTGTTCGGGGGATGTGTGAGTTGCAATGGATTTGGAGGCTTGCTACCGATAGAGGGCACTCCAAATCATTCCAAATATCTCCAATTCTTAATTGATCATGCTTCTACGTCAGTATTAGGCTATTTTTAGAGTAGTATGACTCTATTTTACACTACAACAATGCTCAATGCCATAAGGGTCGAATACTAATAGGGCCTAAATCAGGAGGTTCTTCCCTGGCCCACACAAAGTCCCGATCTTAACATCATGGAAAACGTTTGGGTTTTTATTAAGAACCACGGGAGCACTGATAGAGATCGGCGGTGCGCCGAAACTATAGCTGAAAGTGTCAAACTTGGTCCAAATTGGCCATTGAGCTTGGTCATAACTTGGTTAAGTCAGTACTACCAAAGTTGCAAGCTGACATTAATGCCAAAATTTGAATAAGTAGATATTAGTTGGGTTAAAAATATGGTAATAACATATTTTGTTTCAATTGAATATTAAATATCTTATAAAAAAACCTCTTTACGAGGTAAAAGTCTAGTGACGAAAACATTTTCATGCCCCAAAATTTCTGATATCCAATTTTTTGACGAAAATTATTAAATTTTACACATGAATTATTAAACAAAAATGTTTGTCCCTGGCACTGCGCTAAAAACTACTATTTATAAGGTATGAAAACTTAAGCGCAATGTGCCCAGTGACAAAAATTTTTGTTTAATAATTCATACATGTATGATGTGCGCTTGTACGATTTCGAGTGGTTGCTGTCTCACTCGAACTTGCTCACTTATCTACTTTTCTGCGCCGACAAGAAAGCGCACAAAAGTAAGCGCCGATCCGTCCCGAAAAAAAAAGAAGACGAGAATTGAAATTTCGTTACTATTTGCATGCATATGTATGTATGTATGCATATACATACGTACATGTGATAAACTGAGCAAGCTTACAGTTATTGTAGCAAAATTTGCTCATTTAGCTCATACATACATACATGTACATTCATATGTTTAGATGTGTGTACATACAAAAGCAATAAAATGCAGCTTATTTTTGCATGTTACTTTTATTTGTTATTTTTTGTATGTAGAACAGAAATTAACCCTTATCATTGCGGACAGCAGTCCGCGCTAGTGACGAAAGCAGCACGAAGGGTGCGAAGGCGACTAGCATATACATATACACAGGAAGAATGGAAAATTTGCTATGTCTATATGCATACTAAGACTTTTAGACTTTTTTTTTTTTTTTTTTTTTTTTTTTTAAATGAAACGTTTACTAAACGGTTATTACTGTTTATAGAGTTTCGGTTTTCAGGTTTCTGTCAAATGCAATTTTTTTTTATCTGTTACGGTTTCAGTTACTATTTTAAATTTCAATCGGTTTTTACCGGTTAAAGCTTACGGTTTCGATAAGGGTTTTAGTCCCTTGTTATACCCTGTGCCCATTGAAAATGGTCAAAAGGGTATATTAGATTTGTGTGATGTATGTAACAGAGAGAAGGAAGCATCTCCGACCCCATAAAGTATATATATTCTGGATCAGCATCAACAGCCGAGTCGATTGAGCCATGTCCGTCTGTTTGAGACAGCCGATCTCAGAAACTATAATAGCTAGAGACTTCAAATTCAGTATGTAGGTTGTTGGATACCGGACGCAGATCAAGTCATATAGCTGCCATAGGAACGATCAGTCGAAAATCAAGTCTCAGTATGAAAAACTTGTTTGTTGTTTGAGATATCTTAACCAAACTGACAAAATATGCATATGGAATGGTCCCTTATATCCTGATAAAAATTGGTTGAAATTGGACCACTATATCATATAGCGGCCATAGGAACGATTAGTCGAAAATAAAGTCTTAGTATGAACAACTTTTTTGTTGTTTGAGATAGCTGAACCAAACCGACAAAATATGCATATGAAGACTGGCACAGGGTATCCTCCAGTCGAGCAAACTCGACTGTAGCCGCTCCCACTTGCTTTAACTAACAAAAGTGCATACTAAGACTTTTGGAAAATCACCTGGTTCGTGAGATAAGCAGGTGTAAGTGGGAGGGGCTAAATTTAAACGATAATAAATTTTTAAATTTTTAGTCGCCTTCCGAAAATGAGATAAAAAGTCAGTCCACTTGCTTGTTTGTTTGTCTGTTTGCATCAAATCGTTGATATAGCTTAAAGGTTTGAATAAGGTCTTGTTTCCGATCAAAAATTAAGAAACTTATGTTTCACGACTTTTTTTTTTTAAATCGCTAGTTTAGTGGGAAATCGCTAAATCCCGCTAAAATATTGAACCCTCTAACCGATAACTTTGCATTAGCTTTGATAATCCGGCCAATAAGTTTCTTATCGGTATCAGCGAAAACTTAGTTGCGATCATTTTTACAATTTTCTGCTACTTGGTTGGCTCAAAGAAATCCTTGGATGACGGAATGTACTGCACTAGGATATGTTTGAATCATTTCAATAATATTCCGCTGAGTTTAACTCTTTTTGAATTTTGTTAGTACCGATTTTCCAATGATTAATCGTTGTACCAAGGATTATTTTGAAATTAATCTCAAAACTAAAGTTTTCACCTTGAACTAACCCATTAAAAGTAAAATAATATTAGCTAATGATGTGTCCTAAAGCGTGTCCTTACAATAGCGGGAAATCGCTAAGACCCTCTAAAATTTGATCCACCATAGTATCCAAACTATAGAAGCTAAAAATATAATCACTGCGGACGGCAGTCCGCGCTAGTGACGAAAGCAGCACAAAGGGTGCGAAAGGCGACTAGCATATATACACAGGAAGAATGGAAAATTTGCTATGACTGTCCGATCGGGTCGAATTATATACCGATCGAAAGGTATCAATCTAACTTAAAATTGTGCATACTAAGACTTTTGAAAACTTACATGGTTCGTGAGATAAACAGGTGTAAGTGGGAGGGACAAAATTTAAATGATTGGAGCAAATGGGGCCGTTGGAGCCTTTTAGATTTTTTTTATAATTTTTCTCTATACTTGCCAAAAATACGCGTCGAATGACACCTTGATCATCAAAATCCGACCACTGGTTCAGAAGATAATTAATTTCGAAATTTTTGGTGCCCTTTTCAAAACGAGATGAAAAGTCAGTCTGTTTGTTTGTTTGTTTGTATAGATCAAAGCGTTGATTTAGCTTAAAAGTTTGAATGAGGACTTGTTCCGGATAAAAAATCTAGAAACGTTTGTTCTACGACTTTTTCGCAAAATCGCTAGTTTAGCGGGAAATCGCTAAAAACCGCTAAAATTGAAACCCCCATAGCATCCAAGCGATAGGAGCTACAGATCTGTTCTATATGTCGTTGGAAAGGTGTTTTGAAGGGCTTTTAGTCATACTTTCAAAGTTTTTTTTTTAAGTAAAAAGGTAAACAGCTACAGGTGAAATAAGGTATTTATTTCCACATTTTGGCGATTTAAGAAAAATCTACACATCAAATCACATTTAAATATACTGCATGTTGTAGAGAATTCAATTACGCGTTTTTTGACATATAACACATATCTGTCAAAATTCATTTGGGCAAGATATTACCTATTAACTGAATATACCTTACACCTTTACACTACTGCATGTACATATGCAGTATGTACACTGCTTGCAGTGCATGTGGAAAGATACTGCTTGCAAGTGGTCAATTCTTTTTGCGGCAGATAAATCATTTTATAATCAAAAATATAGAAACTTTTGTTTTTCGACTTTTTCGAAAAATAGCTAGTTTAGCGGGAAATCACTAAAAACCGCTAAAATTGGAGCCCCCATATCATCCAAACGATAAAAGCTACAGATGTGATATATATATCGTTGAAAAGGTATTTTAAAGGGCTCTTAGGAATACCTTTAGTGTTTTTTTAAGATAAAAGGTAAACAGCAACAGGTGAAATAAAGTATTTTTTCCCACATTAAGGCGATTTTTGTGAAAACGCAAGTAATGATTTTTTCTAATTTTCAATATATTGTAGTTTGTAAAATTTCGATGTGTTTGGAAGATATTACCTGTTAACAGAATATATACGTTTTGCTTAGAATTGGAATAGGACAGCAGCAACAACGTGTCGTAGCAGCCAGAGCTTGAGAGTTCTGTTAGATTTTGACAAAATTGTACCGTCAAAATATATTGCAAATTTCAAAACTTTTGATATCCTACTCCAAAATTTCTGATATCTTATAAAAAAAACCTCTTTACGAGGTAAAAGTCTAGTGACGAAAACATTTTAATGCACCAAAATTTCTGATATCCAATTTTGTGACGAATAATATTAAGTTTTACTTAAAAATTACTACAAAAAAATTTTTTTGTCACTCGGCACATTGCGCTAATTTCTTCATACCTAATAAATATATATTTTTTGCGCAGTGCCGAGTGACAAACAAATTTTTTTGTAGTAATTTTTAAGTAAAACTTAATATTATTCGTCACAAAATTGGATATCAGAAATTTTGGTGCATTAAAATGTTTTCGTCACTAGACTTTTACCTCGTAAAGAGGTTTTTTTTATAAGATCTATGTATCGTTGAAAAGGTATTTTGAAGGGCTTTTAGGATACATTTAAAGTACATAGCTAAGAAGCTACAGGTGACATAAGGTATTTTTTCGCACATTTTGGTGGTTTTTGAGAAAACGCGCCTAACGATTTAATTAGTTTTCAAAATACCTATTGTAGTTTGTAAAATTTCGCGTTTTTTATACATAGATGACACTAGAAATTCTATTGGTGGGCTTGGAAGATATTACCTGTTAACTGAATAAATACATTTTAATTAGATTTGGAATAGGACAGCAGCAACAAAGTATCGTAGCAGCCAGAGCTTGAGAGTGCTGTTAGCTTTTGAGCCAAGCGATTGTGCTTGTAAAAATAATCTTTCTTTTCCTTGATAATGAAAACTCATTGCATTCTAGAATAATAGTGGGATTCCGGTAAACGTTTTTGATTTGCTTTTGATTTGATTTTGATTTTTCAGTCAGCTGTTCACAGCTGCTCCATACAAAATTTTCAGTGTGCCCAGAGCAAATCAGGGAAATGTGGTCTTACTAATTGATTTCAAAAAATCAGCTCTGAGACTGATTATTTTTGCATTTTGATTTGCTTTCAACTCAAAACTGTGTCAGCTGTGTGGCATATGGTGTTTGTTTACATTCTGCTGTCATATCAATATGGAGAACGTAAGTCTAATGCATTTAAAGTATTTGTAAATAAATAAATATAAAATGTATGTTTAATATTTATTTAATGCTTTTTAGGATGCTTACCAGCCCCTCTTGAAAAAACGCAGAAACAACAGCATAAAGTGGACGGAGTCAAAAGTACTCGAATTATTAGAGATATTCAATAAAAACATAATCGAAAAGCAAATTTTCGTTTAAAACGTGTATAAATTTCCTTTTCTGGCTTTCTTTCGGCATTTTGTATACATTTTAGTTGTCAATTAGCTGTTCGCCCAGGCTGCCAGCTGTTCACGAAATCAAAAAATAATCAGTGTGCAAAAAGGGTCGTTCCGTCAAATGATTTTGATTTGGTTAAAAATAATCAAAAGCAAATCAAAAACGTTTACCGGAATCCCACTAATATTGCATACAATAGAATTTACCTTCATACTTCTGCATTGCAAAACGAACCAGTGTTGCCAAACATCCAAAGAAAAAAAATTTTTTTGGCATTCGGCACTTCTCAAAAAAGTAATTTTCATTAGTTAGGAAGAATGGGGTCTTTTAGCGCAATGAGCCGAGTGCAAAAAACATTTTTTTTTCATAATTTACATATGTGTACTTAATACTATTCGTCAAAAAATTGGATATCAGAAATTTTGGAACATGAAATAATTTTCGTCACTAGACTTTTACCTCGAAAAGAAGTTTTTTGGTAAAGATCTAGTAGCAGGCAAAAAAAAAAAATTCACACAGAAAGAGGTCGACTTATGATGAATTTTGGCGAATACATTTTTTGGGGGTCTCAACTAGTTTATTTCTTATTGAATTTTGAATTTAAATTAAAAATTTACTCTTTTCACTGTTGTTTTTGTTGTTTATCATGGCTTTGGGTTTTGCGTGGTTGCTTTTTGTTTTTCATGGTTGCTTTTCGATGATTCAACCGTTTACCAACACTGTTTTTTCTCTCACATGCCAATTTTTGGCATGTTTTCCAACACTAATTGTAACGGGATCTGCGAAAAATTGATTTCGCGCTAAATTTTGTAAAATGTCGTGTGCAAATTGCCAAGTTAGTCTCACAAACGTCATTCAATTCAGCTGCCGTGCATCCCATATGCACCAGCATAAAAAAAAAAGCGAATCGCGGTGCGCTGCAACTTTTTTGAAATTTTGCGTACAAACACCTTTTTCGCTGGATCACGTCTCTCCATTCTAGATATTTGCCGGTTTGTTGCCTTTGACACCATGCGAATAAAGGGAGAAACGGAGGTTCTAATGGGTGAGATAAAGTGGAGTCGCCAATCGGTGATAGATTGGAATAGCTTCTTGCGCGAAGTATATATTGATTGGAGCGTCACCAACAGCCGTCCAAAACTTTGCGGTGTTGGTAAGGTCGTAGAGATTGACGAGGCCAAAGTTGGGAAGCTCAAGTACAACTGCGGTCGAGTGGTGGAAGGTCAGTGGCTGTTTGGAGGCATCGAGAGAGAAAGTGGCGACTTTTTTATAGTGCCCGTTGAAAGCCGGAAACTGAAACACTGCTCGCTATAATCAGGGAGCGTGCAGCCGATGGAAGCACCAAAATATCGGATTGCTGGAGGGCCTACAATTGTTTGGAGAGTGAGGGATTCGTCCACTAGATAATCACTCGAAAAACTTTGTAGATCCCGAGACGCAGGCCCACACTCTAAATATTGAGAGATTGTGGCTCGATATGAAGGACAGCATTCCTCGATTTGGAAAGAAGAAGGAGCATTACATCGGATATCTTGCCAAGATTCAGTTTTTCAAGGCCTATAAGAGCCATATGCAGAGGGTTCATGAGTTGTTCATGGCCTTTGGGCGACTCTATGATCCTTACAGAGAAGCCCAAATCAATGAAGACGCTCATGCAACCGTGGTTAGTGCTAAAATAAAATCGCGCGCGCGATGTATTTGAGTATTCCACACCCCTCGCCCACCCTTTTTAACAAATTTGTAATCCATTTTCCTGCCATATTTGTTCGAAATTTATACATATTTTAATTTATTAGCTTTAAATCTCTACCACTCTTTAGGATGATGATGTTGATGACAATGGTGTTTGATTATGACCAAATGCCTTTATTAACTGACCTTGCCCTTGACATATTTTAAGATTTTGACGCCCATGAATGATGACCCTTGATGATGACCCTACGCTTTTGCACATGATCACGATCCGACCAAACATTAGTGATAATCTTTTGGAACCCAATCAGTCCTTTTCAGGACCACCAAATTTTATAAAAAGAGATTGAATATTTTCAATTGGCTTTTTTTTTTGTATATGCACGTTTTAAACTTGTTTTTGTTATAGTGTTATAGCGTAATACTGTTAAAAAAACTAGTAAACAAATTACATGTGAGAGAAAATGTAGTGTTGGTAAACGTTTTATTAGTGACAGCATGCACAAAACAACGATGCAAAAGCTCATTTTGCATTGAAAATATATCTAAATTTCAAAATTCAATAAAAAATAAACTAGTTGAGACCCCCTAAAAATTGATTCACCTAAATCTATATCTATATATATAAAACTCATTGTCCTGACTCACTGACTGACTGACTGAGCATCAACGTTCAGCCCAAACGGTTAGAGATAGAGAGCTGAAATTTTTACACAACATAGATGAGATAATTTCATCGTGCAATAAGACGTTTTGCGAAATTCGACCTCTAAGAGGGTCAAATCGGGGTCAAAGGTAACGGAATTGCTTAGTATGAAAAACTTTTTTGTTTCTTAAGATATCTCAACCAAACTCACAGATTATATGTTTGGTACTGTCTTTTACATTCTGACCAAATTTGGTCAAAGTAGAATGACTATATTTTATAGCTGCCATAGGAACAATCCGATGAAAAACACCTTTAGTATGAAAAACTTTATTTTTTCTTAAGATATCTTAACCAGACTCGCAGATTGTTTGTTTGATACTGTCTCTGACATACTGAACAAATTTGGTCAAAGTCGGATGACTATATCATATAGCTGCAATAGGAACAATCGGATGCAATCGGATATATCCTAACAAAACTCTCAGATTAACTCTTCTTGCCAAATTTGGACTAATTCGCTTAATTTAGCTTTTTCCCGCCAAATCACCAAATCCGACTTTTTAGCCAAAGTTCAATTGCAGCTAAGTTGGGAAGCTCAAGTACAACTGCGGTCGAGTGGTGCCACGATCAATCGGCCGTAGGCCATGATTAGATCATGGAAAATTCTGCCGCGTCGCTGCCGGCGTCAGTGTCGTCGTCGTCGTCAAACATTGTGTTTTTGCTTTACTGCGCAAAAAGAAAAAGGTATATAAGCAGTGAAAAATTGCAAACAGTAAATGTTGTCTGAAAGTGACTCAAGCAGTGAGTGTTCATATTTGTATTCTCCCGACGAAAATGGCGCCAGTTCCTCAGAAGAGAGTAGCAATTCGGGATCCTCCAATTGCCGAAGTAATCGAAATGTCCGAAAACGAGGACGAGTGTCAGGTGAATCCTGTGGAGGATATTTCAAGCGATTTAGAGGTTCAGATTCCGAATACTCAAGCAGTTATGGAAGTTATCAGGAAGGAGAAGAAAAAACGCAAGACAGAAGAAAAGGCGATTCAAATGAAGAATCAGAACCTGGACGTAGATGCAATTATGAAATCGGCGAGCTGTATGGAGGAGAACTCGACGCACTTATCAATGTTGGCAATAATTCAATTGCTATGGACGAAGGACTTTCTACTTCGTATCAATTCGATATTAGAGAATTTGATATCTCTCTCCTTGATCGAGAAACAGTACGAAGCGAAACGTATTCTACATACATTGATGGAGTGTCTACAATATGCTCAGAAACAAATAATAGTGCAAAAGAAAGAATTAAGCAAGTGTTCCTTGAAGAGTTTGGTAACCATCCTCTTAAACAGCGAGTGGTCCACGATGTTTATGGAACGAAGTACGAGTTTGGAGACTTCAAATTGGATTACGAACAAATACTTAGAAAATTTACAGGAACCATCCTCATCATACCCTATCACGGGTCGCACATCCACATAATCCACGACTGCAATTATTCCAACAATTCCTGTAGATGTGCCTTCAACTCATGCATTGAACAACACATCGGTAGAAGATTCGCTCGAAGAGTTGTTCCAAACTGGAAATACACGATACAACATTGGATCAATTTGTCAGTCTATTTGCAAAAAACAATCAGGCAGTACGTCTACTATAACATCGCCAGGAGAACGTGGTTTCCAAGTGGTGAAGCTCGATGTATACGATTTTTCCAAGATTTGCTAGAAACCGAAACAGGAATGGTGGAGAGAAGCGACGTATCGGTCAACTTTTCTGACTCAATCGCCTGTGGATCCCCTATTTCTGACGGTAATGAATTTACTAATATCTGTAAAAAAAAATTATCAACAAAATTCCAGGAGTGAAAAAGAGGAAAGGGAGATAAAATAATTGATTTCCTTAAAGAGCATCCGACGTCACCAGCTTGTCACATTTTAAATACTTCTATTTGGCTTTCTTCAGAATTTAAATTTTTTGATACTTCTTCAGTTTTAATTAAAGGTTGCCTTTGCATTATGAATAATTATATTAACAATATGACTTTTAAAGACATATATATGTATTTGAAAGCTATAGAACCACAAAATTTAATATTCAACGCTCCAGAATCAAATATTCATAATTATTACTATACAATTAATGAATCTATTGAAATATTGGAAGATTTACTAAACTATCAATTTCTTTCTGATAATGAAAAAATAACTGAATTTTTAACTACACTTTTAAATGTTATTGACAAAGTAATTCCTAAAAAAAATACTATATTTGTATTGTCACCCCCAAATGCTGGTAAACATTTTTTTTTTGATATTTTTTATACATTTTTGCCTAAATTTTGGACAAGTCGGTAATTTTAATAGATATTGTGCATTTCCTTTAATGGAATGTGTTGAAAAACGAATAATTCTATGGAATGAACCGTTATTAGAAGCATCTGCTACGGAGACTCTAAAAATGTTGTTTGGAGGCGATACAGTTGCGGCAAAGGTAAAATATGCATCTGATGCAGTAGTCAAAAGAACGCCAATTATTGTTCTCTCTAATAATGATGTATTTCCAAATGATAAAGCTTTTCGATCGAGAATGTTTTCATATAAATGGCGACCGTATAAAAAATTAACATATTATACATATATAATTATACATATTTTAATTTATTAGCTTTAAATCTCTACCACTCTTTAGGATGATGATGTTGATGACAATGGTGTTTAATTATGACCAAATGCCTTTATTAACTGACCTTGCCCTTGACATATTTTTAGATGTAAATTTGTTAAAACGGGCAACTAAATACAATCTTGCAAGCGAAGCGAGCTGGGGGGAAGCGAGCAGGGGGCGGAGCCCTCTAGTTCATCATAAATAGCCATCTTTTTGTGATTTTTTTTTCTTTTATTGCCGGTGGCACCCGCTACTAGACTGTCACCGGTTTTTTTTATAAGATAATGCTTACAGTAACATACAACTCGCCACTTATGTTTTTTGTAGCTTCTTTAAATGACCCCAGGAGATTAATCAAATCCCGCGTTATGGCCAGTTTATTCGCTGTTATCTTTTCAGGACAGCTTTTAAATTTGGAACTCTCGAATCTTTTTAGAAGCACTGAGGAAACCACGCTTGCAAGTTTGCAAAATGAGTCCATCATGTTCAAGCATGAATTCCACCGCATGTCTACATTTTAGATTAATGTTTTAACTCTTCCTTCAGGCGGACCATTATTTATTTGAATTGCTCTTAAATCGTCCATTTCAGTGGTACTTCTTTTAAAGTACGTCACAATGGCTTTAATTCGGTCGACAATTGGACAATTGGTCTTCTACATCAATTTCTATTGAAAACAGATTTTCAGAGTCAGAATCTAAATCACTATCAGTATTGTAAGCATCAAAAACGGGAACACTGTTATTATTGTTCAAAATATAGCAAGTTTGGTGATTCCAAAAGTTCGATTACGTCTGCTGGTAGAGGTAGTTTATTTTGCTGACCCAATCTTTTTGTTAGATAGATGCTCGACACAAGAGGATCTGAGGAATCCATTGCTCTGTGAAAAACGTCTGCCATGTTGTTCTGCCGTGTACTCTTTCGAGCATGTAACCTCCTGTCACTCTTATAATATTTGTTGCGAGCCTCTGAGGCGTTCTCGCTAAGAACACCTAATGGAAGGACTGATGCTCCTATTATTTTGTAGCCGTGCATTAACACCGTATGGACTGTTGCCGACATTGGAAAGCATGGGTACACGGACATATATAGTGTTATGGTTTTCTGACAATATTTTTTAAGTTGTGTTGGATCAATTGGTAGGTGGCAAGAAATAACAATTAAAATATTGTTTAAATATGCAATGAGAAATTCATCAAGACCTAAGATTTCAGCTAGTAGCTTAGGTTGTGCAAACGCCCTTCTTGCTGTATTGCCGTCGTTGGTATTTCCATTGCCATTCTGCTTAGGCTTATCCACATGTAGAGCCATAGCATTCCACATCTTTTTTTTTTTTTTTTTTAATTTAATTTATTATCTGCTTCTGAATCGCCTTTTTTTGTTTCGCCATTTCTTTTTTTTCCATTTTCATCTCTCATTTGCCATTTTTTAAGATTCAGTCTATATGCAATTTTAAGAACGATTTCAAAAAATCGAATCCAACCTTGTAGAGGACTTATGCCATATTTTAATGCTTTATGTCTTGGCTTAAATTTTGGTGATTCCATTTTTAGCATTATCCATGAAGTCTTTTGGACTCGCTTTACATATCGGACACAATTGGCAAGATTTGGTTTCAGTCAAAATGCTTAACACTTTTCCATCTAAAAGTGTCATTTGAAGATCATATTTAACTGAAATTGATTTTCCATTTACAACGGTGCAGACATATGAAGACAAATCTTTTATTTGATTATCCAAACTTTTTCTCAGCAAGAATATGGTCGTTTGTCACTTTAAGAAACTCAAGCTTGACTGGTCTACAAAATCTAATCGACTGAGGAGTACGATTCATCCAAAATACATTTCCAATATGGTCCATTAATTTTAGGGGGATAATTGTTGTCGCAAAAGGCGAGTCGTCAGAAAGCAATGGATCACATCCAAAAAAGTGTTGCCTATAGCTGCTTTGTCCGGTTGTTCCGTCAAATCCATAGCTTGTAATAAGGGTCAGACTTAAAGTATTGACAAGCTGCTCAAATAAATCTTCTTGCGTTTGAATTATACGGCAACTAGTGTGGTCTAGAAGACTTTGCAGCGGGACTTCAGCAACTGACTCGGTTACATTAATATCAAAAGGTCTACATTTTGACTTAGCTTCTCTTACTTTGTTGCAACAAGGAAAAAGTTTACAAGATCGGGAAATGCTAAGCTTTCGAAAGTTGTTGTATTGACTTTTAGTCAATGAATTTTCAAGCAGATATGCTAAAGCTTCATCCTCCGTTAGTCGAACCGAGTCATTTTTCTAAGCGAAATGAGTTTTTCTAGCCTTATTGGGGTCACTCGGAGTAAGAAATGTACTTTTTAACACAAGGGCTGTATCTTTCTCGTTCGATTTTTCGGCCGAAACTGCGGCAGCATGCACAAAAAGAGATGTGTTGTAACCCTGATTTACAGCTAAATCGGATGCCAATATTCTCTTCTGACGGGGACCGGCGTTAACATATTCAATGGGTGAGCGTCCATCTGGTCTTGATGTTGACGGCTTTGGATTTGAAGACAACAATGAACTTACTGTTATAGCCATATTGGACAAAAGCCATTCGGTATGATTTGTCTAAAATCTGGACATACTTCTATTATATTTTGCCAAGTTCTTTTGTATGTAAAGGTGAAAGCTTCTCACTTTGGTGTTGATTTCATCCTTTTCTCCGTGCTTAAGTCGAATTCTTTCAGTTCATCATTCAACTCAAAACGGCAGATGCGCTACGATTGTTTTGTATGCAGATATCAAGCAGTTGCTCATGACGAACTCAACCACAGCTACGATATTATGGATTTATACACATCGGAGCATAATGGAGGAAATTAGTTTATATACACTTTGCACTAAATTGGTTATAATTCACAACAGACGGGTTAGCAGGTAAGCTTTTTTCTACTTTTGGACAACACAAATAAACGCACACAAAAAACACATTAACAAACATGAATTAATACATTAATACAAATATTCTACATACCTTGGTCTTTCTTTTCTATAATTTTAGTGAAAATTGTTTAAACCACAATAATTTTGGGACGCTCGCAAGTAAACAAAAACTCCCGCGCTTTTTAGTTTCGCACGCATGCAATCAAACATCTGACTTTGAAGGGCTGCCAAAATTCCAGGGGTGTATTAAAACAATTAAAATCTTTTGATTCATTTTAGTCAAAATATATACTGTTCAAATTTTATTATTAAAATAGGTTTACTTTACTGGATATCATTCATCCC
The DNA here is from genome assembly GCA_963924055.1 of Drosophila limbata. Taxonomy (NCBI): domain Eukaryota; kingdom Metazoa; phylum Arthropoda; class Insecta; order Diptera; family Drosophilidae; genus Drosophila; species Drosophila limbata. The sequence goes on along the minus strand of OZ001351.1, from coordinate 5,444,585 downwards.
AGATTACCTTTGTTTGACCATGGCTCCTGTTCAAGTGCTAGCGCAAGGTGTTGGTTGGTGAACATCCTGGCTAGGACGGCCGAGGCCATCTTCGCACCGTGGATGATCACCTGGGCTAGCTTAGTGCCCAATAGCGCTCCATTTCATATGACGAGGGTTCCGGAAGTTTCCCTCGTCATCGCATCCAAGTGGCGCTTTTTGTATGGAAAAGTATACAGATTTCCAGCTAAACTTTTAGCCGGTATGTACAGCCACTTTATGTAAAGCTCTAAAGCGGGTTAATTCGGTATACGCTAGCTGAAATACTTGCGGAATTTTCCGCTACGGCTTCCGGGGGTAACCCCTGAAGACGTACAGAAATTTTACATAGAGTTTCAGGGGTGGGACATTTTTTCTCTGAATTGCCCTGGTTGTAGGCCACTGGAAAATTGTGCCGAATTGGCGGCAAAAAGTAAAAAAAAAGTTTGTTTTTATGACCTTCCTAATTTTAAGAAGTAAGTTTTAGACGACTTGAGGTCTTGTAATGTCAATATGACACTAATAACAAAACACAAAGAACTTGCAGAACGCAAGGAGCATGGCTCAGTATACAGCTGTTTTAAAAGATGTCAATCTCTATCATCAGTACCGTTGTGCTGACTTGACCAGCGATCCAAGCCAAATGTCATCTTTGAGACGCCAGAACCAGTTGTGAATTCTAAGCCTCAAAAGTGACAAAATAGCTGAGTTGCTGATCTAGCCCTTTGTGTGTTGTTGTTTCCGTCGTTATTGTGCAATGCCATCGGCATTTTCAGTACAATAACAATTTAGCAAGTGCTTTGTGTGTTGTTGTTTGTTGTTAGTGTCATAATGACATTACAAGACCTCAAGTCAGCTAAAACTTACTTCTAATTAAATAAAACATTAAAAAATAGTTTTTTTTCTCTTAATAATGGTATAAAATTAGGCGCTTCATTTGTATAGTTTACATATAATAAAACTTAAAAAAAACTATGCTTATATTATTTGGCTTCAATATGGCTTATGACTCAAATCCTCGGTGGTGGTGATTGGAAATTCTGACCTGGGGTGAACCATATTCTTTTGCGTTTCCTTAATTAGTTTCCATTATAGAAAGCCTCTCTAGCAGTTGTTTCTAAAGAAAATACCAATAATTAAAACAAGTTTGGTGTCTAATTGGTTATATGTGTAATTTACTTACGGGTAATGCTCTCCTATACTTACCTGCAACAGCTATGTTCTTCGTCAACGGGCAACTAAGTCAGGCGATCTATTAGGTTACAAATACAATTAAAATAAACATTTATTCATATATTTATAGTTTAAACTTACCTCATTTTCACTCTTTCTGCACATTGACGAAATACATAAACGACTTTTTTTCTGGCAGCAAAATTTACCCCTGAATTACCCCTGAATTTTTCCAGCTGAAGACTGTGTGTATTTTGTTCAAAACATGCCATCAGGTTCTATTGGAATGACGTCAAGGTGACGTCTGCTCCTTCCAGTTCGTACTGCAACTCCTGGGACGAGAGATATCCAGTGTTAGATCCGCCAGATCTTCATCCTCGGCCAGATCCTCCAAAGTATTGGTTGGACCTGCCAGAACACTGGACCCACTCGCAGTTCGGTGACCATTTCTGTTGATCCCGTTGGAGGGAGATCCTCGCTAACGGTTGCGGTCTTTTCGGGTGGAGTAGGCGCGGCTCTCATGCCTTCCTTTTCCACCGTCTTCTTTAGTCCGCTTTCGGGGATTTTTCCGTAGCGGAAGAAAAGCTGGTGACCTCTGTACACAATGTCGTCCTTGGCCACCTCATCGCTGCCAAACACTAAAAGGGTTTCTCCTCTTTCCTTGAGACCCTCCATGCGTTGGTCTCGATCTTGTTCTGGTTACTCAGCATAACCGACTAGTCATCGGTTGCCCTGTCCGCACTTCTCGGAGCGTGATGTTATGGGGTGACGGGATGTCATACCCCATCCTACAATCAATGGGTACGCCCTTCCGACTATGGGATACCCGTTACTCATTTGAATTTAATTTAAAATATTTTTTATTGCAAGTTTTCAGGCACTTACAAAAAATTTAAAAACTTTAATAAGCCATTACCATCTTTCTATTTGTCCCATCTTGTTACGATTTAGAAGGATGATAGGTAGGTGCTTTCTTCTCCCTGTTGCATACATTGCAACGAATACAATATCCCCTTTTACTTAATTTTTAAGTAACGGGTATAAAAACCGCCAGCTTAGTGGTAAATAGCAACAATCCGTTGACATTTACGCCCCCACAGTTTCCAGAGATCAGAAGCTACATATATGTTCTATATATCGTTGGAAAGGGCTCTTAGGCTTAACTGTAAACTCTCTTTGCTTTTGCTCAAGCCTAAGTAAGTTGATAGCATATGATCCATGTTACCAAAATTTATGGGTCAGAATCAGCCTACTTAACATGAATTAAACAGGAACCATTGCATCGAGTTTAGTTTATAAGCTTCCAAAATTTTCGAAGTAACATTACCGCTTGGATATTGTCAAGAAAGAACAACAACAACATCGATATGATGAAGTGCTTGAGCTTTTTTCAGCTCGAAATTTTATTTTTCCTTTTTTCTTTGCTTACTGACCTTCACAAGTTTACTGACTTTTATAAATTTTTATAAGTTTGAAAGGTTCAATAACGCAGCATGGCAAAATTTATTGTCACTACGTGTTCAAAACGCACATTACTGGACTCCGACCCGCACACACACATATACTCACACACACCCGCTCACACAGCACACGCATTCAGAGCGAAATATTGATGACAGAACTTCATGAAGCATAAAAAAATGTATGCAATGCGTAAATGTCAGATAAACCACAGAGGGACTGAACTATGGATACATAAATGCAGGGTTTTTTTTAGTTCAGACTGACTTGCTTCACTTGTGTGAGTTGTCGTTGTTGCTGTTGTTATTATTATTATTGTTGCGAGAAATTTTTAGCTTAAAGCTGTCTGCTGACTAACTAAACTGAAATAAACGAACCGAAACATTTTTGTGCAAAAGTCTCAAAGACTGAACGATGAGCCATTGATGCTGGAACCGAACCGCTTGACTATGCATGAGCCTGAGGACCACAAACCACGCGGCGGTTGCTATTTTGTGGGTCAGACCATCGTCATTGCCATCGTCGTCAACGTCGACATCGCCGTCGTCGTTGTTTTCGTCGTCGGCGAATGCCAAAAGAAGTTTGCCAGCCAGCGAAGGTTGAAATTGGCTGCTGCCTTTTGGCAAACGTATTTTGAATTTTAATGTGGCATAGCCTTCGATTTGAAGCAAAAACAACAGTGGCAACCCTTTTTCTTTCTTCCTCCCTCTATTTCTTGATGTGTTTTGTTTGCCATTTCTAAAAGATACACAGACACGAGCACAATCAAAAACACACACACGCATCGAATGCGCATAAAATTTTAGCCGACTATTTCATTAGCAAAGCAGACAAAAAGCATAAGAATTTGCGAAAAGCTTTTCGTTGGGTGGAGGGAAAGCAAAATCGAAAAATCAACACATGCTTTCAACTGCCGGCATTGCCATATACGCACTACAAAAAGACCGCAATGCGATTGGATTAACATTTGCTGAATATCTATAGCATACTTATACGGGCATGCTGGATCCCAGCTAGTCAGTCAGACTGTCCCCAGGCTGTCATTTAGTCATTCAGTCAGTGAGAGCTTCAGCGTGAGTGCGTCTTAGTTTGCGGTTGAACACTTGGGTGAATGATTGCCAAGCAGCATATTTGAATATTTGATTGTTCTTGACTCTTTCACACTCGCACAGCTCCCTCTCTTTCTCTGCTTCTTAACTTTTCCACATTTTTGAGTTTTTTGTGAGTATCTGTGTATCAGTTTGTAAGTGTTCGCATATATTCTATTTAGTTATTTCTGATACTTATGTATTAAACTACACCAAGAAAATACTATAAGAAAAAATACGTTTCCAGAACCTCATTCATGCATACTTAATCGACTAATCCAAAACTAGGGGGCTCCGCTTCCTGCTTGGTCTTTAGTTGTCCGGTTTAACAAATTTATATAATACTAGGGGGCTACGCCCCCTGCTCGCTTCGCTCGCCAACCCCCAGCCCGCTTCGCTCGCAACATTGTCTTCAGTTGTCCGGTTTAACAAATTTACATAATATTCGCCCCCTGCTCGCTTCGCTCGCCAACCCGCAGCTCGCTTCGCTCGCAACGTTGTATTTAGTTGCCCGTTTTAAGTTGGAGAAAGACAACGAGCAAACAACAACATTTAAATTAACCTATGGCTCTCTCCATTATTTCTCTTATGAATTCTGTTATCTGGAATTCACCATATTGGATTTGACTAGCCATGATTACTTTTTCGGAAAGGTAATTTGCCAATACCTTTAGTTCAAATCGAATCTAAATTGAATTCCTTTTTTTTCTCTTCACAAATATTTTTGCACTTCAGTTAAGCTATTTTACAGAAGCCCATTTTAGAATTTTCAAAACCGATCAACTGACTTCGAATGAGCTTTATTAACGACGAAAATCTGTTACGTTTGACATGGATCGTGTCATATATGTATCATATATATGGTAAATTATGGAGTCTGCATTGCCTCCTTCGCTGCGGCTACAATGCTCGTAAAAAATGTATAATACCCTCTGCAAGGGTATATAAATTCAATTTGGTGGCCTAGTGTTATTTATGTTCTTAATTTAACTGCACATTTACGCTAACTACCCAACTTTTCGGGTCAAACCGGGTGAGGGAGCTAAGCACTGTATTAAGGTGCCTGTCGTCACGACTATTGCGGTTTTTTGTTTTCAATTTATATGAAGCACTTTAAGGCTTTGTATTCGATTAGTCCCGCTAGTTTATTTAAATTCTGTCGGGTTAGCACTTTTCCTCCCAGCTAAATAACTACCTCAGTAAAAGAATTATATGTGACACATATTTTTGTTGAATTAGAAATGCACAAGAGCAAGTTAAAAAATTTGTGGTATGCAGTTTTACTGCTTATAGTAATATAAAACTAAAATAAGAAAAAAAGTTTCCGAAATCTTATTTCAATACAGAAAAAACTTAATGTGAATTTTTACTTCATTATAAATAATTATATGTGATTTTTCATATTTTGCGCAAATTAATGGTATAATTAACTTAAATTTATTAAATTTGATATTATTTAGTAAAATTAATAATTAATAGACGTTACATTATTCATTGTAACTGAACTTCGACGGAATGGCATGGAAATAACTAATGATTTTAAGTGGGATGGGTAAATTTTTGCCCACTATTGTTCTTTTGCCAATTTTAGCTCTTTTTCTGTCTTAAACTGCCGGCAATTTTTAAACACTATAGCGGATGGTTTATTTCACAGATCCTCAATCGGATTGGGGTCCGGACCCATTGCTGTTCGCTGTAAAACTGGTATAATTGTTCATTAAAAAACTTGGAACTCAGATTTTCACAGGGTATTGGAGCAATATCCTACTGAAAGGTCCAGCCATCGCCGAAAAACTGACCACTAATCTCCGCCAACTCCCCGTCCAATAACTTCTCTTCCATTTCGGCATTCCTTTTGGTGAATATAAAATACATTGGACTCTTTCTCATATCGCAAACATGCCCTATACCGTTTGCCGCCAACCACCTTGACCACGCTTTTAACAGGTGCATCGATCCAGTCGCATATCTCGCCTATATTTCTCACAATGATCAGGACCGCCCAGATTAAACTTTTTTTCGTCACTGAAAATAGTATTTTGCCATTTCTTTTCCCAGAATTGGTATCTGTGTGCGAGCTCCATGCGCGCCCTAATTTGGCGAAGATAAAGCTTAGGTTTAGGAACCAACGAGTATATTTAGAATATGGATTTTCAGAGATTATTTTAATAATTCTACTCCTTGTTATATTGACTCTCAATTGAGCCTTAATCTGTCCATTGGTCATTGAATCCACGGCTGCAAATCGGGGGATTTGTCGTTTGCATCGGGTGTCAATATCGGTTGTCCTACCATTGCGTGGTGTTGTTCCATATCCACTTGGATTTTTAAGGAAATTAATCATTGTATTTTTATGACGATTGAGTCTCCTATCAATTTCAATGTTTTCGGAACCGATTTCAAGCATTCCAAGGATCAATCCTTGTTCATGCTCTGAAATGCTAGTTCAACGAGGCATTTTGCACACTCTAACACGCAAAAAGTAAAATAATGCATTTTTTAACATATATGAATGTTAACTTTTAAATATAAAACAAAATTCTTGCACTTCATCCTTTAAAAACTAACTATCGAGCAAAAGCAGTGAGCTAAATGTAAATGTCACATATAATTCTTTATAACCAAATGTCATAGGCTCGCTAACGTTTTGAGTTAACGGTAAACCGAATATGCAGATAATGGGGAAATCATAGTTGATTAGACATAACAAAATATCACTAAAACAAACTGTATTCTCACAAATAGAGTATCTTTACCTGAAACGCAAATAGAAGCAAAGATAGTTTGTCACATATAATTCTTTTACTGAGGTATGACTTGAATATATGAATATATTTTGACTTTAGTTGCGGTAACTATTCTTTTTTTTTGTGCGTCATTAAAGAGCAAATTTTGGATAAAAAGGCTTCGCTTCTGTTGTGCTGTGCTTGGCCGTGATTTTACTTTTGGTCATGTGTTCATAAGGTCATGACACACATTTGACAAAAAAAATGTCTGCCCCGCACATGACCGTAAGTCCTACGTGGTCCTTGCTGTGACTGTCATTGCCCTTTGTGGCTTGGCTTGCGCCTATTTGCCTTAGTGGACCTTTCTCCTGATTAGTCTTCAGTTAGAGCAACGTGTGTAATGGGATAGTATAATGTCCAGCGAGGGTTAGGTTGATTTGACCTTTCTTTCGCCATTACCTCACGTCTACGGAACAGAATGACGAATGCAAGGCAATAAAAGAGGACTCTCAAATGAAACAATAACACTAGAATGTAGAATCATTGCGGACGGCAGTCCGCGCTAGTGACGAAAGCAGCAAGAAGGGTGCGAAAGGCGACAAGCAATATATACAGCAAGACTGGAATATTTGCAGTGACTGTCCGATCAGGTCGAGTTATATACCGATCGAAGGTATCAATTTAACTATCAAATTTGCATACTAAGACTTTTGTAAACTTACCTGGCTCGTGAGATAAACAGGTCTTAGTGGGAGGGGCAAAATTTAAATTTGGCCGTTGACCCCGTACTTTAAAAAAGTAAAGGGGTCTATTAACTTTGTCACAAAAAAAAATGTGCGTAACAGGCAGAAGGAGGCTTGGCAGACCCCATAAAGTATATATATTCTTAATCAGCATCAACAGCCGAGTCGATTGGAACGATCAGCCATGTCCGTCTGTAAGAGCGCCTAGATCTCAGAGACTATAAGAGCTAGAGACTCCAAACTTGGTATGTAGGCTCGTCTATATTGCAAGCAGATCGAGTTTGTTTTAGATTTTCGATCGGACCACTATATAGCACATATAGCTCCCATAGGAACAATCAGTTGAAAATCAAGTCTCAGTATGAAAAACTTCTTTGTTGTTTGATATATCTCAACCAAACTGACAGAATATGCATACGATATGGTCCCAAATATTCTGATCAAATTTGGTTGAAATCGGATCACTTATCATATAGCTGCCATAGGAACGATCAGTCGAAAATCAAGTCTTAGTGTGAACAACTGTTTTGTTGTTCGAGATAACTGAACCAAACTGACCAAATATGCATATGAGATGGTCCCAACCAATATTCTATTTTATGGAGACTGGGACAGGGTATCCTCCAGTCGAGCAAACTCGTTTTTTTATAAGATACAAGATTTGAACAAATTTAAAAAAGGTTCAACTAAAAGTGTTCACAAAGAGCTAGATTAAGACACTCAACCAAACAAAAAATATTTGGAAAGACAAAAGTACAACGTGTAATAAGCACACACTGCCTCAAAATTTCTGATATCCAATTTTGTGACGAACAAAAAAAATATATATAAATAAATGGGCTAATAATAATTTGTATGGATATTTAACATATGTTAATAATTTGAAGTACAAATGGGTATACACAAATTAAGATTAATTAAGATTAATTATCATTTTGTTTTAAGCTGGATTGATACGGTCATATGTTCCACTTTTCAATCTTTTCCATTTTTTTTTTTTTTTTTTTTAATTTACCATGAAAATTTGCTTAAAAATGTAATATTGCACATTAACCTCAAAGTCGACATCAATTTTTTTTGACGTCTGCGACGGAACTTTGAGCAAGCATAATTTATTTTCAAAAACAATAAAGCTTTTATCTTAAAATATGTATAAAAGTACTCGCAAAGAGCTGCATTTTCCCGAAAAATTAATTAAATTTATCCAATCTGAGCGCGAGCTGTATCAGCTGTAGCATGAAAATATGCGTGCAAATGTAACTTCCGCAACGTTAAATTATCCCATATGTATCTCATAAAATATGTATCTCATAAAAATCTAAAAATGAGAAATTTTGAGTTTTAGCAATGCATTGTAATGTGCGCGATATGAATGTTGAGTAATTACATGAACAAGTCTGTGTGTACACTTATATATTTAAGGCTCTTGAGGTTAAAAGTCAGTGGCGACGCGACGTCGGCCTATGGCAAATATTGAAATAAATACGCCTTACGCAGAGGCAGAAGCGGCATCGGAATGGGCTGTCAGACAGCAAGGATTTCTGCGCCTCCTTGACTAAAAAAAATTATGGCACTTACAACAAAATTAACAACAACAAGAGCAATTAAAACAGCGGCGGCAACAAATAAGAATGTGATAAAAATAAAACAAGAGTGAGAAGCAGTCATCGCCAACGAGGTGACCGCCACCTCTCCACATTCTCCCCTGCCTCCCACGCAACTGGCACATTAGCCACCCTCGGCCCCATCTGCGTTCTGGTTCCCACACCGCATGCGAAAATGAAAATAAATGGCGACGGGCAGTTTTAATGACGCAGCTGTAAACACTTGGAAGGCGTTGGCCCACTTGGTAACGGGCAACGGGTAAGGCGCAGTTCGAGGCAAAGCTGGCAAAGGAGAGACGCATCTGAACCATATTTGCTTGTGTCATGTGCGTTTCACTTGGAATGTATTAATAATTGCCTAATGTGTAATTAGACAGGCAATCTACATACTCTCACTCTATGTGCATGTGGAAATTCTTTGGTTTAGCTTTAAAGGCGAAAGCTTAATCCCAGTTTTATTCCTTTTCATTTGTGCTGTCAAACCATTTTCGAAACTAATATTTTACCGGCGCCAAAAAGTGCGTATAAACATCGAAAAAACCAGGCTGTCACTGTTTTGGGTTATAGAAAGACTTCCCCATAAACTCTCTCACTCATTCTCACTGCTTGCTTCACATGTCTGTTTTTCTCTCTCTTTCTTGCTATCTCTCTCTTACTCGTATTGCCTAATAAGGAAAAGAAATATGCGGCGGGTAATTTTTGCTTTGCGTGGGAGAGCAAATTTCCCAAATTGCGATTTTTTTATCGCATGCGATAAAAATTGTTGACTTCGCTTCAATTATTTAGACTTTTTGTACCCCGACTTGATATATTGTATTAAGTTTTTGTAACGTATGTAACATGCATATGAAGACATGAAATTCCCCATTGACATGTAAAAATCGCTAACACAAAAATTTAGTTTTCGACATTTCGGCCAATAATACCGATATATCGAGCTTTGTATCGAGCTTTCACAAATAATTTTAAAAGAAAACGTAATTGTAAATACAGGGTGACCAGAAATAACGGAGACAAACATTTTTAGCTATAATTTTACTAAACGAGAGAAATTTAGCAAAGCAACAATTAGTAACGATAAAGTGGATCACTAGTAGTAAGATTCTCAGCCGGTTTCGAAATGGTCTCCTCCAGCTGCCATGCACATTCCCAAACGTGATTTAAAATTGTTGGCCATGGGCCGCAGGTCCTCGGGACACAGTCGGTTTCATTCCAAGAGCAGCGATTGCTTCAGCGCCTCCAAACTTTTGTGAGGCTTAGCACAGGTCCTGGCCTCCAATATCGACCACACGCTGTAGTCCATCGGGTTGAGATCCGGCGAGTAGGGTGGCCATTCAGCAGACGAGATGAAGTCCGGAAAATGAGTTTTGCACCAGTCTTGCGTCATTTTCGCCTTGTGAGCCGGCCGGAGTCCTGTTAAAAAGTCCAGTCCGCATCGCCAAAGTGCAGTTGGGCCCAAGGAATTACCACGGCTTCGAGAATGTCGCGGCGGTACACTTCTTTGTTTCTTTTAACCTCTTGATCCACGAAAACCAGAGGTTTCTTGCCGCTGGCTCAAATGACGCCCCAGACCATAACGGACTTCGGATTTTGGCGATGTTTGACAATGGTCGACGTACCCGGAGACTCTACGGACCAGATCCAGTCGTTTTGGTGGTTGTGGGCCTGCTTGACGGTGAACAGCTTCTCATCTGTGAAAAGGATGCGCTCCTATCGCCGACCTGCGGCCCATGGCCAACAATTTTAAATCACGTTTGGGCCTGTGCATCGCAGCTGGAGGAGGCCATTTCAGATCCGGCTGAGAATCTTACTACTAGTGATCCACTCTATCCTTACTAATTGGTGCTTTGCTAAATTTCTCTCGTTTAGTAAAATTATAGCTAAAAATGTTTGTCTCCGTTTTTTCTGGTCACCCTGTATATAATACACGCATTATCTTGAACAAATAATCGTTTTATTTCTTCAGGTAATGATAATAGTCTTTTCTTTAGTTTTTTGAACTCACTATTCCTTGTGTATTCACCTTTGTTACATTTTTCTTTTAGTTGTGTTGTGATTTTGTAAAATTGGATTTTGTGAAAAAATAAGGCTTTTATTATTTATTAATGGCGGGCTATAAAACCGAAACGAATATCAGTTTCAATTACGTTATCGGTTAAGCTCTCATTTCGGTTTACTTTTACCGGTTCACAAAACAAAAAATATTTGTTGTTAAAAAGTTAAAAATAGGTTAATATAATATAAACATAAATTCTTTTATTTTGAAAACAGAAGATCCATTGAAGTAGATCAAAATTCAGATCACTGCGGACGAAGGGTGCGAAAGGCGACTAGCAATATACACAGGAAGAATGGGAAATTTGCTATGACAGTCCGATCAGGTCGAGTTATATACCGATCGAAGGTATCAATTTAACTATCAAATTTGCATTAGACTTTTGAAAACTCACCTGGTTCGTGAGATAAACTGGTGCTAGTGGGAGGGACAAAATTTAAACGATTGGAGCAAATTTGGCAGTTGGAGCCATTTGAAATTTTTTTGAATTTTTTACTATTCTTATCAAAAATACGCTTCGAATGACAAGATCATCAATATAAAAAAAAAGAAAGATTAATTTTTAAATTTTAAGCCGCCTTCCGAAAGTTAGATGAAAAGTCAGTCTGTCTATTTGTTTGAATCAAAGCGTTAAAATAGCTTAAAAGGGTTAATGAGGACTTGTTCCCGATAAAAAACCTAGAAACTTTTGTTCTACGACTTTTTGGAAAAATCGAAAGCTTAGCGGGAAATCGCTAAAACCCGCTAAAATTAAAACCCTCACAGTATTCAAACTAAAGATGGGAACGGGCCTGTTCGTTCTTCGTGTCCCGCAGGCTTTTTTTCGTGCGGGCCCGGGCCTAATTAAAAAGCCCGAAGACCGGTAGGCCCGGAAAGTCACGATTTAACCAAACTTTTCAAGTCGCTTGATAAAAAAATTTCCGTAAAAAGTCACTTATGGTAAGAAGAAAAATGAGAAGAGAAAAAGTTTAAGACGTAGCTTGCAGAAAAGGCTCAAAAATACAATTTTTATCTGAAGAAAAAAAAAGAAATAATAACTTCAAAAAAAAATATTTTAAAAATTGGACCGGGCCGGGCCTGGACCGGGGCTTAAAGATTTATTTCGGGTCAGTGCCGGGCCGGGTCTTAAAAAGGAGTCCCGTGCCCATCTCTAATCCGATGAAAGAAGCTGCAGATACGATTTATATATCGTTGGAAAGGTATTTTGAAGCGCTCCTAAACATACTGTAGTAATACTTAGCATACGTAGGCATAAGTAGTATATAAGACTGTATCATATTGTAAATATTCCTTATTCATAATTATATTTATTGCACTGTAAATATAATTAAGTTATCGATAATGTTATAGCGCCAGCTGGCATAAATACGTTTAAGCTTAAGAACGCACGGTTGTATTGAAGAATGGAGAGAGCGGCACTTTTGCAAGCGACGCTGTCCGAGATAGTTTTCTGTGAAATAAACTGAAGAGAAAACTAAAGAAATCGACGCGTGTTTAATGAAAAACAAGTGGGAAAGGCTATAGTCGAGCTCCCGACTATAGGAAACCCGTTACTTACCTAAATAAATTAAACTTTTGTTTTTATTGCATGCTTTTAGGCACTTTTATTGCTTAAAAGCTTTAATCAGCCAGTACCACCTTTATCTTTGTCCGATCTTGTTGGGATTTAGTGGGATGATAGGTAATAATAATAGCTAACGTTCACCGTTTAAAAAAACCTAATATTTTGAAAACTGTGCGTGTGGTGGATTTTCGCGATTTACGGAGGCGGAAAGGGGCGTGGCAAAATTTTGAAACAAACTTGACCTGCGTGTGGTTTATAGAAATCTGTGTGCCAAATTTGGTTGCTCTAGCTCTTATAGTCTCTGAGATCTAGGCGCTCACACAGACGGACAGACGGACAGACGGACGGACGGACAGACGGACAGACGGACAGACGGACGGACGGACAGACGGACATGGCTATATCGACTCGGCTGTTGATGCTGATCAAGAATATATATACTTTATAGGGTCGGAGATGCTTCCTTCTCCCTGTTACATACATTGCAACGAATACAATATCCCCTTTTACTTATTTTTAATAAGTAACGGGTATAACAAGTGGGAAAGGCTATAGTCGAGCTCCCGACTATAGGATACCCGTTACTTACATAAACAAATTAAATTTTTTTTATTGCATGCTTTTAGGCATTTTAATTGCTTAAAAGCTTTAATCAGCCAGTACCGCAAGTCCTTTGCGTTACGCAAGAGGTTTGGTCCTTATTTTATTTACACTAAATCTGTGTTGGTTATGATGCTAATTTGTATGCACGGATTCCACACTTACCAAATAAAAGAAATTTCGTTTAAAAAAAAAAAAAAAAAAAAAAAACCAGTACCACCTTTCTGTTTGTCCGATCTTTTTGGGATTTAATAGGATGATAGGTAATAACAGTAGCTAACGTTCACCGTTTAAAAAAACATAATATCTTGAAAACTGTGCGTGTGGTGGATTTTCGCGATTTACGGAGGCGGAAAGGGGCGTGGCAAAATTTTGAAACAAACTTGACCTGCGTGGGGTTTATAGAAATCTGTGTGCCAAATTTGGTTGCTCTAGCTCTTATAGTCTCTGAGATCTATGAACTCACACAGACGGACAGACGGACATGGCTATATCGACTCGGCTGTTGATGCTGATCAAGAATATATATACTTTATAGGGTCGGAGATGCTTCCTTCTCCCTGTTACATACATTGCAACGAATACAATATCCCCTTTTGCTTATTTTTAATAAGTAACGGGTATAACAAGTGGGAAAGGCTATAGTCGAGCTCCCGACTATAGGATACCCGTTACTTACATAAACAAATTAAATTTTTTGTTATTGCATGCTTTCAGGCACTTTAATTGCTTAAAAGCTTTAATCAGCCAGTGCCACCTTTCTATTTGTCCGATCTTGTTGGGATTTAGTAGGATGATAGGTAATAACAGTAGCTAACGTTCATCGTTTAAAAAACCCTAATATCTTGAAAACTGTGCGTGTGGTGGATTTTCGCGATTTACGGAGGCAGAAAGGGGCGTGGCAAAATTTTGAAACAAACTTGACCTGCGTGGGGCTTATAGAAATCTGTGTGCCAAATTTGGTTGCTCTAGCTCTTATAGTCTCTGAGATCTATGAACTCACACAGACGGACAGACGGACATGGCTATATCGACTCGGCTGTTGATGCTGATCAAGAATATATACACTTTATAGGGTCAGAGATGCTTCCTTCTCCCTGTTACATACATTGCAACGAATACAATATCCCCTTTTACTTATTTTTAATAAGTAACGGGTATAACAACCCAGACTATAATTCAGAAGTGGGATAAAGATCTACGACCTACGTTTGTGAAAATATTTTTTTAATAAACATCCAAGATGGACTCAAGCATCAATTTAAATGAGTTAAGCTTGTCTGAGCTAAAAATGTGGTGTGAACAACTAAATCTGCCAACACGAGGCAAGAAAGTGGCATTGGTGTTGCAACTCCAAAATGCGCTTCCATCAGGAAGTGCATCAAAGTTGTCTAGCTGCGCATCAAAGTTGCCCAGCGGAGCACCCGACGACGAAAATTCGGAGGATGAAAACAGCGAAGTTTCGCTGAGCACAGGCGACAAGATGGCGGCAGAAAACGACACAAGCGAAGACAACAATGACGTCATCATACTTGGTGATGAAATTCAAGGGCAACGAGATGGCAACGCTCAACCTACATTTCAAAACTCCAACGATCAACAACATCAATCTGGGAATGCTGAACTGAACGAAGAAAGTGGCAACGTTCAACTGAACCACGAAAGTGCCAACGATCAACAAAGCAACGAGTGTGGCAATGCTTGCAGTATTTTTGCTGCTGGCAACACTGACGGCATAAATGTAAACAATGTGGGCAAAAGTTGCGAAAATTCGGCAAATAAGAATGAAAATGTAAAATCACAGTGTGGAAATTTCGATTTCAAGACCGTTAAAGAATTCGTACCCGAATATAATGGCGAAAAGGACATCAATGAGTGGTTGACAGTGGTCAAAAATGTACGGGCAGTGCTCAACATAGCCGACGATGTCATTTGTTCACGAGCAAAAGGAAAGGCGAATTATTGGCTTCTGTCACACCATCGCTCCTTTCTGGAGAAATTGACGACATTTTCACGCAGATACAAATCCGATTCGGCGCAAAAGGAAATTTCCTAGAGCTGCGCCATAAGCTGGAAAGACGCAAGTGGCAATGGGACGAGATGTTTGCGAGCTACTATTACGACAAATTGTTGTTAGCAAGCAAACTAAATGTCAAAGACGACGAGCTGGTCCAGTATATACTGGATGGCATACCAAAGGTGCAGTTGAAGAACCAGGGTAAACTTCAACGTTTTTCTACTCCGGCTGCGGTCTTGGATGCTTTTCAGGACATCAAAATGCCTCGACCTTTAACCGGAGCTGTGAATATTAAAGCAGTTTAAAAATCATCGACCCCGGAAAAATTACATGTTTGATTAAAAGCTTAAAAAAAACTGTTGTTGTTGAATCTTTTGTTGTACAAGATGAATCTATAAGGCACCCCATGGTTTTAGGTAGAGATTTTCTTAACATAAGTAATTATAAAATAGTTGCGACCGATGAACCTTTAAGAAAAGAATGTGTTAAGCTGTCAAAAATAGATAAACGTGAAGTTAAAATTGATCAAGGTAAAAAAGATACAAGAAATGGAAGTCCATACGAAGTAAAAGAAAATCAAGGTAACGTCAAAATAAAAAGTGTGCAAAAAATGGAAGGAACACAAAGTAAAGGCAATGTAGAGAAAATGTTCGAAGAAAACAAGGTAAAGATTTAAAGTAAAGACAAGGTAGAGAAAATGTTCGAAGAAAACAAAGGAAAGATGATTCAAAGTAAAAACGAAGTAGAGATAAATAAAAGTAAAGACAGAAAAAGTAATGACAAACAAGAATATAGTACAGATCAATAAGATTTTGAGATGCAAACGCTGCTGATTGATGTAAAAGATGAAAGCCAAGAGACGTACAAAGTAGGAAAAGAAATAAATATAAATCACATAAAGAGATTAGATAATTTATTTGAAAAGTATTATGCAAAACCGGTTAGACCAACTGAACCGCAGATTAAAAGTTACAAGAAAATAATCGTTGACGATGAAAAACCGTTTCGATGTCTTCCCCGAAGGCTATCATATGCAGAAAAGGCAGAAGTCCAAAGAATATTATATGAGAATAGGGCCCGAGGATTTATACGTCCAAGTAGTTTAGAATATGTGTCCCCAATTGTTCATGTTAAAAAGAAGACTGGAGACCTTAGAATGTGTGTGGATTACCGTCGTTTAAATAAAGTAACGTCCAAGGACAGTTATCCGATACCATTAATAGATGATTTACTGGATAGGTTAGTAAATAAAAAGTTATTTTCGAAGTTGGATTTAAAGAACGGCTTTAACCATGTTTATATGGATAAAGCTTCCACAAAATATACGTCATTCATTACGCCATTAGGACAATTTGAGTATCTTCGGATGCCTTTTGGGTTGACGAATGCTCCGTCTGTGTTTCAAAGGTATATTAATAAGATATTCGAAGATATGGTACGACAAGGAAAAGTTATAATATACCTCGATGATATAATGATTGTTACTGAAGAGCTGGAGGAACATTTTAGCATCCTAAAAGATATTTTCCAACGTCTGGTAGATAATAAGCTAGAGCTGAGACAAGATAAGTGTGAGTTTTTGAAATCCTCTATTGATTAACTAGGTTATACGGTCACAGGAAACGGCATAAAAGCAAATGAATCTGGCATAGAAGCAGTTAAATTATTCCCAGTACCAACGAAAGTTCATGAAGTGCAAAGTTATATCGGCCTATGTTCTAATTTTAGAAGATTTATTCAGGATTTTTCACTAATAGCAAAGCCATTGTATGATCTCACAAGAAAAGACAAAAAGTATGTATTTGGAGAAAAAAAAATGGATGCGTTTAATTTGCTAAAAGACAAATTAATTGAATCCCCTATTTTAGCAATATATGACCCGAAAGATGAGACAGAGCTACATTGTGACGCAAGTTCACTAGGATATGGTGCGATATTGTTACAACGGAAAGAAGACATGAAGTTACACCCAGTTTTCTACTTCTCAAAACGCACGACAGATGTGGAGTCAAGGTACCATAGCTTTGAGTTAGAAACGCTAGCGATTATAAATGCATTGAAACGGTTTCGAGTCAATTTACAGGGTATGAAGTTTAAGATAGTGACGGATTGTAATTCATTAACATTGACGTTAAATAAAAAAGAGATAAATCCCCGAATTGCTAGATGGGCCCTAGAGCTGCAAATTTATGATTATATTCTCGAACATAGATCCGGAAAAAGGATAAACCAAATTTGGTCAGAATGTAAGAGACAGTACCAAACATGTAATCTGTGAGTTTGGTTGAGATATCTTAAAAAACAAAAAAGTTTTTCATACTAAATGTGTTTTTCATCGGATTGTTCCTATGGCAGATATAAGATATAGTCATTCCACTTTGACCAAATTTGGTCAGAATGTAAGAGACAGTACCAAACATATAATCTGTGAGTTTGGTTGAGATATCTTAAGAAATAAAAAAGTTTTTCATAATAAGCAATTCCGTGACCTTTGACCTTGATTTTGACCCTCTTACAGGTGGAATTTCGCAAAACGCCGTCTTATTGCACGATGAAATTATCTCATCTATGTTGTGTGCAAATTTCAGCTTTCTATCTTTTACCGTTTGGGCTGCACGTTGATTCTCAGTCAGTGAGTCAGTCAGTCAGTCAGGACAAAGAGTTATATATATAAAATATAAATAATATTATATATAATATATTTATATATATCTATATATATAAAACTCTTTGTCCTGACTGACTCACTGACTGACTGACTGAGCATCAACGTTCAGCCCAAACGGTAAGAGATAGAGAGCTGAAATTTTTACACAACATAGATGAGATAATTTCATCGTGCAATAAGAAGGCGTTTTGCGAAATTCGACCTCTAAGTGGGTCAAATCGGGGTCAAAGGTCACGGAATTGCTTAGTATGAAAAACTGTTTTGTTTCTTAAGATATCTCAACCAAACTCACAGATTATATGTTTGGTACTGTCTCTTACATTCTGACCAAATTTGGTCAAAGTCGGATGACTATATTATATAGCTGCCATAGGAACAATCGGATGCAATCGGAGATATCCTAACAAAACTCTCAGTTTAACTCTTTTTGCCAAATTTAGACTGATTCGCTAAATTTAACTTTTTCCCTCTAAATTTAGCTTTTTCCCGCCAAATCTGAATATTTTCCAAATCCAAATCACTAAATCTGACTTTTTAGCTAAAGTTCAATTACAAGGAAAAAACATTTAGGCAGCGGAAGTTAAATATTTCCGTTTCTTTAAAAGAGGGATTTGTTTTTTGTAATAATTTTTATAGTGTTAGTGTCCGTTGTTTTGTTATGGATGCGCCTGCAAAATCTTTTATATTAGGAACGAAGGGGCACCGTGGATATTTTTCTTGTGGTTGGTGTCTAAAAAAAGGGGAAATTGTTGAACACCGTTTAGTTTTTCGTCCGGCAAGTGAAATGACTTGTGGAAATAATGACTCTTTCAGAAATCGATCTCAGCCTGAGCATCATCTAAGACCGTCGCCTTTGGAAATGTTAGATATTGATGTTGTTTCTCAGTGTTCTTTAGATTATATGCATGTTGTATGTTTAGGTGTAATGCGGACTCTGTTAAATGTCCATGCATTCAACAAGGTGAAGAAGAAAGGTGAATATTTTTCACTATCTTCGTGGAAAATATGATAAATTTCAACGGAGCTAGTTTTCAACCAAAAAAATGTATGCAGAGAATTTAAAAGGAAACCGCAGATCTTGGTTGAGCTAAAAAGGTGGAAGGCAACAGAGCTGCGGCAATTTTTCTGTATTTTGGGCCTTTCACTTTAAGAAAAGCGATCAGTTCAGAAAGATATACTCACTTTCTAAAACTGTCCTTTGCGTTAAGGATACTTTTAGATAAAAAAGACTGCAAAGCAAATAATCAATGTGCTGAAAATCTTTTATCTTATAAAAAAAACCTCTTTACGAGGTAAAAGTCTAGTGACGAAATCATTTTCATGCACCAAAATTTCTGATATCCAATTTTGTGACGAATAATATTAAGGTTTACTTATAAATTACTAAAAAAAAATTTTGTCACTCGGCACATTGCGCTAATTTCTTCATACCTAATAAATATTTTTTTTTTGCGCAGTGCCGAGTGACAAAATTTTTTTTTAGTAATTTATAAGTAAACCTTAATATTATTCGTCACAAAATTGGATATCAGAAATTTTGGTGCATGAAAATGATTTCGTCACTAGACTTTTACCTCGTAAAGAGGTTTTTTTTATAAGATATCAGAAATTTTTGAGTAATATATCAGAAATTTTGAAAATTGCAATATTTGTTGACGGTACAACTTTGTCAAAAGGTGTTTATTGTTTGTACAAGCAAAAACAAACTGTCTGGCAACACTAGTTCAAAGTATGCCTAAGAGCCCTTTGAAATACCTTTTCAACGATATATAGATCACATCTGTAGCTTTTATCGTTTGGATGCTATGGGGGTTTCAATTTTAGCGTTTTTAGCGATTTCCCGCTAAACTAGCGATTTTTCGAAAAAGTCGTAAAACAAACGTTTCTATATTTTGATTATAAAATGATTTATCTGCCGCTAAAAGAATTCACCACTTGCAAGCAGTTTATTTCCGCATTACGCTGCAAGCAGTGTACATACTGCATATGTACAAGCAGTAGTGTAAAGGTAAAAGGTATATTCAGTTAATATGTAATATCTTGCCCAAACGAATTTTGACAGATATGTGTTATATGTCAAAAGACGCGGAATAAAATTGCCTATAACATATAACATATTTTTAAGTGATTTGATGTGTAGATTTTTCTTAAATCGCTAAAATGTGGGAAAAAATACCTTATTTCACCTGTAGCTGTTTACCTTTTTACTTAAAAAGAAAACTTTGAAGGTATGACTAAAAGCCCTTCAAAATACCTTTTCAACGATGTATATATCACATCTGTAGCTTCTATCGTTTAGATGCTATAGGGGTTTCAATTTTAGCGGTTTTTAGCGATTTCCCGCTAAACTAGCGATTTTTCGAAAAAGTCGTAGAGCAAACGTTTCTAGATTTTTGAGCGGGAACAAGTCCTCATTCAAACTTTTAAGCTAAATTAACGATTTGATCCAAACAAACAAACAGACAAACAGACAAACAGACAAACAGACAAACTGACTTTTCATCTCATTTTCGGAAGGCCGCTAAAAATTTCAAAATTTATTATCTTTTGAACCAGTGGTCGGATTTTGAGGATCGAGGTGTCATTCGACGCGTATTTTTGATTAGAATAGTAAAAAATTAAAAAAAAATTCAGAAAGGCTCCAACGGCCCCATTTGCTCCAATCATTTAAATTTTGCCCCTCCCACTTACACCTGTTTATCTCACGAACCAGGTGAGTTTTCAAAAGTCTTAGTATGCACATTTGTAAGTTAAATTGATACCTTTCGATCGGTATATAACTCGACCTGATCGGACAGTCATAGCAAATTTTCCATTCTTCCTGTGTATATATGCTAGTCGCCTTCGCACCCTTCGTGCTGCTTTCGTCACTAGCGCGGACTGCCGTCCGCAGTGAAAATCATTTGCTTTTGACACCCCTGTTTTATATGGTTTTGTTACGTTCAACTTTCACTCTTTGTTACACATACAGTGGCCGTCAAAAGTGATTCAATGTTTGCAAATCTTGCAGTTAATCGGATGTTATATGAATATAGAGCAAGCAAATGAAACGAAATTACATTTTACCGTTACCTAGACTATTCTTAATAAAATAATGCAAACTAGACAACAGAGGAACGAATACAACAGAAAAGAGAAATATAAAACAAAAAGAACACGCATTGAATCAGTTTTGACTATTTCTATTTTTAGTTTCCTTATCAGTAAATACATCTTGATTCACAGTTTTTTGGGGGAATTGAATTTTGCTTTTGACAAATTCGTACTTGTAGTCAATTTTAAAGACCTGAACTCAGTTGAATTTTGCACTGGTAACCAAATTTTTCCAAATTTGACTAAAAATTCGAAAATGAAAAAAATTCCTAAGGACGTGGAAGACAACATTGTGTGTCTCGCAGAAAGGGGATTCTCATAGCGAGAAATTGCGAAATCACTCTCTGTCAGTCAACCAACAGTTATTAGAGGCATTAAAAGGCGTGGAGTCATCTTTAAAAATGCGTCCAACGGACGCCCTCAACTAATCACCGATGGGGATGCCCGGCTTATGATCAGCCAAATTAAAAAGGATGGCCATATGGCACCCAAGGATGCTGCCAAAGCAATTAGGAAGCCTGTAAGTGAATCGACAGCAAGAAGGGTACTGCGACATATCGGCTACACTGCGATTGTTAAGAAAAAAAAGCCAGCATTGTCTGAGAAAACGTCAAGGCACGCTTAAAATTCGCCAGAATCCATAGTCATTGGACCATTGAGGACTGGAAGAAGGTTAACTGGTCAGACGAGTCCAAGTTTAATCGATATCAGTCCGATGGAAAAGAATACTGCTGGAAAAAGCCCGGAGAAAGATTGCAAAGGCGACATGTCAGCGAAACAGTTAAACACGGAGGCGGACACGTTATGGCATGGGGAGGTTTTACGTGGTGGAGCTCGGCAAAACTAGTGAAAATTGATGGAATAATGAGAAAAGAAAATTATTTGAGGATTTTGCAGACCAATCTTCCCAATTTTATTGATAAATGTGCGTATGGTTCAAGTGATCTGACATTTCAGCAGGATAATGATCCGAAACATACAGCTAAAATTGTGAAAGATTGGTTATCTAACCAAGAATTTAAGCTGATGGAGTGGCCAGCACAAAGTCCTGACCTCAATCCAATTGAGAATTTATGGTCAATTGTTAAAAGACGGTTGGGAAAATATAATACGGCGCCAACAAACCTTGAGAGCTTATGGCAACGCGTGGAGGAGGAATGGACAAATATTCCTCAGGAAATTTTTCACAATCTTGTAGAAAGTATGCCTTCTCGAATGTCTGCAGTCATTCAAAATAAAGGATTGTGGACAAAGTATTGAAAATCGCACAAAAAAAAAAATTTAAAAATATGTATTAAATAAGTCAAAACTGATTCAATGTGGACTTTTATGGTTTACTAATTCTCGCTGACAGGCCTGTGAAATTTTGAGTTATTATTTTATATGAATTTGTTAAGATCTTTATTACAAATAAAGTAAAAAAAGTTTGATTGACTTACAGTTGTTTTTGTTGATTCTGTGAATGCTCAAACGTAAGATTTGCTAGCATTGAATCACTTTTGAAGGCCACTGTACACGACGATGCCAACCTACATGGGTCTTTAGATGGTATAAGCGGTTTCAAATTTGAAAATCACCTACAAATAATAAAAAAAGGGTTAGGAAAGGGGGTTGTGTTGCTGCACAAATTTACGAAAGACATATTGAAGCCAGTTATCATTTGACGAAAGAGTCATATCAGAAACCAATAAGGATTGGAAAAGTTGCTATATTTTAAATGTGTTGGTCAATGGTGTTTTTTTTCGTTGCAAGAACCTGACAACTTCTGTTTGGTTAACGAGATAATAGTTAAAGTAATAGAATTTAAAACACTTGCTCATATTACGATTTTTATTGGAATGGAAGTAACAAATTTGACGTCTTTTTTCTCGCAACCAATCGAATCGAGTAATTTTAAAATATATTGTTTTGCTGACATTGAGCTTGAAAACAAAATACAATTCGAAACTAGTAGGCTGAAACACATAATTTTATGTTTACGTGATTCGACAGATAACTCCTTTTATTTCACGCCACTTCTGAATCATATCGTTGAGTAATTTTCATTATGAGCCAAGCTCCGATTTGCAGTCTTGTAAGTATTAAATGAATTTCATTTTTTGAAAATATAAACTTATAAGTTCCTTTTCAGTGGACAACGTTCCACAACCCATTGCTGCAAGCTCTTATTTGCAGATTTGTAAGTATTAAAAGAATTTAATTTTTTTTAGTAATAAAGTTATTAGTTTTTTTTTCAGTGGAAAACGTTCCCCAACCTAAATTTTTGCAGCTCGTTTGGGAGGAGCTCGGATCGTTGAGAAAGGAAATCAAAGACTTGAAAGAGCAAAACTCTAACAACTCTAAAATGATGGTAAAGATGACGGAGGAGATGCTTGCTGTAAAATTAGAGTTCTTTGGCTCAAAACAGCTACCGTTTTAAAGCAAAGAGTCCTTAGAAGAGTTTGAAAACCCAATCGAGGAGATTGAAGAATGTACCCATACATATAATACATTCAATTGTGATATTTCAAAAAGAATTCATGGGGAAAATAGGTGGAGATGGAGCTGCGCAGTTCTTCGGGACAGCCATACGAAAAGTTTTTGCGGATGACCTGGCTGTTACTTATAGTTGGAGGGGAGACCGCCACTAAACCGAGCGCTGATTCGTGGTTACGACCATTAAATTACGTACATATAATTTTATTAATTCTTCAATTCTAAAATTCCTGGCCGGATAAGGATATGAATGGGGTGCTCCAGAAGCATTTTGTTCATGCTGGCGACCTCGTTTCATCAAAAAGGAAACGCACAAAATCAATGTTTAAATTACTTAATAGTAATAAATAAATTGAATAAATACAAAATGATGATGATAGTTTTTTTAGGAGCAAACAATTGTGAATAAGATCCAATTTTGACTCGCACTGACTCTCAATTGCTACTAGAATAAGAATCAAATATGACTCAAATGTGATTCACAAATGACTCTCAATTGCGGCTCGACACTTAAGCCAACTTTCTTTCCAATCCTCGAAACATGCCAAATAGTCCCTTTCCGGTATAGCCATCAGCACCTTCTTCGATTCAGCTTTTATCTCCTAAATCGACTCGAAACGCGTTCCCCGGAGTGTTCTCTTGAGTTTCGGGAATAGCCAGAAGTCACACGGAGCCAAATCAGGCGAATACGGTGGTTGCGAAACGATATGCGTGGAATTTTTGGCGAAATGGTCACGAAGAACGAGTGCAGTGTGAGACGGTGCATTATCGTGATGCAAAAACCAAGAGTTGATGGCCCATAATTCTGGTCTTTTTAGACGAGTTGCTTCACGCAAACGACGCGTAACGCTCAAATAATATTTCTTATTAACAGTTTGGCGAGGTGGAAGGAATTCATAGTGCACTACACCACAAAAATCGAAAAAAACTGTCATCATGACCTTGATTTTTGAGCGAATTTGACGCGATTTTTCGGTCTCGGCTCACCTGTAGTCGATATTCGCTCGATTGATCGGTAGTTTTCATATCGTTAGCGTAGATCCAAGTCTCATCGCCCGGAATACTGCGTTTTATCTCATCCTGATAGTCAGAAAACATTGTTTCACACACTTCCACGCGGGGCTTTTTTCCATGAAATTGAGCGTTTTTGGCACCAAAATCTAAAAATGCACATTTGGCGTCGTACAAAATTAATCGTAAATATATTACTGATAATGACATTCACATGAAATTTGGCCCAGATGTTATTAACAGTGCTGCCAAGTCATGAAAAAAATAACTAGCGCGTAATTTTAATTCCGCGAAGTTTGAATGGAAAATTCACCTTACTTTTTGCTCACCATATTATGTTGTGTGCAAATTCAAGCTTTCTATCTTTTACCGTTTGGGCTACACGTTGATGCTCAGTCAGTCTGTCAGTGAGTCAGTGAGTCAGGACAAAGAGTTTTATATATATAGACAACATTTTTTCTAAAAAAAAAAAACCGGAAATATTTGGCTTCCGCTGTCCGCTGCCTTAATGTTTTTTCCCTGCAATTGAACTTTGGCTAAAAAGTCGGATTTAGTGATTAGACGGGAAAAAGTTAAATTTAGCGAATAAGTCCAAATTTGGCAAGAGTTAATCTGAGAGTTTTGTTAGGATATCTCCGATCGCATCCGATTGTTCCAATGGCTGCTATATAAAATAGTGATCCAAATTGGACCAAATTTGGCCAGTATGTTAGAGACAGAGTCAAACAAACAATCTGCGAGTTCGGTTGAGATATCTTGAGAAAAAGTCGGCAAAAATCCTCGACTGAACCCTCCACGAGTGTGCCGACTGGAAATAACACTCCAATGGTTCTCAGAACTGGTGTTAGCCAAGACTTTTGTTCCATGTATATAGTATGGCTCCTAAATAGCCTTACTGTATGCACTGTAGCACTTGTCATGTTCTAAGGTAAAGAGGGCCGGACTAAGGTGTAATGCGACCCGTGCCGAGAGTCAACCTGGCTGGGGGCCCTCCCCAAAAGTAGCTCAGTCTCAAACGGAGCGTTCGGATACCTGGCGCCCTCCGAACTAACCAGCCTTACCTGCACATCGCGGATCTCTGTGCAGGCGGACCACCCTTTCTCCGCCACTCGTGGGACTCAATTATGGACTCGAAAAAAATGAAATTTAAAAAACAACACAAAACACAAGAGAATGACACTCGCCAAAAGTCAACTGGAATCTCAGAATCTCCATAGCGGCGGCATCGACTTTAAAGTCTAGCCAAAGCGCAATTCTGAAATCGGAGATGGTCACCATGCCAACCGATCCAAAGAAAAACGTAGCTGCGACTTCGGAGTCACCATGCCAGCCGATAACGCTAATAGAGCTGGTCCAAGAAAACCTGTTTTCCACCCGGGCCTTGGGGGAGAGGGAGTCATCCTGCCGCCCCCAATCACCTCGGAGCCGAAGCAGAGCGCTAAAAGCGCAGCCGAGGTTCCTGCTGGTGCAGGGACGGTGGGGGAAGCTTCCACAGCCAGCTCTAAGAAGAAGTTCTCTTTCACGGAGAGACGCAGCGCAGGAGACACACTCCAGCGCCACCATAATAACGCTGGATCCAACCTTTCAGCCGATTGGCTGAGGAAGGTAGAGTGGGCAAACAGCGTCATACCAAACTGGCAGCAGTCCAACAGAGCGCTTGCATCGGCCAAGAGACAACGGTCTCAGGAGGCACCCGCACCAAGCGTCAAAAAATCGCGGGTACAACCAGGCAGATCCTTCGCCCAGATAGCCAAGGACAGGATTCTCATTGAAGTCCTCGACCGCGGCAATCCGGACGGTAGGATCCCAAGGAACCAGTGGAGGTGGGTTGAATCTGCTCTAGCAACCCAAGGCTTCGAGCTTCTGGATAAGGAGCCCGGACCACCCCCGTCTGCAAAGACGTCGGGTGGTACCAGGGCACAGTCAAGGTTATAGCCTGTGATGACACCCGGTCAGCAGAGCTGTATAAAGCAGCCGTCGCCAGCGTAGGCGAGGTATACCCCGGGGCCAAGTTGGCTGCCGTAAATTGGGAAGAGGTCCCAGTCCGTCCAAGAGCGAGGATGGGGATCCCGTCCACGATCAAGGAGCCCGAGCAGCTTCTAAAGATGCTGCAGAGGTGTAACCTCAGTCTACCCACTCATGACTGAAGAGTGGCCAAGATTGAGGAGGCACCAGGGCCGACACACCAAGCGGTGATCATCCTCAACAAGGAGTCATTAGCACCAATTGACGCGGCTGGAGGAGAACTGAACTTCGGTTTCAGTTCTGTCTTCATCCGCGTCTACAAATCAGATGCAGCAGTAGGCAGTGTTCCCTCGGACAAACCAGTCGAGAAGGATATTGCCTCCGAACTAGAAGCCCCGGAATGTCCAGAGATGGACGGCTATATGTTAGATGCGTCCTCTCTACCACGAGATCTGAGGAAGCTCTGGCAGACAGGTGATCTGGAGACCACCTCGGACATAGCCTCTGACGACGAGGACGCAAACGTTACTGTGGTGGATGGCAAGTCTGTAGATGTCGTTGAAGATTCTACAGAGCCGACAAAGCCTTGATCCAGGAACCTTGGGTGGTGGGAGGCAAAGTTTCTGGACTTGGCTCACCAGACTACAAGCTGTTTGTAGTAAACGCACATGGTAACATCAGAACCTGCATTCTTGCCCGAAAGCATTTAAGCGTATTTATGCTCTACAATTTCAGTAATAAAGACAACACCGCCGTAAGCCTGGAGCTCCAGCCGACTTCAATAAGGCTATTGGCTTGCTACATGGCATATGACCAGGAGGGTACTCTTCCAGAACACATCACGCAATGCCTGATAAGCGACTGCGTGAGGAACAAAATCGGCCACATAGTAGGATGCGACGCAAATGCCCACCACACACAGTGGGGGAGCTCAAACACCATTGCAAGTTGTGAGTTTTTTTTAGGCTACCTCCTAAACACCAATCTAGAGATTTTAAACCGGGGAAATGACCCGAAATTCATCATCAAGGATAGAAAAGAGGTCATTGACGTGACACTCGCGTCCCACTCTATATGTGATTTAATCACAGAATGGAAAGCCTCGGATGAACACTCATTTTCAGACCACAGATATATTGAGTTCGTACTCAATCTCCGACCCCCAAAACCACCCAGGTTTACCAATCTTAGGAAAACCAATTGGACCAAATATAAAACCTTTCTCAGTAAGGCCATCCCAGAGACTGCCACACTCAAGTGCATGCCTTCATGACCTAATTAAAACCTTCACCAATGCATGCATATCAGCGTGTAAAGCATAATGCCCCGTCAGTAGACCAAAAAGCAGTAAGAAGCCACCTTGGTGGACCCATAACCTCAACGATCTTCGTAAGAGAAGTAGAACCCTCTTCAATCAGGCCAAGGCTTCAAACCTAGACGAAGAATGGCTAAACTATAAGCTGCAACTAGCCACATACAAGAAAGAAATCAGAAGAGCCAAGAGATCCTCCTGGCGCTCTTTTTGCTCAGATATTGAATCAACATCCGAGGCAGCCAGACTTCGGAAGATTCTTTCCAAATCAGCCCTCTCTCTAGGATACTTTAAGAGAGACAATGATACATGGACAACTTTCAGTGAAGAATCACTGGAAGCACTTTTGACTAAGCACTTTCCGGGATGTTACCAACACGCCACATACAATCAGCAATGCTTAAATGAGGTATCGCTAAACCCCTCACTCTTCAGTGCGCACAACATCAATTGGGCGATAAACAGTTTCAAACCGTTTAAATCACCTGGACCAGATGGTATAGCGCCTGCACATCTCAAGCCTCTCACATTACTCCCAAGGATTTTGGACCTATAAGTCTAACATCCTTTCTGCTCAAAACCTTCGAGCGTATCCTCTCCCTTCACCTAAGGGCCTCCATCCCCATCGAGCTCTTTTCGAACTCACAACATGCATATAGGAAGGGAAGATCTACTGAAACAGCTCTTCACTCCGTCATTGCCACCAAAGAGAAATCTCTCTCGCTAAAAGAATTCACCCTCAATGCCTTTCTCGATATCGAGGGCGCTTTCAACATCGTTTTCCCGGAAGCGATAACTGAAGCACTGATGGACCTGGTTTAAAAATTCCACTCTATCCTTCAGCGAAAGTGCTAAATACTTGGGACTAGTACTTGATAGGAAATTGAATTGGAAACAAAACATACAAGAAAGATGTAGGAAAAGCACAATCGCACTACACACCTAGGAAAGCAATAGGCTTAAAATGGGGTATGTCCCCTTATATCGTCCGCTGGCTTTACACAGCTATAGTCAGACCTATCCTATTATACGGGATTCTAGTTTGGTGGCCTGCCCTATCAAAGGCATCAACCACAAAGCAACTCAACAAAATACAAAGAATGGCAGAAGTCTGCATCACAGGTGCCATGAGAACCACACCTAGTGAAGCCCTAGATGCCATACTCAATATACCACCAATCCGACAAATCAGCGTAGAGATCCACCTTGGCGGCTATCCGACTTAGAGATCTTGACTACTGGAATGATCATCTCACAGGTAACTCCTCCATCCTTATGAACAGCAGAAATATCCCACCCAAAACAGATTACTGTATGCCGATCGAGCATATGATAACTCCTTTCCACACACTCATACTTCGTAGGGAAGAATGGGTCATCGAACCTCCGGGCAAACCTGGTGCTCTATCCTTCTACACTGACGGTTCTAAGCTGAGCAATCAGGTAGGAGGAGGAGTATTCTCACAACAACTTAGCATTAATCACTCCTTCAGGCTACCTGATCACTGCAGTGTGTTCCAAGCCGAAATCTTAGCGATAAACGAAGCTCTTATTATTTTAAGAAACTCTCGTGCCACCTCAGGCGCCATAAACATTTATAGTGATAGTCAAGCGGCTATCAAGTCAATAGCAGCGACAGTCACAACTTCGACCTCAGTCTCGAAATGCCGCAAATCTCTACACGAGATGGCTGAGAATTTTGACATCTGCCTTATTTGGGTACCTGGGCACCAGGATATCCCAGGCAACTGTATAGCAGACGAGTTAGCTAGACAGGGCACGACTGAAAACCTCCTTCCTGACAAGCAGGATGCAAGTATGCCCCTAGCGACCTGTAATCTCATGCTCCACAATCTATCGAACCTCAAAAGAACCTCACGCTGGCAAAACAGTCTGGTAGGTCACGTGGCCCGTCAAACGTGGCCTCACATAGACAAGGCCAGAACCGTTGCCCTGTGTAATCTCAGCAGAAGTGAATGCTCTCTCGTCATCCGATCTTTGACCGGCCACTGTCTAGTAGGTATACATGCCCAAAGACTAAACTTCCCTTACAACGACTTCTGCAAGAGCTGTAGAGACGAAGAAGAATCCCCGGTGCACTTCTTCTGCTCCTGTCCAGCCCTAAGTAGTAGAAGACTCCGCCTTCTGGGTAAACCCTTCCTAGACGGCCTAGGCGACCTTGCAACTTTACAACCAAGCAAAATTGCTAAATTCGTTCATTCATTAAACTGGACTCCCTTCTAAGTCAGATGTAGGTTTCCCAAGTGTGTAGAAAGGATCTCGGGATCCAGCGGGATCACAATGGGCCTATCCGGGCCTAAGTGCGTCATTAAGACACCCGCCCTAACCTAACCTATCTTAAGAAACAAAAAAGTTTTCCATTCTTAAGGTGTTTTTTACCCGATTGTTCCTATGGCAGCTATATGATATAGTTATCCGATTTCAACCAAATTTGGTCACTATGTAAGAGACACTTCCAGATATATTATCTGTGAGTTTGGTTGAGATATTTTTTGAAACAAAAAAGTTTTTCATACTAAAGGTGTTTTTCATCCGATTGTTCCTATGGCAGCTATATGATATAGTTTTCCGATTTTAACCAAATTTGGTCAGGATGTAAGAGACACTTCCAAACATACATACTAAGCAATTCCAAGACCTTTGACCCCGATTTGACCCACTTAGAGGTCGAACTTCTCAAAACTCCGTCTTATTGCACAATGAAATTATCTTATCTATGTTGTGTGCAAATTTCAGCTTTCTTTCTCTTACCGTTTGGGCTACACGTTGATTCTCTGTCAGTCAGTGAGTCAGGACAAAGAGTTTTATATATATACTAGGGGGCTACGCCCCCTGCTCGCTTTTGTCTTTAGTTGTAAGGTTTAACAAATTTATATAATATCCGCCCCCTGCTCGCTTCGCTCGCAACATAGTCTTTAGTTGTCCGGTTTAACAAATTTATATAATATCCGTTCGCAACATTGTATTTAGTTGCCCGTTTTAACAAATTTATATAATAAAACATTTTTTCTAGAAAAAACGGAAATATTTAACTTCCGCTGTCCGCTGCCTTAATGTTTTTTTCTTGCAATTGAACTTTGGCTAAAAAGTCGGATTTAGTGATTTGGCGGGAAAAAGTTAAATTTAGCGAATAAGTCCAAATTTGGCAAGAGTTAATCTGAGAGTTTTGTTAGGATATCTCCGATCGCATCCGATTGTTCCAATGGCATCTATATGATATAGCCATCCGACTTTGACCAAATTTGGTCAGAATGTAAGAGACAGTCTCAAACATATAATCTGTGAGTCTGGTTGAGATATCTTAAGAAACAAAAAAGTTTTTCATATAATACTAAGCAATTCCGTGACCTTTGACCCCGATTTGACTCACTTAGAGGTCGAAATTCGCAAAACGCCGTCTTATTGCACAATGAAATTATCTCATCTATGTTGTGTGCAAATTTCAGCTTTCTATCTTCTCAGTGAGTCAGTGAGTCAGGACAAAGTGTTTTATATATACATATAGATAAGTTAGAAGATAGATTTAATTCTGATTCAAGTTCATTACAAAAATCAACCCCACAATTTGGTTTCGAGCTACCTTCATACACACCAACAATAAACACATAACAAGAGCTGACTAACTAGCCAATATTGGCCAAACTTGGTTGTTGCTGCTTTTGAACAATGGGAGACCATCAATACCAAAATCTAAAACAAAGTTAGGTAAACTCCAATTGTTTCTGACCAAAAAATCTGTTTACCCGTTCTTGATTCCGTAATGTACTTACTATATGTACCCTCACCAACTTTTCTGCTTATAACAGCGCAAGGTGTTTTCAACAATGTTCTTGCATCTTTTGGCACATATAAATTAAATTTTAAAGGGCATTTAATGCTCAAAAGTAATATTGAATTGTACAGCCCATTTAGCAAGTCCTTCACTCAAATCTACTTCATTTTCGTCACATTCATTTTCAGAATAACTATCATAATCGTCACCAACATAAACACTTTCACTAATACAACTAAAATACACGCTACTAACAGGAACATAAAATTCCCAGTAAAACTTTGCTCTTTCCAAAACCTACTACTTTCCACGTTCAAATTCCGAGTAGAACTAGTTGCCAAATCTGACTTTTCCAATTCGTTTTTATACAGGGGCGAGACAGGAATAGAACTAGGTTTTTAGAAGCAACTTTGGAAGGGGCTCTGTTATTGTACTGCTAACTAACATTTTCCTTTCTGATACTCATTTCCAAAATCTAGTGTACAGAATGTGAAAAATAGAAGGCAAAAAGGCAGTGGCACTGTTATTGCACTGCTGTTTCCTATATTGATTTCCAAAATCTACTGTTCAGAATGTGGAAATAGAAGGCAGAACGGAAGGTTTCTTTTGAAAGGTACCAGGAATGTATTCCAAAAGAAAATATTTTACAGAAATTTTAATAATCCATTGCAAATAAAATAAAATACGTATATATATTTACTTTATAGTATGTGTATTTTTCTTTTCATTACAAATTGTTTTAAATTAAGTGTTAGTGTTATTGCTGTGCTCCTCTTCAGTTGCCTGCCGTTTAATCTTGTTTTCTTTGCACGTTTCTTTGTAAACGCGGCTTTTGGCTTTGGCGAAGGCCGCACGAACGTCTCTTCTGTAATCTTCGAACGCATATCCTTATCTTTTAGTTGCTTCTGTGAAAACAAAATGATTCCATTAGTAAGATATCTCGGATGAACTGATTGTTTTTAATTACTTACCATAGAGAGCGTTATTAAAATTCTTAAAGGAGCTAAGCCCCTTCTTGTTCATATCCATGATAACAGATTGGTTTAAAGCTCGATTTAAGTTTTTGTTGTTATTGTATGCTGTGGAATATTCAAATTTGTTTTTTTATGCTCGCAAACATTCATGTATACGTAGGCACCAACATTTGAAGACATTATTTATAAAGAAATTATTATATTAATATCATTTTAGCTGAACATAACACATTAACATTATACTTATGCGATTTAATTGCAAGAGATAATAAATTGAAAAATTTTCCCAAGTCGGTCTGACACTCAGCTCTGCAATAACAATTGACAATAACAGAGAAAAAAGAAAACAACAGTGACTGTTATGCTTTTCTGCTAGTTAACAGATGTTGTGCTTCTGTTTACAAAAGCAGAGGCTTACCAGAATTACGAAGCATAGCAGTCTGTAACGAATGATTTAAAAGTGCTGACATTTACCCTTCCCAACTCATAATATAACAATAATATAACATAGTTGCCTTTATCTCATGTTGGGAACCAAATTGTCACATGAAAAAGGCACATACTGCTTTTTTAGCATGAAAATGAATGCTGACAGAACACGTTGCCTGGAAACAGACCTTCCCAAAAGTTTTACTGGGTAGGCTAGTATTATTAGCAGCGTTTAATATTTTATCTGGTGACAATAGTTTGGCGGCTTCCCTTTCTGCCAATCTTTTCAATTGTTTTGCTGACATTGTAATAAAATAATAAAAAAAACAGCAGCGACTTACTTGACCGTCAGACAATTAGGTTCTAAACAGACAATTCAAAAGCAAACACTTCAGATTTGACGAAAGGCAAAAGAAGTAAAGAGATTAAACAGTTACATTTCCAGTTGCACCGTCAAACGCTAAACAAAATTCGAAAAATTGTAGTAAAAATTCCAACAAAGAGAGCGAATCTGTTCGAAATATGCAGATCAAAGCAATCACATTTCGCTGAACAACGTGATCGTTTTGAGATCGCTGTATATTTTATTGTTGTTAATCTCATTTGCATCAGCAAACTGTTAAAAATATGCGTGCATAGAAAGAATCAAAGCAATCATATTTCGGTCAGGTGCATGATCAATTTGAGAACGCTGTAAATTTTGTTATTGTAATCTCATTTGCTAGCTGGGATGTATGTCAAATTCTGCATGTCTCTTCATTTATATTAGTTGAAAAATAAAGTAAAGGTCAGCGAATTGTTGCATTTTCAATTTCAGTGAAGCAAGTGAAAGCCGTTCGTCTAACAGTGCAAGTGAACAAAATGAATTTAATTTATGCGAATTTCTGGCCAAATAGGCTTTAAAATTTGGAAATATGTATATCAATTCGGTTATTAGCTATAAAAAAATTGTCAGAAACGATTCATATCAACAACAGGCGAAAAAGGACCAGCACAATTTTTAAGAGCAGCAATTCGAAAGGTTTTTTTAGATCAATTGGCTTCTGTTTATTGCTGGAAAGGGACTAGCACTAAGCAAAGCGATTCCTTGTTAGTAGTCACAAGGAAAAAGAAGATGTATATATATTTATACCCGTTACTTATTAAAAATAAGTAAAAGGGGATATTGTATTCGTTGCAATGTATGTAACAGGGAGAAGGAAGCATCTCCGACCCTATAAAGTATATATATTCTTGATCAGCATCAACAGCCGAGTCGATATAGCCATGTCCGTCTGTCCGTCTGTCCGTCCGTCCGTCCGTCCGTCCGTCCGTCCGTCCGTCTGTCCGTCCGTGTGAGCGCCTAGATCTCAGAGACTATAAAAGCTAGAGCAACCAAATTTGGCACACAGATTTCTATAAACCCCACGCAGGTCAAGTTTGTTTCTAAATTTTGGCACGCCCCTTTCCGCCTCCGTAAATCGCGAAAATCCACCACACGCACAGTTTTTAAGATATTAGGTTTTTTTAAACGGTGAACGTTAGCTATTGTTTTTACCTATCATTCTACTAAATCCCAACAAGATCGGACAAACAGAAAGGTGGTACTGGCTGATTAAAGCTTTTAAGCAATAAAAGTGCCTAAAAGCATGCAATAAAAAAAAGTTAAATTTATTTAGGTAAGTAACGGGTATCCTATAGTCGGGAGCTCGACTATAGCCTTTCCCACTTGTTATATTATTGAGAAAATAAAATAATAATACATATATCCTCGACGAACTTAGGCCTTGAGCAGGCCCGTTGTAATCCAGCGGACAAGAATATTTACCTTCACTTAAAGATCGTAGGACTTGTAATGGTGATTTACCTTCTCTTAAAGATCGTAGGACTTGTAATGGTGCCATGTTTCTGTTTCACCTGATCAACGGTACAGTTGACTCTTCGGAGCTCCTATCCAATTTAAAGTTTGTTATTCCATCAAGAACTACGCGTAATTATAAGCCATTATATTTGCGTCGTTGTTTCTCAAATTATGAGCTTCATGAACCATTTTATGTTTTGTGTTCAACCTATAATTACTTATATCCTGCTATTAATTTTCATTGTACTGTACCTAGCATAAGAAAATCTATTATGAGTTTTTTAAAGTAAATTATTTTTAAAATGTTTGTTTGTAAATTATTTTTGTTAATGTCTGCACTGCCGTCCACTTACATGCTGTGAGTTGGACCATAGCCTTATAAAAAATTGTCCCATCGGGTCGGAGTGCAGACTGTTGTTTGCTCCAATTTTTGTATCTTTAGCATTACTGTTCTTTGTTAATGTTTTTTGAAATAATAAATAAATAAAAATAAATAAATACTGTCGACGTGGGAGCTTAAAAATAAGTTTAGAAGGGGGTCCAATTTGACAATTGGATAAAGTGGGCTATCCTTCTAGGTGCCAATGTAGCGAGTTCGCTTAGGTTATTAAGACAGGACTTTCCTAAGGTTCGTAATCTTCTGTTACTTAGAGCTGGACAGAAACAGAAGAAGTGTTCCGGAGATCCATCTTCTTCCTCATCCGTGTAGCTTATGCAAAAATCGTTGTAGGGGGCCCTTAGCCTTAAAACCTGTATACCCACTAGCCAATGGCCTGTTAGGCAGCGAACCACGCGAGAGCTGTAGATGTTAATCCTGTCAATAAACAGTATTTTATTTTTGTAGAATGGTAAAAGATTCGTTAATCGCTAGAATCTCGGCTTGGAACACACTGCAGTGATCCGGGAGCCTAAAAGAGTGATCTATGCCTAGTTGCAGAGAGTGTACAGTGTACACCTCCTCCTACCTGATTGTTCAGTTTCGAACCGTCAGTGTAGAAGGATAGTGCATCAGGTTGACCTGGAGGTTCGAGACTCCACTCCTCTCTACGAGGAATGAGTATGTTGAACGGGGTTTTTTTATGCTCAGTTGGCATTCAATAGTCCGTTTTGGAATTATTTCCGTTTAGTATTGAGGAGTGTCCCGAGAGGTGGGCTCCCCAGTATCTGGCGTCTCTGAGGCGGATTGCAGCCAGTGTGGAGAATTCTAGACTGATTTGGTTTAATGGAGGAAAATTTAAAACAGCTTCAAGAGCGTCACTCGGTGTGGTGTTAAGAGCACCAGTGATGCATATTTCTGCCATTCTTTGAATTTTATTCGGTTGTTTTGTAATTTGTTGCCTTGATAGGGCGGGCCACCAGACTAGTACCCCATATAACAGGATAGGTCTGACTATGGCTGTGTAAAGCCAACGGAAAATATACAGGGACATGCCCCATTTAATTCCTATTGCCTTCCTGCAGGTGTAGAGTGCTACTGTGGCTATCCTTCATTTTTCTTGTAGGTTTTGTTTCCAGTTTAATTTCCTATCCAGTACTAATCCCAAGTATCTGGCACTTTCACTGAAGGATAGAGAGAAATCTTCCAACTTTGGAGGGATAAGGAAAGGAAGCTTTTTTAGTTTGGTGAAGAGTACAAGTTCTGTTTTGTCGGGGATTACGCCTAAGCCACATTTGCCGGCCCAGGCTGCCAGATTATTTAGTTTGACCGTCATTAGGTCACACAATGTTTGCGGGTATTTCCCTGTGAAGATCATTGCAACGTCATCCGCATAGGCGAC
This sequence comes from Drosophila limbata, assembly GCA_963924055.1. Taxonomy (NCBI): domain Eukaryota; kingdom Metazoa; phylum Arthropoda; class Insecta; order Diptera; family Drosophilidae; genus Drosophila; species Drosophila limbata. The sequence goes on along the minus strand of OZ001351.1, from coordinate 5,408,197 downwards.
TAAGTGGCAGCCGACACCTTCTATGTCGCAGAGTAGTCTGTTCACTACGAGGTTCCATAGAAGTGGAGAGAGTACCCCTCCTTGGCGGGTTCCTCTGCTGACATACCTGGTGAGGGTCGAAGAGCCAAGTGTGGATGTCACAGCCCTGCGTGTGAGCAATTGGCTGATCAATCCCACGAGCCGGCTGTCGATCCCCAGGTCCGACAGTGCTTCAGCAATCGCTTCTGGGAATACGTTGTTGAAAGCGCCCTCAATGTCAAGGAAGGATATGAGCGTATATTCTTTAAGTGAGAGATATTTCTCTATTGTTGTACTGACAGAATGAAAAGCCGTTTCTGTGAATCTTCCCTTCCTGAATGCGTGTTGGGAGCTTGATAAGAGCTCTGTAGGGATGGATGTTTTCAAGTGTAGAGAAAGAATTCGTTCGAAAGTTTTGAGCAGAAAGGATGTCAGGCTTATTGGTCTGAATTTTTTTTTTGTTTTATTTTATTTTATTTAATGTCAACTAAGAGCAGTTGACCAATTAAGTAAAAATTAAAGTAAATAGTATAATTAATATAAAAATTAAGTTAAATATTTATAGTTAAATTTAATGTTAAACTGAAAAGATAAAAATTAATTAAAAAGAAAAAAAAATAGTAAATTGAAAATTAAAAATTTTGAACGATCCAACATTCGTTGCAAGGATTGGGAAAAACCCAGAAAACCCCAATCAGATCAAAAGTATTAGTGGTAATAGTTAATAATATTACAAATATTAGAAAAAAGTAAGGTTAGGGATTTCAAGAAAGGAAGAGGTAAAGGGAGGATTTCAAGGAGGGGAGAGAGAGTTCTGCAGAGATAACGTGATAAAGGCTATTATAGTATGTGCACAAAACACGAAGTGAACTGTGCAAAGCGTAATCAGTTGTGCATGTAGGTAAAGATAATGGCTGATAGTTCCTAGTGGTTCTACGGGGAACGGAAAAGGTAAGGCGTTCTAAAAGAAAACTAGAATTAATATTGCCATTAATTAATTTATGAAGAAAAACAACACCAAGAGTTTTTCTACGATTGGTTAAAGACGGAAGATTGAGAAGAAGAAGCCTACTGGAGTACGATAGTAAACGAAGATAGGGATCCCAGTTTAAAGCACGTAAGGCAAAAAGCAAAAATTGCTTTTGAACTGATTCCATTCGGTCTTGAATTATAAGATACTGAGGGCACCAAATGCATGAACAGTATTCCAAGATAGGACGAACTAAGGAGATATAAAGGAGTTTAGTGGTAAAAGGATCATTAAATTCCTTCGACCAACGTTTAATAAAACCAAGCACTCCCTTGGCTTCATTAACGATAGTGGAGATGTGCAAATTGAATTTTAATTTACAATCAAATAAAACTCCAAGATCTTTTACAGACGTGATACGTTGCAGCAGAGTACTGTCAATCGTATATAAACATAAGTATGGCCTATTACGATTAAAAGTCATAAACATACACTTTGAACAATTGAGATGCAACTGATTGGCCGAGCACAATAGTTGCAAAGCGTTTAAATCATCTTGCAGACAATTATGAAGAAGAGGATCTGTGTAAGAGAATATAAGCTTAACATAATCCGCATACATTAGAATAGAAGAATGGGACAGAACAGTAGATAGATCGTTAATGAAAAGAATGAAAAATAATGGTCCCATGTGACTTCCTTGACGTACACCAAAAGTTACGTGAATCGAACTCGAAATGGATGATCTAAGAATCACTTTTTGAGTCTTACCTTTTAAGTAACTGGAAATCCAACTTTAAAAGGAGGGTGGAAAACCTATACGATCGAGCTTAAATAACAAAAGGTCATGATTCACAGAGTCAAAGGCTTTACTGAAGTCAGTATAAATCACACCAGTTTGCTTTTTCACTAAAAATGCGTCATTTACGAAGGAAGTTAATTCAAGTAAGTTGGTCGTAGTGGACCGACCCTTTACAAAGCCATGTTGTGCAGGGAAAATAATTGACTTAAAGAGATGCTGCAAAGACGAAACAAGGATTTTTTTCTAATAATTTGGGGATGGCTGATAGCTTTGCAATACCTCTGTAGTTCGAAATATCCGACTTGCCTCCTTTTTTGTGGAGGGGAATGATATAAGAATCCTTCCAGAGATGTGGAAAGGTTGAAGAATCAAGGGATAGGTTGAAAAGCTGTTACAATGGTGCAGCTAAAGAAGAACAGCACTCCTTAAGGACACAACTAGGAATGTTGTCAGGCGAAGGAAGATTTTAAAGAATTTATCGAAGAAACTACGGTGTTATAAGAAAAATAGGGAGCAAACGTAGAGTTAGATGGAATTTATAGTGTAAGGATAAAAAGAGTTGGAGGAAGAGATAGGAGAGTAAGTTGATTGGAAAAAGTTAGCAAATAGTTCAGCGGCAGCAGAATCATTACTGGCTTTAGCTAACCCAAGAAAGAAAGAGGAAGGTAAACTATTAGATTTACGCTTCAAGTTAACAAATTTATAAAACTGTTTAGGGTCGCGTCTAAACTGCCTTTTACATCGAAAGAGATAGTTCTCGTAGCAAACCGAGTTTAAAAGGGCAAAGTTCGATCTGGCTACTGTGTATTTAGACCAGTCGAGACAGAAACCTGATATCTTAAAATTTTATAAATATTTAGACTTAATATTCTTTAAATAAGAAAGTCTAGGTGTAATCCAAGGGGGCTTTGTTGAACAAGACGCTGGAATAAAATTGGGAACACACACATCTAAGAGTGTATTCAGAGTCACATAAAAAATATTAATGGCAGTATTAATTTCAGCTGATTTTCTATAAATAACCAGTCGGTTGCAAGAATAAGTTCATTAAGCAATGAATAATTTCCTTTGTGAAAACAGCGACGTGGTGATTGCTGAGATAATAGAGGCAGGGTATAAGGCACAGAAATAGAAATTTATATTGCAGGATGATGTAAGCTTTCAGGCACTGATAGTGGGAATGACCTAGAGACGGCAGAATTTGCGAAGTCGTTAATAAATACCAGATCGAGGATTCTATCTAAGTAATTTTTTATTGAATTTATTTGAAACAATGAATAATCAAAAATACAATTTAAAAAATCATGTTGATTTGAAGGGACCAGCTAATTGGCACTACTGAAGAGGGACCAAGAAATAATAGGTAAATTAAAATCACCTAGCACAACAAAAAGGTCACTATTCCTCACTTGAAGAGAAACTTCGTTGAAACAAGCTGTATGCTGCATATAAACTTCAATATGAGAAGTCGGAGGTATATATGAGTAATAGGGTGTCCCTTATTTTGGCAAAGTTGTTATTTTTAATCGCATACGGGCTAGTTCCGTTCATTTGGTCCTAAAGCACTTGGAAAAAATGTCTTAGTACAATCGGAGTATGATAGCCCGTGCCGACTTGGATCGGAAAATTTAAAAAAAAACAGTGTTTTAATGAGCAAGTGATAAAAATTGATTTATTAGGAAATGCTACTTTAACAGCAACAATTTCAACATCAGTAGGCATAATAAAAGATATACGTTCCGATTGAAGTGACGATTTAATGACGACTAATACACCACCTCCTCGACGAATCGGACGATCATATCTATATAAATTATAATTACTTGACATTATTTCACCATCAGAAACAGTTGGCGTTAGCCAAGTCTCTGATAATGCAATAATGTCAGAATCAAAAGATAAACTATTCAAAAATAAAATTTTAAGTTTAGATAAAAGGTCTCTAACATTCTGGTAATGTATTAGGGCAGAGTCGGGACAGGGAACTAGTTTTTTGGGGCATTGCTGGTGGAAGCTTGAGGGCTAGAATTACCAGCAGGTAGGGCGACAGGCTCTGATCTCCTTTTCGGCTTAAACTCATGCACAATCATATGTGGTAGCTAAAATTTTGACAGCAAAAGAGTCGTTAGGGACACTAATTTTGAACGAGGAAAAATTTAATTTGGTAATAGAGACACTCGCAGGGGTTTTACTGGCAATGTAAGCCGCAACTGACTCACAAATGGTGTCCGAGGATAAACTAGACACAAATACTTGTTTGCGAGGAGTAACAACATTGAGATGAGGAACTCCAATGTTGCCACTTTCTTTACGGACTGAATTGATGGGGGGCGTAGCTTTCCGACCAGATCCTGCTCGCATCGAAGACTCGATGATTTCGGCAGAATCTGAAATCGGAGCAGTGACAATGACAGCTCCTGATGGAGCAGGACTAAACAAATTTGAGGTGCCCGGAGAGGGCGACAATGACAACATTGGCGTAACGTTAAGGTGTTGACGAGATGCCAATGGAATCGAAGGAGACTGGTTTATTGAAGCATTAGAGGGAACAGCTAAAAATTGGGAATCAGGGGGTTACTTAAATTTAAATTGGCTGAGCAACTCAACGCTACAGTCAAAGTCTGTCTCACAGAATTGTACATTCGTGAGAAGTCAATTTGCTTGTCAATGCATACCGGGCAAGACCAGTTCAAAACGCCACATTCCTTTTTAGATGTGGCGATGAGTTTATCACAGTCTCGACCCGAAAGACCAGCACACTTTGCATGCATGATATTGTCGCACAGCCAACAATAAACAAACTGCGGCTGCGCAGCATCATCAGCACGCTTGATAGTGCAGTTCTTCTTACAGCACGACATTTCCGACTCAAGTCGCTAAGAACTGTAGATAGCAAAAGCGCACGAAAATAGAGCGGGAGGCAAGTCGAAGCTAGCTCTAAGCAAAGAGCGCAAAAAACAAAAACAAATGCTTGTGAGAGCGCTGTGCAAAACAAAAACGAAATGCACAAACAAGCACACTTGTTTACAATGAGGGAAGCGCTGCAGCTGAGATTTGCAGATAAAAACACAACAACAAAGCTTATGTGAGCGATGTGCAGAGCGAGAGCAAAACACAAACAAACGCACGCACAAGCAAATGTCAAAAACGGGGAATAAAAAGCAAAAGATGCTTAGCAAATGCACAAAATTTAAAATGATAATTGCTGAGATATAAATGCACAACTGATTACAACTTACTCAGTGTCGATGTCTTGCACAAATTCACAAATACACAAATATTACCAAAGAAATTAAGTTTATTGGTGCAATATTCAGGCACGAAACAGAATAAAATTCAAGAGCACAAAAGAACACGTCTGAAAGCAATCAAATGAGAACTATCTATGGGGTCTGTTTGTTTGTTTGTATCAAAACGTTAATATAGTAAATGAGGACTTGTTCCCGATCAAAAACCTAGAAACGATTGTTCTACGACTTTTTCGAAAAATCGCTAGTTTAGCGGAATATCGCTAAAACCAGCTAGAATTGATCCAACCAAGCTACAGATAAGATCTATATATGACTGAAATGGTATTTTGAAGGGCTTTTAGGCAAATCTTTAAATTTTTGTTTTAAAGTATATAGTCAAAAAGCGACAGGTGAAATAAGGTTTTTTTTTTCCACATTTGGCGGTTTTTGAGAAAACGCCTCTCAAGGTTTGTTTTTTAATTTTCAATATATTGTAGATTGTAAAATTTAGCGTTTTTTGACATACGACACAAAAAATTTTACCTGTGGGTTTGGAAGATATTACCTGTTAACTGAATGACAGTGACACAATTTTTTTTTTTGTAATTTATATGTTAAACTTAATTTTATTCGTCACAAAATTGGATCTCAGAAATTTTTGGACCTGAAAATGTTTTCGTCACTAGAGTTTTACCTCGTAGAGGTTTTTTTGAAAAGATATATCCCATTTTTGAATAAGACATCAGGAATTTTTAAAATTGCAGTATTTTTTGACAGTAAGACTTTGTCCAAATGTGTTTATTGTTTGTAGAAATATACCTCAGTACCATGGCCAAGATAATAATGAGAATAAAAACACTTTTAATCAAAGTGCGTTGCGGAAACACATTAAATTAAAATAACAACACCACCTGCCAAGCGAAAAAGCTATCAGCACTCTTATACTCTGTCTGCTATGACACTTTGTTGCTGCTGTCCTCTTTCAATATCCAGAGTTGTTCCTAATTAACTACTTTTTTAATGAATTTGGCATTTCATTGGCATTGAAAAAAAGTAGTGCTAGTGAAATGTAATTTCAGTAGGCATTGAAAAAAGTAGTGCTAATGAAATTTCATTTAACTAGCATTGAAAAAAGTAGTGCTAATGAAATTTCATTTAACTAGCATTGAAACAAGTAGTGCTAGTGAAAAATTTTAATTACTTTTCATTTTCAATTCCAATTAAAATTTTTTAATTAGCATTGAATAATTATAGGAAAAAATTATTTTAAATAAAAATAATAATTGTTATTATTGAAAAAAATTGTAGAAAAATGTGGAAAATTGTTTTTCCAATAGTTTTCCAATATACGATATATTTATACGATATTTTTGTACGATAGTTTTATACGATAGTTTTATACGATAATTATTTGCGATAGTTTTATACAATAATTATATACGATAGTTTTATGCGATAATTATGTGCGGTATCTATATATATAAAACTTTGTCCTGACTCACTGACTGACTCACTGACTGACTGACTCACTGAGAATCAACGTGCAGCCCAAACGGTAAAAGATAGAGAGCTGAAATTTGCACACAACATAGATGAGATAATTTCATCGTGCAATAAGACGGCGTTTTGCGAAATTCCACCTATAAGAGGGTCAAAATCAAGGTCAAAGGTCATGGAATTGCTTAGTATGAAAAACTTTTTTGTTTCTTAAGATATCTCAACCAAACTCACAGATTACATGTTTGGTACTGTCTCTTACATTCTGACCAAATTTGGTGAAAGTGGAATGACTATATCTTATAGCTGCCATAGGAACAATCCGATGAAAAACACATTTAGTAAGAAAAACTTTTTTGTTTCTTAAGATATCTCAACCAAACTCACAGATTGTATGATTGGGGCTGTCTCTTACATTCTGACCAAATTTGGTCAAAGTGGAATGACTATATCTTATAGCTGCCATAGGAACAATCCGATGAAAAACACCTTTAGTATGAAAAACTTTTTTGTTTCTTAAGATATCTCAACCAAACTCACAGATTACATGTTTGGTACTGTCTCTTACATTCTGACCAAATTTGGTGAAAGTGGAATGACTATATCTTATAGCTGCCATAGGAACAATCCGATGAAAAAACCTTTAGTATGAAAAACTTTTTTGTTTCTTAAGATATCTCAACCAAACTCACAGATTGTATGATTGGGGCTGTCTCTTACATTCTGACCAAATTTGGTCAAAGTGGAATGACTATATCTTATAGCTGCCATAGGAACAATCCGATGAAAAACACCTTTAGTATGAAAAACTTTTTTGTTTCTTAAGATATCTCAACCAAACTCACAGATTACATGTTTGGTACTGTCTCTTACATTCTGACCAAATTTGGTGAAAGTGGAATGACTATATCTTATAGCTGCCATAGGAACAATCCGATGAAAAAACCTTTAGTATGAAAAACTTTTTTGTTTCTTAAGATATCTCAACCAAACTCACAGATTGTATGATTGGGGCTGTCTCTTACATTCTGACCAAATTTGGTCAAAGTCGGATGACTATATCATATAGCTGCCATAGGAACAATCGGATGCAATCGGAGATATCCTAACAAAACTTTTAGATTAACTCTTCTTGCCAAATTTTGACAAATTCTCTTAATATGCTTTTTCCCGCCAAATTTAGCTTTTTCCCGCTAAATCACCAAATCCGACTTTTTAGCCAAAGTTCAATTGCAAGGAAAAAAATTAAGGCAGCGGACAGCGGAAGCTAAATATTTCCGTTTTTTTTTAAAGAAAAAATGTTATCTATATATATAAAACTCTTTGTCCTGACTCACTGACTGACTCACTGACTCACTGACTCACTGACTGAGAATCAACGTGCAGCCCAAACGGTAAGAGATAGAGAGCTGAAATTTTCACACAACATAGATGAGATAATTTCATCGTGCAATAAGACGGCGTTTTGCGAAATTCCACCTGTAAGAGGGTCAAAATCAAGGTCAAAGGTCACGGAATTGCTTAGTATGAAAAACTTTTTTGTTTCTTAAGATATCTCAACCAAACTCACAGATTATATGTTTGGTACTGTCTCTTACATTCTTACCAAATTTGGTCAAAGTGGAATGACTATATCTTATAGCTGCTATAGGAACAATCCGATGAAAAACACATTTAGTATGAAAAACTTTTTTGTTTCTTAAGATATCTTAACCAAACTCACAGATTACATGTTTGGTACTGTCTCTTACATTCTGACCAAATTTGGTGAAAGTGGAATGACTATATCTTATAGCTGCCATAGGAACAATCCGATGAAAAAACCTTTAGTATGAAAAACTTATTTGTTTCTTAAGATATCTCAACCAAACTCACAGATTGTATGATTGGGGCTGTCTCTTACATTCTGACCAAATTTGGTCAAAGTCGGATGACTATATCATATAGCTGCCATAGGAACAATCGGATGCAATCGCAGATATCCTAACAAAACCTTTAGATTAACTCTTCTTGCCAAATTTTGACAAATTCTCTTAATTTAGCTTTTTCCCGCCAAATTTAGCTTTTTCCCGCCAAATTTAGCTTTTTCCCGCTAAATCACCAAATCCGACTTTTTAGCCAAAGTTCAATTGCAAGGAAAAAAATTAAGGCAGCGGACAGCGGAAGCTAAATATTTCCGTTTTTTTTTAAAGAAAAAATGTTATATTATATAAATTTGTTAAAACGGGCAACTAAATACAATGCTGCGAGCGTAGCGAGCTGCGGGTTGGCGAGCGAAGCGAGCAGGGGGCGAATATTATGTAAATTTGTTAAGCCGGACAACTAAAGACAATGTTGCGAGCGAAGCGAGCTGGGGGTTGGCGAGCGAAGCGAGCAGGGGGCGTAGCCCCCTAGTATTATATAAATTTGTTAAAACGGGCAACTAAATACAATGCTGCGAGCGTAGCGAGCTGCGGGTTGGCGAGCGAAGCGAGCAGGGGGCGAATATTATGTAAATTTGTTAAGCCGGACAACTAAAGACAATGCGAGCGAAGCGAGCTGGGGGTTGGCGAGCGAAGCGAGCAGGGGGCGTAGCCCCCTAGTATCATATATAATTATTGTAATAAACTTTCGCAATTAATTATCGTATAAAACTTTCGCAAATAATTATCGTATAAAACTATCGTATAAAACTATTGTATAAAAATATCGTATAAATATATCGTATATTGGAAAATTATTAGAAAAACAATTTTCCACATTTTTCTACAATTTTTTCCATTTTTCTAAATTTTTTAAAATTCTTTTCAATTTTTCAAATAAAATAGTTATTAATTTTATTTAAAATAATTTTTTCCTATAATTACTCAATGCTAATTAAAAAATTTTAATTGGCATTGAAAATGAAAAGTAATTAAAAATTTTCACTAGCACTACTTTTTTCAATGCTAGTTAAATGAAATTTCATTAACACTACTTTTTTCAATGCTAGTTAAATGAAATTTCATTAGCACTACTTTTTTTAATGCCTACTGAAATTACATTTCACTAGCACTACTTTTTTCAATGCTAATTAAATAGTAATGGTAATGCTTATAGGCACAACTCTGTCAATATCAAGTAAAATGCATTTGTTCAGTTAACAGGTAATATCGGCACATTTTCGACTACAACATTAATAGCAACCCCAAATATGTACCGATCTTCCTGTAATCGCAATTACAAAATGTTTTATCTGCGGCAAAAAGAAATCACCATCCGTCCCAGATGACGGTCGATGACAGCATTGCGTTCCTCGTCAAATTGATCTACCAGTTTCTGACTAAGCAATTCTTGTAGCCGATCTTCATATTTGGCGATCATCTTTGTTCCAAACATAATTTCAAACGGTGACGACTGTGTTGACATGTGTATGTGCGAGTTGATAGCTTTTTGCACTTGTGGCACACATTTGAACCATTTAGTTGTATCATCTGCTGACAATTTCGCCAAGATAGAAAGAATCGAGCGGTTCACTCCCTCGATCTGTCTGATGCCTTTGGCGACACCCGTTGTAGACCACACATGCTTACATGAATTCTGCAAAAGCGTTTGCCGTGTATGCGACACCTCTGTCAGCTATCAGACGTCTTGGAAATCCAAACACATTCGACAAATCGGTTAGCTTCTTGACGACCCCTTCACGGCCTGTAGAATTCATTGGGAACAACCATACGAACTTTTAGAACGCATCGACAACTGCAAGGATGAACTTGTACTGTTTCGCAGTGGCATCAATTGGTCCCAAATGATCAATGTGCAGTGTATGGAGTGGTACATCACCCTTCTCAATGCAATGTAAGTCCCCTTCTTGCTTTCCCAACTTCTTGCTTGAATTATGCAAGTAAAACAATTATTTATCAACTTTGTTACCTTCATCTCGAGATAATACTGCTGCTGAACGCTATGCATTGTCTTTCGAGTTGCGAAGTGACCAGATTCGTGGGCTTTTTGGACCACTTCTCGTTCCATGTGCTTTGGAACCACAAGCAACTCGTTCCCCACAACTTCTTTGTACAGCAATTCACCTTTAAGCTTGTAATTGTCGTATACGACATCTTGCAAAATTTTAACAACTGCTTTGTACTGGTCATCGCTCTGCTGTGTCTTTTTCAAACGTGTTGACATCTCGGTTGTAATCATATAAACATCTTCAGGATACCGGCTTAAGTAGTCAACGTGCTTAATCTTTTCGCCAGCTGGATGTTACATACTGTAGTTAAAATCCTGTAGATCTAGACCCATTGCGCAACTTCTCTTGGAATATCCTGTTTTTCCCTCGTCTGCTTAAATGCAATGCGGTCTGTCACCAACTTGAACTTGATTCCAAGCATGTAATGCCTGAACTTCTTAAGCGCCAAATAGCGCTTTGACCTCAAGAACATAACTGTGTTCAAACGTCCGCAAGAGCACTACTCCGTAACCACCTTTGGAAGCGTCTGTGTGTAGCTCGGTAGGAGCTCCTCTTATGTAGATGTGAAGAACAGGCTCAGTAGTCAACAAGTACTTCAACTGCTCTATCGACTGCAATTCGGCTGGAGCTAACCTAAACTCGGCATCTGTTTTTAGTGATGGCACGATTAATCATATGATGTGCAATAATCGATTAATTTGCGCCAATTTTCGATTGAATCGAATCGAATAATGGGTTGCGATTAATTGAATGAATAATCGATTAAATGCCAAAATAATCGCATGATGCGATTCGCATCACTAATTTCATATTTGCGCGCAAACGAAAAAAAAAGCTACTCCGCATCATTTCATCATGGTGCCGAAAATGAGCAAAGTATGGAAATATTATTCCAAAAACGATGCAACAACAGTGCAGTGCCGATTGTGCGAGAAGCAATTAAAATATTGCAAAAACACTACTAACATGCTACAGCATTTGAAGCTCAAGCACGCAAAGGAGTTCGCGTCCCTTAATGTAGGTATATCTGTTGTCATTTCCAATGAATATTTTTTAAATATTACTATTTTTAGGCCCCAACCATCGGGAATGAAGATTCCGAAGGTGAAAAGGAGAATACTGAAGTGGCCAGCACAAGCCGAAATGCAAAACCTGTGCAGCCCAATATACAAACGGTATTTGAAAACGCGCATAGCTATTCTTCAGGTGGCGCCAAGCATAGTAAGCTGACACAGTCAATTGTGGAAATGATTGTGATGGATAATTTGCCATTTACTACTGTCGAAGGTAATGTATAAAAAAAATGACGCATATTATAAGTGATACAAATATGAAATATAAATTTAGGGAAGGGATTTTTGAAAATGATGAAGAGCATCATCTGCTCTACAAAGTTCCATCAAGGAACACCATAAAGGCTGAAATTGACAAAAAGTACGACGTGGAGGTGGCCAATTTCAAAAAAATTGTGTGCCAAGTGTCAGGCATATCGCTAACAACGGACATATGGACGGATATTAATTTAAATAGCGTAATTGGGATAACAATGCATAGCCTGTTTGGAAAAAAGCAAATCACTTCTACCCTTGGCGTATTTAAGTTGACGCAAGCCCATGCAGCTGATCACATCTCGGAAGTTTTAATGTCCTCGTTGGAGGATTTTTCGATCACAAAAGAGCAAGTTATGGCAGTGCACTATAGGTCAAATGACCACTTTTTCTGTGCGAAATTAATAACGACCATAAAATCATGGCATTTAAACTAAAACCTGTAAGAAATTCATAAGGAAGAATAAATTTGGTAAACAAAATGGAATTTAACCCATTACCAACCAAAAATTAAAATTAACCCTCTTGCACCCATTTATTCAAACATAATACCTAGTATTCTGTCATTTATTTTCTCTAACTTTAAAAATTATTTTAATCGCTTTAATCTAATTCATTTTCTAAAGTTAAATCAAAAGATTCCTCTTCACTTTCGTTCATTTCCTCATCTTGGTTGGACTCGTCTTGTGTGGGTTCGCCTGAGCATAACAGTTGAACGACTTTAGCTGGAAGTGTGGAACGTTTCCGTTTTTGTAAACGTCTTTTCAAGAATGTTGTTGAAATTAAAGTATCGGAGGTATCGACAGCTCTATTAAATACATCTAATAAATTATTAGTGCGGTTATTTTTGCGGGCGTGATGCAGTCTATCGGCTTTGTATATTTTGTGTCGCGATTCAGCAGCTTCTTCTCCAAAAAAACCCATTGGAAGTGCAGTATTTTCTATTATTTGTTTTGAGTGTATGAGTACTTTATGGACAGTAGGAGTCATTGGCAACCAGGGATATAGCTCTTGAAAACGTTTTGCTGTTTCAAAGCAATACAATTCAAATTGACTTGGATTGATTTTAAATTGGCAGGACAAACAAATCAAAATGATTTTGAATCGAAATATAACATCTTTGTCAACATCAGTTATTTCAGAAAAAAGAGCATGTTCAGTAAAGGCTCGACGAGCAGTGTTTCCGTCATTTGTGGAACTAAAGCCACCTACTCTGGGCATGTCCACGCGAAGTCCGAGCTTTATCCAAAAATCATTTTGTATGGCTGCTTTTCTTTTTAAGATAGTCAACTTATCATCTCCTCGTACCTGCCACTTTTGTAATTTGCATTTATAGCCTAAATGTAATACAAATTCAAAGAATCTTATCCAGCAATGAAGGGGGCTAAGTCCAAACTTTAAGTTTTCCTCTTTTGCTCGGAATGTTTCACTGTCATAGTTGAATGTGTTCATAAAGTCCTTAGGTGTAGCAGCACAAATGGGACAAGCTTGGTTTGATTTAGTTCCAGTTATAATATTTAGAACTTTTCCATCAATAAGCGTTAAAAATAACTTAAATGCTACTTCAACAGATTTCCCGTCTCCAACTGATATTATTATGTTGTCCAAAGCGTCAATTTCTTTTTTTAAGTCCAGGTCTTCCTTTAAAACCACTTCTTTTGTCTCCTTTATGAATTCCAGTTTAATAGGCCGACAAAATCTTACAGATTGTGGTGTGCGGTTGTTCCAAATTGGCTTTCCCGATAAGAGCAGTAACCTTAAGGGAATAACTGTTGTAGCTAAAAGAGAGCCATCACAGCTACTTGACGAACTTGGCTCGTTAAATATTTGCTTAAATTGAGCTTGACCAGTGCTGCTATCAAATCCATAGCTTAATATTAATTCGGAACTTAAAAAATCTGTGCTCTCCGCTTCCATTACAGATTGAAAAACTTCTTTTTGCATCTCAACAATTCTTTCAGCAGTATGCCGTAAAATAGATTGCAACGAAACTTTGGCGAGGGACTCATTTGCTACTATTCCCTGAGGTCGGCATTTCAATTTTGCTGCTGTAATTTTACTGTAATGTGGATATATGTCGCAGTTTCTTAATTTGTTTTCGTCGCGTATTGCATTGTACTGCTCTTTTGTAGAATTGTTTTCAAGTAGAAAAGCTAAGGCTCCATCCGTAGAAAGTGGAATTGGGCTTTGGGGATCTGCGCTTAAAATTTTTCGAATTTTTGAAGGCCTTGTTGGGCTTTCCATGCTTTCTTTCAGGACTGCAGCCAAATCGACATTACCGTGCTTACGAGCCGATGTTGCTGCTGCTCGAACGAGAAGATTGATGTCAGCTGTCCCATTTGCAAGCTCTGCGGCTTCTTTTCTTTTTCCAAATTCAGATTTTTCATGGAATGGCAAACGTGGACGTCCAGCAACGGAAGAAGTTCCTTTTTTTAAAATGTGATCTACCACAAAACTAAACTCAGAGTTGAGCCACGCATTATTTTGGTTCATAAAGGAACTCATCTTTCTATGAGACTTCTCCCACTTCTGGGCCGATTTGATGCAAAAAAAGTTTACCGTTTGCCTTATTTGACTCTCCATTTAATCCGAAATTGAATCCATTCCAATTGTGTCTACCACATGTTTGAAAACTGCATTAAATTTTTCCTTCTTTGAGCACTCTTTTCGCCATACTTCAAACAAATTTATTTTTTTATGCGGAGGTAACTTAAAAAAAAATGGGAATTACTCGTAAGACGCAAAAAATCGCAATTTGAAATAAATTGCAAATAACTTATAACACTTTTTTTAATCTATATTTTAAATTTGAAAGGGGTCAAATGGGGTATTTTTTTGTAAAAGCTTACAGAAATTCAAAGATTAAAAGAAATTGTACCGTTTTAAGGTTATGTAGGTTAATGAGTTATTTGCAAATGTTGCGACATAAATATAAAGTAGTTTCAAATAAACACATATATACTTACAATTCTCTTTGTTTTCCATTTTGCAGAAGTGAATTATACCTCAGTAAAAGAATTACATGTGACAAACTATCTTTGCTTCTATTTGCGTTTCAGGTAAAGATTCTCTATTTGTGAGAATACAGTTTGTTTGAGTGATATTTTGTTATGTCTAATCAACCATGATTTCCCCATTATCTGCATATTCGGTTTACCGTTAACTCAAAACGTTAGCGAGCCTTTGACATTTGGTTATAAAGAATTATATGTGACATTTACATTTAGCTCACTGCTTTTGCTCGATAGTTGGTTTTTAAAGGATGAAGTGCAAGAATTTTGTTTTATATTTAAAAGTTAACACTCATATATGTTAAAAAATTCATTATTTTACTTTTTGCGTGTTAGAGTGTGCAAAATGCCTCGTTGAACTAGCATTTTAGAGCATGAACAAGGATTGATCCTTGGAATGCTTGAAATCGGTTCCGAAAACATTGAAATTGATAGGAGACTCAATCGTCATAAAAATACAATGATTAATTTCCTTAAAAATCCAAGTGGATATGGAACAACACCACGCAATGGACGGACAACCGATATTGACACCCGATGCAAACGACAAATCCACCGATTTGCAGCCGTGGATTCAATGAGCAATGGACAGATTAAGGCTCAATTGAGAGTCAATATAACAAGGAGTAGAATTATTAAAATAATCTCTGAAAATCCATATCCTAAATATACTCTTTGGTTCCTAAACCTAAGCTTTATCTTCGCCAAATTAGGGCGCGCATGGAGCTCGCACACAGATACCAATTCTGGGAAAAGAAATGGCAAAATACTATTTTCAGTGACGAAAAAAAGTTTAATCTGGGCGGTCCTGATCATTGTGAGAAATATAGGCGAGATATGCGACTGGATCGATGCACCTGTTAAAAGCGTGGTCAAGGTGGTTGGCGGCAAACGGTATAGGGCATGTTTGCGATATGAGAAAGAGTCCAATGTATTTTATATTCACCAAAAGGAATGCCGAAATGGAAGAGAAGTTATTGGACGGGGAGTTGGCGGAGATTAGTGGTCAGTTTTTCGGCGATGGCTGGACCTTTCAGTAGGATATTGCTCCAATACCCTGTGAAAATCTGAGTTCCAAGTTTTTTAATGAACAATTATACCAGTTTTACAGCGAACAGCAATGGGTCCGGACCCCAATCCGATTTAGGATCTGTGAAATAAACCATCCGCTATAGTGTTTAAAAATTGCCGGCAGTTTAAGACAGAAAAAGAGCTAAAATTGGCAAAAGAACAAGAGTGGGCAAAAATTTACCCATCCCACTTAAAATCATTAGTTATTTCCATGCCATTCCGTCGAAGTTCAGTTACAATGAATAATGTAACGTCTATTAATTATTAATTTTACTAAATAATATCAAATTTAATAAATTTAAGTTAACTATACCATTAATTTGCGCAAAATATGAAAAATCACATATAATTATTTATAGTGAAGTAAAAATTCACATTAAGTTTTTTCTGTATTGAAATAAGATTTCGGAAACTTTTTTTCTTATTTTAGTTTTATATTACTACTAGGGGGCTACGCCCCCTGCTCGCTTCGCTCGCCAACCCCCAGCTCGCTTCGCTCGCAACATTGTCTTTAGTTGTCCGGCTTAACAAATTTACATAATATTCGCCCCCTGCTCGCTTCGCTCGCCAACCCGCAGCTCGCTACGCTCGCAGCATTGTATTTAGTTGCCCGTTTTAACAAATTTATATAATACTAGGGGGCTACGCCCCCTGCTCGCTTCGCTCGCCAACCCCCAGCTCGCTTCGCTCGCAACATTGTCTTTAGTTGTCCGGCTTAACAAATTTACATAATATTCGCCCCCTGCTCGCTTCGCTCGCCAACCCGCAGCTCGCTTCGTTCGCAGCATTGTATTTAGTTGCCCGTTTTAACAAATTTATATAATATAGGGGGCTACGCCCCCTGCTCGCTTCGCTCGCCAACCCCCAGCTCGCTTCGCTCGCAACATTGTCTTTAGTTGTCCGGCTTAACAAATTTACATAATATTCGCCCCCTGCTCGCTTCGCTCGCCAACCCGCAGCTCGCTACGCTCGCAGCATTGTATTTAGTTGCCCGTTTTAACAAATTTATATAATACTAGGGGGCTACGCCCCCTGCTCGCTTCGCTCGCCAACCCCCAGCTCGCTTCGCTCGCAACATTGTCTTTAGTTGTCCGGCTTAACAAATTTACATAATATTCGCCCCCTGCTCGCTTCGCTCGCCAACCCGCAGCTCGCTTCGTTCGCAGCATTGTATTTAGTTGCCCGTTTTAACAAATTTATATAATATAGGGGGCTACGCCCCCTGCTCGCTTCGCTCGCCAACCCCCAGCTCGCTTCGCTCGCAACATTGTCTTTAGTTGTCCGGCTTAACAAATTTACATAATATTCGCCCCCTGCTCGCTTCGCTCGCCAACCCGCAGCTCGCTACGCTCGCAGCATTGTATTTAGTTGCCCGTTTTAACAAATTTATATAATACTAGGGGGCTACGCCCCCTGCTCGCTTCGCTCGCCAACCCCCAGCTCGCTTCGCTCGCAACATTGTCTTTAGTTGTCCGGCTTAACAAATTTACATAATATTCGCCCCCTGCTCGCTTCGCTCGCCAACCCGCAGCTCGCTTCGTTCGCAGCATTGTATTTAGTTGCCCGTTTTAACAAATTTATATAATATAGGGGGCTACGCCCCCTGCTCGCTTCGCTCGCCAACCCCCAGCTCGCTTCGCTCGCAACATTGTCTTTAGTTGTCCGGCTTAACAAATTTACATAATATTCGCCCCCTGCTCGCTTCGCTCGCCAACCCGCAGCTCGCTACGCTCGCAGCATTGTATTTAGTTGCCCGTTTTAACAAATTTATATAATACTAGGGGGCTACGCCCCCTGCTCGCTTCGCTCGCCAACCCCCAGCTCGCTTCGCTCGCAACATTGTCTTTAGTTGTCCGGCTTAACAAATTTACATAATATTCGCCCCCTGCTCGCTTCGCTCGCCAACCCGCAGCTCGCTTCGTTCGCAGCATTGTATTTAGTTGCCCGTTTTAACAAATTTATATAATATAGGGGGCTACGCCCCCTGCTCGCTTCGCTCGCCAACCCCCAGCTCGCTTCGCTCGCAACATTGTCTTTAGTTGTCCGGCTTAACAAATTTACATAATATTCGCCCCCTGCTCGCTTCGCTCGCCAACCCGCAGCTCGCTACGCTCGCAGCATTGTATTTAGTTGCCCGTTTTAACAAATTTATATAATATAACATTTTTTCTTTAAAAAAAAACGAAAATATTTAGCTTCCGCTGTCCGCTGCCTTAATTTTTTTCCTTGCAATTGAACTTTGGCTAAAAAGTCGGATTTGGTGATTTAGCGGGAAAAAGCTAAATTTGGCGGGAAAAAGCTAAATTTGGCGGGAAAAAGCTAAATTTGGCGGGAAAAAGCTAAATTAAGAGAATTTGTCAAAATTTGGCAAGAAGAGTTAATCTAAAAGTTTTGTTAGGATATCTGCGATTGCATCCGATTGTTCCTATGGCAGCTATATGATATAGTCATCCGACTTTGACCAAATTTGGTCAGAATGTAAGAGACAGCCCCAATCATACAATCTGTGAGTTTGGTTGAGATATCTTAAGAAACAAATAAGTTTTTCATACTAAAGGTTTTTTCATCGGATTGTTCCTATGGCAGCTATAAGATATAGTCATTCCACTTTCACCAAATTTGGTCAGAATGTAAGAGACAGTACCAAACATGTAATCTGTGAGTTTGGTTAAGATATCTTAAGAAACAAAAAAGTTTTTCATACTAAATGTGTTTTTCATCGGATTGTTCCTATAGCAGCTATAAGATATAGTCATTCCACTTTGACCAAATTTGGTAAGAATGTAAGAGACAGTACCAAACATGTAATCTGTGAGTTTGGTTGAGATATCTTAAGAAGCAAAAAAGTTTTTCTTACTAAATGTGTTTTTCATCGGATTGTTCCTATGGCAGCTATAAGATATAGTCATTCCACTTTCACCAAATTTGGTCAGAATGTAAGAGACAGTACCAAACATGTAATCTGTGAGTTTGGTTGAGATATCTTAAGAAACAAAAAAGTTTTTCATACTAAGCAATTCCGTGACCTTTGACCTTGATTTTGACCCTCTTACAGGTGGAATTTCGCAAAACGCCGTCTTATTGCACGATGAAATTATCTCATCTATGTTGTGTGAAAATTTCACCTCTCTATCTCTTACCGTTTGGGCTGCACGTTGATTCTCAGTCAGTCAGTCAGTCAGTCAGTGAGTCAGTGAGTCAGTCAGGACAAAGAGTTTTATATATATAGATAAGCAATAAAACTGCATACCACAAATTTTTTAACTTGCTCTTGTGCATTTCTAATTCAACAAAAATATGTGT
The DNA here is from genome assembly GCA_963924055.1 of Drosophila limbata. NCBI lineage: Eukaryota > Metazoa > Arthropoda > Insecta > Diptera > Drosophilidae > Drosophila > Drosophila limbata. The sequence goes on along the minus strand of OZ001351.1, from coordinate 5,389,036 downwards.
CACATATAATTCTTTTACTGAGGTATTCAACACAACCCGAGTAAATCACAATTAAAGTTTGTCAAGAAAATCTAACCTCGCAAGCACATAAGTAGAGAAACTTGCATTGATTGACTTTGACGCACTGCTGTCTAACGGTGGTCTATTTTTAGAACTGACAACCGTCACGCGTCTTCCTTTTGAACCATTTTCTACTCAAAAAAAAACAATAGCGAATGCAAAACGTCACTTTCATTTTTATCACTTTCGCACAGGAAAAGTGGTCATTTGACCTAATGTGCAGTGGTGACCGACAACGGTGTATGCTTCGCGCATACACTAAATTTAGTGTGCACGAATGCCTTAGATGCAGAAGGAGTATCATTGTTAATAACCAAATGTCGTGATATAGTACTTTGGTTGAAACGCAATGGAAGGGCCAAAGAAAATTTGCATCAGCTGCAGCTTTCTGCTGACGTACCAGAGGCAAAAATCCTGAAAGTTCTGCTTGATGTGAAAACTCGTTGGAACTCAACATTTTACATGCTGGAGCGCTTTGTAAAATTGATCGCATACATCGGACAAGTCATTTTAAACTTTTCGGGAGCCCCTCCGATGATCTCGTCCAAAGACAAGGATGACATTGTTGTCATAATTGGGCTTCTCAGACCATTAGAAGCGATGACTTGTCAAATAAGTGGCGAGACATTGAGCCAAGTCATTCCGCTTGCGCATTGTGGACTGCAGCAAATTATAAGGGTCGTCTGCAAATCACTTTTAGAATCCAATCTAAAAGAGGCCATTTTGTGGCAGTTTGATCGGCGTTTTGGATTCATGGAACAATCCTTTTTATTGGCAGCGTCTACATTGCTGGACCCGCGCTTTAAAAAAATACATTTTCAGGACCCTGTTGCCTTGGCTTCAGTTGTTAAGCACGTAAGGAGAGAAATGGCACAGCTCTTCCAAAGAGATGATAGCATTGGAAGCAGCAGTGACGAAGTAACAGACGTGGAATTTGATCTGTGGGCCCACCACAAATCACTAGCACACAAGCGCCGTAAGAAGGACAACGAATCTCTTCCAATTCAGGACGAACTTAGCTTTTTTTTAAATGAACCTGTTTTTGAGTTAAAACGGAACGTTGTCAACGCCTGGAAGGACTTGCGATCCGTGTACCCAAAGCTGTATGTTATAGCTTCTCGGTATTGTTTTTTAGTAGGAACGTCGGTGCCAGCAGAGCGCCTTTTCTCATAGGTGGGTGCTACTGCTATCGCTAAGAGGAACAGACTAACGACCTCTCGCCTATCAAAATTACTATTTTTTAATTCACTTTTAAATAAAGAAAAGCATGCATAATTATTTGTGATTTTGTATGTATTTATTATAATATTTATGGTGTAAAATGGCATTGGCAGCGATTTTTACTTGTGAAAATATCAAAAATCGTGAAATTTTCCTCATATTAAAATAATCATTTGATTAATCGATTATTTTCATTCAATAGCGATTAATTGCGATTAATAATCGCAAGGATGCGATTAATCATATGATTGCAATAATCGATTAATGAATTTTTTTTGCCATCACTATCTGTTTTCAGCAAGTTGGTAAGAATTTTCGAAAAAATCCCGTGAGACCGAGGATAGCTTGGACAGCTTTTACATTTTTAGGTGTGGCAAACCGGCTGACTGCAGAACTTTTCACGACTCCTGTCCAAATTTTGACGTTTTCGATGAAGAAAGCTACATTTCTTCCATTTTATTTTCAGATCATATACGGCTGCCATCTCCAGAACTTCTTTCGTTTTCAGCATACATTCATACACATATAGCTGCATGATATCCTTGTTAATGAGCGGCTGGAATATGTGATTTACAAAAGGGATAAATGCGGCTGGGGAGTTTGTAAATCCACATGGTGCCTTGTTAAATTCGAACAGTCCTTCACGCGTAACAAACGCTGTATAGGCTTTGCTATCTTCGTCGACAGGTACATGGAAAAAGCCATTTTCGAGATCCATGATAGTGAACTTTGCTGCTTTGAGTTTTTTGAGGACATCTTTCATCATTGGCACCGGTAAGCGATCTTTAAGCACCATGCTGTTTAGATTTCGAAAGTCGACACACACTCTAAGAGTTTGATCTTTTTTCTTAACTACGACGATTTGGCTTACAACATGCGAAGAGGACTTTCGTACAATACCTTGTTCGAGCCATTGGTCAATTTGCTTCTTGACTGCTTCATCAGCAGACAGACGACTTGGTGATTGACGAAACGGCTTTATGACCACATCCGGCATAATCTTCAACGTTATTGGACACTCCAGATGCGCTGCTGGCGAGTTATAGCTGCTTTCAATCAGTTGTTCAATGCTTTTCTGATATTGAGGTTCTTCGGAAATGGAATTCGGCGCTTCGGTCACGTTATAGTACACCAAGTTGCTTTCCTCTGAAGATTTTTTTTTCTGCTCCAGGCTCAAAAAAGAAAATCCGGTTGAATCGGCCAAAAATATGAAGTTCTTAATATATCCATGGCCCAGCAATGCCTCACAGTCAATTTTACAGTTTTGAACAACTAAGAATTTATGCTCGGTGTTTAGCTTGTGGTGATCTGGCATCTCCAATATTTATGCAGCCACAGACTACGATAGTTTTCTATCACTAACCATTATATCGATATTTCGATATATTCACTATATCACACCACCAGTATTTTCGCACATCTCTTCTTCTTTCCCAACTTTCAACCAACCAACATTTCTTCTTTTCCTACTCTCAATCAAGCAACATCTACGCTTGAATAAACTTTTAATTATGGGTAGTACAAACCTAATCAATTACTTTCGTTATTATTGATTAGTCATAACCCCACACTCTCCATAAGCTGATCACTGCTACATCTGCATAAAAGCAACCAATAGGCTTCGTGTTTCTTTTCCCAAGATCTCGTAAAATTGTTTCACTTTTCAAAACTTCGACATTGTTCAGCTTCTTCATCACATTTTCATTGACAATTGTCACGTCTGATCCCGTATCGATTAGGCAATTTACTTTGACTCCGTTGATAATAATCGTCTTAGCCCGGCTGCAATCTAATACTTATAAAAAAAACCTCTTTACGAGGTAAAAGTCTAGTGACGAAAACATTTTAATGCGCCAAAATTTCTGATATCCAATTTTGTGACGAATAATATTAAGGTTTACTTATAAATTACTAAAAAAAAAATTAATTTTACTCGGCACTGCGCAAAAAATATATATTTATTAGGTATGAAGAAATTAGCGCAATGTGCCTAGTGACAAAAAAATTTTTTTTTCAATTCATAATTTTCTGGATGTAGAGAATTTATTTGTCCTATGTGACTAATCCTCTGGCTGGAATTCTGGGTACCGTGAATGCCACCTACCATGTTGAAAATATATATGAAAGTGTTTTGATGAATTTAAGAGAATCCTACAATGGAGTCACCCGCAAAGAAAAGTCTCAAAACTTATTTTTAGGCAAGATAATAAGTTCAAGCGATACCACAATATTGAAGTTAAGGAGGGATTGACTCTTTCGCCAAGCAATAATCTAGTGGATCATAAATGAATAATAAAGCGATAGAAATGAGAGAAGCTATGGACAAAAAATTTTGGACAGTTGTGACCAGAAGAAGAAAATACTTGGGAGAATACTCCTTTCTCCAGATGCCGCGTTCTCATAGCTTCTATAAAGTCCCGATGTGTCTAAATGATAGGAAATTAGGTGGAGCCCACTTATGCTAAATGTAGGCAACTAAGTGTATACATATAAATTGTTAAAACTTATGTAGAAAACGACAATCCATTATTTTCTCACTTTGTTCTTATTATTTCGAACACCTGAATTTCGACTTAACCCAACAAAGTTGACATTATAAAAGATAAGGACATAGCAGGACTCAAACTCTTTTAGGATATACATAGCTTAAAATGTGAACTATTGAAATAATATAAGGGATTATTATAAATTTGATTTCTTAACATCTTTTTTTACCAAATTAATTTGTCTCATATGCTGTTCTTATTATTTCGCACACGTCTGTAAACTCTTTTATTGAATTTGTCTAAGCTTTCTGGCACTGTTTTTTTTGGGATTAGTTTCCTTAGTATTCTTTAGCGCTGCGTCTTTAAATTTGTTTAATAAAATTTCAAGTACTTTTACTTTTCTCTCTAGGTCACTTGGCAGAGCAATCTCAACTTTTTTCACAGCTTTCGCCAAGGTTTGCTTGCATTTGTAAGGAAGGCTTTGCTCTTTTGTATCATCTCTCTTCTCTGCGAGCTTTTGTCGATATTGTCTCTTGCGTATGCGCTCAAGCTGCCTTCTTATATCCACTACTTCATTAATTCCATCCATCGCCACTTTACATTACATTCATCTTGCTTTTTAATTTATTGTTTTCCCATTTTATTGGTTCTTCCTTTTACTTTTCTCTCCACCGTGCGGTCGCGCACAGGACAAACTTTGAATAATCACCAAACAAACAAATCTTTTTATATCTCCAAATTATTTTTATATATTGATGCCACACTCAAACTCTGAGGCAAAAAAAAATTAATGCTCATTGGGCAAGTATGTCAATTTGGATGTACTAATTCGAAATGTTGTTTTTTGGTCGCGCACGGGACATTGCAGTAAGCGATAATGCAAATCAAAAATTATATGTCAATGTTTCTTCGGGGTAGACTTCTGAGGGGCGTGGGTTCAATTCCTGAATAGGTCAACGAATTTTTTTCGTTTTTAAAAATATTTTTATTTTTAATAAATTTTTAAAATTTAAAGATAATGTATAAATTGCCGAGGCCTAGGCTCAGGGTATATTACTGTCGAGTGCACTCGACTGATCCACTTGTTTATATGAAGTTTGACAGCAATTTTTATTTTCAGCAAACGAATAATAATCTACGCTAACGATATTGAAACTACCGATCAATCGAGCGAATATCGACTAAAGCCGAGACCGAAAAATCGTGTCAAATTCGCTCAAAAATCCATGTCATGATGACAGTTTTTTTCGATTTTCGTGGTGTAGTTCACTATGAATTCCTTCCACCTCGCCAAACTGTTAATAAGAAATATTATTTGAGCGTTACGCGTCGTTTACGTGAAGCAATTCGTCTAAAAAGTCCAGAATTATGGGCCAACAACTCTTGGTTTTTGCATCACGATAATGCACCGTCTCACACTGCACTCGTTCTTCGTGACCTTTTCGCCAAAAATTTCACGCATATCGTTCCGCAACCACCGTATTCGCCTGATTTGGCTCCGTGTGACTTCTGGCTAGTTATAGTTAATAAACTCAAGAGAACACTCCGGGATACGCGTTTCGAGTCGATTGAGGAGATAAAAGTTGAATCGAAGAAGGAGCTGAAGACTATACCGGAAAGGGACTATTTGGCATGTTTCGAGGATTGGAAAAAACGTTGGCATAAGTGTATTTCATCGAGAGGGAATTACTTTCAAGGGGATGAAATTTATTTACAAGAATAAATAAAGATTTTTCATTTTACAAACAAATTCACCTTACTTTTTGCCCACATTAGTACCAGTCTATTAGTTTGGTGTGCAAGCTTGGCTCTCTTTGTTTTTTTGGATCAGGACAATTTGGTTCCCTTCTCCATATTCACTGGCTTCAATCTCGGACCACAAACTATAATCGTCAGCATTTTCTTTTCGTCTTATCCTATCCAATTCTTTTTTCTCTTCGCATCTCATCTTCTGCTCATTTTAAGGTAAACGATAACGATTTTATTGCGAAAGGCCACTCATACCAAATTTATTTACAAAAGTCTATTTTTATTATTTTGTTATGAGTTATTATTTTGTTATTATTTATTATTTTGTTATGAGTTTAAATTTTATAATTTTTCCAAAGAAACACAACTTCATAAGATAATTGACATAAGCCAAAAATTATAAATAAATATTAAAAAACCATTGAATAATAAATTTTTCGGTAATTGTTTAATCCCTGCGGATAATTTAAAAAAAAAAAAAAAATACTATTAAAAAGAGGGCAATTTATGATGAATTTTGACGTATCAACTTTTAGAGGTCTCTTTTACTTTTTTTTAAATTAATTTTAAAATTTTAATACAAAATGAACTTTTTTCGTGTTTGTTTTGTGTTTTGCACGGTTATTTTGGGCTTTTCAGGGTTGCTTTCGACAATTTGGAACGTTTTCCAACACTGCATTTTCACTCATTCTCCGACATGCTAATTTTTGTGGGTTTTCTAACACTGTCTTTAACGGGATTTGTAAGAAAAGTTTTGATTTGCAATAAATTGTGAAAAATGTCGTGTTTAGGCTGTGCAGTGACCACTAGGGAGTTTGACCAATTTAGTGAAAGTGAATTGTTCGACTTCCTACGCAATCACAACATAATCAAACGTGAACTCATTTGCCCTAAGTGTGGTGCTCTTTGCTCTGTTGGATCTAGGGACGAAACAGTGTTTTTTTTCCGCTGCCGTGCATCTCACATGCACCAGCAAGGCAAAAAGAAACGTGTTAGAGTGCTTTGCAGCTTTCAAGAAAGTATTCGGAAAAACACTTTCTTTGAAAAGGCACTAAAACCAATCCCGGAGATTTGCGCTTTCATCAGTTGGGACTGCTTGCGGTTGAAGGGAGAGACGCAAACTTTGGAGGAGGAGATTGGATGGAGCCGTTGAACAATCATCGATTGGAAAAGCTACTTGCGGGAAGTGTACATTGACTGGAGTCAAAAAAATAGTCGTGTGCGTATTGGAGGACCTGGCAAAATTGTCGAGATCGACGAAGACAAGGTGAGCAAACGAAAATATAGCCGCGGTCGAGTGTTGGAAGGCCAATGGGTGTTCGGGGCCATAGAGAGAGAAAGTGGCGAATTCTTTATCTTGCCAGTCGAATGCCGGAACGCAGAGACATTGCTCCAAATCATCAAAGAGCGAGTAGCCGATGGGACTACCATCATGTCGGACTGCTGGAAGGCCTGTAACTGCTTGGCGGAGGAGGGGTTCATTCACCAGACAGTGAACCATTCACAAAACTTCGTCGACCCAGATACGCGTGCGCACACCCAAAACATCGAGAGACTATGGCGGGACATGCGCGACTTCATCCCACGTTTTGGACGTAGGAAGAACCATTTCACTGGGTATTTGGCGAGGTTTAAATTCATGAAGAAGTTCAAGTCTATTAAGAAAAGGAGGCATGAGCTTTTCACGGCAATTGGGAAGCTGTATGACCCTTACAGGGACCCCAATGAAGTAGATGCTCTGAAAGTTCAGGTTAGTAATGTGTATTATTAGCGCCGCAGCCACCACCTGGTGGCTGGACAGCGTAATCCTCTTTCCGTTTATGCTTAAAGTCCTTGGCAAATGAGCCTTAGAACTGAAATGCATCCTCATAAGCCCATCAATCATTAAAACAGAACTCGAGAGCTATTTTCAACGTCCAGCCAGTCCACAGGCTTGGTGGTGGCACGGCGGTGTTCTGGGGATGTCTGAGTTGCAATGGATTTGGAGGCTTGCTACCGATAGAGGGTACTCCAAATCAATCCAGATATCTCCAATTCTTAATTGATCATGCTTTCACGTCAGTAGTAGACTATTTTCAACGTAGTATGACTGGTTTTTTTTAACATGACAATGCTCCATGCATCAAAGGTCAAATCCCAGTAAGGCCTAAATCAGGCGGTTCTTCCCAGGCTTCCACAAAGCCCCTATCTTAACATCATGGAAAATGTTTGGACTTTAGAACCAGGGGAACATAAAAAGAGATCGGCAGTGCGTCGAAACTATAGCTGAAAAGGTGAAATTTGGTCCAAATTGGCCATTGAGCTTGGTCTTAACTTTATTAAGTCAGTACTACCAAAGTTGCAAGCTGACATTAATGCCAAAATCAGTATAACTAGACATTAGTTGGGTTAATAACATAGTAATAAAATATTTTGTCTCAATTGAATAATAAACATAATAAAAATTAAATCGGTTGTGTGTAAATAATTTTGACGCGAATTAAATGTGTGTAAATACTTTTGACAACTGAGGCGCATCAGTTCAACGCTGCTTTGCTAATCCCCTGAACAGTTATAATTTCTAATTTTTCTTTCATTTGCTTCTGCATAGATGTAGAATCACGACAATAACCGTTACTTTGTTATCTGAGTGCAGAGTCAGCAGCAACAAGCAATCAAAGTTGAAAATTTAAACAAGTGGGCGCGGCTACAGTCGAGTTTGCTCGACTGGAGGATACCCTGTGCCAGTATCCATAAAATAGAATATTGGTTGGGACCATTTCATATGCATATTCTGTCAGTTTGGTTCAGTTATCTCAAACAACAAATCGTTCCTATGGCAGCTATGTGATATAGTGATCCGATTTCAACCAATTTTGGTCAGGTTATAAGGGACCATCGCGTATGCATATTCTGTGAGTTTGATTCAGATAGATCAAACAACAAAAAATTTTTCATACTAAGACTTGATTTTCGACTGATGGTTCCTATGGCAGCTATATGATATAGTGGACCGATTTCAATCAAATTTGGTCAGGATATATCGGATCATCCCATATGCATATTCTGTCAGTTTGGTTAACATATCTCAAACAACAAAAAAGTTTTTCATACCGAGACTTGATTTTTGACTGATCGTTCCTATGGCAGCTATATGATATAGTGGTCCGGTCCAAATTTAAAAACAAACTTGATCTGCGTCCGGTATCCAGCAATCTACATACCAAATTTGAAGTCCCTAGCTATTATAGTTTCTGAGATCGACGCGTTCAAACAGACGGACAGACGGACGGACAGACAGACGAACATGGCTCAATCGACTCGGCTGTTGATGCTGATCAAGAATATATATACTTTATATGGTCGGAGATACTTCCTTCTGCCTGTTACATACATCACACAAATCTAATATACCCTTTTTGACCATTTTCAATGGGCACAGGGTATAAAAAATGCACGTTGTGTAATTACTTTTGACTAGGTTTGTATTAAGGTATTAGTTTTATTCAAGTTGCGTTTTTATGTCGCGTTGTCATCCTTTACAGCTTTTTTATGTAAAAGTAGTAAGACATAACCATAGCTGCCAATAAACAGTATGAATAAAGCAGCCAATCGCCGGGCGACTGGCGTTTATTCTCAGGAATCTCCATAACACTTTGGAATATATTTCGGCATTGTAAGTCAATGTTACCAGTTGTAGCGACCTTGCATTCCTTAAGACAGTTCTGAATACTATTTTCCGGATAACAATCACATTCTTGACCTTTTTCCATTAGATAATTGCGATACCCTTCAAATACTTTCTCTTTTACAGTTTTGCTCAGCAAGTTTTCATCGAAAATCTTCTCAATTTTTTTCACACACGATTCCTGCGCTTGTAGAGACGTGAAAAAAAAGACTTAAAATATCAACATATGATATTGTGTTATTGTAATATTTACAAATCGAATGACAATGATCTCTCAGACTGGTTGTCCAGATGTTACCCATGTTTTTAGGACAAACATGTAAACACGATATGTAACATACGATATGTAACATACTAGTTTTAACTATGGGAAGAAACGACTCTAAGGTGAATACTCCAAAAAGTTTGTTCTAATCAGCTCAGAGGATAAGAAAAGGTGACTTGATGTAAAAAAGAAAGAATTTTTATTTATATTAGTTAATTCGTTTTAAAAATTCGATTGATACACATACAGGGGTGCTACATCGCTTTCACTTGAATTTCGCTTCAATTTGATTTCACTGTGCCACAGGTCAAATCGCAGAATAATTTTATACGGATTATACGGATTTTATACAGATTAAACTAGCGCTAAACCCGCTGGCGCTCGATGCTGCCACCTAGTCCGATTTAGATTTTCGAAGTCAGGGTCAGCGAGCAGTCACTTGTTTGCATTCGCTGCCGACGGTCGTGTTCTGCGCAGAGCTTCTACATAATAATTGATGTTGGTATTACAGCTTACAATTCGATTTTTTAACATCGTCTTGAACGTTGTCGGCAACGGTTTCGATCAATAACAAAGATAAGAGGATAAGCCGGGTATCCACCACCGCGGAAAATAAAAATTACTGCCAAACTTCATATAAAAATAACTGAGGCAGAAACTTTTCGTTTACGATTTCGTTGCTTGAGTATCCAGCAACTTAAAAGAAATCCACAAATAAATATCGATAAATGGCCTATCGACAGCGTTTGTGGACTGAGAGAACAGCTGATGCACAGCTCAGGAATATATTTTCGACAATTATTTCGCTAGTGTCCGTTAAAAAAATTGAAAAAAAAAACAGTGCGCAAAACGAAAAAGGGAGATAATTGCTTATGCAACAATATATACTGCCACCAACACAATCACTTCATCGTCAGAGCTCATTTTATTCTTTTTTTTAAAATTAGTTGAACTTTCGAAATTGGCGCTGTTGACAAAACGCAGAGTGACCATGCACGTTTTAGGTATATCGTCACACGTTTTACGTACATGAACAGTGCCCATTGGACACACTGTTTTAGTTTTGTTCCACACACACACGAAATAACTAGCAAATTCCTGACATAAAAATTCCGCGGTGCAGGAGACAGGTATATAAACAACAAACGTCGCGTGCTCTTGCCCAGTGGGCAAACTAAAGAACTCGCCCGCGACCGCCCGATAACGAGGGACAGACAGTTTGTTATCAGCAAATTTTTGTGTTTTGCGTTTTGTGCAGACTTTCAGTCAATTGGCAAGCACTCTATTTAGTAAATAAATATTATGTTGTTGCTTTAACAATGAATGATGAAACATTCGAAGTTCTTAACATCTATTGTCCAAGAAGAGCGGACTGGCGCAGCATCCCAATCAGCGAAAATGATGACGAACAAATAATTAATGCTAAAACTAGACAAAATATGTTTTATGAGATCAAAGCCTGGCAAGGAGGTGGTTCAATGTCTAAAATGCCAAGATTAAGGACACTCCCGAAACTATTGCCTTATAAAGCCGGTCTGTGGAAAGTGCTCAGGAGATCACCCAACTGGGTCAAACCTTTGTGAGCTGCGCTCCAGTGCATATGTGCCAACTGTGGTGATGATCACGCCTCCAACTATAAAGGATGTAAAGTAAGAATTGATTTGACCAAGAAAATTATGTCTTCTACTAGATTACCGACTGATGTACTTAGAAACGTAGAGAGGAAGGGCAAACAAAGGTCATCAAGCTCCAGGATAACATTTATTCCAGATTCAGTTGCTAAAAACTGATTCTCTTATGCTGACGTGACAAGAAGAAACTCCAACAACAACTACAGTAGTTTTGCTACGCAGTCAATTCCGCGCACAAACAATTGTGTAGAAGATCATGGAAGTAATAATAAATTTGCTATCCTAGAAAAAGCTATTCAAGACATTAATGCAAGAATGGATCAGCTGTTCAAACTAATTTAGGATTCGATGGATGCTAACCAGGCATTTCGAGACTTGGTACAGAAGCTAATTACAAAATGATTAATTCAAATATAAAAATTGGATTGTGGAACGCACGAGGGTTGCTCAAAAACATCGACGAGCTTAAACTTTTCCTCAGCGCCAACTCGGTAGACTTCATGCTTGTAACGGAGACTCTCTCCTGCTCTGGGAAAAACGTATACTTTTCTGGGTACGACATTTATTATGCCAATCATCCTAGCGGCAACTGTAGAGGTGGTGCTGCAACATCCATTCCCAAAATGAGCCTTTGTGCCAAAATGAGCCAGGTGCAAATAGCAAGTGTGAGCATACAAACGAACCGTGGAAACATTTGAATTGCCTTATTATATCTTCCTCCTAATGAACCTTGGTCAAAGGCAGACTTCGAGCAATTATTGATATCTTTGGGCGACAAATTCATAGCTGGTGGCGATTATAACGCTAATCACATTTGGTGGGGCAACATAAGGTCAAATCCTCGTGGTGGTCGATTGCAGGAAGCTATTGTCAGCAGAACATGCCAAGTTCTAGCTACTGGTGATCCAACTATCTATTCAAATAACACCCAGCTCACTCCTACTGCTCTGGACTTTTTTTATCTTCAATGGAATACCAAGTGATAGGCTCTCTGTCGAAAGACGATATGAACTCTCATCTGATCACCTGCCTATCATTGCTGTTTTACATCAAGTGCCACAAATCCAGTCTCGTAGGCAATGGATACTCCCACCTGGACATTCTGTTGAATCTTTTAGAGCTAGATTAGATAGCAGGATTAAGCTAGGCATGAAAATAAATTGCCCAGAGGAAGTCGAAGAAGCGATCTGAATATTCATGAACAACCTGGAATTAGCTGCAACTTCTGCATCTCCGACGACAGTACGGGCTTCTCGACAACATCAGAGAGCTAAATTGACCCCAAATGCTGCAGCACTCTTGTGCCTTAAAAGAAGAATAAGAAGGGAATACGTTAGGACTGGCGACGAGCGGCTCAACCAGATTTACAAGTGGTTAGCGAATCGCCTGCAAAAAGTGCTTAAGGACCAGGCAAGCAAAATATTATGAGCTTCTCGAATACGCAAGTACCGATCTAAAATCCAATTCTTCTCTCTGGAAACTTACAAGACGTTTTAAGCGACAAGTAACTCCCAAGGCCCCATTGAAGAATCCAGTAAGCGGCTGGTGTTACACTGTTTTGCAGAAATCTGAAATCTTTGCGGATAATTTGGAAGAGAGATTTAGGCCACTTAAACTGTCACCGAATTTTATGCATCGGTACATACAAATATCCCTGGAAAGCACGATCCAAATGTCTCCACCTGTCAATCCAGTTACGTTTCAAGAGGTTAAGATAAGCAGCTTAAAGTCAAAAAATCACCGGGTGCTGATCTGCTGGACAACAAAACCATTAAGCTTCTGTCAATTAAAGCAGTTATTTTTATAGTCCTAATATTCATCAGTACTTTAAGACTGTCTTATTTCCCGAAGGTTAGGAAGTCTGCCTTGATTACGATGATCCTAAAATCAGGAAAACAGTTAACCGAAGTTAACTCATTCAGGAAGATCAGTATACTGCATTAAGAAAGATGTTGGAGGGGGTTATCCTGAACCGGATTCTACAACTTGAGAGCGTGATGCAGACAATTCCAAAGTGACAGTTTGGTTTTTTGGTCAACTTCGCATTGGAGGCCATGGAACACAAGCAATATGCAGTGGCGGTATTTATGGATATCGAACAAGCCTTCGACAGAGTTTGGCAAAGCGGTCTCTGAAGTAAGCTTAAGCGCATATTAACACCACAGCTTTTTCAACTGGTGAGCAGCTTTCTGGAGGACAGGTCGTTCTGTGTAGTCGTGGATGGGGTGAAATCATCCGAGAGGCCAATATGTGCAGGAGTTCCACAAGGCAGTGTTTTAGGTCCCACCTCGTACTCATTGCACACAGCTGATATGCCAACATTCAGCTCATTTCGTGCCGTTGACAGTCAGGATGTGCTTATTGCCAAGTACGCAGATGACACTGCTGTCCTTACCAGGAACGAATCTCTTGGCATTGCAGCAAAGGCCCTACAGGAGTATGAACGGCGCTTTGAGTCATGGGCCCTTAAATGGAATATTGGCATCAACAGCAGCAAATGTGCAAACGTCACCTTCGCCACAAGAGTGGGATCCTGCCCAGGAATAACGATGCTCGGCTCGGTGCTTAAGCACGAAACTCACTACAAATACCCAGGGGTCATCTTGGACAGGTACCTTAACTTTGGTCGACATGTAACAATGATTTAAAGAACAGTATTGTCAAAAGATGCAAGAATGGCGTGGTTGCTGTCTCCTAGGAACAATCTCTCTTTTAATAACAAGGTAGCCATCTACAAGACCATATTAAGTCCGATCTGGAAGTATGGGCTACAAGTCTATGGGATCACTGCCAAAACCCATTTAAATAAGATTCGCGTGGCTCAGAGCAAAATCCTTAGTAAAATGTGCAACGCTCCCTGGTACATGCACACTTGAAAGGGATCTAGGAGTCCCCAAGGTTGGCGATGTGATCCAACTTCAGGCCTAAAAATATAGAGACAGGTTGGCCTCACACCCAAATGCACTCGCTCGTCGACTTACGCGATATAAAGGGAAAAGAAGATTGAAAAGACACCACCCACAGGATCTGCCCTCTAGAATCCTGTCGTAAATATATAAAACAAATGTAAGTACCTAAAAATTTAATGTAATGTCAGAATTGTATATCACACCAAGGGCGTCGTCACCGAGGTTGCATAAAAAAAACGCAATTAAATGTTGAGTTTTATTCTGAGCAAAAAAAAATGAAAATCATTTGAAATATATATTATATTAACTATACAATTTTTTTTTTTTTAATTTTAGAAAAAAAAATATGCTGGGTTCCATTTATAAGAATAAAAAACAAGGATTAAAACCGAAACGAATATCGGTTTCAGTTACGGTTTCGGTTATGTTCGCATTTAGGTTTTCGGTTATCGGTTACGCAAAATCTTTGAATAAAGGTTTCGTAACGGTGAACCGGTTATTGTATGTTTCGGTTTTGAAATACCGGTATTGGTTCACAAAAAAATTTTTTTTTGCAAAATTAATTTAGATTATTATAATATGAAATAATAAATAAAAAGGCATTACTTTCTTAATGTTTCATTCACACATTTCTTACACATATTCTTCAGTTTGATGTAGCTTAGTTACATTTTAACAATTTTAATATTTCATTTAACAAATTTTTTTTACTTGCGCTTATTCAGTGCTATGGAAATTCGGTCATGAACATCAAAAATAATAATAAAAAATTAAACATAAAAAAATTTAAGCAAAAAATCAAAATCAAAAATGGAAAAAAAAAATTTTTTGGGTGTATGAAAAACCGAAATTAACCCTTATAAATGAAACGGTTACTAAACGATTGTTTCGGTGTACAGAGTTTCGGTTATAAGGTTTCGGTCAAATGAAAATATTTTTTTTCGGTTACGGTTTCAGTTACGGTTTTAAATTTCAATCGGTTTTTACCGGTTAAAGGTTATGGTTTCGGTTAGGGTTTTAATCCCTGATAAAAAATAATATTGGCAAAATATTTAACACAGAGGCCGTAAATTACTGTTGAGTTTTATTTTTTTTTTATCAAAAATAATTATTACGGTCTAAGTTTTATAAAATTACTCAAAAATAATTATTATCAGTGAAGAAAAACGTAAAAATCATAAATTTAAAAATCATGACGGAAATGCAGAGATTAAGAAAAAATAAAGATTTTGGTGTGAACCATTTTTTTCTAGGTCCATTAGAAGTGTGTGCTTTTTTTAGTTAAAAAAATAAAAATAATCATTATTTACGGTCCCTGTTATTTATCTTCCGAAATCCCTGCCCTGCTATATCGACAGCTTTAGTAATAACGTTATCAAAACATCGTGTCATCGATATCAATAATCGAAAAGGCCGCCATAAATAAAAACTAAGCTGAGTTTGTGTTAATATATACAAAAGAGCTAATATGGACATTCGAAAGTTTCTTTCTGCAGGTTCTTGTAAGTATTATATATGTTTATAGCGAATTGTAATGGCAAATTAAAAAACAATTGTATTTTGATGTAGCAACGAAAAGTAAACATAGCCCTAGCGACTCCGATGCCAATCTAGGGGGACTTAATTGAAAAAAAAAATTATTTTTAAAGTCAATGAGCTTTTAGAAGTCGATTTAGAAATGTTCAAATGTTACGAAAACAAGCACAAAACGAAACATAAAATTGTTGTTCAGAAATTAACGGTTCTTAAACCGGTGCATTTGAAATGCATGCAAAACTGCATCGGACAATGTCCAGCAGTTGACAAAGTTTTGTCTTATCAATTAGATCGTTTGGTCACTGTGAGCAGTCAATTTTTATTTTTTCTATATTTTTTTGAGTATAATTGATTTTTAGCAATATAAAGGTTCTTTATAAGTGACCTAGAAAATTTTTATTATTTGTTGGAAATAAGTGCCAAAAAGTAAGTAAATTTTTCACAATATTCTATTTTTGATGAAAAAAAACGAACTGTACTCTATCATATTCAAATCATCCAGAACATACAATGTTTGAAGAAAATCATTCTGAATCAGGATCAGAAATAAAATTTTGCCCATATTTTGCCCAAAGGACTTCAATTTAGCAATGAGTGCAATAACATGCGCATAGTTTTTCCGAGGTTTGGTCAAGCACCATAAGAACCGTTAAGCTTAACTCACTTCTAGAGCGCGCAGCAATGATTTTTGGCAATGGTATTGATTATATGAAGTTAAAGTTGTACTTAACAAACAAGTGTCATGAGTTTAAGTTGATGTGGAGTGAATCTAGGAGAGGTAAATCCAGATTTATGACCAATAATGCAAGTTGGCTTCAGGGCACAATAAAATACGTTGATTGTAAGATTGATGTCCCGTATTCAACCTCAAACCGTCCAATTTTTATCTCATGATCAATCTATTGATGAAAGTTGTGATTCAAATTCAGATTCTGACTAAATTTGCAAAAAGTTATTTCATCTAATCAACTTTATCAACTTTAAGTTGATTTTTTTTTATTTGAAAAAAATAGTGAAAAATACGAAAATCGCTTTTTTCTTTCAATAAATTAATTATCTTTAAAACAAAACCATTTTTTAATTTTTTCGGCCAATAGTTTTTAAGTTACATGCAAAATCATGAACATATAACGAAAATAGTCAATTTTAAAATAAAAACAATTTTTTTTTTCATTATTAATTTTAAAAAAATATTTTTTAGTTTATTTTATTTTTATAGTGATTTGTGTGTTAAAAAAATGAAAATTTTTTGGTTTTTCCGTATTTTACGCCCTTTAAAGTACCATGCCCACTCTTAATTTTAGTCCAAAAATTTCTTTGGGGATATTCGAACATTCACTTAAAATTTCAAGTCGATAGCTTTAAAATTACGACTGCTATTGAATTAAGTCCCCCTAGATTGGCAAAATCTTACACTGTGCGATGGCAGCGAAAAAAGTCCCGAGCGTACCGCATCAGCAAACAAATTTGAAGATGATTGCCACTCAAATGATATTGGCAAATGGATAAATACTGCACACTTAATAACTTCAGCACAAAAACGTGATCTCTTAATTAACTGCTGGGTTCTGCCACCCGAAGATGATTTTGCTCTCGACGCCACGCATTTAAGACGAAAGTTTAACCACAGCTGGCTTGATATGTATAAGCCATGGATGGCTTATTCGCGGAAATTAAAAGAAGTATTCTATATACATTGCGTTTTGTTTAAGCAACAAAAGGTGCATGGAATAGTTTCTTCTTTTGTGGTCTGTCCATTCAAAATGGAAAAATGTAAATGAGTACTCAAAGTCGCATGCTTCATCTCTAGTGCAGACTATTTAAAACAGCAGCCAGTCGACGTAAAAATGCAATCTGGGCATGATAAAATAGTTGCAGACAATAGAAAATATTTAAAATCTATTATTTCTACAATTATTTTCTGTGGAACCCACGATTTTCCGTTAAAAAGAAGGTAATAATTCTAATGAATGTCCTCAAATAGGTAAAAGTGTTAGCTCATGAAAAAGTTTTATTTTTGTTAGGAACATTTCATGATTTATTGATGCTGCGAATTGAAAGTGGTAACGAATCGTTAAAAGTATACCACGGAAGAAATGCAACGTATATGTCCGTGGATAAAAAAACTGAGTTTATTGAACAGAGAACGGCTTGGCGGGATTGCAAAACGTTCATACACAATCAACACCCTGAATATTTAGCAATTCGGCTCAACCGCTCAAACTTGCATGCGCACATTCATTCACGCTTAAGTTCAAATCACTCAAATGAGCCGAAATTTTTTTGCTCCTTGAGTTTGTTTACGCTCGTGCTTAAACGATTCATTTCGAGCGTATGCTCATTCGACACAACAATGATCGTGTTGAATAAAGAATAAAACTCAAAGAGCAAAATCAATTCGTATGAGTTTATTCATGTGCGCAGTCAGCAGCGCACAGTGGTTGCGTCCATAGGCCAAAAATCAAAAAAACAGTCACAAAATATTTAAACGAAATGTAAGCAAATTGACTGTAAAATGTCCATCCTTCTTAATGGCAACCCATTTTTTTCTGGAACCCTAACGGGAAAAAACAAAATTAGCATTGAAAGCATTAGCACGTGTTCATTTTTGCAACCCTGCTTCGAATAGTATGCTTTTTGTGAAAGCAAAATTTCATTTTAAAATAGTGTAACTTTTGGCAGAGTGTCCCAAAATTAATTATTTAAAATGAATTTTGGAGTTGAAGGTATCTACTTTAAATATACATATTAATAATCAGTTTATATGTGAAATTGTTCTTGTGATGTTAATTTAATGGAAATAACTTTTTATGTTTATTTTGTGAACGTCTTTTTTATGTTTATTTAAAATTTTAGTTTTGATGCTACAAAATTCTACAATTGGTTTGTATGTTACTGTATTTGTCTTATTTTTAAGGTAGTAATGTGTTAAAATTAGCTGCAGAAATTTGCAGATGTGGGTATAATCTTAAAAAAACTAAAGGAGTCTTACGTTTTCCAAGGTAAGTTTTGCCAAACAGAGTAGATATTTGTTGCCTATTGTGCTGTTGAGTTGTTGCCCTGTCTTCGTCTCTAGTGGTTTGTATAACTTTTCAAAACTATTTATTTATTAACTGGGGGGCTACGCCCCCTGCTTGCTTCGCTCGCCAACCCCCAGCTCGCTTCGCTCGCAACATTGTCTTTAGTTGTCCGGTTTACCAAATTTACATAATATAGCATTTTTTCTAAAAAAAAACCGGAAATATTTAGCTTCCGCTGTCCGCTGCGGTAATTTTTTTTCCTTGCAATTGAACTTTGGCTAAAAAGTCGGATTTTGTGATTTGGCGGTAAAAAGCTAAATTTGGCGGGAAAAGCTAAATTTGGCGGGAAAAGCTAAATTAAGAAAATTAGTCCAAATTTGGCACGAAGAGTTAATCTGGGAATTTTGTTAGGATATCTTCGATTTCATCCGATTGTTCCTATTACAGCTATATGATATAGTCATCCGACTTTGACCAAATTTGGTTAGTATGTTAGAGACAGTATCAAACAAACAATCTGCAAGTTTGGTTGAGATATCTTAAGAAACAAAAAAGTTTTTCATACTAAAGGTGTTTTTCATCGGATTGTTCCTATGGCAGCTATAACATATAGTCATTCCACTTTGACCAAATTTGGTTAGTATGTTAGAGACAGTATCAAACAAACAATCTGCAAGTTTGGTTGAGATATCTTAAGAAACAAAAAAGTTTTTCATACTAAAGGTGTTTTTCATCGGATTGTTCCTATGGCAGCTATAAGATATAGTCATTCCACTTTGACCAAACTTGGTCAGAATGTAAGAGACAGTACCAAACATATAATCTGTGAGTTTGGTTGAGATATCTTAAGAAACAAAAAAGTTTTTCATACTAAGCAATTCCGTGACCTTTGACCTTGATTTTGACCCTCTTACAGGTGGAATTTCGCAAAACGCCGTCTTATTGCACGATGAAATTATCTCATCTATGTTGTGTGCAAATTTCAGCTCTCTATCTTTTACCGTTTGGGCTGCACGTTGATTCTCAGTGAATCAGTCAGTGAGTCGGTCAGTGAGTCAGTCAGTCAGGACAAAGAATTTTATATATATAGATGATATAGATTAATAACTTAAATTTGGTTTGCTTTTCTCTTCGGTTTTGATTTTGGTAGGCGCTTCCTATAAGTGTGTATTTGCAACATCAAAGATTGCTGATCGTGGAAGGCCAAAAAAAGATTTTATGGAGTCATTATCACTGGTCAAAGAAAATTGCCTTGCACTCAAAAAACAAAATTGTCAAGTACTGCATTAAGTTTGTTATTAGATGATTCAAATAATTATTAAAAGACTTTATGTTTTCTCTTCTTTTTTAATTTTTTAGCTGTAAAGAATTTTAGTTTCCTTAATTTTTTGTTTGTTCTTTTTTATTTTTATATTTTGTTTTATATATGTTGTAGTAAAACTACGTCCATTTTTTCTTACTTATTATTTCAGCTATATACGAGGATGGGCTGATAAATAGTCGGCCTACCAAAGAAAACACGGTTTTTTTTTTTTATTTTTCTTTTTTATTTTTCAACATAATCTCCTTTTAGACGTATGCACTTAGTCCAACGGTCCTCCAATTTTTTTATACCTTCCATAAAATATGACTGGTCCAGGTCCTCAAAATAGGCGTTTGTTTCACAGATCACCTGTTCATTCGACTGAAATTTCTTTCCACCAAGCCATTTCTTTAAGTTTGGAAATAGATAATAGTCACATGGTGCTAAATCTGGAGAATAGGGGGGATGTGGAAGAATTTCATAGTGTAGTTCACACAATTTCATCATGGCAACAACGCTCTTGTGAGCCGGAGCGTTGTCCTGGTGAAACAGAACTTTTTTCTTCGCCATGTGCGGCCTTTTTTTCTTTAGTTCTGAATCGAACTGTCCCAAAAGGTTAGAATAGTATTCTCCATTAATTGTTCTGCCTTTTTCTAGATAATCCACATGAATTACGCCTCGGGCATCCCAGAAAACCGTTGCCATTACCTTGTTGGCCGACAAACCAATCTTTGCCTTTTTCGGCGCCGTTTCTCCGGTTGAAATCCACTGCTTTGACTGTTCCTTGCTTTCTGGTGTATGGTGATGTATCCAAGTTTCGTCGACAGTCACAAAACGACGCAAAAATTCATTCTTATTTGCGTTTAACAATGCCAAACTCTCCTTCGCAATGACCAAGCGGTTGCGTTTGTGTTCCGCTGAGAGCAATCGCGGCACCCACCTTGACGAAAGCTTACTCATATTTAAATATTCGTGTAAGACGTTTCCAACACGTTCACGAGAAATGTTTAGGGCCTTAGCAATCTCTCTCAGCTTTATTCGGCGATCATCCAATATCATTCCGTGGACTTTATCAACCATTTCTGGGGTTGTCACCTCTCTGAGACGTCCCGGACGGTCCTCGTCAAAAATGCTTGTCCGCCCGCGCCTATACTCAGCAGTCCAATATTTAATGGTCGAAATCGATGGAGCTGATTCCCCATAAACTTCGATTAACTCATTTTTTATTTCATCGTTGGATTTCTTTTTTAAAAACAGAAATCTAATGACAGCTCGATATTCTATTTTACTCATTTTGGGGACAATGCAAAAGTGACCATGCTAAAACTCCCGCCAAAATTACCAGTGTTGAGAAAAACGCCTAAAACTTTTTCAGCAATCAGCCGATAGAAAACACTAATCGAATAAAATATTTATGGGTTGTTTAAGATGTTTTTTTTTGGTAAGGCCGATTACTTATCAGCCCGCCCTCGTAGATATAAGAATAATAAATCAAACTAAAGTCTCTACTGTAAGTATTTTTGGACGCTAGCTTTATACATATATGCGCAAAGACTTTTGAATATGATGGCGCCACAGAAATTTAATTTTATGCTCCAAAACTCTGATCTGGGGCTCAAAATTCCGCTAATCTCCTCATAAGGTGACCAAATATCTTAGAAAATGTCAAAGCTATCAAAATTTGTCCCGATCGTTTGTATGGGAACTATAGGATAAAGTCGTACAATTTGGCCAATTTTTTCTTTTGGTAAAAATTTCATAACGGTAAGCCCACTAGAAGTATTTTTGGCAGCGGCTCCGTACAAGCCCAACCACTGTGGCAGCGCTGCAGCGCGCTGCCTCTGCACTGCTGATGACTGTGAAGAAGGAATAATGCGAAACAGGAAAAAATCAAAATATGTAATTTCATAACAAAAAAAATATATATATTTAGTAAATTATCCATGGCATAATAGTAAATAAAAATTGATTTCACACTTATATATATAAGATATAATTCATTGTTTTTAGTTATTAAACTCAAATATAATATGACATGGTTTGATATTAATAAACATTAATAAATTCATTGTTTTGACTTTGTACTTAAATTTCTATTATTATTATTATAGTTATTTAATTTTTAAAACTTTTGAAATATGAATTTAAGAAGAGTAAGCTATCTACAGGTTTTGGGCCAAGACGATTTCTACTATCGGTTATGACGTTTCCAGCCAAAGAAAATCCGCGTTCTGTAGCTGCACTACTAGCCGGAATTGAATGTACTTTAAGAGCGAATTTAGATAGCGTTGGATACGTCTTTTCATTAGTTTTCCACCATTTTAAAACATCAAAATTGTCAGAAATTTCTACAATTTCCAGTAGCTGTCCATTTCCATTGAGTTTTTAAACAGCTCAGGGAAAAAAAGTGAACACCTTTGCGCTTACTAAGGTTTTTGTTGAATCAAGTGAGTCAGCTGAACCACTGCATTGAAATGAAAATTGTGAAACGGTATCCGAATTTGCCGTACATGGACTTGCTGGCACAGGAGATGATGTCGATGGATTGATGTTCAACAAGTAAATTTGTGATAGGCAAAATTGTTTAATCTCGCTTTGATCCTCTGATTGCATGTTTAACGCAGGCGGAAATAGGAAAAATGCTGCCTTATGCCACAGATCAATATTTGCAACAAAATTTTAACTACATTAATTAAGATTTTTTCTTTTAAGCCCAGTATGGCAGCTACACCTGTAGCTTGTGGCTCACATAGATGCCGCATTTTGTTTATAGACGGCACGACGTAGCAAAGCAAGGGGGAGCTGCAAAGTTGTAGTTTCTTAAAGATTACTTCGATATCGCTGCATAGGTCTACTATTTGTTGAAGCGTTGTGATATTTACTAGCAACAATCGTTGGCTTTCTTGTTTGTCCTTGAGAATCTCATTAATGTCAAACCAATTATCTACAATGGATTTAAACATTGTGTAATTTGAGTTCTATCGTGTCGGGCAAGGGTTTTTCAAAGATGTTAGTAGTTGGTGCTGCAAGTTTGCTTTTTTAAAGTACCTAACAATTTGCACGTTTCCACAAGTTCGGCTACATCCAGAGATTTATTAAGTGCAGGATCCAAAACGTTGGCAAGCAAATGGCTGCTGCAGTTCAAGCTAATGTTGTCTTCCAAGGCTTTTGTAGTATCGTAGCTATTGCTCGTTTTTATATGAACTATCGATAACCGATATTAGCAACTCTGTCTTGTATTTTAGTATAAGAAAACATGTAAAATGAAGTAAGTTATGAAATACACATGAAACAGTATAGATATAACAATTGGCGACGAGGATAATTGGAATAGAAAGAAGCAAAGAAAAAGTCAGTTAAACGTTTTTACAGTACAACAAAGAACATCATGCCGGAGACTCCAGCGACTACGACGTTTTTCAACTTCGATGCGTTCGAGCCTCATGTGACGACATTTGGACGATGGGTAAAACGTTTGGAAACAGCGATGGATATATACGGCTGCGACCAGGCGAAGAAGCCAAAAATATTGTTGCACTACTTGGGAGCTGCAACGTACAACGTTCTTTGCGACAAATTGGCACCACGTACACCGGAACAATTAGAGTTTCAGAGCATTTCGGACATGCTATCTGAGCATTTCGATCCAAGGCCAAATGAAATTCTGGAAAATTACAGGTTCAATATGCGTAAGCAAAAGGAAGGAGAAGCGTGCGCTGAGTTTTTAGTGGCTCTGCGACGTTTGTCAACAAATTGCAATTTTGGTACTTATTTAAACACGGCTTTGCGGAATCAATTTGTTTTCGGATTGGCAAATCAACGATTGCAAAGCAGAATGCTGGAAAAGACTTTGACCTTGAATGAAGCGGTCAGCATGGCAATTGCCTACGAAGCAGCAGAAAAAGGAGGCGAAGAGATACACACACAAAATAGTGGAAAAGAGACAGCAAGCATTAACAGAATGCAAATAAAAGAAAAGAATAAGAAAAGTGGCAATCTACAAGAAAAACAACAAAAGCAAGCAGTTGGTGCAAAAGCTAAGCATTGTTACCGATGTGGCAACGCCAGTCATTTGGCAAACGATTGCAAATACAAAGACGCAAAATGCAACTTCTGCGGTAAAATTGGACATCTAAAAAAAGTTTGTTTCAAAGAAAAGAATCAGTTAAATAAAATTGAAGAAAATACAGAGCAGTTTAACGACATTCAGGAATTATTGCAGATAAATAACAAAAACATAGCAAGCGGCAAAAGAGCCAAAGTGATGTATGAATGCATGGTAAACAACAAACGTATACAGTTTGAAATTGACACGGGATCGCCAGTGTCAATAGTAAATTTACAGGATGCTAAAAAGAATTTTCCTACCGCAAAAGTACGTAAGTCGGACACACAACTGATCAGCTATTGTGGCACAGCGTTGGATTGTCTCGGATTTACAATGGTGCAAGTTCAATCAGAAAAGGGACCAGTGGATGCAAAACTGTACATTGTGCGTTCTAACCGTAGACCATTGTTGGGACGAGAGTGGTTGCGGGACATACAAATAAATTGGACGCAAGTGCTGAACAATCAACTACAGGTGAATTGTGTCAGCCACACCACACCAATGAGTATTGAAAGAGTTCTACGGAATGAATATCCACGGGTATTTTCTTCAACAGCTGGCAAGATAGTAGACATTCAAACACGTTTATATCTGAAGCCAACAGCTAAACCGAGGTTCCTCAAAGCAAGACGAGTAGCATTTCCACTGTGGGAGGCAGTTGAAAAGGAGCTGGACAGCCAAGTCGATGAAGGATTGCTAATAAAGGTGGACCAGAGCGAGTGGGCCACGCCAATTGTAGTGGTACGTAAACGCAACGGAGCAGTTCGCATCTGTGGTGACTACAAGGTTACATTAAACCCGGAGATATTGGTAGACGAGCATCCTATTCCTACAATTGAAGAACTCTTCAGCAAGATGGCGGGAGGTAACAAATTTTCTAAGATCGACTTGTCCAAAGCATATTTGCAGCTCGAAGTACATCCAGAAGACAGACATTTGATGACACTCAATACACACAAGGGGCTTTATCAGCCTACTCGATTGATGTTTGGTATTGCCAGCGCGCCAGCAAAGTGGCAAAGACTGATGGAACAAGTATTTGGAGACATTCCTGGCGTATCTGTGTTTTTGGACGACATCAAAATTACGGCGGAAAACGATGATATCCATATGCAGAGACTGAAAGAAGTGTTTCAACGATTGGAAAAATACAATATGCGTGTGAACTGGGAGAAATGCGAGCTAATGCGAGACTCGATTGAATATTGTGGATATTTGCTGGACAAGGAAGGCATTCATCGATTGCAGGAAAAGGTCAACGCAATTCAGAACATGAAAACGCCAAACAACAAGGAAGAAGTTCGTGCGTTTTTGGGATTGATAAATTACTACGGCAGGTTCGTGAAAAATCTGAGCAGCATTACGTTCCCGTTGAATCAGCTTCTGCAAGACAATGTAGAATTCGATTTTAATCAAAGTTGCGAACAAGCATTTGCAGAAGTCAAGAAGCAAATGCAAACACATACAGTTCTGACATTCTATGACCCAAACGTACCAATCGTTTTGGCAGTTGACGCTAGTCCAATTGGCGTCGGAGCGGTTTTGAGTCATAAGTATGGAGATGGTACTGAGAAGCCAATACAGTTCGCATCACAGACGTTAAGCAAGGTGCAGCAGCGTTACAGCCAAATAGACAAGGAGGCGTATGCAGTAATCTTTGGAGTTCGCAAGTTTTATCAATACATATATGGCAGGAAATTTACTCTCGTTACAGACAACAAAGCAATTGCTCAAATATTTGCGCCAAACAAAGGATTACCAACCTTATCAGCAACAAGAATGCAGCACTATGCGATATTTCTAGAACATTTTGATTTTGTAATACGATGCAAGCGATCAAAGGAAAATGCAAACGCTGATGCATTGTCAAGATTGCCAATAGAAGATGAGAATATATCTACTGAAGAAGTGGACATTATTGAAGATGAGTTAATCGGAAGCTTACCAGTAACAGTGACGGAGTTGAGAGAGGCAACGAATAAGGATGAGGAGATCAAAGTATTGATGCAGTGTCTGAAGTACGGTAGAGAGGCTGCTGGGAAGGACAGATTTGGTATTCCAATTACAGAGTTCAGCATTCACAACGGTTGCATTATGCGCGGTATTAGGGTATATATACCCAAGCCGATACGTCAAAGAATTCTTAAGGAACTGCATACTGCACATTTGGGAATGACCAAGATGAAATCACTAGCAAGAGGATACTGCTGGTGGTACCAAATGGACAAAGACATCGAGGATCTAGTAGCTAATTGTAGCGCATGTCAAGTTACGCGCTCAGATCCCAAGAAGATACCCACACAGGCATGGAAGCTGACTACGCGACCTTTCGAGCGAGTACATGTCGATTACGCTGGACCATTTTTGGGAAAGTATCTTTTCGTAATGGTTGATGCATATACAAAATGGCCGGAGGTACATGTGGTACCAAACATAACGACCCAAACGACGATCGAAATGTGTCGAGAAATATTTGCCATTTTCGGAACACCAATTATATTAGTCAGCGATCACGGAACACAGTTCAATGCGGAGCTGTTCAAGAATTTTTTAAAGAACAATGGTATTATCCACAAGCAAGGCGCTCCATACCATCCAGCGACCAATGGGCAAGCGGAAAGATTCGTCCAAACAATTAAAAACAAGCTAAAGATTTCTAAATGCACTGGGAACGAGATTGCAGAGCAGCTACCCATAATCCTGATGGCCTATCGTAGAGCCGTACATCCGGCTACGGGCAAATCACCTGCTATGCTCATGTTTGGAAGGCAGATACAATCTCGTTTGGAATTAATGCTACCACAGAACGAGAAAGCTTATAATGAACAAAACAGTCTAATTAAACATTTTTCCGCAGGTGAGAGAGTTGCAGCAAGAAACTATTTGGGCAAGGAGAAATGGCAGTTCGCTACAGTCATCGCGCAGCAGGGCGACGTACACTACCAAGTGCGTCTTGACGACCAAAGAATCTGGAAAAGACACGTCGATCAACTACGCAGGGTTGGGAAGCTTGTGAGCAGTTCTCAACAAAATCATGAGATTGAAGTACTGGATCAACGTTTGCCGATTCCAATGGCAAACACAACTTATGCCGATCGCACACCTCCAGTAGCTGTAGCCGAAGTCGACAAGCAGATGATCAATAATGACACCACGCCAACGGCTCCGGAAACCCATCTAGAGCCAGCACCTTCAGAAGCTTCAGCATTTTCAGCACAGGACAACGCGAGTGCGAATGAAGTCGCAGTACGACGTTCAGCCAGAACCAAGAAGATACCCGCACGCTACCAGGATGCATAATCAAATAAGCAGGGGAGAGATGTAGTATCGTAGCTATTGCTCGTTTTTATATGAACTATCGATAACCGATATTAGCAACTCTGTCTTGTATTTTAGTATAAGAAAACATGTAAAATGAAGTAAGTTATGAAATACACATGAAACAGTATAGATATAACAGCTTTTAAAATATTTGTGCCTCTGTCAGTAACAAACCGTACTTTCTCCAAATTATCTATTCCGAACTCGCAAAACAATAGTGGGATTCCGGTAAACGTTTTTGATTTGCTTTTGATTTGATTTTGATTTTTCAGTCAGCTTTTCACAGCTGCTCCATACAAAATTTTCAGTGTGCCCAGAGCAAATCAGGGAAATGTGGTCTTACTAATTGATTTCGTGAAATCAGCTCTGAGACTGATTATTTTTGCATTTTGATTTGCTTTCAACTCAAAACTGTGTCAGCTGTGTGGCATATGGTGTTTGTTTACATTCTGCTGTCATATCAATATGGAGAACGTAAGTCTAATGCATTTAAAGTATTTGTAAATAAATAAATATAAAATGTTTGTTTATTATTTATTTAATGCTTTTTAGGATGCTTACCAGCCCCTCTTGAAAAAACGCAGAAACAACAGCATAAAGTGGACGGAGTCAAAAGTACTCGAATTATTAGAGATATTCAATAAAAACATAATCGAAAAGCAAACTTTCGTTTAAAACGCATATAAATTTCCTTTTCTGGCTTTCTTTCGGCATTTTGTATACTTTTTAGTTGTCAATCAGCTGTTCGCCCAGACTGTCAGCTGTTCACGAAATCAAAAAATAATCAGTGTGCAAAAAGGGTCGTTCCGTCAAATGATTTTGATTTGCTTAAAAATAATCAAAAGCAAATCAAAAACGTTTACCGGAATCCCACTAATGTGTTTAGTTTTCTCAAAATGTTGACAGCGGTTGAACGTTAAAAATCCATTGATTTTAGTCCTAAAATTATGTCATACAGCTTCAAATCTTTTTCGAAATGCAGGGTCACTCCTAAAAAGTTTATATGGACATATTTATCAGACCACAAATCTATAGTAGCAGTAGCTTCTCCACTATACACAATTTCGGCTATTTCATCTCTTATTCCAATTTTTTTTTCTTTTTTTTTGCTCGTGATCAGGCAGCATGTCTTCAATGTCGAAATCTTCTCCATGCTTTGCTCCCATATTTAGTCATCGGCATAATTTGGTCGTAATTGATCTAAGTTCTCTTCCTGAAATAAGGAATACAATAGCCACCGTAAAAGACATCAAAAATTTTTTTAGGGAATCTCCTATGCGTAGACAGTTTTTCCAAAATATTTACTCGTTCTGCGAAAAAAGGTGGTCTGAGATATATTGCAGCAATAATGACTTTAAGACACATTTTTTTGAAATTATTTCTGGCTTAGAAAAGTTAAGCGTTGAAGTCAACTCGTCCACCAGAAAAACTGCGTTTCAGCTACATAGTGCAGTATTAAAAAGCGTATTTGTTATATGCCTATGTAAAATATCAAAATATTATGCTTTTTTACAGCCAGTTGTTAATCAACTACAAGCCATAAAGAACGACATAATTAAATGCTCCGAGCATATGCAGAATATAGCTGAAGTTTTTGAGTTGCATAGATCAACTTTAGACGTCGTTTTATCGAAATTTTTATTGATGCCTCTGAAATAGCCAAAAATCTATCGTTCGAAATTAATGCTCCATGAATAATAGAAAAACAAAAAAATAGATCAAATCCCCCATTTACAAGAGTCTTAATATATTTCCAGAGACCCATATTTATTCCCTACTTATTCGTTAATTTCATCGTTAAATGAAAGATTTTCTAAATCAAATATTTTTTTTTTTAAATCGAGTATAAGAGTTGAAAAAGTAGACCTTTGCAAAAATTCAAAATATTCAATAGGTACTTAATGGGTTAAAAAAATTTTTGTATCATTAAAAAAAAAAAATTACAGTGAATTTAAGATTAATTTAAGAAACCTGCATTAAATCTTTTTTGTTATACTAAAATTTGAAAAAGTTAGGGAGCATACAAACTTTATTGACTGACTGTATATAGATAAGAAAAAATTAAAAACTTTTGGTTCTGCAATGATAAACTTAAGAAAGTTGCTCAACAAACCCTTGGGTAATTTAATCTAAGAAGGTATCAACCCTTAGCAGCCTAGTTCGAAGAGGTTGGTGAAAATGTTAAAAAAAATTAAATCTCTCGAATTTCTGTGGCTCCTCGAAAATTTCCGTACGGAAATGCTTTCAGCGGAATTCTATTTCGATAGAGATTTCTGTGGCACCCCTGTATAAGTTTTTAGGACACGCGATTAACTAGAGGGACTGACTAATTTTTATAAAGCTTGAGAATCAAAATTGATACAATAAAAATTCGTAAAATTACAATATCTTTTGATTGAGTAAGGGGTATCTTATAGTCGGGGACTCCATTGTAGTTTTTCTTGCTTTATTTATGTATTTAATTTATTTATTTGAAGCGTCGGCGTCTCTGCTTAGTTTACGTCGCATTTGCATTTTCCATGCCTGCGCCTCTATCCGTAGTCCCTGGTTCCTGGGTTTGTTTGCTTTGGTTGCGACGTTATTCTTCATTAAAAGCGTTGAATTAATTTACAATTTGCTGACGCTTATGTATTTATGCCGCCTTCCTTGAGCTTTGTCGCCATTGTTGTTGTTTCTGTTCGTTCTGTTCATGTAGTTGTTGTTGTTTTGCCAGCCATCTTCACGCCTCGATCCTAACCGTAATTAATTGTCATCGAATTTTCATCGAGTCAGCCAGTTTTGGTTTCTTGCCATCATCTTCATCTTACCGTCCACGCACTGTTACGTAATTTTAATGGCTCCTACTTTTTCTCCTTGTTCTTCTTGCCTTTGTTTAACGCTTTTTAGGCATGATATATGATTTAAAAAATTGGCTTTCTAGCGGGACGAAAACTGTTTTGATTTTGACAAACTCTCATTCTTACTGTGATAAAAAATCAAAATGTACAATTTGTATATTGCTAACACTGTTTTTCAGCCGCATATCTAGCACCACATAAAATATGAGGTCATAACAGTTTTTTCTCTCCTCCTTGAACTGGCAGACTCCAAAAAGTATATTTATTGTCGATGGCAATCAGCATCAGAGTCGTACTTTTGTAATTCAAAACTATCGGGGCTGCCACAGAAATCGCTTTCGCTTGAATTTCTCTTCAATTTCATTTCGCTGTGCCACAGGTCAAATCGCAGAATAATTTTACGCGTATTAAACTAGCGCTAAGATCGCTGGCGTCCGATGCTTCCACCTAGTCCTATTCAGATCTTCGAAGTCAGCGATGCCACATTTTTTAGTCAGAATTCGAAGTAAGGTATTTACAAAAAATATATGGAACCACGTCAGTTTTCTTTAAATTAAGCATTACAAAAATAAGTCTTTTGAGATAAATCAAGTTTTACCGAAATAAACCTTTAACTTATTGTGCAATTTGTGAAAACATTTTTCACGAAGAGCTGCCAGACTAATGACAGACAATTGCTAGAGTTGTCGAGTAATTTTCATTTTTTCGCGCCAATTACTTTTAAATTTTTTCACCTAAACAAAAGCAATCATTGCATAAATAAATTAAATTATTTTATTCAAATTACAAAAAAATTAAAAACCTATTGTACTGCAATTGCTTTCTGCGGAATTCAATTTCGCTTGCGATTTCTGTGGCATCCCTGTATATATTTCGGTCGATATACTATATTACTCAAACTAATCGGACAGTCGTACACTTCGAGATGCTGTCGTCACTAGTGTGGACTGCCGTCCTCAGTAATTATCAGTGTAAGGTGTACGAGTATGTATTTGAAAATTTCCGGACAAACTTTTTGGGAACCTAATCAGGCGGAATTAATTAAAGGCTATTGGGGTATGTATTTAGTTTGTATTTGTCAATATGTCAATATCCAATATTTTACGAATATATGTATGAGGACTTGTTATAGCATAACTGGCGAATGTGGATGTGCGGCACTTGATGCACTAAACAATTTCACGAGGCAAATAAATGACTGAGTTTGCTTTCAAGCCATGCGAACCAAACACATCACAACTGAGTCTTAGTTTTGCGGTTATTGTTGTTGACTAAATTAGTGGGCATCCAAGCGAAATGTACGCTCTCGAGTCGTTAGTCACTACTGAACTCGAAGTTAAATCAGTTAAACTCTAAAAGTTATGACTTCTTTTGAAACAACTTTAATAATGAAATTACTTAACTACACCTTTAATAACAAATCATAAAAAAAAACCTAAAGAGATCTATCTAGTTTCGAAAGCGTATATCAACTCACGAAGCTTCTGATATAAATTTCCCATGTACTTGACTCCCAAAATTTCTCTGATCAATTATGTGACAAAAAAAGTAGACTGAAAAAAATAATCAAATAACACTAGTTTACAAAATCAAAAAAAAATTTTGCTTTTCATGTCTGAGTGCACTTTTCTTATGGATTTTGGCCCACTAAACACGAAAAGCGCACTTAAAAACTTTTTATGGAAGCGTTTTCAAAGTATTCATGTTTTTCCAAATTTTTGAAGTTGCTCTCACATTTTAGAGTATACCACGAGATCTAATTTACCGATGCACAGTGGTTCCTCCCATAGGCCAAAAATAAAAAAGTCCAAGTTAAAATTTGGACTTTAAATGTGTCAACACTGTTTTAGAGTTGGTCTAGCTATTAAACTATATTCTATTTTGTTTTGCTCTATCTGTCCTCTTCAAGAATAGCATCAAAAGAGACAACATAAATTATTTTGGTATTGCAGAGTGAGCAACTTGCAAGTAGAGCTGTCAATAAAAAAATTAAAAACCCATTAAAAACAAAGTTATTGTGCAATGGAAGGGTTTAATTTTATAAATAAAGGTATTATCTATATTTATACAACAAAAAGTATATGTACTTCCTGCTGTGTTTTGTGTAAATCGGTAATGTCTTAAGTACGTTATTTTAGACGTTCTGTGTTTGTCTTTTCTGTGTTTCATTAGAGCTTTCGTTATGGAGCAAAAGTCAGCAATCAAAAAATCTTTTTGTATATTATGAATTAACACTTGAAGATTATGTGATGTTGATTTCAAGTGCCAATAGGCGCCGAGGCTCTTGCTATATACAAAAATGTAACCTAACCTCAACTTTAAAAAAGCACATGTATTTACTATGGCAGCTATAAGATATAGTCATCTGACTTCGACCTAATTTGGTCAGGATGCATGCGGCCATCCCATATGCCTATTCTGTCAGTTTGGTTGAGATATCTCAAACAACAAAAAAGTTGTTCATACTAAGACTTGATTTTCGACTGATTTTTCCTATGGCAGCTATATGATATAGCAGTCCGATTTCAACCAAATTTGGTCAGGATGTATGGGACTATCCCATATGCAAATTCTGAAAGTTTGGTTCAGATGTCTCAAACAACAAAAAAGTTTTTCATACAAACACCTGATTTCAGACCGATAGTTCATATGACAGCTATATGATATGGTGGTCCGATCCGGCTGATTTTTATACATCATCTTACCATAAATTTTTAAAAATTTTCGTTAAGTTTCAAGCCTCTACCTCAACTAGAAGTATTTTTGGCCGCCTTCCCCAAACAACAGGAACCAGTGTTCAGCGGTCGCTCTAGTTTCGACGATTTCTGGGCTCTCTTTTTGCTGGCTTCTCTTTCTGCTGTTATTGGTGCTGAGCCTTAACGTATGTTACTTCGGCTCTGCGAGCAGCGGTCGCTCTAATTTCGACGTTTTCTCGCCTCTCTTTTTGCTGGCTCCCTATTTGCTTTTATTGCTGCTGAGCGAAGCTGTACTCGCAGCTTTCTTAACTTGCGAATAGTAAATATCCCATGTGTGTGTGTGTATTTGTGTTGTACTGGCTCGTGGGCTTTTGTTGTCGCCCACTTTTCTTCTCTCTACCTTAGAGATTATAAGAGCTAGAGCAACCAAATTTGGCACAAAGACTTCTATAAGATCAAGCTTATTTCAAATTTTTGCCACGCCCCTTTCCGCCTCCGCAAATTGCGGAAAGCCACCGCACGCACATTTTTTAAGATATAAGGATTTTTTTTCTTCTTAACGTTAACTACCAATATAAAAAACCTCTTTTCGAGGTAAAAGTCTAGTGACGAAAATATTTGCATGCCCCAAAAAATTCTGACATCGAATTTTGTGACGAATAATATTAAGTTTTACATGTAAATTACTATAAGAAAAATTGTTGGCACTCGGCACATTGCGCTAAAATGTCTCAATACTTCATAGCTAATAAAAATAATTGTTTTGCGCAGTGCCGAATGCCAAAATTTTTTTTTTTAATAATTTTAATTTATATCAGATTTTTTTGGGGCATGAAAAGAGCTAATATCGACTATTATTCGACTACAACATTAATAGTAACCCTAAATATATACCGATCTTGCTGTAATCGCAATTATAAATGTTTGACCTGCAGCAAAAAGAATTCACCACTTGCAAGCAGTATAGTCCCGCATGGCACTGCAAGCAGTGTACACATGTAAATAGAGTAATGTTGAGGTAAAAGGTATATTCAGTTAACAGGTAAAATCTTGCCCAAACGAATTTTCACAGATATGTGTTATATGTCAAAAATTGCCTATAAAATATAAAATATTTTAAAGTGATTTAAAAACGTTATTTTTCTTAATTCGCCAAAGAAATTTTTACCTGTGTACTCTAGAAAAAATATCTTCAAAATATCTTTTCAATGATATTTGGATCATATCTGTTTGCAGATTTTTGATCGGGAACAAGTTCTCAATTACGACTTAATATTTCAAAATTAATTATCTTTTGAACCAGTGGTCGGATTTTGATGATCAAGGTGTCATTCGACGAGAATTTGATAAAAATAGTAAAAAATTAAGATGTCAAAAGACTCCAAAGAGTCCATCGCTGAAATATATTGTGAGGTGTAGAGTGTTTAATTCTTGTTCAAATGATTGTAGTTAAAAAACCCACATTTACCCACTATCGGTGATATTTAATTTTTTAGCAACAAACCTCAAACTTGTCAATGCAGAATTGCTTATGAAGTGAAAAGAAGCGACTGGAAAGAAAGCAAAGGAGTACCCTGTTTTTAATTTTTTCAAAGCTGCCATACCTGAAGTGAAATTGGGAAATCAAAGAGAGCTTTTGGAGCATACAAGCAGAAAATTTTGCTGCCGCTTGAGCAGAATGTGGACTAATTGCAAATTAAATTTAAATCAGTTGCGGAAAGTTCATGGAGATTGGCTTGGTTCCCAAACAGTTCTAAATTTGACCAAGAGCTTAAGTCCAGTGGGCCGACCAACACTGGCACACACTGCTTATAGAATCAGGTCACGCAAAAGGCGCGCTGCAGATCTTGCGAGATCTGAACAAGGCAACGTAGCTTTGCTAATTCATGCAGCAAGCGTGGCTGTGCGAAAGAATCGACAAGACATCCTTGCAAGTGTTTTATTCCTTCTTTCGATAAGTCCGGAAAAAGCGAAACATATGCGCCAAGCATTAATCGCGCCGATCAAAAAGCTTGAAGCTATCTCTCCTAATGAGGCATTAGCTTTGATTTTGGATAAAAATTTCACAAAAGAGCAAAACATCGCTATAAGAGCTCAATCTAAGAGAAACCAATGCGATATATACCCGTTGTATAATATGGTTGCTGAGCAAAAAAAAGAATGCCAGCCAGTTGGTTTTATATTAAGTAAAACAAAAGCAGAAAGTCGCTTCAAAGTCTTTTAGCCAACACAGCTAGTCGACTCGTTGATTTGCATGAAGACGTTGTTGAAAATATTATGCAAGATCAGGGTACGGAGCTTTTATCGGCAGATCTTATTTTAAACTACGGATTTGATGGGAGCTCTGGGCAACCCAACTATAATCAAAGGTCTTTAGCAGGACAACGTTTTGGATTTGACTCAAGTATATTTACTGCAACAGTCACTCCCTACGACTGATAGATGCATCAAAAAATGTATAATGGAACAATCGCACAACACAATCCATTAGATTTTGTAGACCGTTGAAGTTGGAATTCATCAAAGAGAGCAAGGACTGCATTTTAAATGAAGGGAATGAGTAGCCGATGGGAACGCCATTGTGTCAGATTTTTGGAGGGCCTACAACTGCTTCGTCCACCTGACGGTGAATCACTCCAAGAATTTTGTTGATCCAGAGACGCAAGCGCTCACGCAGAATATTGAGCGATTGTGGCACGTTTTGGCAAAAAGAAGGAGCATTACATTGGATACTTGGCGAAGTTCCAATTTTTCAAAGCATACAAAAACCATATGCAAAGGGTTCATGAGCTGTTCATGGCCATTGGGAGACTCTATGACCCTTAAGAGAAGCCCAGATCAATGAAGATGCTCATGCAACCGTGGTTAGTTATATGTGCAAAGTTAGTTGCGCGATTTTTTTAAAATAAAAATTTTCGCTTGCAGCGCGCTCATATCTGCTTGTTCCTGACCTTGCCCTTATATTTTACGATTTTGACGATGCCTATGATTGATGATGACCCTACGCCTTTTCACCTGACTATGCTCTTCACCCAATATTTTTTATGATGCTCAAATCGGTCCATTTCAGAACCACCAGATTTGAAAATTTTCTTTTGGTTTTATTGTTTTTGATATTCACATTTTTGACTTGATTCCATTATAGTGTTATAGCGTTATAGTATTGAAAAACACGCCAATAATTAACAAGTGAAAGAACATGTAGTGTTGGTAAATGTTTAATTTTAATGACAACATGCACAAAGCAAAATTCAATTAAAAAAAAACTAACTAAAACTAAAAAACTAACCTCTAAAAATTGTTTACCAAAATTCATCATACATAAATCGCCCTCTTTTTGGGTTATTTTTTGAGAGTAGTGCCGGTACTGGACTCTTACCAAAAAATAAAATAAAATAAGTTCAAAATGAATGTATGCGCTTTATTTATTTTGTTAGTTATTATGTAAAATTCCAGAAAGATTCCCTAACAAAAATGGACAAAAAACGTTCGGGAATCTTTAGGAAATTTTCGGCTGAGTTTTCTATGGATTCCTTACCGAGGAAACGTTAGGGAATCTCAACGGAAGCTTCCTTTTTCCTCGACCATATAAACTTACCATGTTAAGTTCTCTAGGGATTTTCATACAAACACAAATTCCCTAGTGATAAGGTGACATTCCCTAGTGATTTCCTAGACTTGCCTTGGGTATTCGAACTAAAGGGAGAAAACATGTGTAAGTATGTGTACAAGTGAATATATATACATATGTGTGCTCGTATTGTACGAGCATATTCTTGAGTTGAACCTGCTCTGTCTGTAGTAAAACGAAATTTCATCAGCACTACTTTATTCAATGATAGTTAAATAATAATGGTAATTTATAAACGCAGCCCCGATCGACAGGCGCTCTCTGCGTCGGCGCTGCGAGGCGATCCCCGGACGACTGTCTGCAGTTTTTTTGAAAGACACGCTTGTTGCCTAGCATTGCACTATGGGTAATTTCACGAGTTTGTGAGGCCAAAATGAATATCTCGTAAACTACTCAAGATATTTTGATGCGGTTTTTTTTCTAGTGATATGTATCCTCTTAGAAGTATTCTGGAAAAGTGGGAGTGTCACCACCCCCACCCCCATTTTTTTTTATTTTTATCGGTAACAAGTATGTCTATGATTTCTATTGCAAATAACAAGTTTTGGCTTATATATATTATTAGCAATATAAAGAAAACATACTTGTTAGACGTAGAAGTTGTTAGCCCTCTTAAATGGTAGTGAGCATCAAATTAGAAAAAAAAAAAAATTTGGGGCGGGGTTGATGACACGCCCACTTTTCCAAAATACTTCTAGTAGTATGTATAACACTAGAAAAAAAACCGCATCAAAATATCTTGAGTACTTTCCGAGATCACTGCGGACGGCAGTCCGCGCTAGTGACGAAAGCAGCACGAAGGGTGCGAAGGCGACTAGCATATATACACAGGAAGAATGGAAGATTTGCTATGACTGTCCGATCAGGTCGAGTTATATACCGATCGAAAGGTATTAATTAAACTTACAAGTGTGCATACTAAGACTTTTGAAAACTCACCTGGTTCGTGAGATAAACAGGTGTAAGTGGGAGGGGCAAAATTTACATTATTGGAGCTAATGGGGCCGTTGGAGCCTTTTTGAATTTTCGTTGAATTTTTTACAATTCTCATCAAAAATACGCGTCGAATGACACCTCGATCATCAAAATCGGACAACTGGTTCAAAAAATAATTAATTTTGAAATTTTGAGTCGCCTTCCGAAAATGAGATGAAAAGTCAGTATGTTTGTTTGTTTGTTTGTTTGTTTGTTTGTATCAAAGCGATGATTTAGCTTAAAAGTTTGAATGAGGACTTGTTCCCGCTCAAAAATCTAGAAACGTTTGTTCTACGACTTTTTCGAAAAATCGCTAGTTTAGCGGGAAATCGCTAAAAACCGCTAAAACTAAAAACCCCCATAGTGTCCAAACTATGAAAGCTACAGATATGATCTATATGTCGTTGGAAAGGTACTTTGAAGGGCTCTTAAGCATATGTTCAAACTTTTTTTCTAAAGTACACAGGTAAAAAGCTACAGGTGAAAAAAGGTAATTTTTTCCACATTTTGGCGGTTTTCGAGAAAACGCCGCTAGCGATTTTTTTTTAATTTTGAATATGTTTGAGCTTTTAATATTTCGCGTTTTTTGATACATCATGCATACATTTTTGTTGATTGGTTTGGAAGATATAACCTATTAACTGAATATATACGTTTTACTTTGAATTGGAAAAGGACAGCAGCAACAAAGTGTCATAGCAGCCAGAGTTTGAGAGTGCTGATAAATTTTGCGCTTGGCATGTTGGCATGTGTGTTAGTAAAGAGAAAGAGTGTTGCCAGACAGTTTCTTTTTGATTGTACAAACAATAAACACCGATTGACAACTGTAAAAAAATATTTCAATTGTCAAAACTTCCTATGTCTTATTAAAAAATTTCTGATATCTTATAAAAAAACCTCTTTACGAGGTAAAAGTCTAGTGACGAAAACATTTTCATGCCCCAAAATTTCTGATATCCAATTTTGTGACGAAAAATATTACATTTTACACATGAATTATTAAAAAAAAAATTTTGTCACTGGCTCTGCGCAAAAAAGTACTACTAGTATATACTGGTATTTATTAGTTATGAAAAATTTAGCGCAATGTGTCCAGTGACAAAATTTTTTTTTTAATAATTCATGTGTAAAATGTAATATTTTTCGTCACAAAATTGGATATCAGAAATTTTGGGGCATGAAAATGTTTTCGTCACTAGACTTTTACCTCGTAAAGAGGTTTTTTTATAAGATATTAATTAATGCCAACAAAAACAGGTCAAATTCCCCATACGGCAAGCGAACAAATCGACATTGTAAATTATGAGGTTAGTTTCTAAAAAAATAAATATCACCGATTGCGGGTAAATGCGGGTTTTTTAACTACAATCATTTGAACAAGAATTAAATACTCTACAATACACAATATGTTTCAAGGATGGACTCCGCTGGACTCACTTTAAATACCTTTTTGAAAATGAGACTTAATAAAAAATTTTCGTTTGCTAGACTACTTACATTTTTACATTAATATGGGGACACCAAGATCAATTTCTACATTTGACACTCACAAACACATAATAAAAGCCACACTGATTCGAATTTATCTCAAACATTTTAATAATATTGGCTTATTGTTTACTTATTGGCGCATTTAAATCGCCAACAAAACTTTACAATTTTTAAAGCGCGTGCTTTGCAAATGCAACCCTGTGTTTAACAGCTGATTTCTTCAAAGTGGCGCCATCTATTGAGATTTCTGGTATGCAACATTGAAGAACCATCCTTTGTTAATGCGTTGCACTCAAAAATATTTCAAATTGGCGACTTTCAGAAAATGGGTTTTGGCTCACAAACTCGTGAAATTACCCATAGTGCATTGCTTCGATGCTAATTTCGTTTTCGGCTGCTGCTTTGTCGTACTTTGGCTCTGCGGGCAGCGCACAGTGGTTCCTCCCATAGGCCAAAAATAAAAAAAGTCAAAGTTAAAATTTGGACTTTAAATGTGTCAACACTGTTTTATAATTGGACTAGCTATTAAACTGTATTCTTGTTTTTGTTTTGTTCTAGCTGTCCTCTTCAAGAATAGCATCAAAAGAGACAGCATGATATTATTTTGGTATTGGAGGGTGAGCAACTTGCAAGTAAAGCAGTCAATAAAAAAATTAAAAAAGCAAAGTTACTGTGCGATGGAAGAGATTAATATTATAAATAAAGGTATTAAGTCTATTTATACAACAAAAAGTATATGTACTTCCTGCTGTGTTTTGTGTAAATCGGTATTGTGTTAACTACGTTATTTCGGACTTTCTGTGTTCGACTTTGCTGTGTTTCACTTTGAAGTCCACCTCACGCCTCAATAAATCTTTTTGTATATTATTAATTAACATTTGAAGATTATGTGATGTTGATTTCAAGTGCCAATAGGCGCCGAGGCTCTTGCTATATACAAAAATGTAACCTAACCTCAACTTTAAAAAAGCACATGTATTTCCTTTGGCAGCTATAAGATATAGTCATCTGACTTCGACCTAATTTGGTCAGGATGCATGCGGCCATCCCATATGCCTATTCTGTCAGTTTGGTTCAGTTATCTCAAACAACAAAAAAGTTGTTCATACTAAGACTTGATTTTCGACTGATCGTTCCTATGGCAGCATAATGATATGATATAGCAGTCCGATTTCAACCAAATTTGGTCAGGATGTATGGGACTATCCCATATGCAAATTCTGAAAGTTTGGTTCAGATGTCTCAAACAACAAAAAAGTTTTTCATACAAACACCTGATTTCAGACCGATAGTTCATATGACAGCTATATGATATGGTGGTCCGATCCGGCTGATTTTTATACATCATCTTACTATAAATTTTTAAAAATTTTCGTTAAGTTTCAAGCCTCTACCTCAGCTAGAAGTATTTTTGGCCACCTTCCCCATACAACAGGAACCAGTGTGCGATGTGGTCAAGCACTCAAATTAAAGTTAACTAATCTCTTCACAACTTTCTCTCATATAGCTTTGAGATCGGCATAGTAGTTCAGAAGCTAGCGACTTTTAAAAGTTCCAAAATCCGTTTTTTTTTTTTTTGTGAATTTTGGACCTCGATGGCTCACAAATTGCCCTAGAAAAAATAGATATCGCGAAGATAAGATTAATTTGAAGTGTTTAACGCATGGCCGACACTGTTACGAAGAAAATAGGCTATTGCTTTTGAGAATCTATGGATAAATCGCGGAGTAATACGCATTATAGTGATAGAATTGGTTAAAGATTTTAATGTTTTTTTTATTGCATACTTTTAATAATTGTACATTTTTTTATGGCATACTTTTTGGCTTAAAAAAAATTGTGACTCCTTCTTTGCCTTTTGTTGTATTCATAGTCCGTTTCTAGTATGAGGGACCAAATGTAATCGCCCATCATGGCTGCATCCCAAAAGCCGTTATACCGTCGCTCCATGGCCTTTATTTTTTGGTGAAAACGTTCTCCGTGCTCGTCACTTAAGTCACCCAAATTTCCCGGAAAAAAATACAAGTGTGAGTGGAGGAAGTGAATTTTTAATGACATGTGTACTTCTGCCGATATAAATGTTAAATAAATATCTAATATATGACAATGAACAGCAACAAAGAAACATATTTAAAAAAAAAAGGAATACTTACTCATTGCATTGAAATTCTTTAGTAAATCGTCAACAATATTCTTGTAATATGGATTTTTATTGTTTCCAAGAAAATTGGCAACAACCAGCTTGAAAGAATTCCAGGCTGCAGCTTCAACTGGTGACAAAAGTTTTGAAAAATGCTCGTCTTTCAGTAACTTTTTGATTTCAGGGCCTGCGAAGACGCCTTCTTTAACTTTTGCACTTGACAGGTGCGGAAAAATGTTTTGCAAATGAGCGAACGCTGCGCCGTCTTAATTAAGTTTTTTTTACAAAGTTTTTGATCAGTCCCAATTTTATATGCAGCGGGGGAAGTATTATGTTCTCTCTCCTCATGATAGGATCGTATTTGATATTGGCTTCGCCGACCACGGTGTGCGTGCTGGCCATTTCTTCAATTTATAATGAAGATCATTCGCGCGGCTGGTCCAAGGGCAAAGAAAGCAGCAATTCTTGGTATAGCCTCCTTGTAACCCACACAACATGGCAACAATATTGAGATCAGAGCAAATTTTCCACTCAAAGGTTTTGTAGCTGATGCGTTCTAGCAAATTGACCATAGTGTCGTATGTTTCCTTTGTATTAATAGCATGTGCGATGGGAAAGGATGGTTTTAGATTACCATTGTGCAAGAGAACTGCTTTTAAACTTAACTCCCCTTTAAGTGCCACGCCCACTCTTATTTTCTTCCAAAAAAGATTTTGAGGTATTGAGAATATATAGTTCAAGTTTCAATCCGATATCTCACCTAGTTCAAAAGTTACAGATTTTTGCCACCAGAGTCGGCGAAACGAGCCGCGCGCTGGTTGAAACTTGAACCATATATTCTCAATACCTCAAAGCATTTTTTGAAAGAAAAATAAGAGTGGGCGGGGCACTAAAAAGGGAGTTAATTAACGGTCAAATGCAAATGAATGCCCATTTTTGTAGTTTTATTTTTTCAAACAATTTTTTTTTTAAATGTAAAAAAAATTATAAAAATAAAATTTTTTTTTTACTATATATTTACATTTTTAAACATTTTTAATTTTCTTGAAAGAATGTCAAGAGTAACAAAATATTTTGTATGCACTCGCTTAGGCATCTAAGCGTGTTTAAAATGACAAATTAATACTCAAAGTTTCTCGATAAAAATCGGGAGCTCCAAATTGATTTTAGACCCATGGATTCTTGCGCAAAACTTCTTAGAATTCGTCGTAGATTACGATTTTGACACCGCTTAGTGCACTTTTTTTAGTCCACACAAATTGACCCACTCTAATCAAATTTTGTTTCAGAAAATGTATTATGGTTTTGCTAATTATTGTCAGATTTTAGAAAATAGATACACGCTTAACTCGTGAAAATGTGGTCTTTTAAAAAAAAATACAAGTTTCTAATAAAATAGTGTTCAAAATCATCACCAAAGTCAAAAAATGTAAAAAAAAAATCAGCGATTTTTCGAATAAGTCGTAGAACAAACGTTTCTGGTTTTTTGATATTAACTAGATCCTCATTCACAATTTTAAGCTATTTTAATGATTTGATGCAAACAAACATTTATTTTCGGAAGGCCACTGAAAATTTCAAAATGAATTATCTATTTAACTGTCAAATTTTAATGATAGAGGTGTTATTCGACGCGACTATTTGATAAAAATAATAAAAAATTAATACATTTTACTAAAAAGCTCCAACGCACATGTAAAATGTACTCATTTTTCTGCTTTACTATAACGGGTCT
The DNA here is from genome assembly GCA_963924055.1 of Drosophila limbata. Lineage (NCBI taxonomy): Eukaryota > Metazoa > Arthropoda > Insecta > Diptera > Drosophilidae > Drosophila > Drosophila limbata. The sequence goes on along the minus strand of OZ001351.1, from coordinate 5,346,255 downwards.
CTTTAAGAATAGCTGCAAAAGGCAGAGAGCGAGATTAATATGTCTTTGCTGCGTGAAACACTTGAAAGTGAAGGTGTCACAAAAGTTCAAAATACTTTTTAAAAACAAAGTTCTTGGACAATGGAAAGTTTAAATATTATAAAGAAACTATAATTCGCGAGTTCTTAGCATGTTGTGTTTATTTTATTTTATTGATGTAACATTTCTGCCTATTTTAGTACTAATTCGTGTTTAACCTATAATTTCACTTGGAACTTTAGTTCTGAAGGTAATCGAAAGTAACAATCAAATTAATTTTAAATTATTCCTCAATATAATCAAATTGTTTGTTGTAAAATTCAGCTGCAAATATTAGCCAACCGCTGCGTTCTACCGTTTTGAATTATTTACTTAGGGTCGGGTTGAACCAAATTTGGTAAGGATGTAAAAAACTGCACCAATTACACAATCTGTGAGTTTGGTTAAGATAACATGAGAAACAAAAAGTTTTTCATACTAAGACTTGATTTTTGACCGATCGTTCTTATGGCCGCTATATGATATAGGCTTACGATATGGACAATTTTCTTATTATATATTAAAAATATTTTTCTAGATTTTTGGTATTGATTTCATAACGTAATCACCACTAGAAGTATTTATGGCCGCTCGCTCCATACAAGCTCGACCACTGTGCAACGGTCCCATTTGCTTCAACAGTTTAAATTTTGTCCCTCTCACTTACACCTGTCTATCTTACGAACCAGGTGAGTTTCTAAAAGACTTAGTCGGTATATAACTCGACCTGATCGGACAGTCATAGAAAATTTTATATTCTTCCTGTATATATTGCTAGTCGCCTTTCTGCTTTCGCCGTGCTGCTATCGTCACTAGTGTGGACTGCCGTCCGCCATGATGATGGAGAAAATCATTTATATTCATTTTTTTGATGTGGGTTTTGGCGACCTTCCTTCTTGGATTATAGTTGAGCTTAGTTAGATCGAGGTCTGGCTTGACTGAGTTTTCTGTATGTATGTGCATAGGTCTTGTATTAGAGGTTTGCATGAATAGCAAAAACCATGTTGAATGAGTGGGAATCAGTGTTGCCAGAGTCGCTTTTTTCCCGTCAAATCTGGCTGTTTTCAAAGGTCATTTGCTAGAAAAATTTACAAACTGCGGGCAGCGGGAATTTTGCAGACCTGGCTAAGGTTGCCATTTATTTGTTATCGTTGCTTTGGTCCAACGAAGTGAAGCGCATTTTTAGCAAAGTCAATCTTGTAAAGTCAAAACTGCGAAAAAAACAACACTTGAGAATATTAAGAAATTGGATTAATTGTTCGCTACTTAAAAGAAAAATAATTTATTTTGACTCGAAAAGTGCTTCTACATAAGCTTCTCAATAAATTCCTGCGGATGATAGGAACGGGATTATCAGAAGATAATGAAAATCAAGAGAATCAGGACAACATTGATGAAATTATTTACATCTTATGAATAAAAGATCAGCAGATGCTCAAATGGTTCAGTTTTTTTCTAGGCAACCTAGGAAAATACTGGAATTAATGAATTATGAAACTAGCTTTTTTTATGGCTTTTTTCAATAATTTTTCAGCTTTTTTTCATCGTTCCTCCCGTCAAAAACAGCTTTTTTTTTCAAACAAAAGTTGGCAACACTGGTGGGAATGCGTGAAAATAAGAGTTTACGTTTTGAATGCACTCGAATGTCAAACTGGCTTTTTAATTGTCGTGTGTAAAGAAAACGACCAAAAAACAACAACAAAAACAAAACAGAAACAAGAAAATGCGCGTGCAAAAACAAACAGTCTAGTCTGTTTTTTCTCCGTCCTTTTCTGTTGGCCGATTGCTTCTCCTAAACGAAATGATTGCACAGAACAACATGAGTAATAGAGGTCTGCATGAATTCTCTCAAAATGACAAATGAAGCGTTGAACTCAAAATGAATGAGTGAATATGAATTCGAACATGAAAAGCTTTGACTGAACGAAGAGCTCTTGTGAGACTCAATAGGCAAGGCTTGCGTAGAGATGGGCATGGGCTGTGCCGTGCCCGTGCCCGTGCCGTGCCTATTTAAAAAAATTCCATGTGGGGTCGTGTTGGGCGCCTTATAAAAAATTGCCGTGTTTTACCGTGCCAAAGTCGGTAGGCACGGAGAGCACGGTACAGATTTTGAATTTAAATATGGTAGTATCGATAAGTTGGCGTAGTTTTATCGCTTGTTTGTCAGCTTGAGCTGTAAGATACAACATCGATAGCACGATTGATGCCATTATAATAAAAAAGTGACGCCACGAAGTAGAGATAGGCATGGGCCGTCCCTTGCCTATTTAAAAAAATTTCGTGCTGGGCCGTGTTGGGCTTCAGTTTTTACCAGCCGTGCTTGGGCCATGCCGTCCCTCAAAAAGGAGGCCCATGCCCATCTCTAAGGCAAGCATTCAAACGTAGAGGCTTGAATGTGAATGACAGAGAAATTTAATTTGGTTTGAGTTCATTCGAATTCACCAGAAACATTTTATTTTTAAAAACGTTCTGCAATAATATGATGAACTATGAGCACTTCGTAAAAAGGAAAGAAAATATTTTGCAACTTTTTTTTTTGCAAAATCGGAAAGAAATCTTTATGCATATGCCACCAAGCCATGCTCATTAGCGGCTTGATCTTGTGAGTTAATTTTTTCATCTATCTTTGCGATAAGTTGTAAAAAAAAAGCTAAACTGAAAGCGAGTAATTCGAATTTGTTTGACAATGCCAATGTCATCTATCGTTTTTGCACCTTAGTTCATTCGAACTCATTTTGTATGAATGCCGAACGTTTGGAACAAAACTGTACTCCAATACATACAAATTCAATCGTAGTTTGCCTTGCATTGAACTCATTCAGCATCATTCAGTTGCATTCAATTGGACTCACATTTTGAGTACATTCAAGCAGGTCACTAATGAGTAACTCGAGTGTCATCGGCTTTGCCAAATTGTTCATTCCGTTTTACGCTTTATTTATTCTCACTCATTTTACTGAGTGCCGTATGGAATGAGGCAAGACGCACTCATGTTGATGCTCAATCGTGTCGTTGTGTGCCTCGAACTCACTCAATTCAATTCAATTCGAATCCATTAAATTTGGCGTATGTTGTTAGTGAAGCCATGCAGACCTCTATCTTGCATTATGTCAGTCGTTTTGGTGTTGTAGTCATTAGTCTCTATGGCTACAGTTTTATTTCCTTTGTCTGACTTCATAATTAATATACAGTTGCGGTCAAAATAATAGTAGTGCGTGTAACGTAATTCAAAAAACTCAAAATTAAGGAACTTTTAATGTATCTAAATTTTTTATTCATTTTTTTTAAGGAACGTTGTTATATACTTAATCCATCTGAGAAAACAAAATTAATTAAAAGTTATTATCTTTCAACTTATAATTTTTTTTCTTGTATTAGCCTGAAAAATAGGCGGTCAAAATGATGATAACGATCTTAAACGTACTTTTTTTTGTTTAGAAGATTGGATATGCGAAAGGCACTTAAGATTTAATAAATTTAATATTTGGTTGTGTACCCATTATTATCAATTACCGCCTGACAACGACGTTTCATGGAGTCGACCAGATTTTGGCATCGTTCTGGAGGTATTGCGCTCCAGGCGCTCCTAACTATCTCCCAAAGGTGATTATTGTTTGTTGGTTGATGTTTGTCAACCTCCTTCTTGACTTCGGACCACAAATTCTTAATGGGGTTCAGATCGGGGGACTGCGCGAACCATTCCATCACATCAACTTTATTTGATGTGAACCATTCTTTGGCAGTTTTGCTAGTGTGCTTTGGGTCGTTGTCCTGTTGGAACATCCAAATAAGCGGCATATCATCCGAAGCATACGGCAGCATAATGTTTTGTAGAATTTTCACATATTCGTGCCTATCTATTATAGTTCTGATCCAATGTATGGGTCCGACACCGTAATATGAAAAACACGCCCAAATCATTATGCTCGAATCACCATGTTTGACGGTTTTGCAGGTGAATCTGGGCTGATATTCGGCATTTTGTGGACGCCTTACATACTGTCGAGATCCTCGGCCACCAAACAAAACAAGTTTGGACTCATCCGACCATAATATATTCCTCCATTTCTCAAGGGGCCAATTCAGGTGTTCCTTAGCAAAGCGTAATCGCTTTTGGACATGTATTTATTTTAGTAAGGGAAGTTTTCTCGGGCTTCTTGCTGCCAGATTATTGTTCCGCAAACATCTGCGAATGGTTTCCACACTTTGGTCCATATCTAAGTCCTTTTTTATTAGTGTGGCAGGAGCAAACGGGTCGCGCTTCGAATATCTTACAACTTTCGTCACTAGTCTTTCGGACATAATACGAGGTCTTCCACGCTTTAAATACCAAATACCAAAAAATAAATACCAAATCAAGTGCCTTTCATGCTTAAAATCGTTTTTTTATACCCGTTTCTTATAAAAATAAGTAAAAGGGGATATTGTATTCGTTGCAATGTATGTAACAGGGAGAAGGAAGCATCTCCGACCCTATAAAGTATATATATTCTTGATCAGCATCAACAGCCGAGTCGATATAGCCATGTCCGTCTGTCCGTCCGTCTGTCCGTCCGTGTGAGCGCCTAGATCTCAGAGACTATAAGAGCTAGAGCAACCAAATTTGGCACACAGATTTCTATAAACCCCACGCAGGTCAAGTTTGTTTCAAAATTTTGCCACGCCCCTTTCCGCCTCCGTAAATCCACCACACGCACAGTTTTTAAGATATTAGGTTTTTTTAAACGGTGAACGTTAGCTATTGTTTTTACCTATCATTCTACTAAATCCCAACAAGATCGGACAAACAGAAAGGTGGTACTGGCTGATTAAAGCTTTTAAGCAATAAAAGTGCCTAAAAGCATGCAATAAAAAAAAAAGTTTAATTTATTTAGGTAAGTAACGGGTATCCTATAGTCGGGAGCTCGACTATAGCCTTTCCCACTTGTTTTTTTACTTTTGATGGTGTAAAATGCATTCACTACTATTATTTTGACCGGATCAAATTTGGCGTGGATCACGAAATTGCAGTAAAACTCAAAAATGGAAGAAGCTTTTGAGTCCTAACGGTGGATTTCCATAAATACTCTCCCAACACTATGATCTGGCAACGTCAGAAAACAAAAGCTCGGATGTGCATACGAAATATCAAAGCTTACATTTTTTGTCAGGTGGCACTACTATCATTTTGACCGCAGCTGTATGTCTGTTTTTGTTTGGGAATTCACGTGTCTGCTCCACTGTATCTAGAATTGAAAGGTACATAGTGTTTTGTTTGTATGTTCTATTGTAGTCTTTTAATAAGAAAGAGAACTGTGTACGTACGGTTTCTTTTTGCTCTTGGTTTTTGAAAGTCTGCACCAGTTCTTCGCAGTCCGCAAAGTACTTAAGCAGAGGAAATTCTCTTTATTTAACCTTTAACAAGTAAAGCTTGTACTGTGAGGAACATAATTGTTCCCCACAAACATGATTTCAGCGACGCCCATGGAATGCGCCGTTAAATACAAAACGAAAACAGCATAACAGAAGATACCAAGCAAACATCGTTGTGAGAGCAGGTACCGCTAACTCAACGCCGATTGAGTAAGCGTCGCAGCGGCGTCGGCAGCTCAGACGACAGTTGGCAGCTATAAAAGCGCAGCCAACTGCTGACTCGAGTGTCAGTCAGTAGGGGCCAGCACTTCTTGCAGTAACAAGAAGAGAGCAACAATTCTTGATGTCCCAAGAGTGAAGTAGCAAGGTTCAACAGTCTTTGCAATAACAAGGATCGATAGTCCTTGCAGTAACAAGGACTCCCTCAGCAATCCTTGCAGTATCACTGCGGACGGCAGTCCGCGCTAGTGACGAAAGCAGCACGAAGGGTGCGAAGGCGACTAGCATATATACACAGGAAGAATGGAAAATTTGCTATGACCGTCCGATCGGGTCGAGTTATATACCGATCGAAAGGTATCAATCTAACTTAAAAATGTGCATACTAAGACTTTTGGAAACTCACCTGGTTCGTGAGATAAACAGGTGTAAGTGGGAGGGAAAAAATTTAAATGATTGGGGCAAGTGGGGCCGTTGGGGCCTTTTTGATTTTTTTTGGAATTTTTTACTATTCTAATCAAAAATACGCGTCGAATGACACCTCGATCATCGAAATCCGATTACTGGTTCAAAAAATAATTAATTTTGAAATTCTTAGTCGGCTTTCGAAAATGAGATGAAAAGTCAGTATGTCTGTTTGTTTGTTTGTTTGTTTGTTTGTTAGTATCAAAGCGATGATTTAGCTAAAATGTTTGAATGAGGACTTGTTCCCGCTCAAAAATATAGAAACGTTTGTTCTACGACTTTTTCGAAAAATAGCTAATTTAGCGGGAAATCGCTAAAAACCGCTAAAGTTAAAACCCTCATAGCATCCATACTATAGAAGCTACAGATATGATCTATATATCGATTAAAAGGTATTTTGAAGGGCTTTTAGGCATACCTTCAAAGTTTTTTTTTTAAGAAAAAAGGTAAACAGCTACGGGTGAAATAATTTTTATTTTTCCATTTAAGAAAAATCTACAAAAGAAATCACTTTTAAATATGTAGTATGTTGTAGTCAATTCAATTCCGCGTCTTTTGACATATAACACCTATCTCTCAAAATTCGTTTGGGCAAGATATTACTTGTTAATTGAATATACCTTTTACCTTTACACTACTGCATGTATACTACTGCATGTACACTACTTGCACTGCTTGCAGTGCATGTGGAAAGATACTGCTTGCTAGTGGTGAATTCTTTTTGCGGCAGATGAAACATTTTGTAATTCCAATTACAGCAAGATCGAAATATATTTATAAATATATATAATATTGAAACGTCTCTGATTGAATGTGTTTTTAATTCTCTTAATTATATAATTATTGAATTGTTTAAAAAAATATTGCAATTGTCAAAATTTCCGATGTCTTATTAAAAAATTTCTGATATCTTATAAAAAAACCTCTTTACGAGGTAAAAGTCTAGTGCCGAAAACATTTTCATGCCCCAAAATTTCTGATATCCAATTTTGTGACGAAAAATATTAAATTTTACACATGAATTAATAAAAAATAAAATTTTTGTCACTGGGCACATTGCGCTAAATTTTTCATACCTAATAAATAGTACTTTTTTGCGCATTGCCAGTGACAAAAGTTTTATTTTTTATTAATTCATGTGTAAAATTTAATATTTTTCGTCACAAAATTGGATATCAGAAATTTTGGGGCATGAAAATGTTTTCGGCACTAGACTTTTACCTCGTAAAGAAGTTTTTTTATAAGATCAAGGATCACGCCTCAGTCCTAACTGTAGTGAGGATCAACTCAGCAGTCCTTGCAGTAACAAGGACTCTCTCAGTATCCTTGGAGTACCAAGGATCAAGCCAACCCATCCTGGTAGTAGCAAGGACATCTACAGCAATTCTAGCAGTATCCAGGATCTCGCATCGATCCTTGTGGTGACAAGGATCCCCGCATCAATCCTTGCAGTAACAAGTATCCTTAGGACCCCCCGCCAAATTCCGAAGGACGACAACCAGGACCCCCGGGACGAGCGGCGCAGAAACCAACATTACATATTTCTATTTTATAATAACTGAAGTTTAAAGAGTCGACCAGGAGCCGCCAATAAATCCATATAAACGAATTTATCTGACTTCTTATTTATTAGCATAGCCGACCGAGTTAGCCCGGCCTAAAGGACCGTTACAGTACGTTTTGCGAAAATGTTGTCTTCGTATTGTTAACGAACCAATCTTTGTTCATTTCTTGTGTAAAGATCTCATTTCGTTCGTTTCTAAGTTTTTCCTAATTCTTTAATTGCCTTTTCTTTGATAGTTGTTGTTAGCCTGTTGGAACTCTTGTTGGTTAACAGATGTTTTATTATTGTATTAGTTGTTTTAAACTGTTCGTGTTGTTGTTTTAATAAGCAGTGTTTGTGTTCGATTATTAGATTTAGTATTCTTGTGTGAATAACAAATGTATGTCTGGACTGGGCTTTCTATTTTGATGTTGGTAAGTAGCTGTTTGTTTCTTGTAAATAACTATAATATTTACATTTATTGTTTTTGAGACCAGTGTTGGCCGAAATTCAGCATATTAACAAAAGCTTTCAAAGCTTTCAAGTCTCTAAATCCCACAAAGCTCTCGGGTGATTTAATTTTTATACCCTGTGCCCATTGAAAATGGTCAAAAAGGGTATATTAGATATGTGTGATGTATGTAACAGGCAGAAGGAAGCATCTCCGACCCAAAAAAATATGTATATTCTTGATCAGCATAAAATGCCGAGTCGATTGAGCCATGTCCGTCTGTCCGTCCGTTCGTCTGTTTAAACGCGTCGATCTCAGAGACTACAACAGCTAGAGACTTCAAACTTTGTATGTAGGTTCCTGGATACCGGCTGCAGATCAAGCTTGTTTTTAAATTTGTATCGGATCCCAATATCATATAGCTGCCATAGGAACGATCAGTCAAAAATCAAGTCTTAGCATGAAAATATTTTTTGTTGTTTAAGATATATCAACCAATCTGATAGAATATGTATAAGGGATGGTCCTAGGCATCCTGACAAAATTTGGTTAAAATCTGACTGCTATAATATAGTTCGTGCGGCGTTAAATATTTGTTTTCTATGTCTACATACATATTACTAATTTTATTATAACCAATATTATATTTAATGGAGACTGGCACACAGTATATCTAACTTTCGAGAAAACTTTTAATACTGCATAACTATGTACATATAGTATGTTTTTATTCTTAAATAAAGTTTAAATTTGAAGACCTGTCCTGTATTTAGTCAGATTTTAAGGTTTTTTGTATTTTTTTTTTGCAGGGATCGCCACTTATAATTTGTGTGTATAAAAATGATGAGTTATGTTAAAAGCCATTTTTGGATTCTTTTTCATTAAAATTGGCAATTACACTAAATGTTGACTCAAGAATTAAAATTATGAAATAATAATTAAATTTAAATTTTAATAAGTCATATTTTACACTTTTATAATACAAATTATTTGCCAACTTTTATTTTAAACGATGAAAATAAAAGTTATTTTTTAATTTTTAACTTAAATGTTAAAAATAAAAATAGATTTTAAATTTGAGCCAAGTTGTATATTGCAAAGTTGACATATACATACACTCACTCGCATATCTCTGCGTACACCGCAAAAAAATTTCAAAATTAGGCTTTAATCGAAAATTGTTCGGTCATTTATGCATATATTTAACCCATTCTTTTTTTAAATGTAAATCTAATTTATTGTCTTCAATGACGTATTTTTTTTAGAAAAAATTAACAATGTTTTATAATTCATTTTTAATTTTAAACTTAAGACTACGAAAAAATGTACACGCAAAAGTCTGCGTACAGTTTACTTAAAAGTTGACCCTTTTTAGTAGCTCGTGGGGTATCCTTTTCTTTGCAAAACCTCCGCATGGCGTCTCGGCATGGAATCAACGAGTTTTTTTGTCTCCTCTGCAGTTATTTTTCCCCATTCCTCCACAATTACAGCATTTAGCATTTTTTTTTCGATGTAATGGTGTGTTTTCGGATTTTTCTCTCAAGAAGATCCCACAAGTCTCAATAGGGTTGAGATCAGGACTCTGGGGAGGTGTTCGCAGCTGATTTTTGACATTATACAGCAGCCAAAGCTTTGTATTATGTGCCGTGTGCTTTGGGTCGTTATCTTGCTGGAACCAATATTCATTTTCCAGCCCCAAAATCTCAGCACTTTGCTTCAAATTGCTTTTTATAATGTTGATATAGGCTGCTTGATCCATGATGGACTCTATAAATGTCAATTTTCCCAATCCGCTTGCTGCCATACACCCCCACACCATTATTCCGCTTTCTCCGTGTTTTACCGTGGCAACTTAGTTTTCTTTATTTAATGCTTCTCCGCTTTTCCTCCATACCAAAACTTTTCCCTTGATTCCGAATATGCAGAATTTACTTTCTTCGGAAAATATAACCTTATTCCAAAAGTTTGGCGGCTTGGAAATGTACTCATTGGCAAAAGTTAAGCGCTTTTGCTTATTGACTTCTGAAATCAGAGGTTTTTTGCGGGCGACTCTACTATGGTAGTCAGCCTTTTTTATGACACGGCGTACAGTTTCATCGGAAACTGTTTTGGAAAAACGATCCTCAATCTGAAGTTGTGCCTGAATAGCTGTCATCCTGGGATTAAGCCAAATAGACTTAATAATAGACTTCTGCTCGCTGTTCGTTAGCAAAGGCAGACGGCCAGAACGAGCCTTTGATATGATGCTGCCAGTCGAGTTGTAATTATTTATAACTTTTTGGATGGAGGAGTGAGCTCTACCAACTAGAGCACCAATTTCTCTATAAGATTTTTCATCCAAGAAAAATTTTTATAATAAGTTTTCGCTCCTCAACAGAAATTTCTTTGCCTTTTTGTACCATGTTGCAATACTCCGGAATGTGATGCAAAATTTTAATTGCAACTGCGCAATACTTATGCTTAGACAATGTAAAGAAGATCGACGCCAAAAAACATAACGGTAATCGCAAAATCTTGCATTCCACGCAGCTTCAAACAGCTGTACGCAGACTTTTGCGTGTACATATTTTCGTAGTCTTAAGTTTAAAATTAAAAATGAATTATAAAACATTGTTAATTTTTTCTAAAAAAAATACGTCATTGAAGACAATAAATTAGATTTACGTTTAAAAAAAGAATGGGTTAAATATATGCATAAACGACCGAACAATTTTCGATTAAAGCTTAATTTTGAAATTTTTTTGCGGTGTACGCAGAGCTATGCGAGTGAGTGTACATGTAAATGATCTTAATCTCAATACCTTTCCGTTGGTATGTCTTGTGAGTATTAGAACTATGAGTAAGTTAATATCAAATTTATTAAAATTCGAGAAAATCAATTGATGTTACAATAATGCCCACGCAAGTGTTGTGATTGCCTAAGTTTTTTTCGTGCTTCACGGTTTGTCTTTGCCCTTAAGGTTGTGTCGAGTGGCCGCGCATGGCAAGTGGCACTCAATTGACATTCCGTCGTAATTGTGTCAATTGAACGCATTGCCACTTTGTGGCAAGCTCTATAGTCAGCTTGGGAGGCTTTGTTAGTATGTCAAAATGGTCCGTTTTGTAATGAAGTGGCATTGAGTGGCTCAACACTTAGTTTGTGGATTGAATAACTTAAAATTGCATGGCAGCACAAAATGCACTCAATTGGACACCTCAACTTTAACCCATCGAAAGATGAATCAGAATTTGTAATGACAGCATTTGAGTGTGCCAATTGCGGTTAAATCTATCTATGTGTGTGTTAGAGGTCTGCATGAATGCATTCAAAGGGCAAAATGGGTATACTTTTTATTGAACAGTTTTGAAATGAATGTCAGTTAATGTTGTTCTAGTTCCTGTATTGACAGTGAGTATGAGTACATTATATACGTTGTACAGTAAATAATGAGTACAGTACATTCACTGAGTTATTATAGAGTGTATCAAATAATCAAATTTATACATTTACTAGAGGGCTCCGACCCCTGCTCGCTTCGCTCGCAACATTGTCTTTAGTTGCCCGGTTTAACAAACTTATATAATACGAGGGAGCTCCGCTCCCTGCTCGCTTCGCTCGCAACATTGTCTTTTGTTGTCCGGTTTAAGAAATTTACATAATATCCGTCCCCTGCTCGCTTCGCTCACCAACATTTTATTTAGTTGCCCGTTTTAACAAATTTACATAATAATTCTTTAAAAAAAACGGAAATATTTAGCTTCTGCTGCCTTAATTTTTAGACCCCGTACTTTAAAAAAGTAAAGGGGTCTATAAACTTTGTCACAAAAAAAAGAAAATGCGTAACAGGCAGAAGGAGGCGTGGCAGACCCCATAAAGTATATATATTCTTAATCAGCATCAACAGCCGAGTCAATATAGCCATGTCCGTCTGTCCGTCTGTAAGAGCGCCTAGATCTCAGAGACTATAAGAGCTAGAGACTCCAAACTTGGTATGTAGGTTCGTCTATATTGCAAGCAGATCGAGTTTGCTTTGGATTTTGGATCGGACCACTAAATCATATAGCTCCCATAGGAACAATCAGTTGAAAATCAAGTCTTAGTATGGAAAACTTTTTTGCTGTTTGAGATATTTCAACCAAACTGAAAGAATATGCATATGAGATGGTTCCATGCATACTGACCAAATTTGATTGAAATCTGACTACTACATCATATAGCTGGCATAGGAAGGATCAGTAGAAAATCAAGTCTTAGTATTAAAAACTTTTTTGTGTTTTGAGATATCTCAACCAAACTGACAGAATATGCATGTATAATGGTCCCATACATCCTGACCAAATTTGATTGGAATCGGACCACTATATCATATAGCTGCCATAGGAACGATCAGTCAAAAATCAAGTCTTAGTATGAAAAACTTTTGTTCCATAGTAAGTACGGGGTCTCCGACAGTCGAGTATGCTCGACTGTAGCACCGTTCACCAGTTTTTATTATACACTTAATAAATGCATTAATCAATAGTAGAAGCAAAAAATTTACAATTCATTTCCTAATTTTCGTGATATTCTACCTGTAAGCAGACCAATTACCAGAAAACGGTGTAAAAATAAAGTTTTTTTTGAATCAAAATTTTTTTATATTTTTTTGGTAATAATTTTAAAATATAAACACCTTAAAAACTAAACAAAAAAAATCAAAAATTTTAAAAATATTTTTTTTTAGAGCCATAAAATTAATTTTTCCACAAATTTCAACTTTGATAGCCCATATAGTAAGTAAGCATCTAGGGGGTGTGACACTTTTCTTCAACACTTTCTTCATAGTTTAAAGAGTTATCTATCATATGGGCCAATCCGAAAATTTTTAAACCAAGAGCGAAAACTTAAAGCTGTCAAAAAAGTGCATGTTTTTTAATAATTGCTGTTTTATCCTATAATAGAATACATTTTCAGGCTTCAAATTACAAAATCAAAAAGGTTTAACGGTGGTTTTGTTGTTCATGGCCGAGCCTAATCAATTAACTAATCTTTTTGCCTCTTAATTTTAATAATTCTTGTAAAAAAAAGGGTATTTTCAATGGCCAAAAAAGTTGGCAAAGCGGCCGTCTGAGTGTTTAACGCTTAGCTCATCTTAAACTTTGTTTTGTTCTCTTTTATTTACGATAAAATCTATATCGAAAAAATATTCAATATGTATTAATAATTTGAAAAAAAGTTTGTGTGTAAAAAGTGTAACGTCCGCAACGTAACGTCCGCAACAGACAAAAATTAAGATTTTTAATTAACAAGACAACTTATCTTAATTTTTGATGCATTTTTTGTATTTGGATATTTTCTTTTTATTATGCAAAATTACGTGCAAATGCACGTTAACCTCAAATCGACTTCCATTCTTTGTAACGGCCGCAACGGAACTTTCCCCAAGCCTAATTTTTGTTCAAAAACAGTAAGGCTTTTTTCTTAAAATAGGTTTAAGAGTACTCACATTGAAATGCATTATCCTGCAAATTTCATTAAGATTCACCAATCTGAACGCGAGCTATATCAGTTTAAACATGAAAATTTGCGTGCAAATGTAACGTCCGCAACTCAGGATTAGCCCATATTGTTCAATTATCTTAATCGGTTCAAAAGTTAAAAATTTTGCAAAGCAAAATGAGCAATTGCCCCACTATGCGCCGCGGCGCCACTGTGAGTCGGAAGCTTATCTTCATTCAGTAGCAAGTGCAAGTTCCACTGCAGCTAAAATTTAAAATAGCAAATCTCTAAATTGTACCAAATTATAATGCTTAATAACAATACGATGAACGTTCTGCAAAGAATGATAATGACATGGACGTGTCCGGCCGAAGAACTGGAGGTCATTCTATTGAAATCCTTTAGAGGACAACAATGACTGCGGTGCGATGGGTGGATGCCGATGCAGTAACATTGCATTGTTGTGTCTATCTGTCTGTGGTCGAAGCAGGGTGTCGCTAACGCTGTTGGCTTTAGGCTTTTTGAATGTAAGTAATGCCTAACGATTCACCCAGCCACAGACACAGTACAAGTAATCATCTACTCACACCCGACCAGCAACACCGGTGGCCGCCCGGTACAGGAAACGCACAGCGCCATAATAGTTACAACTATGGTCTCCCAGCACAATGGAACGGAAGTGAAGCTCGACGAGCAGTCAACGGATTGGAATTCGTTGCTGTAATCACGAGGGCTATCTGGCAAAAGCTCACTGGCATTATCAACACCAAGCCCATCAAGGACGACGACTAAAATTGTGCAGTTGTTTTACAATAGACAATTGGTATAAAGTGATTGATCTCGCTGCCATGACAACAATGAGAAGTGGACAGGCAGCCAAATCAGCCTGTCATTAATAGCTCCCGCAGGGACATTCATTTAATAACTGATTGTATATTCATGGCACATTATTCATACGACAATTAGACATATGACAATCTAAATAATTTGCATGACAAAAAACACTTGGGGTCATCAACATATGCTGCCATTTTGTACGTTTCTCTTCCTTTCGTGTTTCGGACTGTCGACTAGTAAATAGTTGAAGCTTATGCGGATATGATAAACACAGGGGTGCAGCTACACATTTCGTGGCCCGGGTCAAAAATTGTTAGGTAACCTATTTTATTTATTTATTTGATTCCTAGCAAGACAAAACTTATAAATTAAGGCGTTAGTCATATTAAAAATTTAGGATTACAAACAGGAATAATAACTTAACTTTAAAATTTCAAAAAAAGGAACAAGAAATATAATCAGAATGAGTCTTACTTATAGTTCTTATTATCACTGCGGACGGCAGTTCGCGCTAGTGACGAAAGCAGTACGAAGAGTGCGAAAGGCGACTAGCATACATACTAGGGTGTCCCTTATTTTTTCAAAGTCATTATTTTTAAACGCATACGGGCTAGATCTGTTCATTTGGTCCTAAAGCACTTGGAATAAAAGTTTTAGCTCAATCGGAGTATGATAACCCGTGCCGACTTGGATCGGAAAATTTAAAAATTTTTTATTTCTTGGTTTTGTTCATTTGGTCCTAAAGTACTCGAAAATAAATTTTCACCTTAATCGAAGTACGATAACACACTCAAAATTGCTTCGAAACATGAAAAAACATCGAAAAATGTATAATCAGTGTTAAAACACTGTTCTTTCTTAATAATAATCTATTCAAGAGGTCTGTGTTTGTGGCAGATCGCGAGATTTGCTGATATCTGTATTTTTTAATATCTTTATTTTTAGCCCCTGCAGTTTCCTCAGAGAGCTCTCCAATCGACACTAATGCCCTTGCTATTACCTCAGGACCGTGCATTAATATTTTATGCACCGAAGCTGGCATATAGTACCATGGATAAGTTTCCACAAGTCCTCTTGCTGTCTCCAGTGCATAGTCCCTGAATTTGTCGACATTTAAGTTGTAGCCAGAATTGAAAGCCTGCAACACGGTGGCGCATCTATCAATTAAATTTTCATCAAGACCTGTAATTTTTGCTGCCAATCTAGGATGTTTAAAAAATTTACGGGCTGTGTTTCCATCATTTGATGTACCACTACCGCCAAACTTTGGTCTGTCTACCAGAAGTCCCATTTTCCTTCGAAACTCACTTTAAAGCTTTCGTTTTCGTACCAATAGATCCTGTTTATGTGTTGGAGACCTGATTTGCCACAACTTTATCTCCAAACGATAGGATACATGAAGGAAATACTCAAAAAATCGAATATATGCATGTAGAGGAGATAAGCCAAATTCATATCGACATTCGTGAACTTCTTTTTTCAGACAGTTATCTATATTATTCATTTCTGTCGGCTTCGCTCCGCATATATAACACTACGTTGAAGACGTTCCACTCAATGCATTGCAAACTTTACCGTCCACCATCGTGAGTTGGAGACTGTGCTCTATGCTGATTTTTTTTGGTTTAAAAATTTCTGTCTCCCGTAAATAGAGTATTTTTTGTTTTATATACATCTCTTCTGCAACGGACAACTGGGTAGATTCCTTTTTAAACTTAAACCTTATTGGTCTACAAAAGCGGGTTGATGATGGCCTAGGGTTTTCCATACAATTATCGGACTTTGGGACCTAGGTAGAAGTTGTAAGGGAACATAAGATGTGACAAATAAAGAATTGTCTTCCAAATTATTATTCGCAAACTTCTGCTTATATTCACTATGTCCAGTGCTGCCTCACAGAATCATCTTTGATTTGATTGAAAACATCCATCTGAAGATTGATACGTGACGCTGTATGATCAAAAAAATTTTGTAGTTAAATTTTAGCGAGTGATTCGTTTACACTAATTTGACTTGGATAACTGTGTGTTTTAGCTTGCAGAATATTATAGTAACTGGGTAAAAAATTAAATGATATTTTGGAGTTTATAAAACGTCTAATCTGTAAGTATTGGTTTTTCGTTAAATTCGCATCCATCAACAACTTCATAAACATTTGCTTTAGGTGATGTTTGATTTGCCTTTTGGGAGGCATTCCGTGAAGCTTTTGCAGCGGATTCATCTATTTCAGCTATTGCGGCTATTGTCGTTGCTTTGCTTTGTTCTTGCTGAAGATTCGTTGAAATCTGTTTTTATCCTCACTCAACTTTTCCGGTTTTTCCAATACGTTGACGCTCTTCGCTATCTCAAGCCAATCCGAATGCCTCTTCAAAACAATAATCTTTCTACGCTTGCAGTGTTGCCACATTTTGCATATTTTTCTACAAACAGCATCGGCACAAGCTAATAACTCCTCTTTGTCTGGAACATATCCTTTGTTTTCCAACTCCAGATGTATTGACTCAACAACAAGTCGAGCTTTTTCAGCATTAGTGCCCTTTTGAGAGCACCACGCTTGGAAAAAGAACGTGTGCGGGATAGTACACTGAAAAGAAAGGCCTATACAAATTTAAATGAACCAAAAGTAACGATTTCCATTTTGCTTTAAGGTTATTGGCGTTTATTTTAAATGCGTTTTTAATGTGTAAGGATTGGGCTTACTCTCTGCAAAATAACAACACACTGAATTGTCAAGCACGTGGCTTAACTTTAAGGAACTTTTTTGCATAGAGCGAATGGTCACACTGAAAAAATACGTTTGTTTCTACACTCAGAAAAAAAACAAGCACATCTGTGCACAAATCAAAACAATCTGTGCATGAAAGTAGCGTAAACAGGATTTTTCTTACTTCATGAACGCTTGGTCGTGAGATTTCATGAACACTTGGGTGTTCTCAATTTATACCCATATATTCCACTTAAGGACCGGATTGGTTTTTATATAGAATATATCACTTATAATTTAACCGTTTAACAGTAAATTAATGTTTTAGTATATTATTAAATTGGCTACATATTTAATTTTCTCAATGATCAATGATAACAAAGAAAATTGAATAAACAAATAATTGCAGTAGAGCTTAAAACGATTATAATTACATGATTATAATAATCTAAGAGTTTTCGTCTCTTGTAAAATGTATTGTACTTTTCACTATTTTTTAAATATACTCACAGCCGATAGAAATATCCTTTTTGACACACAGCAAAAGCAATGATATCCATACAATTGTAAAATTGAAGTCGTCTCACAGTGCACATTGGGCCAGAATCCCTTTTTTTTGGCATAAAGTCTAATTGTAAAGCTAGAAACTTGAAACTTTGCATGAACTTTAGTTAAACTAATTTAGAATTTATAATTTTTTTTTTTAGATTTGGACCACGCCTTCATCTCCCCCTCCCCATTAGACTATGAGAAATATGTGTAAAATCTATATATATAAAACTCTTTGTCCTGACTCACTGACTGACTCACTGACTGACTCACTGAGAATCAACGTGCAGCCCAAACGGTAAAAGATAGAGAGCTGAAATTTGCACACAACATAGATGAGATAATTTCATCGTGCAATAAGACGGCGTTTTGCGAAATTCCACCTGTAAGAGGGTCAAAATCAAGGTCAAAGGTCACGGAATTGCTGAGTATGAAAAACTTTTATGTTTCTTAAGATATCTCAACCAAACTCACAGATTATATGTTTGGTACTGTCTCTTACATTCTGACCAAATTTGGTCAAAGTGGAATGACTATATCTTATAGCTGCCATAGGAACAATCCGATGAAAAACACCTTTAGTATGAAAAACTTTTTTTTTTCTTAAGATATCTCAACCAAACTCACAGATTACATGTTTGGTACTGTCTCTTACATTCTGACCAAATTTGGTCGAAGTGGAATGACTATATCTTATAGCTGCCATAGGAACAATCTGATGAAAAACACCTTTAGTATGAAAAACTTATTTGTTTCTTAAGATATCTCAACCAAACTCGCAGATTGTATGATTGGGGATGTCTTTTACATTCTGACCAAATTTGGTCAAAGTCGGATGACTATATCATATAGCTGCGAGCAGTGGGCGTTGCCCCCTAGTATTTTTATAAAATCCTTATGTAAAGATGGGGACTTGAAATTTGGCATGAATCTTAGTTAGGCTGAAGTCGAATTTATAATTTTTTTTTATTTTTGGTTGGACCTTGTCTTTACCCCCTCTCTTTTTTCCTACTCATTGAAAAAGTAAAAAAAAAATTATAAACTTAAATATAGAGGAATATATTTCATTCTTTGCATGTTTACTAATTTACAATTTTTTTAGTTTTTTAATTTGACCATGTTTTAACCCCCCTCCCTATCTGACAACGGTAAAAAGTCAGATTTTCTAGCAAAAATGCCCGGTTTCAACATGTGTTTTTAAAGAGAATGCGCAAAACTGTGCAAAAAGTGTAAATGACAAATTCAAAATCATAGTAAAGAGTTAACATTCGCATAATTACTTTTTGGCAGAAAGTGGCAGAAATTAGGTTTTTACTCCACGGTACACGAGCGCTTCGGTAAGTTTTCTTCTGAAATAAGACATAACATAGACGATCCACAACTAAAACATTGAACACATATTTCGAATAACTTAACACTAATTATATTTGGTATATGTTGACCTTTATTTTCCATATTTTCAACAAAGATTTGGATAAATGGTCTTTTCACAGCCGAAGCGCAAAGTTGAGTAAAAGCTTCCAGCCAATTTCGGCTGGAAGTAACCTGACAAAACATCTGACTTTGCTAGCTCGCAAAAAATACAA
The DNA here is from genome assembly GCA_963924055.1 of Drosophila limbata. Lineage (NCBI taxonomy): Eukaryota > Metazoa > Arthropoda > Insecta > Diptera > Drosophilidae > Drosophila > Drosophila limbata. The sequence continues at coordinate 5,327,034 of OZ001351.1, read as the reverse complement.
CGTAGCCACCTAAAATTTTTTTTTTCATTGATTCGATATACCTCATGTAAGCTCTTTTAAAATATTAAGTCAAATTCAAGATATATTTGAAAAAAATTTTCGACTTTATGCCAAAAAAAAGGGATTCTGGCCCAATGTGCAGTGTAAGATTTTGCCAATCTAGGGGGACTTAATTCAATAGCAGTCGTAATTTTAAAGCTATCGACTTGAAATTTGGAGTGAATGTTCGAATATTCCCAGAGAAATATTTGGACTAAAATTTAAAGTGGGCGCGGCACTTTAAAGGGCGTAAAATTTGGAATAACCAAAAAAATGTCATTTTTTTAACACACAAATCACCATAAAAAAAAATAAAAAAATTTATCAAAAAGTGTCAGGTTAGTATTTTTTGTTTTTACTTAAGCCAACTAAAAAATATTTTTTTAAAATTAATAATGAAAAAAAAATTGTTTTTATTTTAAAATTGACTATTTTCGTTATATGTTCATGATTTTGCATGTAACTTAAAAACTATTGGCCGAAAAAAGTAAAAAAGATAATTAATTTATTGAAAGAAAAAAGCGATTTTCATATTTTTCACTATTTTTTTCAAATAAAAAAAAAATCAACTTAAAGTTGATAAAGTTGATTAGATGAAATAACTTTTTGCAAATTTAGTCAGAATCTGAATTTGAATCACAACTTTCATCAATAGATTGATCATGAGATAAAAATTTGACGGTTTGAGGTTGAATACGGGACATCAATCTTACAATCAACGTATTTTATTGTGCCCTGAAGCCAACTTGCATTATTGGTCATAAATCTGGATTTACCTCTCCTAGATTCACTCCACATCAACTTAAACTCATGACACTTGTTTGTTAAGTACAACTTTAACTTCATATAATCAATACCATTGCCAAAAATCATTGCTGCGCGCTCTAGAAGTGAGTTAAGCTTAACGGTTCTTATGGTGCTTGACCAAACCTCGGAAAAACTATGCGCATGTTATTGCACTCATTGCTAAATTGAAGTCCTTTGGGCAAAATATGGGCAAAATTTTATTTCTGATCCTGATTCAGAAAGATTTTTTACAAACGATGTATGTTCTGGTTGATTTGAATGTGATTGAATGTTGTTAGTTTTTTTCCATCAAAAATAGAATATTGTTAAAAATTTACTTACTTTTTGGCGCTTATTTGCAACAAATAATACAAATTTTCAAGGCCACTTATAAAGAACCTTTATATTGTCAAAAATCAATTATGTTCCAAAAAATAAAGAAAAAATACAAATTGACTGCTCACAGTGACCAAAGGATCTAATTGAAAGACTAAACTTTGTCAACTGCTGAACGTTGTCCGACGCCATTTTGCATGCATTTTAAATGCACCGGTTTAAGAACCGGCAACTTCTGAACAAACATTTTTTGTTTTCTTTTTTGCTTGTTTTCGTTACATTTAAACATTTCTAAATTGACTCCTAAAAGCTTATTGACCTTAAAAAAAAATTTTTTTTTTCAATTAAGTCCCCCTAGATTGGCAAAATCTTACACTGTGCGTCGCCTTCTTTTCTTTTAAAGGAAATGGAAAATGTTTTATTTTTCTCGTTAATTTTTTTTCTGTGTGCACGATTTGATACCGACTCGTGCTTGTGTTAAGCACGAAAAAATCAGAACGATTCGGTCACATATCAAGAAAATTGTACATGATTTTTTTCGTTCATTTTTTTCTGAGTGTAATAGCCAATTTATTTATGAGATGAACGACATTATTCAAATTGTAAAGTTTCGACTTTGGTTTTTTTATTTTGGTCATATGGGAGCGACAACTGTGTACTCGTTCAAAAGATAAATAATTTTGAAATTTTTAGTGGCCTTCTAAAAATGAGATGATTGATTACACCTGTTTATCTCACGAACCAGGTAAGGTTTCAAAATTCTTAGTATGCACAATTGTTAGTTAGCTTTATACTTTTCGATCGGTAAATTACTCGACCTGATCCGACAGTCATAGCAAATTTTCTATTCTTTCTGTATATATTGCTAGTCGCCATTCGCAACCTTCGTGCTGCTTTCGCCACTAGCGCGGACTGCCGTCAGCAGTGATAACACATACCAAAAGACCTCTAGCGGTGCACTATGGGTAATTTCACGAGTTTGTGAGGCCAAAACCCATTTTCTGAAAGTCGCCAATTTGAAATTCTTTTCAGTGCATATCGTTAACAAAAGATGGTTCTTCAATGTTGCGTACCAGAAATCTCAATAGATTTGTTCGTTTGCCGTATGGGGAATTTGACCTGTTCTTGTTGGCATTAATTAATAACTCCTAAAGTACTCAAGATATTTTGATGCGGTTATTTTTCTAGTGTTATACATACTACTAGAAGTATTTTGGAAAAGTGGGCGTGTCACCACCCCCGCCCCCAATTTTTTTTTTTATTTGATGCCTTCTGCCATTTAAGAGGGCTAACAACTTTGTATGTCTAACAAGTACGTATTCTTTACATTGCTAATAATATATAAGGTCAAAACTTGTTATTTGCAATAGAAATCATAAACTTACTTGTTACCGATAAAAATAAAAAAAATTGGGGGTGGGGGTGGTGACACGCCCACTTTTTCAAAATACTTCTAAGAGGATACATAACACTAGAAAAAAATCCGCAACAAAATATCTTGAGTAGTTTACTAGATATTCATTTTGGCCTCACAAACTCGTGAAATTACCCATAGTGCGGTGTAATAAACGTATAAACGCATACTTATAATCAAAACGCAAAGCTGCCGCTGCTTCAGACCAGGTCAAAATTTCAGGCCCAATCCCAAATTTCAGGCCCAACCCAGAGGTTTTGCAAAGGCTTTAAATTGTGATGTGTGGACAGTACGCACAGGTATCCGAAGTCGGGTTGACCCAATCCGTTCTCAGCCATGCCGGGCTCTTTAACAAAGAGAGCCATGTCGGTGGAGCCAGGTCAGATGCCTTGCTTAGCAGCAAACTCATCAATCTAATCCTCAGTTATTTCCGTGACATTTTCTTTGTTAACACTGACGCAGTCGGAGACAAACCCATTTAAATCTTACGGGCTTATGGCCAACGACCAACAAACCGAGGGTCGGAAATACGCCAAAAAGCACATTGAAACAGTTTCATTTACATTTTAGTTTACGTCTGGACAGAAGTCGTGCCCACAGCCATGCCAGCCCTCCGGTCCCACACCGTTTCCGGTTTAATGTTACCACCTTGTTACGTCATAAAAAATATGTCTGCTTTGGATACTGAATAGCCTTGGACGTCCTGCAAGTGGCAAAAGTTAAACAAAGTCTCCTGGCAATAGTCCCATAGTATGAATATGTCGCCGCCTGTGGAATGCCTGAGTCTTTTGCGTTGATGTTATTATGGGCCCTAAATTAACGTTATAAATTGCCTTGTTGTAAGTACTATTAAATTATCGGTAAATATCGCGAACGAACAATTGAAACAAAGTTGAAACAGAGTTGAAAGGATATTTTTTAGTTGTCCGGCTTAACAAATTTATACAAAACTATGGCGCTCCGCCGTCTGCTCGATTCGCATGCAAAATTAAAAAGCAGGTGCTTAGTTGTACGGTTTAACAAATTTATTTAATACTAGGGGGCTCTGCCCCCTACTCGCTTCGCTCGCAACATTGTCTTTAGTTGCCCGTTTTAACAAATTTATAGAATATTAGGGGGCTACGCCCCCTGCTCGCTTCGCTCACCAACCCCCAGCTCGCTTCGCTCGCAACGTTGTCTTTAGTTGTCCGTTTTAACAAATTAACATAATATTCGCCCCCTGTATTTAGTTGCCCGTTTTAACAAATTTATATAATATATAACATTTTTTCTAAAAAAAAACGCAAATATTTAGCTTCCGATGTCCGCAGCCTTAATTTTTTTCCTTGCAATTGAAATTTGGCTAAAAAGTTTGGAATAAGTGATTTGGCGGGAAAAAGCTAATTTTGGCGGGAAAAAGCTAAATTAAGCGAATTAGTCCAAATTTGGCAAGAAGAGTTAATCTGAGAGTTTTGTTAGGATATCTCCGATTGCATCCGATTGTTCCTATGGCAGCTATATGATATAGTCATCCGACTTTGACCAAATTTGGTCAGTATGTTAGAGACAGTATCAAACAAACAATCTGCGAGTTTGGTTGAGATATCTTAAGAAACAAAAAAGTTTTTCATACTAAGCAATTCCGTGACCTTTGACCCCGATTTGACCCACTTACAGGTCGAATTTCGCAAAACGCCGTCTTATTGCACGATGAAATTATCTCATCTATGTTGTGTGCAAATTTCAGCTCTCTATCTTTTACCGTTTGGGCTGCACGTTGATTCTCAGTCAGTCAGTGAGTCAGTCAGGACAAAGAGTTTTATATATATAGATAGCATTTTTTCTTAAAAAAAAACGGAAATATTTAGCTTCCGCTGCCTTAATTTTTTTCCTTTCAAATGAACGTGAGTCAGTCAGGACAAAGAATTTTATGTTTATAGAATAGGGGGCTCCGCCCCCTGCTCGCTTCATAACAAAAATTAAAAGGTAGTCTTTTTTTGTCCGGTTTAACAAATTTATATAATACTAGGGGGCTCCGCCCCCTGATCGCATCGCTCGCAATATTGTCTTTAGTTGTCCGGTTTATCAAATTTATATAATACTAGGGGGCTACGCCCCCTGCTCGCTTCGCTCCCAACATTGTCTTTAGTTGTCCGGTTTAACAAATTTACATTTTATTCGCCCCCTGCTCGCTTCGCTCGCCAACCCGCAGCTCGCTACGCTCGCAACATTGTATTTAGTTGCCGGTTTTAACAAATTTATATAATAAAATTTTTTTCCTTGCAATTGAACTTTGGCTAAAAAGTCGGATTTGGTGATTTGGCGGGAAAAAGCTAAATTTGGCGGGAAAAAGCTAAATTTGGCGTGAAAAAGCTAAATTAAGCGAATTAGTCCAAATTTGGCAAGAAGAGATAATCTGGGAATTTTGTTAGGATATTTCCGATTGCATCCGACTGTTCCTATGGCAGCTATATGATATAGTCATCCGACTTTGACCAAATTTGGTTAGTATGTTAGAGACAGTATCAAACAAACAATCTGCAAGTTTGGTTGAGATATCTTAAGAAACAAAAAAGTTTTTCTTACTAAAGGTGTTTTTCATCGGATTGTTCCTTTGGCAGCTATAAGATATAGTCATTCTACTTAGACCAAATTAGGTCAGAATATAAGAGACAGTACCAAACATATAATCTATGTGTTTGGTTGAGATATCTTAAGAAACAAAAAAGTTTTTCATACCAAGCAATTCCGTGACCTTTGACCCCGATTTGACCCTCTTAGAGGTCGAATTTCGCAAAACGCCGTCTTATTGCACGATGAAATTATCTCATCTATGTTGTGTGCAAATTTCAGCTCTCTATCTCTTACCGGCTCTCTATATCACTGCGGACGGCAGTCCGAGCTAGTGACGAAAGCAGCACGACGGGTGCGAAAGGCGACTGGCAATACACAATACACAATACAATATACACAGCAAGAATGGAAAATGTTCTATGACTGTCCGATCAGGTCGAGTTAACTATATACCGATCGAAAGGTATCAATTTAACTTACAAATGTGCATACTTAGATTTTTGGAAACTCGCCTGGTTCGTGAGATAAACGCCGTCTTATTGCTCGATGAAATTATCTCATCTAAGTTGTGTAAAAATTTCAGCTCTCTATCTCTTACCGTTTGGGCTGCACGTTGATTCTCAGTCAGTGAGTCAGGACAAAGAGTTTTATATACATAGATAGCATCAGCTGTCAGCTGTTTTAATGATTTTTCCTTGCTCTTGGACTTTGGAAAAGCTAAATTTGGCGAAATAGTCCATATTTTAGCAAGAAAAGTTAATCTGTGAGTTTTGTTAGGATATCTTATACAACAACAGAGTTTTTGACACAGCAAGAATGGAAAATTTGCTATGACTGTCCGATCAGGTCGAGTCAACTATATACCGATCGAAAGGTATCAATTTAACTTACAAATGTGCATACTTAGATTTTTGGAAACTCGCCTGGCTCGTGAGATAAACAGGTGTAAGTGGGAGGGGAAACATTTAAATGATTGGAGCTAATGGGGCCGTTGGAGTCTTTTTGAATTTACTTTTCATTTTTTACTATTCTTGTCAAAAATACGCGTCGAATGACTATTCGATCATCGAAATACGATTGCTGGATCAAGAAAAAATTAATTTCAAAATTTTAAGTCGCCTTCCGAAAATGATATGAAAAGTAAGTCTGTTTGTTTGTCGGTTTGTCTGTTTGTTTGTATCAAATCGTATATATAGCTGAAAAGTTTGAATGAGAAAACTTTTGTTCTACGACTTATTCGAAAAACTGCTAGTTTAGCGGGAAATCGCTAAAAAGTCGCTAAAATTGAACCCCCATAGTATCCAAACTATGGAAGCTACAGATATGATCTATATATCGTTGGAAAGGTATTTTGAAGGGCTTTTAGGCATTTTTTTAAAAGTTTTTTTTTTTAAAGTAAATAGGTAAACAGCGACAGGTGAAATAAGGTATTTTTCCCCACACTTTGGCGGTTTTTGAGAAAACGCCGCTTACGATTTTTTTTTAATTTTCAATATGTCTTTCTTAAAATTTTGCGTTTTTTGAAATATCATACATAAATTTTTGTTGATTGGCTTGGAAGATATAACCTATCTTATAAAAAAACCTCTTTACGAGGTAAAAGTCTAGTGACGAAAACATTTTCATGCCCTAAAATTTCTGATATCCAATTTTGTGACGAAAAATATTACATTTTACACATGAATTATTAAAAAAAAAATTTTGTCACTGGACACATTGCGCTAAATTTTTCATAACTAATAAATACCAGTATATACTAGTAGTACTTTTTTGCGCAGAGCCAGTGACAAAATTTTTTTTTTAATAATTCATGTGTAAAATGTAATATTTTTCGTCACAAAATTGGATATCAGAAATTTTGGGGCATGAAAATGTTTTCGTCACTAGACTTTTACCTCGTAAAGAGGTTTTTTTATAAGATATCAGAAATTTTTTAATAAGACATAGGAAGTTTTGACAATTGAAATATTTTTTTACAGTGTAACTTTGTCAATCGGTGTTTATTGTTTGTACAAGCAAAAAGAAACTGTCTGGCAACACTCTTTCTCTTTACTAACACACATGCCAACATGCCAAGCGCAAAATTTATCAGCACTCTCAAACTCTGGCTGCTATGACACTTTGTTGCTGCTGTCCTTTTCCAATTCAAAGTAAAACGTATATATTCAGTTAATAGGTTATATCTTCCAAACCAATCAACAAAAATTTATGCATGATGTATCAAAAAACGCGAAATATTAAAAGCTCAAACATATTCAAAATTAAAAAAAATCGCTAGCGGCGTTTTCTCGAAAACCGCCAAAATGTGGAAAAAATTACCTTTTTTCACCTGTAGCTTTTTACCTGTGTACTTTAGAAAAAAAGTTTGAACATATGCTTAAGAGCCCTTCAAAGTACCTTTCCAACGACATATAGATCATATCTGTAGCTTTCATAGTTTTGGACACTATGGGGGTTTTTAGTTTTAGCGGTTTTTAGCGATTTCCCGCTAAACTAGCGATTTTTCGAAAAAGTCGTAGAACAAACGTTTCTAGATTTTTGAGCGGGAACAAGTCCTCATTCAAACTTTTAAGCTAAATCATCGCTTTGATACAAACAAACAAACATACTGACTTTTCATCTCATTTTCGGAAGGCGACTCAAAATTTCAAAATTAATTATTTTTTGAACCAGTTGTCCGATTTTGATGATCGAGGTGTCATTCGACGCGTATTTTTGATGAGAATTGTAAAAAATTCAACGAAAATTCAAAAAGGCTCCAACGGCCCCATTAGCTCCAATAATGTAAATTTTGCCCCTCCCACTTACACCTGTTTATCTCACGAACCAGGTGAGTTTTCAAAAGTCTTAGTATGCACACTTGTAAGTTTAATTAATACCTTTCGATCGGTATATAACTCGACCTGATCGGACAGTCATAGCAAATCTTCCATTCTTCCTGTGTATATATGCTAGTCGCCTTCGCACCCTTCGTGCTGCTTTCGTCACTAGCGCGGACTGCCGTCCGCAGTGATTAACTGAATATATGGGCTAATCCTGAGTTGCGGACGTTACATTTGCACGCAAATTTTCATGTTTAAACTAATACAGCTCGCGTTCAGATTGGTGAATTTGAATGAAACTTTTTGGAAAATGCATTTCATTAGGAGTACTCTTAAACCTAATTTAAGTTAAAAGCCTTACTGTTTTTTGAAAAAAAATTAGGCTTGCTGAAAGTTCCGTTGCGGCCGTTACAAAGAATGGAAGTCGATTGGATTTTAACGTGCATTTGCACACATATTAGCGAATTTTGCATAATAAACAAAAAATATTCAAATACAAAAAATTAAGTGGAATATATGATCATATCAATCCAGTATCAAAAATAAAGATAAATAGTCTCGTTAATTAAAAATCTTAGTTTTTGTCTGTTGCGGACGTTACGTTGCGGACGTTACATTTTTTCCATCAAGGAAATTCATATAAACAAAAAACACATGTGCTCAAACATTTTAATTATTATTATCGTTATTTATTTATTTTTATTTTATTTATTTTATTTATTTAGTGTCAACTAAGTACAGTTGACCAAAATTAATGTAAGAAATTAAATAAAGAAAAGTAAAATTAAAAGTAATATAAAATTAATTTAAATTAAATTTAAACTGAAATGATAAAAAATAAAAGTTAAAAATTACAAAAAATTAGAAATTAAAAATTAAAATTAAAAATCTGGGGGTATTCAAGAAAGTTTAAAATGATCCAACATTTGTTGCAAGGATTGGGGAAAACCCAGAAAAACCCAATCAGATCAAAAAGTATTAGTAGCAATAATTAGGAATAATACAAGTGTTAGAGATTAGTAAGATCAGTGATTTCTGGAAAGGAAGAGGAGAAGGGAAGATTTCAGGGAGGGAAGAGAGAGTTCTGTGGAGAAAACTTGACAAAGATTATTGTATTCAGCGCACAAAACACGAAACGAACTGTGCAAAGCGTAATCGGTTGTGCATGTAGGTAAAGCTAAAGGTATAAAATTCCTAGTAGTTCTACGGGGGACAGAAAAAGAAAGACGTTCTAAAAGGAAAATAGAATCAATCTCTCCAATAATCAATTTATGAAGAAAAGTAACGCCAAGCATTATTCTACGATTTATTAGAGACGGAAGACTGAGAAGAAGAAGCCTACTGGAATACGATGGTAAACGGAAGTCGGGATCCCAGTTTAAACCACGTAAGGCGAAAAGCAAAAATTGCTTTTGAACTGACTCAATACGATCCTGGTTAATATGATACTGCGGGCTCCAAATGCATGAGCAGTATTCCAGGATAGGACGAACTAAAGAGGTATAAAGGAGCTTAGTGGTGAAAGGATCACTAAACTCCTTCGACCAACGTTTAACAAAACCAAGAACTCCCTTGGCTTCATTGACTATAGTAGAGATGTGCAAATTGAAGTTCAATTTACAATCAAATAGAACTCCAAGGTCTTTTACAGTAGTTATACGTTGCAGTGGAGTACTGTCAATCATATATACCGCTAAAAAAGGTCTAGTGCGGCTAAAAGTCATAAACATACACTTTGAGAAATTGAGATGCAACTGATTGGCCGAGCACCAATGTTGCATAGCATTTAAATCGTCTTGCAGACAATTATGAAGAAGGGGATCTGTGTATGAGAAGACAAGCTTAACATCATCCGCATACATTAGAATAGAAGAATGAGATAGGGTGTTGGGTAAATCGTTAATGAAAAGGGTAAAAAGTAAAGGTCCTAGGTGACTTCCTTGAGGTACACCAGAAGTAACGTAAAACGAGTTTGAAATGGATGACCTAAGAAGCACTTTTTGAGTCCTACCTTTTAAGTATGTAGAAATCCAACCTAAAAAGGCAGGTGGGAAGCCTATACGATCAAGTTTAGTTAGTTTAGTTACAAAACAATTTTTTTGTATCGCCTTTATATACTGTTATATTATTTTATATCTATTTATTTTACCTTTTAACATTTTATCTTAAACTAAATAAACGCTGCAGTACGTAATACTTTAATAGTTTTGAAATAGTACAGTATGTAGTAATAGTTTTGGAGTATTAATAGTTTTGTCATTGGAATATTATCTTAACTTATATTTATTTATTTTATCTTTTAACATTTTATTTTATGTTTAATAGACCCAGCTGTTCGTGATACTTTAATTGTATCGTCATTGGAATATCCAGAAAAATAATGATAAGATTTAATTGCCGGAATGTTTTTTAAATTTACCCATATTTTTGAAATTTTGTCAGTTGAAGATTTTATAAAATTTTTACCTAAATAAATTAAGGTAACGCCATTTATATTTTTTGTTGCTGTTTTGTGAAAATCTAGAGCACTTTTCAAAATGAGATTTTGGGCTTTTACAACTTGCCAAACTTTTCGTTTCACAACAGCTCCAACACCGTCCACCGCTCCTTTCCGTGTGAAGTAGCGAAAAAATTCCATTCGAAACAACTCACATCGAATTCTTTTGCGAATTTTGGAATGTTTCTTAAAATGTATTTATTTTTAAATTGGCTCCCACAGCCGTCAGAAAAGATCTTTATTTTTTTGAAAGAATGAAGCTTTCTGATTTTTTTAATTAATATATTAATGAAACAATATACTGAATTTTTGTTGTGAGACAGATCATCACTTATAATGCAATAAGACTTGGCGCAATTATTATACCATGCAACGCATGTAAATAAAGTTACTTGAGAGTAACTAAAATGAGCTGATTGAACCTAATTTTGTGATAAAATTCTATAATTTTCAGCAAAGTCAATTTGCAATATCAGCTCATCTGACTGAATTTGCATTTTGGAATTGTTGAAATAGCTTTGCTGCGAACGCTTAATATAAGAGTGAAACTTAAAAGCAGGAAGTTTAGCGCTTAGCTCATAAATTAAATCCTTAACCGATCCTTCGGTGCTGCTTAACACCATCCTGTTATTTACGATTCTCCAATGCTTCCAAACCCCAGCTTTGTCCATGCGATTAAAATAAAGCAATGGTACCACATCTACCACGTCACTCACGCATTTTTCGCACTCGTTGGACATCACTGCGGACGGCAGTCCGCGCTAGTGACGAAAGCAGCACGAAGGGTGCGAAAGGCGACTAGCATATATACACAGGAAGAATGGAAAATTTGCTATGACTGTCCGATCGGGTCGAATTATATACCGATCGAAAGGTATCAATCTAACTTAAAAATGTGCATACTAAGACTTTTGAAAACTTACATGGTTCGTGAGATAAACAGGTGTAAGTGGGAGGGACAAAATTTAAATGATTGGAGCAAATGGGGCCGTTGGAGCCTTTTAGATTTTTTTTATAATTTTTCACTATACTTATCAAAAATACGCGTCGAATGACACCTTGATCATCAAAATCCGACCACTGGTTCAGAAGATAATTAATTTCGAAATTTTTGGTGCCCTTTTCAAAACGAGATGAAAAGTCAGTCTGTTTGTTTGTCTGTTTGTTTGTTTGTTTGTTTGTTTGTTTGTTTGTTTGTATAGATCAAAGCGTTGATTTAGCTTAAAAGTTTGAATGAGGACTTGTTCCGGATAAAAAATCTAGAAACGTTTGTTCTACGACTTTTTCGAAAAATCGCTAGTTTAGCGGGAAATCGCTAAAAACCGCTAAAATTGAAACCCCCATAGCATCCAAACAATAGGAGCTACAGATCTGTTCTATATGTCGTTGGAAAGGTGTTTTGAAGGGCTTTTAGGCATACCTTTAAAGTTTTTTTTTTAAGTAAAAAGGTAAACAGCTACAGGTGAAATAAGGTATTTATTTCCACATTTTGGCGATTTAAGAAAAATCTACACATCAAATCACTTTTAAATATACTGCATGTTGTAGAGAATTCAATTACGCGTTTTTTGACATATAACACATATCTGTCAAAATTCGTTTGGGCAAGATATTACCTATTAACTGAATATACCTTACACCTTTACACTACTGCATGTACATATGCAGTATGTACACTGCTTGCAGTGCATGTGGAAAGATACTGCTTGCAAGTGGTCAATTCTTTTTGCGGCAGATAAATCATTTTATAATCAAAAATATAGAAACTTTTGTTTTTCGACTTTTTCGATAAATAGCTAGTTTAGCGGGAAATCACTAAAAACCGCTAAAATTGGAACCCCCATATCATCCAAACGATAAAAGCTACAGATGTGATATATATATCGTTGAAAATGTATTTTAAAGGGCTCTTAGGAATACCTTTAGTGTTTTTTTAAGATAAAAGGTAAACAGCAACAGGTGAAATAAGGTATTTTTTCCCACATTAAGGCGATTTTTGTGAAAACGCAAGTAATGATTTTTTCTAATTTTCAATATATTGTAGTTTGTAAAATTTCGATGTGTTTGGAAGATATTACCTGTTAACAGAATATATACGTTTTGCTTAGAATTGGAATAGGACAGCAGCAACAACGTGTCGTAGCGGCCAGAGCTTGAGAGTTCTGTTAGATTTTGACAAAATTGTACCGTCAAAATATATTGCAAATTTCAAAACTTTTGATATCCTACTCCAAAATTTCTGATATCTTATAAAAAAAACCTCTTTACGAGGTAAAAGTCTAGTGACGAAAACATTTTAATGCACCAAAATTTCTGATATCCAATTTTGTGACGAATAATATTAAGTTTTACTTCAAAATTACTACAAAAAAATTTTTTTGTCACTCGGCACATTGCGCTAATTTCTTCATACCTAATAAATATATATTTTTTGCGCAGTGCCGAGTGACAAAAAAATTTTTTTGTAGTAATTTTTAAGTAAAACTTAATATTATCTATATGTCGTTGGAAAGGTACTTTGAAGGGCTCTTAAGCATATGTTCAAACTTTTTTTCTAAAGTACACAGGTAAAAAGCTACAGGTGAAAAAAGGTAATTTTTTCCACATTTTGGCGGTTTTCGAGAAAACGCCGCTAGCGATTTTTTTTAATTTTGAATATGTTTGAGCTTTTAATATTTCGCGTTTTTTGATACATCATGCATAAATTTTTTTTGATTGGTTTGGAAGATATAACCTATTAACTGAATATATACGTTTTACTTTGAATTGGAAAAGGACAGCAGCAACAAAGTGTCATAGCAGCCAGAGTTTGAGAGTGCTGATAAATTTTGCGCTTGGCATGTTGGCATGTGTGTTAGTAAAGAGAAACAGTGTTGCCAGACAGTTTCTTTTTGCTTGTACAAACAATAAACACCGATTGACAAAGTTACACTGTAAAAAAATATTTCAATTGTCAAAACTTCCTATGTCTTATTAAAAAATTTCTGATATCTTATAAAAAAACCTCTTTACGAGGTAAAAGTCTAGTGACGAAAACATTTTCATGCCCCAAAATTTCTGATATCCAATTTTGTGACGAAAAATATTACATTTTACACATGAATTATTAAAAAAAAAATTTTGTCACTGGCTCTGCGCAAAAAAGTACTACTAGTATATACTGGTATTTATTAGTTATGAAAAATTTAGCGCAATGTGTCCAGTGACAAAATTTTTTTTTTAATAATTCATGTGTAAAATGTAATATTTTTCGTCACAAAATTGGATATCAGAAATTTTGGGGCATGAAAATGTTTTCGTCACTAGACTTTTACCTCGTAAAGAGGTTTTTTTATAAGATACAGATTTCGTTGTGAACATTACATTAAGTTTCTTTTAGAAAGTCATCAAAGTTTGATGGAAACGTTGGAATTATTTTGACGATACTTTCTAATAGGTAAGCTATGTTGGCGTGGTACTGACATACGCACATGTAATGTGGTATTTTATCAGTCAGCTCAACTGATCTTGGACGGTTTTCGTAAAACTTCGTTCTAGAAATTGGTTTGTCCGGAAAATCTACTCTAAATAGTTCATACGCCTAATTCACAGTGACGAGCATATATCACATAGCAACTGGAAGTTGATTAGCTCCAGCTAATATTGTTGATTTTCTGCCAGCAGACTGCACCGAGATCTCATCGCGTTTGCAAAATTTTCGAATTAGATTATCATCATCAGCAGCTTTGGCTTGTGGCGCACCTTGTATTTTGTCTTTGCCCTTGTATTTTTTTAGTAGCACCTTGTGGACTGCGAGATTTTTATCAGTCTCTTTTGGTAACGATAACTCCACTTTTTTAACAGCTTTCGCCAAAGTTTGTACAGACTTATAAGGCTCGAACTTGTCCACTTTTGTTGTTGTGTTTTCCTTCTGCGCCTTTCTAAATTTGGCCACACGTTGTCTATTGTTACATTTAATTTCGTTGGCATGTGACACATTTTTTTTTAATTGTTCTTTAAGTTGTTCACGATAGGCTCGCTTTCTTGCTGCCTCTTTAGTTTTATACACATAAAGTTTTCCAATGTCATTTCTTAAATTTTCCCGAAATTTTTTAGACCTTTCAGCATTGGAACTCATTTGAATGAAGACTACTAAGTACGTATATCTGTCACCACGCGTTTTATTGTTGAAATGAAGCTTGGCAAAATTAATGAGATTAAAGCTAGAGTCATTCAAAGCTTTCTAACGGAAAATGCAGTACGCTAACATTTTATGCAAGGGCGTACCAAAGAACATTTTGGGGTGATATCTTTCACAGCATGGAAATATATTACCAATTATAAATTTCCAGAAATTATTTTAGATTTGAAAGGCGTTTTAGATTCATATAAAATTAATTACTCAATTTTTAAAATGCTAGAACATATTTTTCATATATGTATATTTCGTTGCATTCGTCTGACCCCTCTCTGGGTACGCCCTTGATCACAAGCAATATGCTCTTGAAAGCTCGAGATAAATCTAAGATAAATGCAGCTTTAAAACGGTAAATGACATGTGCAAGCTTTGGAGTGCCTAGTGTTTTACAATGGGTAATCGCATGTGATTTAAACACACTTTTTGGTACTTTGAGGTTAAGTTTTTCGGAATCTAGCACTCTAGTGCAATTTAAAGTCCAGATTCGGATTCACCAGGCGACAATCCACTAGAAACACATGTTCCTATATCATAATATTTAAATCATATTTTTGAGAATTTTCATGCCGTTGCGGACGTTACACACTTTGTCATTAATATTAAAAAAAAAAACTGTAATTAAGGTATTTTTTTTTTTTTATCAAATTAAAGTGCACTTAAAACTCTGTTATCAAAGCTAGTTTGGACAACAAAATTATTAAAATTTGTTCTCGAAAATTTAAAAAACCGTATATTTAGTTGCGGACGTTACAGACAGTGTACCCATTATTACTTCAAATTTTCAATATATATTAAATATCTTTCCAATGTGGTTTTTGTCTTAAAAAAAAGAAAATGAAGCAACGTTTAAGATTTAATAAGCACTAGGCACTCAAACGATTGTTTTGACTTTTTTTTTGACCATGGAAAATACCCTATTTTTAGAAGAATTAATGAACGCAAGAGGTGGGTGTAGGTTTGGCTGGGCCATGAACAAACAAACCACTGTAGAATAATATTGGTTTTATATTTTGAAGCTTGAATATGTATCCTATTATTTCATTACGAAAGATTAACATTTTTGGCAACTTTAAATTTTCACCCCTGGTTTAACAATTTTCGGATTAGCCCATATACGTTTTATTTTGAATTGGAATAGGACAGCAGCAACCAAGTGTGATAGCAGCCAGAGCTTCAGAGTGCTGTTATTGTTATTATTGCAATTTTGATTGTAAAAAAAATCTTTCTTTTTCTGATAGATTAAAAAAAAAAAATTTATATTCTTGAGAAAATTTATTATTTGGAACAATATTGCATACAAGAAAATTGACCTTCACACTTGTGCATTGCAATAGGAAGCAGTGTCGCCAAACAACTTTTTTTTTTGCTTGTAAGAATGAGGACCTTAATGTGTTTATGTTTAGGGTGTCTTTTCAACGCACTTTGACAATGTGATTTTATTAGGTATGAAGAATTAAGCGCAATGTGCCGAGTGACACACATATTTTTAAAATAATTTATGTGTAAAACTCAATATTGATCGTCACAAAATTGGTGATGGCGACGATGAAATTTTTCCAAAGAGAATTGCAAATTTTATTTTTTTTTTATTAATTTTGTATGTTCACATTTTGACATGATTCCGTTATATCGTTTTAGCGTTGGAAAATACGCCAAAAATTGACAATACTAACAAATTTTTTCAAAAAAGATTAGTATTTTCAGTAAGTTTTATTTTACTTGTATATTCCAGGGACCGAAACTGTTATGAGGAATATAAATAAAAATTACTTTTAATAATTACTTAAAGACTTTTACTTTATAAATCATGCTTAATAATTATTTTTGATTAAAAAAAATAAAAATTATGAATAATACTTAATATTGATTTTTATTATATCCCTCAAAAATAATAATTAAATTTGATTTTTTATCGAATAAGTCTTTAATAATAATTAATACTGATTTTAATTTTTTCAGTTTTTTATAACAGTTATTTAAAACTTTTTTGAATAAAAATCTTCAAAGACTTTTATTTTCGACTAAAAAAAATAAAAGTCCGGAAAGACTTTTATTTGTGAGGAAAAAAATAAAAGTCTCAAATAACTATTATTTTTGATTTGAAATCATAAAAGTCTTTAAAGACTTTTATTATTTGAAACTTTTTATAAAAGTCTTTTTGGAATATCTTTGTTAATACTAAAGATAAACGTTTGAAATTTTCAACACATGTAAATTGGGTTATCATCTTCCTATTCCAAAAATAACCGGACTGAAAAGATAATAATCACTCAAGGAATTTCATCTCCTTCTTTTGCCAAAAATTCTACAAAAAAATCTACCGTTGGGAGCAATTAAATAATTTGTATATTCTTCATAGAAATAGTTGACAGAATTTTAGTGGCGAGGGTCAACTATTTCCATGAAGAATATACAAATTATTTAATTGCTCCCAACGGTAGATTTTTTTGTAGAATTTTTGGCAAAAGAAGGAGATGAAATTCCTTGAGTGATTATTATCTTTTCAGTCCGGTTATTTTTGGAATAGGAAGATGATAACCCAATTTTCATGTGTTGAAAATTTCAAACGTTTATCTTTAGTATTAACAAAGATATTCCAAAAAGACTTTTATAAAAAGTTTCAAATAATAAATTCTTTAAAGACTTTTATGATTTCAAATCAAAAATAATAGTTATTTGAGACTTTTATTTTTTTTCCTCACAAATAAAAGTCTTTCCGGACTTTTATTTTTTTTAGTCGAAAATAAAAGTCTTTGAAGATTTTTATTCAAAAAAGTTTTAAATAACTGTTATAAAAAATTGAAAAAATAAAAATCAGTATTAATTATTATTAAAGACTTACTTAATAAGAAATCAAATTTAATCATTATTTTTGATGGATATAATAAAAATCAATTTTCATAGTTATTAGTAATTTTTATTTTTTAAAGTCTCAAATATACGTTTAATGGCTGTTTGCAGAGATACTGTTTTTACAAAAAGTTTGATGTATTTTAAACAAAAATCGCATTAGTCCTTATATGTGATTTTTTTAGTTGAAATTTTGATCAATAACAGTTATTTTCAGTCCCTGGTATATTCACATTTTTGACATTATTTCGTTATAAAGTATTGGAAAACACGCAAAAATTTGACAAGTGAGAGAAAAATAAGAGTTGCAAAGCACAAAGAAACCTTGATAGTAAAAAAAAACAATGCAAAATCTTCATTTTTATATGCAAATTTCAAAATTTATTAAAAAAAAACTAGTGGATTCACGGAAATAATTTGTTCACCCAAATTCATCATAAATAGGCCTCTTTTTATTAAATTTTTAATTTTCATTTTTTTTTTTTGATCAATTAAATTTTTTGTACCTTTCTCTTTCATGATTTTTTTAAAAGTACAAATGTTTTCTGGAAATCCTGGTACTATAAGTTCACTTTTTTATCGAAGAGCATTGCTTTAATGGTACATATCACATTCTCTTTTTTGTCTTCTGATAAAAAATTTTTTATCAATCGATTTGAAATCGTGACTTTTTGGGCCTCTCGGGCTTTTGGCTTGGGCCCGAGCCAGCACGAAAAAAAACCCGTTTCCGATATTCATGCACAAAGCCCGGGGATTTTTGAGTGGCCCGGAAAACACAAAGCTCGTGCCCATCTCTAGTCAGGACAAAGCTTTTTACCCCTTTCTACCCCTTGTTCGATTCGCTTGCGGACAGGTCCGGCTACAGTCGAGTGTAATATTGAGTGCTTTTAAGTTCCAGAAACTCTGCTAAATAACGTTTAATGCATTTATGGCCAAGTACCCAATGTCTCCAACATCCAACATTTCTTATCAGAAATCAGATGTTTTCAACAATAGACAGATAGTTTAAGACAGGCTGAGCTTAATTATAACCATAATCGTTAATAGAATACAGACTTATTCACATCAACCACAAGACTTACACAGATTCAGGGGACCTATCAAATTGAACGAGCAAAGCTAAAAAATGGCTAATCAAATTCGCTACGTCAGAGTGCCAGATAAACCCCATGAAGGAGCCAGCAAACCAATGAACCAAAAACCGTTCGAGTCATATTTCAGCAATCTCAATCTCAACTTTTTGCAGCCAATTACAAATTGAATGCCAGTTTAGGTAGGCGGTTAGCATAAATTTAGGCGCCGACTCTCCGGCAGACACTGGCCGCCAAGTGGCAATAAAACTTCACTACCTTGCGCCTGGATTTGATTAATAGCTGGACATAAATCTCCGGCACCAGGTAAGTAACTTGCATAAGTTAGGCGCTGCCACTCAACTATAGGGAAAATTATCATTTTTCTTAATACAGTCGATTTTTAAAGTTGTTCAAAATAACGAACTATTGATGTCAGAAGATTCTAAGTGCAGGCTTTCATGTTACATAATCAAATTATTAACATTGATACACCCTGTTAAGTAAACAGCTTTTAAAAACAGTTGCTTAATCCGAAAAGCACATACTGATCATGTAAACAACAACCTAAAAGGTTATCAGGGATGCCACAGAAATCGCAAGCGAAATAGAATTCCGCAGAAAGCATTTCCGCACGGAAATTTCCGAGGTGCCGCAGAACTTCGAGAGGTTTAATTAATTTTAGCATTTTCACCAACCTTTTCGAACTAGGCTGGTTAGGGTTGACACCTTCTCAGATTAAATTACCCAAGGATTTGTTTAGCAACTTTTTTAAGTAAATAATTGCAGAACCATAAGGTTTTTATTTTTTTCTTATTTAATTTATATAATTTAATTTATTTATGTAATAATTGATTTTATTTAGCTGAAAAAAATATAAAAGTAATTGGCGCGAGAAAATAAGAATTACTCGATAACTCTAATAATTTTCTGCCATTAGTCTGGCAACTCTTCGTGAAAAATGTTTTCACAAATTGCACAATAAGTTAAAGGTTTTTATCTGTAAAACTGAATTTACCTTAAAACACCTATTTTTTTAATGCTTAATTTAAAGAAAGCTGAAGTGGTTCTATATATTTTTTTAAATACCTTGCTTCGAATTCTGACTTAAAAATGTGGCATCGCTGACCCTGACTTCGAAAATCTAAATCGGACTAGGCAGCATCGGACGCCAGCGGATTTAGCGCTTGTTCGTTCCTCACAAAACGATTTTGCGAATTGACCTGTGGTACAGCGCAATGAAATTGAGATGAAATTCAAGCGAAAGCGGTTTCTGTGGCATCCCTGATAGATTGTCATGTTGTGTAATGTACATGTGTAGTAGTCGTATAGTATTGATAGAAATATCTGATTTCATGATTATTTAACGTTAGTTGCTTTGTCTTCTTGACTCGATTCATCATCTAGTTCATATTCAAGAAGCTTTTGATCACTGATAAAATACTCTAATACCAGCTGTCTATCTGTTTTAACTAATTCCTTCTAGTTTTCCGTGGTGCGGGGGTTTGTGCTAAAATTCTAGAATTTAAAAAGCATTAAAATTTAATTATATAATCATACCGAATTTAGGTGAAAAACGACAATGGCAACAACAATAACAAACTGATGCGGAGCTGTTATAAGTATGACAAATAATAAGTGACAGGGAAAACAAAACGGCGAGTGGGTGACGGCAGGCCACTCCACCCATTTCTCTTATTCGAAGTGAGTACCCCTAGGGAAGAGGAACTTGTGCAAAGCAAAGATAAATAATCCAATTAAATTATAAACATCAGAATCTAAAGACGAGAAAAGCGCATTAACTTTAAATGGAAATGACGAAGCCATTAAATGTTCATTCAATCAAGTTATTGTTGTAGTTGACGTATTTATCCTATTTCGCTGGACTTTATGTAGTTTAATCATCAATTCGTACCCAATTTTCGAACTGTACCACGCTCAGATTCTTAAGCGGACATTCGAATGTATATACTGACGCAATATAAGGAGAATGAGCCTCTTTTTTATGACTCTGCCCTATACAACATCTTGACAATTTTAAAAGATCAATGTTCTCCTTTATGAGCGAAGTAAACGATTTTACCAACAACAACACTAGCAAAATATGAGAAAATAGGGGTGGATGCATGTTTGTTTGGGAGATGCTAATAAAGATTCAACGAACATTTTTACGGCTTAATTACTTATTTTGAATTTACAGGGTATAACTATTCAAATTGTGATAATTATTGGCTACGCCTGGTTTGACATTATCCATTTGGGTTTTGTCATGCTAATGGGCGTGCTTTAATATGTTGACTCTGCCTGTAATCTGATATTAATGTTAAGTGTACAATAAAAAGTTGGAATTTAATCATGCTCAATTAAATTTGTCAACAGAATGTTCGGTCACTCGAGAAAGGTCATCGAGTGAAAAACAACTGAGATATGGAAGCTGGGTGCTCTCGGTCATAGCGCAAACAGTAGCGATGAATGTCAGCTAATTGACAGTAAGCAAAGTGAAAGATAGATAGTCAACACTGATAAAGTGTACGGACTTTTTTAAATCGCTTTTGTTTAAATTAATGGTGATTACAAAAACAACAATAATTTTGTTGTAGCAACCGCTTTTCTTAAATTACACAGAGGTTTAATTTAATAATTAAAAAAAACTGTATAACTGAATCTTATAAAAAAAACTCTTTATAAGGTAAAAGTCCAATGACGAAAACATTTTCATGCCCCAACATTTTTTATATCCAATTTTGTGACGAAAAATTTTAAATTTTACACATGAATTATTAAAAAAAAATTTTGTCACTGGCACTGCTCAAAAAAGTACTATTTATTACGATAGGTATTAAAAATTGAGCGCAATGTGCCCCGTATTAAAAGGTAGTGTGATTCCGATTCATAGATTCAAGTGTTCTAGCTGACACTGTGAACACTGTGCACACTATTATAAACTTAATGTTTTTTGGGGTGATTAAGCGTGTATTAAAATTTATTGAAACTTAATTTCGTGCGCAATTTTAATAATTTATTTTGGTTATTTTTTTATGTTCATATTTAAAAAACATTATTTTGTTCACCATGTCACCGTTTCCTGCAATGGAGCTTCTTTTTTCACAAATAAGCAAGCTAGGAAGCTTGCGAAAACACCCTTTCCGAAGAAGCTGACGATGCTGGTTGTTAAGATTAATATCTTAAAGTTATGTATAAATTTAAATTCAGAAAAATATCGACATCGATTTGCCTTGAATGTATGGTAATCGATTGTAGCCTTAAGAAACTAGTTCATATTTCGATGTTATGATTTTTATGTTCAGAATAATTTGGTCACACTGAAAGCATAGACCGACGCGAACGAACGCAAGAGAAAAAACTAATTTGAAACGAAGAATTATTATATTCCTAAACCATTATAAATAAACTTTTATATTAAAAACTAAAAGACGAGTTTTGTCACAACATTTTTCAAATTATGGTTTAGTGCGTTCTCAAGTTATTTGCGTTTCGTTCATGTTGTATAGAGAATTCTGAGAAACTTTGCCAGATTTCATGAAGTGGTGAAATTCAGTGACGCCAATGTGGCGGGAGAAAATGATAGTTGCGCCGAAAATTAAGAGACAGTTTGGACATATGGATTTGTAAGCTATTGCCAGAGCTTAACAAAAAATACAGTGACATTGCCGTTGTACATATGGTGAAACAGTAGATCATCACACATACAAGGCTTTGACGACGCTGGAGTGAGTTGCGCAAATAAAAGTTGCAATACAAACAAAGGCTTTGACGACGCTGGAGTAAGTTGCGCAAATTACGGTTGCAATACAAACGACGGCTTGGAATGTATAACCTCCGAAGTAACAAAATGAACCCAGACGACGAGAATGCCAGCAAGAGTGGCTCGGAAGGCGAGGAGGATCAGGATGCGACAGTTTGCCAAAGGGGCAACACTGATGGCGGCATGAATGATCTCAAAGATTTATTGAAGAACATGCTAGATATAAAAAAGGAGATGGCGGTAATACAAGAAATCAAAACAATTGTGTCAAAAAATACAGCAGACATTGCGCAAATGCAACAACCAAGGATCAACGTAACAAATGTCGCACAAACACAGCAGCATTTATTACAAATGCAACAATCAGAAAATAATACTGGTCAAGTTTATAAAAAACTCCATGATTTGCCTGAGTATTCTGGAACAGCTGAGGATTGGCCTCTATTCATTGCCAATTACACAGATACGACAAATGCTTTCCAATACGATAATCGACAGAACCTCATCCGCTTACACAAATGTCTCACTGGTGAAGCAAAGGAGGCTGTGGCGCCTATGATGATATATCCGGAAGATGTGCCGAGTATCTTAGAGGAACTGGAATTTCGATTTGGACGACCAGAATTACTTATCCATACACAGCTGTCTAAAATCAAGGAATTTCCAAAAATCGCTTATAATAAACCAGAGCAGATTATAAGTCTTTCAACCAAGGTTAGAGGAGTGGTTGCATATCTGAGGTCAGCCAACGCAGGACAACATTTGGCCAATCCAACGCTACTGCAAGAGCTTATAGGAAAACTGCCCAACGACAAACAACTGAACTGGTTAGAGCATGCCAGCACATTGCAAAGACTACCGACAATTGCAGATTTCTCCGCTTGGCTATCAATGCTGGCTAGATTGGTGGGTCAATTGCCCGGAGTAATTGAAATGTCTTATAAACCAACAACTCCTAGAAACGCGAAGCCAATGTTAAATGTCAATATGCCAGACCCGAGCTCGAAATGTGTCCTATGCCAAAGAGACCATTTAGTAAGCGAGTGTAAAAAATGGATGGAAGATATGAGCATTGACGATTGCTGGAATGTAGCCAAACGCAATGGCTTTTGCTTTAGTTGTCTCAACAAAGGGCATTCCGTACAGATGTGTCAACAAAAAGAAATCTGCAACATTGAAGGATGCACACGATCACATCATCGTTCATTGCATCAAGTGACTAATAATCAACGACGTCTTCAGCCAAGAGTGTCGAATTCCATTGCACAATCTGATACCGAGCAATCGACAAGTGATCCTTCTGCAAGCTCACAGCCAATACTAAATTGCAAAAACAACGGTAATGGATTTTTGTTCAAAATGCTACCAATTGTACTTCATGGACCAAATGGAACTCTAGAAGTATTAGCATTATTTGATGAAGGCAGTGCTGTAACCATGATTGATGAAAACATAGCATTACAGCTGGGTCTCAAAGGAAAGAAGTACCCATTAACACTACAATGGTATGATAACAGAGTTGCTACAGAAATGTCAATGAAAGTAAATTGCACAGTTATGGATATCGAACGGAGCGTTAGTTATGACTTAAAGGGAATGCAGACAGTTAAGAACCTCAAGTTACCGACACAATCATTTGATCGAGAACAGTATGAACAATTAAAACACTTGCCAATTACAAACTATACGTCTGCCACACCAGTATTTTTGATAGGCCTGGACAATCTACACTTGGGAGTATCAAAGACGATTATTGAAAATGGAAATATGCATCCGATTGCTGTCGAGACTAAGCTAGGTTGGATAGCATACGGGCCATCCAGTAACTCAACAATGACAAGTCCAGTAATGTTATTAATCAAAGACAGTAAGCAAAATGAAATACAGGATTTAATTAAAGAGTACATCACAAATGATAATTTTGGAATGAATAATTTGCCTCTCATGGAGCCAACTGACGATGAACGAGCCAAAGAAATAGCCAACCGAACCACAAAGCGCATTGACAAACGATTTGAAATGGGCCTCATCTGGAAGGAAAATGTGAAACTACCAGAAAGCTATGTCATGGCTGAAAAACGACTGTTGGGCATCGAAAGGAAAATGAAAACAAATTTGGAGTTTGCAGACAAATATAAAACAGAAATGGAAAAGTACATGAAAAAAGGATATGCCAGAAAGATTTCGCCCATGGAAATTGAAAATAAAAAGGAAAAAGTATGGTATTTACCTCATTTCGGTGTACAAACAATACACAAGCCTGATAAACTACGGATAGTCTTCGACGCTGCTTCAACAGTTAATGGCATTTCGCTTAACTCAGCATTACTCAAAGGTTCAGATCAAGCAAAGCCATTAATCTCGATGTTACTCCGTTTTCGCCTGAACCAATTTGGAGTGGCAGCTGACATCAAAGAGATGTTTTCGCAAATACTCATTCGACCAGAAGATCAATCCGCTCAACGTTTTCTTTGGAGAGAAGACACAACCCAGCCAATAGAACACTTTGCAATGACATCGCTTATATTTGGTTCAACTTGCTCACCGTATTGCGCTGAATATATAAAAAACAAAAATGCCAATGAATTTCGAGAAGAGTTTCCTGTTGCCGTTGATGCCATTGTAAATTCTCACTATGTAGACGACTTAGTGATGAGCTTTGTATCAGAAGAAGACGCAATCCAAATATGTAAACAAATCGTTTATATTCACAGTCAAGGAGGATTTGAGCTACGCAACTTCATCTCAAACTCTTCGGTAATTCAATCTGTAATGAACACCATACCAATGATGGAGAAGACAGTCAAATTGGAAAGTCAAAGCACAAGCGACAAAGTTTTGGGAATGTATTGGAACACTGTGGACGATGTATTTCAGTTTGAAACCAAATTTCATCGTATACCAAGCGAAGTCATGAAAGGTGAACGCATGCCGACAAAAAGAGAACTATTGGGAATAGTTATGGCTGTATTCGATCCATTTGGCCTTATAGCTGACTTCCATGTATGTGCCAAGGTATTAATACAACGAACATGGGATGGACAAATCAATTGGGATGATGAACTGCCAACGAAGCTACACAAAACATGGATATCTTGGTTGGCTGAATTACAAAACATGCAAATTTTCAGACTACCCCGTTGGTACTCTCAAAACATGAAGAAAAATAGCGAGTTGCAGTTGCACATAATGGTCGACGCCAGCCAGGTTGCCTTTGCGGCTGCAGCATATCTACGAATCGTTAATGGGCAGGAATCTGACATTGTCTTCATCATGGGTAAAACACGCCTTGCACCGAAGAAGTTACTATCGATCCCGCGCTTGGAACTTCAAGCAGCAGTACTGGGTGTACGTCTTGCCACTTTGATACACGAACATCATCATCTCACATTGACTCAAACAACATTTTGGAGTGATTCTATGACCGTACTACAGTGGATAAATTCAACGTCACGCAGGTTCAAGCCGTTTGTGGGTCATCGTATAGCTGAAATAATTTCAACGACGCTTCCTGACCAATGGCGATGGGTCCCAACGGAGCATAACACAGCCGATGCAGCCACACGTCCCGAGAATATGCCGAAAATTGATCACCACAGCAAATGGCTTTCTGGTCCTACATTCCTGAAGAAAGCACCCGACGAGTGGCCAAAAACAGTCATGTCAACAACAACCGAAATACTAGAAGAGGAAATTTGCAGTCATCCCTTTTTACAGTGTCAAGTAAGCGTGCAGTTCATTGACTTTACTAATTTTTCCTCCTTTTCTAAACTCAAAAGAACAATGGCGTGGGTCCTTCGAGCAAAGTATTCTTGGCGTAAGAGAATTAACAAACAAATAGGATTGACGTCACGCACTCTTACGGTGGATGAGCTACGCGAAGCAGAAAAGTGGATTTGTCGAATGGTACAAGAGGACGCATACGCCGAAGAAATTGCTGCCTTGTTGAAGAGCGGCAAAGTTCACAAGGGTAGCACGATTTACAAATTGTCACCACGAATCGATGAGGATGGATTGTTACGACTTTCTGGACGTATTGACGAAGCTGTCCATTTGCCATTTGATGCTCGACGACCAATTTTATTTCCAACACAACATCGACTATCAAAACTAATTATGATGCATTTTCACAAAAAATATCATCATCAAAACAATGCAGTCATAATCAACGAGTGTCGTCAAAGATTTTGGATACCAAAAGCAAAGGCATTGTTGAAGAAAGTTCAAAGTCAATGTAATCAGTGTATCATTGACCGCAGCAAGCCAGAAGCACCATTGATGGGACAGTTGCCAGTGGAAAGGCTGACGCCGTATGTGCGGCCATTTACTTATACTGGTGTGGATTTGTTTGGCCCAATCGCTGTGACTATAGGACGTCGTCAGGAAAAAAGATGGGCAGTCATATTTACGTGTCTGACTGTGCGAGCGACACACCTAGAGATTGCTGAAAATTTGTCCACAGATGCGTTTATCATATGTCTACGTAATTTCATCAACCGGCGTGGCATTCCTTCTGTCATCAGAAGTGACAATGGAACAAATTTCATTGGTGCCAGAAAGGAACTGAACAATAATGCAGAAATGTTCGACGTACAAAAACTATCTGATGAAGCGACGCAACGAGGAATTAACTGGATTTTTAACTGCCCTGCAAATCCCGCAGCCGGAGGTTGTTGGGAACGTCTCATCCAGATTATTAAGAAGCTCCTGGCCAAAACGCTACATGAAGTGGCACCACGTATTGAAACGCTGCGGGCCGCCCTTATAGAAGCAGAAAATATTTTAAATTCTCGTCCGCTGACAGAATTGCCTATCACACATGAAGAAGACGAACCTTTGACGCCCAATCATTTTTTAATTGGTTGTCCCAATAGCACACAGACACCTTGTACAGACGGAAGCGATCTGTGCCTTCGTAAGCAGTGGCGAATTGCGCAGACTTTAAAGGACAGGATCTGGAAACGGTGGATTAACGAATATCTACCTCAGTTAGTTCGACGACCAAAATGGCACAACACTACTGAGCCAATCAAAATCGGAGACCTGGTCATAATCATCGATGCCTCAACAAACCGAGACCAGTGGAAGCGTGGTCGCGTCGTTAAAGTCCACACTGCAAAAGATAAACAAATTCGGACTGCAGAAATACAGACAGCGGACTCTACACTTCGACGTCCTGTATCAAAGCTGATCGTATTAAAACTGGATGTAGATGGTGAATCCTGACTCGATTCACAAGGAGGGGGAATGTTAAGATTAATATCTTAAAGTTATGTATAAATTTAAATTCAGAAAAATATCGACATCGATTTGCCTTGAATGTATGGTAATCGATTGTAGCCATAAGAAACTAGTTCATATTTCGATGTTATGATTTTTATGTTCAGAATAATTTGGTCACACTGAAAGCATAGACCGACGCGAACGAACGCAAGAGAAAAAACTAATTTGAAACGAAGAATTATTATATTCCTAAACCATTATAAATAAACTTTTATATTAAAAACTAAAAGACGAGTTTTGTCACAACACTGGTGTTGAAAAATGTTACAGCTTAACTTAAACAAGGAAGGGAATTGAGCTTTATTTTCTTTCCCCCAATGCAAAACTTTGCACTGCTCGTGCATAGGAACTCGTATGTTGGAGTAAGCTAATATCTCCCTATTAAATAGATCTTCGCCTGACTCTCCTGAAAGTGGTTCGATAAAGTCAGCTAAGAATTCCTCGATTTTATTTGTACAGCTCGCCGACGATTCTATACGCTCAGTACCTTCAGTCGAAAACGACCGCATCATATCCTTGCACTCTTTAATAGTGAGATCGCTATCCACTTGTCTCAGCTGATTTGTTGGAGGGAATAAAAACAGCGCAATTCTGTGATATTTTTTTATGTACTGTAAATGTCTCATACTTTGCTTTTGCCGTGCTTTTGGGAAATACGGAATTGGCCATCAATTATTTTCGATTTTTTTTCGACCACTGCACTATGGTCCCAAAGCCGTTTTTTTTTACGTAAATTCAAAAAATCGTAATCGTGAATTATGCAAGAAAGACATTTTATTCCAATAGCAAATATTCCAATGAACTAAGAAATGAAATTTTTTTTTTTTTAAGCATCCCTGGAATTTTTTCTACGGACCTGAAAGTTAACTGTTTATTTTGTGCGCACGAGGTTGAGATTCCCACAACATATTCCTCATTTTAATTTTATTTTTAAAATAAATAGAAAAGGGCACATTTACAAAAATATCTATGGAAAACATAGCTCCAGGTTTGTTATACATGTTAGTATATGTGTTTTATTTGTAGAAGTGTTTTGTTTATTGTTTAATGTGCTTTTGTGCAGTGTTGTTTTAGCTGAGCATAACCTCACATAAATTGTCTTTCGTGGAGTAGAAGTAAGTTTATTGTCGTGTATTGTCGTAACTATAAATGCAGTCTTGTGTGTCAATGTTTTTTCTTTATGAACTCCAATAATCTTGTCCCCGAATTTCCCCGATTCCATTTAATCCCAAATTTTACTAGGCAACTTTGAGTTCGAGCATGCTGAATTGCTTGAAGTGTGGCTGCAAAGCCAGTACAAAGCATCTTCAATTTTTTACTTTATTTTAAAGAAGTTTGATGGAGAGCTTTTGGAAACTAACTAACTAACTAACTGAGCAATAAAAATCATAAAAATCATAAAAAACACAAAAAAAACCTAAAAAAAAACACACAAAATAAAATATTTAAAAAAAAAATGCGTTTATAATTTATTTAAATTTTTAAATTAGAATTGTGCTGATTATTTGCATACAAGTAAGTTTAATATTTTAGTTTAAAGATTAAAAAAAATTTTTAAATTAAAAAAGCTATGAAATCCAAAAATTAGCATATTAAAATATAAGGAAAAGGGCGGTGCCACGCCTTTTTCCCCTGTCAAAAATTCAATTGGTTTTATTTAGTTGAATGCAAAAAACCAGACTAAAAAATATTGTGTAGTTCTCGAGTTATTAATTTATGTAAAAAAAAGGGCTTTGGGACCATAGTGCACTGTTAATGTCACGCTAGATGGTGACAAGAGCTGTAGAACATATTTTTGTATATATTTGCAATTGCAATTGCACCAAGACAAGGAACCATACAAACACGAACATAGTAAAGAAATCCAGCAAAAACAATCTACATATATATATTAAACTGCACAAATCGAATATAGCTATATTCATTTTTTCACTTTGATTTGAATCACACGGCAGCTTAGCTTCGGGGCAATAAGTCCGATAATGAATAGCTCATAAGAAATTGAAATTATGACATGAAAAGCACACGTGTGTCGTTTTCAATGTGTGCACAGTGTGATTTCTGACTGTTAACATGATATAGTGTGAACTCATGCAGGGCTCTACTTCGCACCCTTCGTGCTGCTTTCGTCACTAGCGCGGACTGCCGTCCGCAGTGATATTTTTACTTCGACGTGTATTTTAATGTAAATAATTTATCTATTTTTCTCAGATTGACACTGTTATTCAATACACCTTTTTCCACCCGAAGAAATTTTGTGCCTGGGAGCAGCCACCACGCGAACCAGACTGAATCCCTAACTTTATAATCTCCATTAAAAATCCCTAATCTATTTTTACCTAATTCTTACTATCCTAAGTTTAGGAAGTTTTGGTCGACGCTGCCAATAGGTGACGCTAGCAACAGTTGGTGCCTATGGAATCGATAGTATCGATTGCTTAGCGCCGATCATAAAAAAAATTGTTATCTCATGTTATTGTATATGTATGGGTTATACATTGTAGATACAAACAATGTATATAATTTACATAATTTTCTGTATGCGCGTAAGATATAAGAAATCTGGGGGACCTGCTAATATTTTAGTTGACTTTCACATGCACTCTAGAACACACAACAAACAGACTGACAAATTTAATAATCATAATAGTAACAGGTGGGCGCGGCTACAGTCGAGTTTGCTAAACTGTAGGATACCCTGTGCCAGTCTACATAAAATAGAATATTGGTTATAATAGAATTAGAAATATTTATGTAAGCATATAAAACATAAATATTTAACGCAGCTCGAATTTGCTGTATGATGTAGTAGTCATATTTAAACCAAATTTGGTCAATATGTATGGGACCATCTCATATGCATATTCAGTCAGTTTGTTTCAGTTGTCTCAAACAACAAAAAAGTTTTTCCTACTAGGACTTGACTTTCGACTGATCGTTCCTATGGCAGCTATATGATATAGTGGTCTGAGGCAAAATTAAAAACAAACTTGATCTGCGTCTGGTATCCAGGAACTTACATACCAAATTTTATGTCTCTAGCTATTATAGCCTCTGAAATCGACGCGTTCAAACAGACGGACTGACGGACGGACAGACTACGGACATGGCTCAATCGACTCGGCTATTGGTGCTGATCAAGATTATATGGGGTCACAAATGCTTCCTTCTGCCTGTTACATACATCACACAAATCTAATATACCCTTTTTGACCATTTTCAATAGGCACAGGGTATAAAAAGTAGGATGAGACCAAATACAAGCAAAGTAAGCGCAGCGTGAACAAAGCGTGGCACGCAACCAAGAAAAAGGCAGTGGGAAAATACAAGCAAATATAAGGATGATGCATAAACAGGGCATGCCCAAAGGCGATATGATGGGAGGAGCTTGTGCCGGCGTTGCCAAATTACGCTAGACAAGGCTTTAATGCAATTGAAAAGTTTTGCAAAACTAGCATCTATGTGTTATGGAAAGGAGATACAACAAAGGACGGGGAACAGAGGGTACTGGGCAAGGGATGGAAGGTTCAAGGGAGCGCATAAGAAATGTCATAAATGTTGACTCAGAGCTTCGGGGGCTTGTTGGAAAAGTCGCTAAATTCGAATAACTTTATCGGGGACAACCAGTTGGGGCTGCAATATGGCAAATTAAATGAAACTGCAGCGACGCCTTTAAAGCTAACAGATTACCCTCAGGCCTGGGGCAAACATCACACCCAAATCTGAACTCATCTCAACCTTATGCCTCCTCCCTGCGCGTAGGCCTCATGAGAACGGTGGTGGTGGACTTTGTGGTGCTAAGAATCTCTGGGTTTGTTTTCAAAGTTTTGCAATCGAACAAGTTAAACAAAAATCTCAACATATTTTCGTAATCGTACAACTTAAAAAGTGATGTGTGCCCACACCAACCAATACAAAAGTATTCTGCAAATTTAACATGATGTGCAGTTCTATTAGCAATCCTTGACAGCAATGGGTAATTATACTGAATATATTTGTATAAACTTTATAGTCACTCAGTTTGTCTGAAATGAATTATAACCAGGGATTGCAAATAAGAGTTATGATTCAGATATAAATCAACCACTAAACAAGTGGATCAGTCGAGTGCACTCGACAGTAATATACCCTGAGCCTAGGCCACGGCATTTTATACATTATCTTCAAATTTTAAAAATTTATTAAGATTAAAAATATTTTTAAAAACGAAAAAAATTCGTTGACCTATTCAGGAATTGAACCCACGCCCCTCGCGTGTCTCTACCATTAAACTGACAATTCAAATAAACGAAAAATATTAAATAATTAAAAATCATTTGCTTCGACCAGACCGGGGTTGGAACCCCGATCTCCCGTTTCTCGTGCCTAGCACCTATCACTTGGACTACTCCGCCTCTTAGACTGATGCTGGCAAATTTGATTAACATTCTCGATGTAAATTCTGGCAGAGTAAATGTAAAATCAATTAAATGACGAATAATTCTATTTGTATACATATATTCTGCCAATCTTTATAGCTTATTATCTTCAGTATTTATGGCCCAATAATGTTGAAAGTTGGAGATTAGTCTCTGGACATGATCCTACACCCGTTGGTGTAAAAAAATTTAAAATTTATACTTAAAACCCTAGATTAAAGGTGATGAAAGTTTTTGATGAATTACGCCCCCCACAGTGGGCATGGCAAAATTTTAACATAAACTTGTTCTGCCTGACATTATAGGTAGTCTTCATTCCAAATTTGGTGGTCCTAGTTCTTACCATCTCTGAGATCCTTTCGTTTACACGGACCGTCAGACAGACGGACATGGCTATATCGACTCGGCTGTTGATGCTGATCAAGAATATATATACTTTATGGGGTCGGAGATGCTTCCTTCTCCCTGTTACATTCTTTTGAACAAACTTAATATACCCTCAGGGTATAAAAAATGACAAAGGCAAAGGCAAAAACAGGATAAACTTTTAATTAAAATTTTTATTTTTAAAATTATTTTAAAATTTTTTTTTTTTTAATATTTATAATACAAATTAAAACTAAAGTTATTTTTCAATTTTTATTTAAAAATTTTTATATAACTCTTCTTTGCAATTTTTAAAATAAAAATTGAACATAAAAGTTATTTTTCAACTTTTATCATAAAAATCAAAAATAAAAGTTTAATTGAAGAATCGATTACGACCATCATACTTCGAAGCCGGAGTGCGTTCGAATTCATACCACAACATGCATTACTTTTCCATAAGCTTGGCCGCTTTTTCAGCTAGTATAGCTTCAAATTCGCCAACTTGTAATCGACCAAGTCCGCGATTTGTCGAGCACACTTCGTGTTCCATTACCGTCCTGTATACAGTTGCGTATAGGATTTGTAACGAACCAAGTTGACACGTCCTCGGCCACGCACCCTGTTTTCAATGGAGCCGGCTGTGCTCAGGGAAATTGGGCTGGGTTTTGTGCGGGCTTCGGTTGAGGCGTCACATGAATAAATTTCAGACGGGACGGGAAAAGACACAATGAACTCAAAAAAAAGTAGAAACCGATAACTGTAATGCATTTATCGGCAGGAGAACTAGCAGCTATCGATGACCAATCGTGGAGAGCCAGATGTTATGCTCTCCTTCTTCACCAACCCAACCATGCAGAAATAGAAACATGTTCTGTTTCCACCCATTTCGCTGCTGCGCTGCGTACCTTGGGGCCCTAGAAAAATCACTCCCTGGAGTTCATGTAAGTGCTTGGAAATGCCAGCTCTAAGCATCCTGACTCGCAGAAAGCAGCCCAAACCATAAGAGATCCGCCTCTTTAAGGAGTTGCTTGCAGCACTCACAACGTTGTAGGAGCGACCAATATTTCTACCAATTTCACGAAATGAGAAATTCTCATTTTTGGGAGCCAGAATTTGACCCTTCTCAAACTCCGAAAGCAGTGGTCCTCTTGGCATAATTATTAACTTGATATAATTAGTAAGTCATCAAAGTTTGCACAAAAAGAATCTCCGCTATCCAAACATAGAATAAGAAATCAACTTGTGCGGCTATAATTCTGCACCTCGAACAAAACGAAAATACAACATAACGGTAAATTGTTGCATAGAGAGTGTTGATGTTTGTCATCTATTTTCACTCTTTATTAAGGCTCTCTTCAATGGAGGTAAAGTCTTTTTTCTAGCTCCACTCTATCTATGCGTACACTGAAAAAAGTATTGTTTTACACCAGAGATTATTACGATATTATCATTATTATTATTGATTTTTTAAAATGCCTGTTAGACGTAGTACGGAGAATTTTTCCGGAATCTGGAATATTATGGTGCTGTGTACAATGTGCGATGACACTAGTGGCGATACCAGTGTTATCGTGTAAACACAAGTTTCATCATCAACTGTCGTCAACTGTGTTCGCAATCCTTGGTTAGGAGTAAGGCAATTGATCGCAGGACGCCATCTATATAAAAAAATTCTTTTTCTCCTACACCTTCACGAATTGTAATGCTGATGCTTTACTGACTGGTATACCATGCCTATAGGATTCCAATAGTTTTCTATTGGAAGAAAAATAAAAGATTCTAGTTTTTTTTAACAAAATTTATTATTATTATTATGGGGGAAATCTGCACTACGAACCTTTGGATCTATTTTGCCCCCTTCATCAACCCTAGTTCTCGCACGAAGTCGAGAATTTTTAACGGGTTGAGGTCTGTAATGTCCTCCATCGGAAGGACATGTTTCCCTAGAAAACTACATCTACGTCTCGATAGAGCAGTGCGTTCTGCTAGTATGTGCATCGAGGACTCCTCCTCGAAATTGCAGAACCGGCAGGTTCCACTGCTTAAAATTCCTAACTTAGATAGGTGACTCCTCAGTCTACAATGCCCTGTCAAAAGACCGGTAAGTATTCTGAGTCTATTCTTCCCCAATGCGATTATTCGCTTGAACCGATTTGGCTTGTCTGAGACCTCTGGTCTCCGTCCAATGCGACTGTTGAAGTCGTCTCTCCTCTTTACGTAGGTTGAATATCGGCAGCTTGCGACGCGGCGAAATAATTGAACAGCTTGGGTGTTGGATTTAGATTGGTTGCCGAGAAGTTCGGCAGGTTTACTAAAAATTATATAATTATCTTAAACTACTTATATCTATTAGAATAGTGACCTAAGCAATCAATACTTATCGCATGCATATGGCTTCGTCTTCTTATCATACGCAGATGGTGTGAAGACTCCGTATCTGTGCGCAGAGCTCTATTTACTTAGGTCTACGGCCTATCACCATATTGAAGCGTGTGAGCTAGTGAAACTATTCTAAACCAGGGATTATTAATCTCTAGAGTTTTAGGCTCTAGTGGAAAGCTTATGGTTGACAATAATAAGATTAAACATATGTACTCCCGTATTGTGCGTCTTCCAATTCAACAAAACGGTTCAGGACTTATTAGGGGCCTGCATGTACCCATTCTGGCTAGAGTGTCAGCTGCTTCGTTCCCTGCTATATCCTTATGTCCTGGGACCCATCTTAGGGTTAGCCTATTATGCGATCCCAGTTGGTTTAGCTTCTTTCGCACCTCGCGCACTACTTTAGACTTGCTGAGTGCATTATGAGCTGCTTGACTATCGGATAGAATGGCTATGTCTCTGTTCCGATAGTTGCGTTTGAGATTAAGGTCAGCACACCTCCCTATTGCACATGCCTCAGCCTGGAAGATGCTTGTGCATGTTCCTAGAGATTCATGGTAAGATATCCGAGGGCCTACAACTCCAAGTCCTGTGCCTTGGTCTGTAAGAGATCCATCGGTGTACCATTTTATGGTGTTTTGACCCAAAGGATGGACTTCATCAAGTGTTGTCCAATCCTTCTTACTGCTCAGGTTTACTTTCCCTCGGCTGTACCAGTTAGGGGAGATCACCTGATAGCAATTCAGAGTCTCTGTGGCTAAGGATGCTTCCCACCCCCTCTCGTGCTATCCTTAGCAGAGTCACTCTTTGTTGCAGTTCAATAAATACATGGAGATGCGTGAGCTCCATTAGAACTTCTATAGCCGTTGTCGGACAGGTGCCCATAGCCCAAGTCATACATACGTAGGCCATCCGTTTCAGTCTTAACAGCTGCTTCTTGGCGGTGGTGAGTTGGGCTCTATCACCCCAGGCTATTGCTCCGTATGTGAGCAGTGGCCTGACTTCCATTAGGTATAGCCATCTAATAATCTTCAGTGATGTGCCCCATGATTTCCCGGCTATGCTGGGGCAGGCATAAAACGCTCGAGTGCACTTTGCTATCGCATTTTGTACTGGCGGGCCGAAGTTAAGCGTACTGTCGAAAGTGACTCCTAGGTATTTGACCTCCTTACTTATTTCTATTATGCTGTTTGATAGCCTTATTTACCTCTCTGTAACTTGTACCTTTTAGTGAAGGGACCGATGACCGTTTTGGCTGGGTTGGGGCCCACCTCTCCACACCAATCACTTCTTATCCGTAGACCTAATTGTACAATGTCGCAGAGTGTTTCCTCGAATTGGCCTCGTGCTATGATGACAATGTCATTAGCATAGCCTTGACATTAAATTCCATAGCCGGCAAGTTTCTGGAGTAGTTCATCTACTAACAGACTCCAAAGTAGTGGAGACAAAACACCCCCTTGAGGACAACCTTTTGTGGTTGTGGTTGTTGCCGTGGCTTGTCTAGACCCCAGCAGGGAAGAAATCCATCCGCCTGTGGTTGTGTCTAGGCCGTGACAGCATCGTGATATGTGTTGTCTAAGGCATCTTCTATGTCAAGGAAGGCACATACGGCCACCTCCTTATTGTGCTACTGTGCTTAAAGTGCGGTGTATTTGATATGGTGACTTGTCCGTGGATCAGCTTGCAGCGGAGATTGCAACAGAAGAGTGCTTCTTATCTTATGGTCCACCAGCTTCTCTATCGTTTTTAGCAAAAACGATGTCAAGCTAATGGGTCTGAAGGACTTGGGGCTGGTGATATCTTTCTTCCCTGCTTTGGGGATGAAGACCACCCTAGGTGAAGTGTGTCTCAAACAAAAGCTCTAACTTCGCTATACTACTGCCAGTGAAGGTGCCATCCCTTCGTTTCAATGCTAAGTTTGCCTCTGGCGTGCGTCTCGAAAGTGCTCTATGGAACCAGGCACCTTCGGATGTGCTTTCTATACATTCGCAGTTGAGTTGAGTTGTAGCCTCTAGAGGCTATCGTTCCACCAAGGGGCATCTGGTTCTTATCGCTTCTT
Source organism: Drosophila limbata (assembly GCA_963924055.1). NCBI lineage: Eukaryota > Metazoa > Arthropoda > Insecta > Diptera > Drosophilidae > Drosophila > Drosophila limbata. The sequence continues at coordinate 5,290,210 of OZ001351.1, read as the reverse complement.
TCCAAGAGGACAGCTTTCTTCAAAGGCATTTGTTATGCTACTGTTTTTATTGCCTACCACTCTTTCTATTTCCAATTGTGAACGGGGTATACCCGTCCTTTCATTGGATAGATTGAGTTGTAGGGGTCGTTTTAAACTTTTCCCAGTCTTTCTGGGGTTACGACTGGTGTGCTACTGTCCATATGGACCTGCAGCACAAATAATATGATTCTTTGATCGGACATAGATTCATCCGAAGAGAGTGCCAGTCTCTTAGGTGTAGTTTAAGGCACCTACTTATCAGGGTGATGTCTAGTACTTCTTCCCTGATTCTTCCCAATTTCTAAATTATATCTAAATATAAAGTCAAGAAGGTACTCACCTCTTGTATTTGTGTCTGTGCTTCCCCAGACCACGTGATGTGCGTTGGCATCACACCCGATGATCAGGGGGAGCTTCTCGATATTGCAGTATTCTGCCAGCCCAACGATTTCCGTTGGTGGTCAGACTCCATCGCCGGCTAAATACACCGAGGTCACCACGGTGGTGCGTGCGCTTCCAGCCGTCTGCACGGCTATTGGCCGGGAGTTCCCCTCGTCATCGCATGACGTCAAGGTGACGTCTGCTACTTCCAGTTCGTATTGCACCTCCTGCGACGACAAGGCCAGCTGCTGATCCATCTCCTCAATTGCAGCGGGATCCAGTGTTAGATCCGCCCGATCTTCGTCCACGGTTAGATCCTTCAACGAATTGGATGATGATGTTGATGAGTTTAAGTCCTTTAAAGTGAAAAACGATCATTCTGAAATACTTAGTCTAAATGGTAAGTGAATAAATCAAGGACTGCAAATAAGAGTTATGAATGCTAATTTCAGCTAAAAAAATCAATGTGAAGGAAACATGCTACAGTAAAATGGTAAACAACAAAATTCCTATTTCAGCCGGAACTATTGATATCAGCCAAAAACTTATATTTTCAATTTATAAAATATAAATCAAATTTAATTCTTATTTTTAAATTTTATTTAAAAAGTCAAAAATAATCATTAAAATTCATTTTTTTTAATAAAAGTTTTGAAATAACTCTTATTTCTGATTTTTTCAATAAAAATAAAAGTTAAGAGTTATTTTTGATTTTTATTTTAAAAGTTACAAATGAGAGTTATTCCATAACTTTTATTATAAAAATCAAAAAATAAAAGTTAAGCTGAATATATTTTGAACCAATTAGTGTATAACAAAAATTTAAATTTATTCTTGATCTATGATTCGAGATCTTTCATATGATATATCAAATGTCCTTCAAGGACGAATTTGAAGGATCCAATTATTATACCCGTTACTTACCCGTTCTTACGGACAGACGGACAGACGGACGGACGGACAGACGGACATGGCTATATCGACTCGGCTGTTGATGCTGATCAAGAATATATATACTTTATAGGGTCGGAGATGCTTCCTTCTCCCTGTTACATACATTGCAACGATTACAATATCCCCTTTTACTTATTTTTAATAAGTAACGGGTATAATAAGTAAAAGGGGATATTGTATTTCTTTTATTATATATATTTATAGTATTTTTAGTCCTTTTAATTTGTCCAACCGATGTTGCTGCTGCCATTACCATCCTATGTTCTAACAGCTGGAGAAAAAATTGATTACGATTGTACCTTCGATGATGCATTTCGTAGGATTAGCACATTCGGTTGTGGCTGGTTTGCGCCACTGGGCAATTGAGTCATATTTGAATCACAAATGAGAGTTGGGAGTCACATTTAAGTCTTATTCGAGTCGAAATTGAGAGTCAGTGGCGAGTCATAATTGGATCTCACTCCCAATTGTTCATCATTTGTAATTCTTCAATTTTTGATTCAATTTATTCATTACTTATAGATGTACAGATTTTGAATTTAAAAATTTAATTTGTGCGTTTTCTTTTTGCTGCAACGCGGTCGCCAGCATAAACAAAATGCTTCTGGAGTACTGAATTCATGTCCTTATCCGTTGCCAGGAATTTTAAATAGCAAACGTCGGTAATTTTCTGGTTTAAGCCCGCGTTCTCACAAAAAAAAACAACAACAAAAAGAGGGCGATTTATGATGAATTTAGGTGAAAGAATTTTTTTTAGGTCTCCATTGGTTTTTTTTTTTTAAGTTTTAAAATTTCAATGCAAAAACTACTTTTGCAAGGCAGTTTTGATGACTTATTCGATAAGTTAGAACGTTTTCCAGCACTATTTTACGTTTAGTGTGTACATTTTGTTTTGTACACTTTTTTGCCGATTACCAACACTATTTGTCAAAAATTTTATTTTCGATTTGTAAAAATTTGCAAAAATGTCGTGTGCGGGTTGTGATTTAAGGTAAAAGCACTAAGCAAACAATACATAGAGGCGTCTTCTTTTCACGATACTCTTTGTTTTCTGCTTGCTTCCTTTCCATTTGCTCTTCTTTCCGAATGGATTGTTGCTCCTCTTTTTTTAGCTTAATGTTGTACTCTAGTTCAGGATGTTTAGTCTGGAAAGAAACTTAAACTTAAACGCGGTCTTTCCCCCCCCCCCCCCCCCCCTTCTTCTCTTACCATCACATGCCGGTATAGATTCCCCATCTATACACACGACGAGGAGGAGAACACGCCAAGCAAATAACAATAATTCTATTGTTTTCGCCACTCGGGCCAAACGTCTTTTTAAAAATGCCGCACTGCAGAATTGTAGAAGACATGGTTGGTTTTTTATTTATTGAGCCGGCGAAATCCAAATTCGTAAACTTCTCTCATGATCAGAACAACCCTGACTTCTCATTGTCAGAAAATTGCAAACAGATTGTTGTTTCTCAATTTTTTCGTTATTTCTCAATTTTTTTGGCTTTTTCTCAATTTTGCTACCAAAACCAATTTCTAAATAAAGTTAATTATTTTACCTAATTTTGGATTTTGTTGTTTTTTTGAAATTGTTTCTCAATTTTTTTAAATTAATTTTTGAAAATTTCACGTTTTTCCATTTCAAATTTGCGCGCACAAAAAAAAAATGGCTGTATTTGCAAACAATACCAAAATTTTATTTAATACTGAAATGTTAAACTTAATACTGAAATGATAAATGTTAAGTTCGCTCCAGTTGCAATGTTAATTAACATTCGGCGCCTTTTTTTAATTTTGGCTCATTTTTTGTTTCTTTTTGGCTCAATTCAGATATTTTTAAGTGGCAACCGTGCCCCAGAGCCTTCGGCAAACGCCGAACGCTCTTTTCAATAAAAACCCAGAGCGGCTGAACTTTGCAGAGAGCGAGCGCACACAAGCAACGGCGGGTGCGACCACCGGTTGGACATAGCCTGTTTTAAATGCAAACATTTTTTCTCATTTTCTTTGCCTTTTTTAATATTTAACAATTATTTTCTTTATTTTTCAGTGTATTTATTCATTAACATTCATTTTATTAAATAATGAAAAAAAAAATGAGAAAAAGTGTTAGTATTTAAAACAGGGTATGTTCCAACGGGTGATCGATCGCGCATATTTATATTTCACTCACACTAAGAAGCGTGCGCATGCTAACACAGAAACGATAATAAGCAAGATAGACTGAACATTTTTCGCCGTTGCTTGTGCGCGCTCTCTCTTTGCAAAGTTCAGCCGCTCTGGGGCTTTATTGAAAAGAGCGTTCGGCTTTTGCCGAAGGGTCTGGGGTTCCATTGCATACAAAGCATATGCGCTCACAAAAATGCTTGTTTGACGCCCTATGTATTGTTTGCTTAGTGGTAAAAGAGTTTTATGCACTCACAGATAGGGAGGATGATTTGCTTGAATTTCTAAGACATCACAATCTCAAATAAATGAAGATGTGCATGGTGATAAGGTTAGTAACTTGTAGTTGCTCGCGCGATTTAATTTTTTAAAAAAATTTTTGCCTGCGGCGCAATAACTTTAAACCCCACACTCCTCAAAAATAACACTTTATAGCCCATTTTCTTTCAATATTATTCGGGAGTCTCCAGAACTTTTGTTAAGTAGCAACACTTACAGTGGCCGTCAAAAGTGATTCAATGCTAGCAAATCTTACGTTTGAGCATTCACAGAATCAACAAAAACAACTTAAAGTCAATCAAACTTTTTTACTTTATTTGTAATAAAGATCTTAACAAATTCATATAAAATAATAACTCAAAATTTCACAGGCCTGTCAGCGAGAATTAGTAAACGATAAAAGTCCACATTGAATCAGTTTTGACTTATTTAATACATATTTTTACATTTTTTTTTTTTGAGCGATTTTCAATACTTTGTCCACAATCCTTTATTTTAAATGACTGCGAACATTCGAGAAGGCATACTTTCTACAAGATTGTGAAAAATTTCCTGAGGAATATTTGTCCATTCCTCCTCCACGCGTTGCCATAAGCTCTCAAGGTTTGTTGGCGCCGTATTATATTTTCCCAACCGTCTTTTAACAATTGACCATAAATTCTCAATTGGATTGAGGTCAGGACTTTGTGCTGGCCACTTCATCAGCTTAAATTCTTGGTTAGATAACCAATCTTTCACAATTTTAGCTCTATGTTTCGGATCATTATCCTACTGAAATGTCAGATCACTTGAACCATACGCACATTTATCAATAAAATTGGGTAGATTGGTCTGCAAAATGCTCAAATAATTTTCTTTTCTCATTATTCCATCAATTTTCACTAGTTTTGCCGAGCTCCACCATGTAAAACATCCCCATGCCATAACGTGTCCGCCTCCGTGTTTAACTGTTTCGCTGACATGTCGCCTTTGCAATCTTTCTCCGGGCTTTTTCCAGCAGTATTCTTTTCCATCGGACTGATATCGATTAAACTTGGACTCGTCTGACCAGTTAACCTTCTTCCAGTCCTCAATGGTCAAATGACTATGGATTCTGGCGAATTTTAAGCGTGCCTTGACGTTTTTCTCAGACAATGCTGGCTTTGTTTTCTTAACAATCGCAGTGTAGCCGATATGTCGCAGTGCCCTTCTTGCTGTCGATTCACTTACAGGCTTCCCAATTGCTTTGGCAGCATCCTTGGGTGCCATATGGCCATCCTTTTTGATTTGGCTGATCATAAGCCGGGCATCCCCATCGGTGATTAGTCGAGGGCGTCCGTTGGACGCATTTTTAAAGATGACTCCACGCCTTTTAATGCCTCTAATAACTGTTGGTTGACTGACAGAGAGTGATTTTGCAATTTCTCGCTATGAGGATCCCCTTTCTGCGAGACACACAATGTTGTCTTCCACGTCCTTAGGAATTTTTTTCATTTTCGAATTTTTAGTGAAATTTGGAAAAATTTGGTTACCAGTGCAAAATTCAACTGAGTTCAGGTCTTTAAAATCTTATAAAAAAAACCTCTTTACGAGGTAAAAGTCTAGTGACGAAATCATTTTCATGCACCAAAATTTCTGATATCCAATTTTGTGACGAATAATATTAAGGTTTACTTATAAATTACTAAAAAAAAAATATTGTCACTCGGCACATTGCGCTAATTTCTTCATATCTAATAAATATTTATTTTTTGCGCAGTGCCGAGTGACAATATTTTTTTTTTAGTAATTTATAAGTAAACCTTAATATTATTCGTCACAAAATTGGATATCAGAAATTTTGGTGCATGAAAATGATTTCGTCACTAGACTTTTACCTCGTAAAGAGGTTTTTTTTATAAGATATCAGAAATTTTGGAGTAATATATCAGAAATTTTGAAAATTGCAATATTTGTTGACGGTACAACTTTGTCAAAAGGTGTTTATTGTTTGTACAAGCAAAAACAAACTGTCTGGCAACACTAGTTCCTTTTACAAACATATGTACATGCAAAATTAGAAAAAATCATTACTAGCGTTTTCTCAAAATCGCCAAAATGTAGGAAAAAATACCTTATTTCACCTGTAGCTGTTTACCTTTTAACTTAAAAAAGTTCAAAGTATGCCTAACAGCCCTTTGAAATACCTTTTCAACGATATATAGATCACATCTGTAGCTTTTATCGCTTGAATGCTATGGGGGTTTCAATTTTAGCGTTTTTTAGCGATTTCCCGCTAAACTAGCGATTTTTCGAAAAAGTCGTAAAACAAACGTTTCTATATTTTGATTATAAAATGATTTATCTGCCGCTAAAAGAATTCACCACTTACAAGCAGTTTATTTCCGCATTACGCTGCAAGCAGTGTACATACTGCATATGTACAAGCAGTAGTGTAAAGGTAAAAGGTATATTCAGTTAATATGTAATATCTTGCCCAAACGAATTTTGACAGATATGTGTTATATGTCAAAAGACGCGGAATAAAATTGCCTATAACATATAACATATTTTTAAGTGATTTGATGTGTAGATTTTTCTTAAATCGCTAAAATGTGGGAAAAAATACCTTATTTCACCTGTAGCTGTTTACCTTTTTACTTAAAAAAAAAACTTTGAAGGTATGACTAAAAGCCCTTCAAAATACCTTTTCAACGATGTATATATCACATCTGTAGCTTCTATCGTTTGGATGCTATAGGGGTTTCAATTTTAGCGGTTTTTAGCGATTTCCCGCTAAACTAGCGATTTTTCGAAAAAGTCGTAGAACAAACGTTTCTATATTTTTGGGCGGGAACAAGTCCTCATTCAAACTTTTAAGCTAAATTAACGATTTGATCCAAACAAACAAACAGACAAACAGACAAACAGACAAACTGACTTTTCATCTCATTTTCGGAAGGCCACTAAAAATTTCAAAATTAATTATCTTTTGAACCAGTGGTCGGATTTTGAGGATCGAGGTGTCATTCGACGCGTATTTTTGATTAGAATAGTAAAAAAATATAAAAAAATTCAGAAAGGCTCCAACGGCCCCATTTGCTCCAATCATTTAAATTTTGCCCCTCCCACTTACACCTGTTTATCTCACGAACCAGGTGAGTTTTCAAAAGTCTTAGTATGCACATTTGTAAGTTTTATTGATACCTTTCGATCGGTATATAACTCGACCTGATCGGACAGTCATAGCAAAATTTCCATTCTTCCTGTGTATATATGCTAGTCGCCTTTCGCACCCTTCGTGCTGCTTTCGTCACTAGCGCGGACTGCCGTCCGCAGTGATTGACTACAAGTACGAATTTGTCAAAAGCAAAATTCAATTCCCCCAAATAACTGTAAATCAAGATGTATTTACTGATAAGGAAGCTAAAAATAGAAATAGTCAAAACTGATTCAATGCGTGTTCTTTTTGTTTTATATTTCTCTTTTCAGTTGTATTCGTTTCTCTGTTGTCTAGTTTGCATCATTTTATTAAGAATAGTTTAGGTAACGGTAAAATGTAATTTCGTTTCATTTGCTTGCTCTTTATTCATATAACATCCGATTAACTGCAAGATTTGCAAACATTGAATCACTTTTGACGGCCACTGTACATCTCCACTACCCTGTAGGAAGAAGGCAATGCTGACGACTGGTGCTAATGACAATTTAACGGATACCGTTGCTAGTAGTGTTGGTAAACGGCAAAAAAAATGTACAAAACAAATGTACACACCAAACATTTGTTTCTAAGTATTTATTTTTATACAAAACTTGTTTAGAACTAACTTACAAATTTATGCATTTTGTTATTGTAAACATTTCAAGTGCAGTTATGTTCAAAACCCCGCCCCCCTCGAGTCCCAAATAAGTCTTTAAAATTAAAAAAATATTGAACTTAAGCATCTATAAAATGTGAAACGATCCGATTTGAGTTGACTTATGTAAAAACTTGAATTCAAATCGTTACATCGACTTTTCCTATTTTAATATATTTATATCTATGTATAAATATAAAACTCTTGGTCCAGACTCACTGACTGACTGAGAATCAACGTGTAGCCCAAACGGTAAGAGAGCTGAAATTTTCGATTTGGAGTTGTTTTTACATTCCCAATTCACGCTTTCATTCGCACAGTGTAACTGCAGCCCAACGTAGTGCAGTGTAAACCGACAAGAGAACGAAAACTAAATATACAGAAAATCTAAAAAAAAAGCTACAAAATTAATTAAAGGGAATAGACTTCAACTTTATGAAGAGAAAGATGAAAAACCTCTACGAGGTAAAAATCTAGTGACGTAAACATTTTCAAGCCCCTAAATTTCTGATATCCAATTTTGCGACGAACACTATTCAATGTAACACATAAAAAATTAAAAAAAAAAAATAAAAATAACAACATCACAAATGACGAAAGCAGCACGAAGGGTGCGAAAGGCGACTAGCAATATATATAGGAAGAACGGAAAATTGCTGTGACTGTCGGATCAGGTCGAGTTATATACCGATCGAAAGGTATCAATTCAACTAACAAAAGTGCACACTAAGACTTTTGGAAACTCACCTGGTTCGTTAGATATACAGGTGTAAGTGGAGGGGGGGGGGCAAAATTAAAACGATGGGAGCAAATGGGGCCGTTGGAGCCCTTCAGTTTTGCATATACAGGTGTGCTACAGAAATCACGAGTGAAAGCGAATTCAGAGAAACGAAATCCACTCCGAAAATTTCTCAGTGCCACTGAACTTCGAGTGATTTAATTTTTTTAACATGTACTCGGTTGTTAGGGTTGGCCACTTCTCAAATTAAGTTTCCCAAGGGTTTGTTTAGCAACTTTTTAAAGTTTATCTTTGCAGAGTAAAAGGTTTTTATTTTATTTCTTTTTTAATTAATATAATTTAATTTATTTATGTAATAATTGAAATTGTATGCCTTAAAAAAATTAAAAGTTATTGGCGCGAAAAAATAAAAATTACTCGACAACTCTAAATTCTAAAATTCAGACAAAAAATGTTACATTACATTCTCATGGCATCGGAAGCCAGTGGATTTAGCGATGATTTCGTTTCCCCTATGGTGATGTATTCGTTTGACGTTCCCTTTTTTTTTTGGGGCGCAAATGTCATTACGAAAGCAAATTTTATGTATATCTATCTCTGTCGTCTCTCTCATGTCAGACTCTTTTTGACAGATTCGCCCCGAGAGAAAGCGAATACATCACGATACATAAACTCACCTTGGTTTTCCCCAAACATTTTCAGATGATTTGACTGTGGCACGGAGAAATGAAATTGACGTCAAACTCAAGTGGAAGGGATTTCTGTGGCATACCTGATAAATTATTTTAGAAAAACATTTTGGCAATCGGCACTGCGCAAAAAAGTTATATTTATCAGGTATTAAGAATTTAGCGCAATTTGTCGAGTGACAAAATACTTTTTTTTGTTTTATTTATATGTAAAACTTAATATTATTCGTCACAAAATTGGATATCAACTTTTTTGGAGCATGAAAATGTTTACGTCACTAGACTTTTACCTCGTAAAGAGGTTTTTTATTATTAATTACAAAATAAATCACACATATATAAATAAGGCGTCTTTGGCTACAGCTAAGTGTGCCGTAATTCTAGCTGATTTATGTCACTGTTTGTCAGATCATAATGCTGATAATTCCGCATCGTTTGATAAACGAAAAATAGAAATTCTGACGATTCCAAGAATCGCATCAATTAATATAATAATAATCGTATATCTCAATGAATGCATGCGAGGGTGTATTTAAAATTATAAATGTATATATAAAATGTATATAAATCGTATCGCTACAGAATTTGTTATTTATCATTTAGACAAATTTTAAAATTCTCTTCGCTACTATTCAATTTGTGATTCAGTCAGTCTTCTGTAGAATCCAACAAAGAAAAGTCGCAAAATGTTGCAGAAAATAATTTATATAATATTCATACTAAATACATTTACTGTGTACTCTCATGGAATTCACATTTCCGAATATAATGAAACGAACGTAATTCTTACAATATATTCTCAACTATCGGATATAAGGTAACATCGTAAATATTGAAATCTTTCAAAGCTAATCAATTTATTAGGGCAGGACAGGAAAAGTTGACAAAGGAACTTGCCAAGGATTCGGATATACAGTTTATTAGAGCAGAGTTAGAAAAACAGAAGAATTGTGTAGTTGTCAAGGAAGCGGATAGTGAATCTTTAAGAGTGGATATCCAAGTGCTCAGAACGGATATCCAGAGTCTGAGAGCGGAGTTGGACAACCTGAAAAACGAAAAGGATTCAGCTATCCAATCTCTCAGGACTGACAATCAAGTTTTTAAAACGGATATCCAGAGTCTTCAAGCGGAGATAGAACAACAGAAGAAATATATACTTGATAAGGAAGCGGATAATCAAATACTTCGAGCAGAGTTGGAACGACATGAAAAGTTGAAACGACAGGAATCAGATAAACACCACGATTGTAGTGAGGCCAAATTCAGTGGAATCCATGACATTCTTGTCCACAAAGCGGCCTGTGATGTGAAAACTCGGGGAGGAGGTTGGACAATTATCCTTCGACGGATGGACGGAAGCGTCAACTTTACTCGGAACTGGGCAGAGTATAAAAAGGGATTTGGAAATCTGGATGGCGAATATTTCTTAGGCTTGGAAAAAATTCACGCGATGACTGCAGAGAGGCCTCAGGAATTACTTATAATTCTCGAGGACTTTGAAGGAGACGAAAGATTCGAGACTTATGAAGAGTTTGCAATTGGAGATGAGAGTCAACAATATGAATTACACACTCTGGGCAAAGCCAGTGGAACGGCTGGGGATTCACTGGAATGGCATCGTGGCATGAAGTTTTCTACATTTGATAAGGACAATGATGATTATCCGGATGAAAACTGCGCCCTTCGCAACACTGGTGGCTGGTGGTATAAATATTGTCAGACCAGGTAGGATGTAATGTTAATTATTCCTTAGAGCTTCATTAATTAACTTGAATTCTTACAGCCACTTGACGGGATCTTATAAAGACAATCGCTGGCAGAAAGGCGTCACTTGGTACCACTTTCGGGAACATCAATACTCCCTTAAGAGAGCCATTATGATGATTCGACCTAAGAAGTGAATTCTCAGTCCGTACTACATTAAACCCCTTCGATCCCAACGTAGCCTGAGAGCAACTTCGGCTGTCTAAGAGATAACTGTGAACTATTCCGATGTTTTTATTCAGATGATTCGTTATCAAATCGGACAATATGTATGTTTAGTGAAAATGCGACAAAATAAATGCACATTTCAAGTTTATTTGTCAAAGTTAACACTGCGGACGGTAGTACGCGCTAGTGACGAAAGCAGCACGAAGGATGCGAAAGCGACTAGCATATTTACACAGGAAGAATGGAAAATTTGCTATGACTGTCGGATCAGGTCGAGTTATATACCGATAAGGTATAAGCTTGACTTACAAATGTGCATACTAAGACTTTTGGAAAATCACCTGGTTCGTGAGATAAACAGGTGTAAGTGGGAGGGGAAAAATTTAAATGATTGGAGCAAATGGGGCCGTTGGAGCCTTTTTATTTTTTATTTTAATGTTTTACTATTCTAATTAAAAATACGCGTCGAATGACACCTCGATCATCGAAATCCAACCATTGGTTCAAAAGAAAATTTATTTTGAAATTTTTAGTCGCCTTCCAAATATGAGATGAAAAGTCAGTTTGTCTGTTTGTTTGTTTGGATCAAATCGTAGATTTAGATTGAAAGTTTAAATGAGGACTTGTTCCCGCTCAAAAATCTAGAAACGTTTGTTCTACGACTTTTTCGAAAAATCGCTAGTTTTGCGGAAAATCGCTAAAACCCGCTAAAACTAAAAACCCGCATAGTGTCCAAACCATAAAAGCTTCAGATATGATCTATATGTCGTTGGAAAGGTACTTTGAAGGGCTCTTAAGCATATGTTCAAACTTTTTTTTCTAAAGTACACAGGTAAAAAGCTACAGGTGAAATAAGGTATATTTTTCCACATTTTGGCGGTTTTCGAGAAAACGCCGCTAACGATTTTTTTTAATTTTGAGTATGTTTGAGCTTTTTCGCGTTTTTTGATACATCATACATAAATTTTTGTTGATTGGTTTGGAAGATATAACCTATTAACTGAATATATACGTTTTACTTTGAATTGGAAAAGGACAGCAGCAACAAAGTGTCATAGCAGCCAGAGTTTGAGAGTGCTGATAGATTTTGCGCTTGGCATGTTGGCATGTGTGTTAGTAAAGAGAAACAGTGTTGCCAGACAGTTTGTTTTTTCTTGTACAAACAATAAACACCGATTGACAAGGTTACACTGTAAACAAATATTTCAATTGTCAAAATTTCCGGTTTCTTACTAAAAAATTTCTGATATCTTATAAAAACCTCTGTACGAGATAAAAGTCTAGTGACGAAAACATTTTCATGCCCCAAAATTTCTGATATCCAATTTTGTGACGAAAAATATTACATTTTACACATGAATTAATAAAAAAAAATTTTTGTCACTGGGCACATTGCGCTAAATTTTTCATACCTAATAAATAGTACTTTTTTGCGCAGTGCCAGTGACAAAAATTTTTTTTTAATAATTCATGTGTAAAATGTACTGTTATTCGTCACAAAATTGGATATCAGAAATTTTGGGGCATGAAAATGTTTTCGTCACTAGACTTTTACCTCGTTAAGAGTTTTTTTTTATAAGATATCAGAAATTTTGAAGTAAGATATCAGAAATTTTAAAAAATTGCAATATTTTGTAGTAGCGCTTGTTACATTGAAATATAAACTAACCGCGTAAAAGTATGCAACGATTTTTTTTATTTAGCTGGCTTTAGTTTAAGTAGTAGATGAGAAATAAGTAGTAGTTTTATTTGTGTTGCCTTGCTCTCGGCGCCAACCCTGCCACCTATGGTTCGAAAGACGAACTAATTGTCAAATTAACTTTGATTAACTTCAAGGCATTAATGGCAACTGAACTTAAAATTTTGGTTCGCGAACCATATCGTAAGCTTCCCTGTCCAAGTGCTCGATTGAGTTTCCTGCCAATTGTGAGGATCCGGTCTCGTTCTTCTCCCGATAGCCTTCGAGCCAGACAGACGTAGTCCGCACTTTAAAAAGCTGGAAAAGCATAAACGTGGATAACCTGCATAATTACCAGAAAACAAAAATAATAATCAAAATTTACTCTATGGAAGCGAGGACAAATTAAACCCATCCACGTTGGCAATTTTGGTTCTTCTCCCAGGTTGGCGTGGGCGGCAGCCCACGAACGAAACATTCGTGTCCAGACCCAAATAAAAGGGGTAACTATTATAATAAATTTAAAGCAGTTTTGCCCATGGTAATTATTACTCGATTTTCGTTCCTCTGTAGATCTGGTCTTTGTCCAAGGCAAGACCTCGTGCTCTATACCCAGCATATGGGCTATCATCGCTACTTTTTAGGTTGTTTCTCATTCAGCCTATGAGCCTAGAGAGCGCTATTTTTGATTTAGCCGTGGCTGCCGCTGAAGTGAGCTTTCTCTTCGGATCCGCACTCCAGTGCCGGCCGAGGCCGCTATAGTGTCAGGAGGCTCTCACAAAAAAAAATCTGTTTGCCGATTACTACATACGAAGAGTACTTTCCAGAGCAGCTGGCCGCATGTGCTAAGTGCTAAGTGTTCAGTGGACATAAACGATCCAAATATGTTAGAAACGTGAACCAACAAAATAATTTAATAATAATAATTATATCATATATAAGTAAAAGAGAATCAGAAAGAAAATAAGGCAAGTCAGTCCAGGCAATTCTTTTTCTGTTGTGAAAGATAAGTTGGTTATTGATGTGAAGTGAAACAAAAAAAAAAAAAAAAGAGAAATTACCTAATTGCAACCAATGCCCAAAACAAAAAAAAAAAATATAAGTAAACTACTTTAATCAAACAAATTATACAAACCAAAGCAAACCACCACCTGCACCACAGCTTTTGTCACCACAGGAGAAAGATCTTTCGCCGATGGAAAACAACAGTGAGTAATGATAATATTTCTTTATTTGATTTGATTTGTTAATTTTGCCACACAACTTGTATTGGGTCATCATTTGTGTTATTTTTGTTTTGCTCGCGATCGTGCCTTTTCCTTATTTATGATCATACGAGACTTTCTGCATGTATGAGTTTTTGCCGTTGGTTCGCAATCGGTATTTGACCACTAAAGAATGAAGATAAAATCTACACAGCAATAACCAAATCGTCAAAGCAAAATTAAAAGAATGAGTACTGTGAATAACAGCTGGCATATGCCTGACCTAGGCTAATTTAATGCTAGGCCACAGTAGTTGCACGAATAAAGTGCCTACTTTGTAAAAATGTATGCAGTTTTATATATAAAATCACCAAGTTAGTGAATAGCCATATAATTTTGAATCCTACAATTAGCGACATCATTAGCCAAATTTATATTGAAATCATAATTGGAATAACTAGCTATTAAGTTCATGCTATGGATATTTAGTAATAGAAATAAATTAATTGATCAAAGTTAAATTTGTAATAAAAATTATTTAAATGCCATTTAGGTCATTTTTCAGAAATTAAAGCTTTGCGTAAGAGGAAAATAAAAATCAATAAATTGGCGAAATTAAGTACATAGAGAAACAAAGAAAAAGAAAGCATTGAAGCTAATAATTATGAAATATGTTCTTATCACATCTTAACTTAGAATAAATAAAGATAATTATAATGTATTGTACTTAAATTTGTTTATTAATATCCGGAGTCATGCGAGGCGGAAGTGAGTTAACTATTTATTAGCGTCTAAGTGGATACATGGGATCGCCAAATAAGCTATTTCACGGCACCCGAGCGATCATGGAAGGGCGGGGAAATCGACCACTGGACGTCATCTCAGTGTGTCAACCAATCCACTTTAGATTTCTGGTGAATCCCTAGTTATGTTTTTCCTTTTTCTTCTTGCTTGTCTGCTCTCCTCCCCCTTTGTAAACTCAAGTTTGGTAGAACGGCTTCCTTTCAAAAAAATAGCACGCGACAATAATAGAGATTAATAAAGGCTAAAGAGCAAGTAACTTTTCGGTTAATTTGGAACCCCCCAGCCGACGAGAAATAGCCGGAATCCAGTGCGTGCTCCGGAAAACTACGGTAACACCAGCTCACTTGTCTCATGGACGATGTCTTCGTTACATGCTACAGATTTATTATTAATTAATTTTTATTATTTGGCGCCCGAACGTGTGGGGCCCTATCCGGCAAGCCCCAAAGAAAAATACAAGATCTTTTCTCGATTCCTAGTCAATAACACCTGACTTATTCAACCAAACGTGATCTCTTAAATCTCTGTTTTTCTCTTCTCCCTTGTCCTAGGATTTGTTTTAAAAAGGTCGTGGATTCTATAAGAAGCTTCAAAATAGATTTTATTGCCTGCCTTTGGAAGAAAACAAATGCTTCACGATCAATAGTTCTGATTAGCTGGATATGTTCTATCTGCAATAGATTTAACACCGAAATCATTCTACGGCTATTGTCATCGTATCCTTTTTACTCTGTTGTAAGAGGTTTTGCTGGAAGCGAGTTAAACGTGGACTAGATCTATGGCTCACCGCAAAACAGAATCGCAGCAGTAGCTCACCCAAATTCCTTAGCTCTTTACTCTCAATGTGTTGTTAATCAAATCCTTAATTTGACGTGGCTATATGAGTTGAATCGTTATACATCGCCTGTTTTGCATTGTATTGACGACTTTCTATTTTCTTAGAATAGTCACCGAAAATTATTCTCCTTTCTCCTCCTCTGTTATTTTTTTCACAGAAATAAATCGCATCTCATGGAAGAATTTCATAGACTTCGGATAATATTTTGATGAATTTTGGTTTCAGTTTTCTTTACTTTTTGCTAGCTTATTTAAAAAAAAAATATATATTAAAATCTCCAATTTTTTCTTCTGTCTAGTTATTTTATTGTGGGAAAAAAATAACAAAATAAGGACAATATATTTTAAAACCAAATAGTTTTGTCAATATTGACATGTTTGTAACTAGAAGCTGCGATAACTTAGTCTCTACTGGTGACAAACATTGCTACATTTGCGTAAGCTCTATAGAATACCCTGCGCAACTGTTATCTACCAGTTGTGGGCACACATTTCACTGGGTATGCTTTAACACTAAAGTAAGAAATAGAGAAGTTTGCCCCGTTTGTAAAAGCCCTTTACATTCGTCCACTTTAAACCTTACGTTTAACTCAGAATCAGCTCAGTCAACTGAGAGTCTACCAGCCGCAGCAATGTTTACACGGAGTCAATCACAGCGCGGAGACCCTGCTTCTGAAAATGCAGAAAATACCGAAGGCGCAGCAAGTGCAGCTCAGTTGCAACAAAGCTCCTCCGAGCCTTCCGAGATCCAAAAATCGTTAACTGATGCTGTGGCTACCGCCGCTGCCAGACAAACTGATCAGCTTATTCAAGCTTTAAACATGGGCTTTCAGAGCCTTCTCACGGCAGTGACTTCCCAAACCTCCCCACTTAGACAAGTCGAGTCTATTCAGCCAGACAATCGATCAGGAACGTTGCCAAGGCAAACGACTGACTATCCACAGCAAACGTCCTCTTCTCGTGGAAGTTCCAATCCAAGAATAACTCCCCTAAGTGCTGAAATACGCCCTGATCGGATAAGTCAGATCATTAGCTATTGGAAAATAAGGTATTCCAATAAGTCTGCAATGAGCATAGACGATTTCATTTATCGTATCGAAGCATTAACTGAGCAAACTCTTGGAGGCAATATGGAGTTGTTAGCTCAAAACGTAAGTAATTTGCTGGACGGCAGTGCCAATGAGTGGTATTGGCGATACCACAAAAGTGTGGAGCGCATTGAATGGTATAGTTTACGATCTGTTTTGAGAGCTCAATTTAAAGACGAACGCACTGACGTAAACATACGAGCAGAAATAGATCGCCGTAAGCAAAAGGAAGGGGAAACTTTCGATGAGTTTTACGAGTCAATCGCTCTTCTGGCTGACAAGTTGGCCACTCCTTTGTCAGACTCCTCCTTGCTAGAGACAGTTCGGTCAAATTTATTGCCGGAAATACAGCACGAATTGCTGTATGAAAAAATTTCGAATTTAGCTCAATTACGTCGTGTTGTAAGAACCCGAGAGGTGTTCATGCGAACTGTCATTAAGCCACAAGCAGCTAAATCAAGGCCTGCTTTCCGTCGCTCAGTTCAAGCTGTTGGATTTGTGCCCGAGAGCGAATCTGACGACAGCGAGTTGGAGCTGGCTGCTGTCAGTTTGGTTTGCTGGAATTGCGGGAAAAATGGTCACCGCTACCAAGATTGTGTAGCGGAACGGCGCGTGTTTTGCTACGGATGTGGCCAAGCAAACACGTATAGACCATCGTGCTCCAAGTGTGCGTCATCAAAAAACTTATTGGGCAGTGCACCAGTGAAAGGTGCACGCAAACAGGTTGTGTCGAAGGCGACCAACACCGATCAGTAAGCGTAGCAACGTCTACCGCTTGCTTTCCACCGGACTTGACGAATACCCTAGAATTTCCATTGCACGAGCGCTTGCTAAATCTTGAGGATGAAGCAACCGGTGCGATTTCGGCTAGAATTACTCGCTCGCGTAAAAGACGGTCAAAATATCAAAAGAGGCAGAAAATAGAGAAAAAAGCATTAGTTGAGGCAATTGTAGGTCACGATTTCAGACCCTATGCCGAAGTCATCTTGTTGGGCAAATCTTTAACGGCATTGATGGACACCGGTGCCTCAATTAGTTGCATTGGTGGAAGTTTTGCTAAATTTATTATAGAAAGTAACGTCCCCTTTAAGCCAATGGATTCATACGTGCGAACGGCCGATGGCCAAGAGCAGAAAATAATGGGTAAGATTCGGACGGATCTGAAGTATCGTGGAGAATCTAAAACGTTAACTTTCTACTTAATTCCCTCATTAGTACAGCCTTTATATCTTGGTATTGATTTTTGGACCGAGTATAATTTATTGCCACCTCATCTTCTTGGGAATAATACCTGTAAAGGACTCTCATGTCTCTCAATTTCAACTGATGAATTTCGACAATTGTCTGAGTCACAGCGCACTCAGTTAGAGGAGATTATTAAACTTTTTCCTTCTTTTGCCGACAAAGGGTTGGGGAAAACCTCGATCTTGTCACACGTCATCGATGTGGGTGAAGCTAAGCCAATCAAACAGCGGCATTACCCAATCTCTCCAGCTATGGAAAAATTAGTGTACGCTGAACTTGACCGCATGATAACAATGGGAGTGATAGAAGAATCCGATAGCGCTTGGTCATCTCCAATTGTTGTAGTTCAAAAGCCAGGGAAAATTAGATTGTGTCTCGATAGCCGCAAGTTGAATACCGTCACTCGCAAAGATGCCTATCCAACTCCCATAATAGATGGAATCTTGAGCCGATTGCCGAAGGCTGAATTTATAACTAGTATCGACCTAAAGGATGCCTATTGGCAGATCCCTTTAGAGGAGAAGTCCAGGGATAAGACAGCTTTCACGGTTCCAGGAAGAAGGTAATGCCATTTGGGCTTACTAATGCTACCGCCTCCATGTCTAAACTTATGGACAAGGTCGTTCATGTCAAGTTTAAAAACGAAGTGTTCGTATATTTAGACGATCTGCTCGTAGTGTCAGATAATTTTGAAAGGCATCTTGACGTCTTGAGGGAAATAGCTGCTAGTTTGTCAGCTGCAGGATTGACAATAAACATTCAAAAAAGCAAATTCTGTGTCAACGAAGTTAAATATTTAGGCCATGTGGTAGGTAAAGGAAAAATCTCGATGGACGCTGACAAAATAACTGCCATCACCAACTACCCCACTCCTCGTTCTCTAAAGCAACTTCGAAGGTTCCTCGGCATGACAGGGTGGTACCAAAAATTTATTCGTGGATACGCTTCGCTCACATCACCACTCACTGATGCGTTAAAGCACAAGAAACACTTTGAATGGTCTGAAGATGCTGAGAAGTCGTTTCAAACTCTTAAGGCAGAGATGTGCAAAGCCCCAGTGTTGCACACACCAAACTTTGAAGCACCATTTTTTATTCACTGCGACGCTAGCCACACAGGTGTTGGGGGTGTGCTCATGCAAGTAAATGAAGAAAATGACGAAGTTCCCATTGCTTACATGTCGCGTAAGCTGAACAAGTGCCAGCGTAATTACTCCGTCACTGAGAAGGAATGCTTCGCAGCAATACTGAGTATTAAGAAATTTAGACCCTATGTGGAAGGACACGCATTTACCGTGATCACAGATCACGCCTCATTAAAGTGGCTTATGTCACAAAGCGACCTGAGTACCCGCTTAGCACGATGGGCTCTCAAATTGCAGGCTTACACATTTGAGATACAGCATCGCAAAGGTAGTAAAAACATTGTGCCTGACGCTCTGTCTCGTACATATACTGAGGATTTATCGGCAATAAAGTCAGACCAAATAATTGATTTACAGTCACCTCATTTTCAGTCCAAATCGTACACGGATTTAGCTGCCAAAATTGCTGAAAACAACAACCAGATGCCTGACTTAAAAGTCATAAAGGGGTTTATATATCGCCGAACAGAGCATGCTTCCGGTGATCGAGCAGCTGACGACCTGGCGTGGAAACTATGGCTCCCCTCAGAGTTAATACCCACAGCCTTGAAAATTGCACATGACGACCCTTTATCATCCCACGGTGGTATTAACAAAACGTTGGAACGAGTACGACGATACTATTATTGGCCCAATCTGATAAATGACATTAAGGAGTACGTTAACCACTGTGAGATTTGTAAAAGCACGAAACACCCAAATAAAGTGCTTCGTCCCCCAATGGGCAAAACCGGTGAAACACAGAGATTTTTCCAAAAACTCTATGTTGATTATCTGGGCCCTTATCCTCGCTCAAAATCTGGACATGTAGGAATTTTCGTGGTACTGGATCATTTTACAAAATTCCCTTTTCTTAAGCCCGTTCGAAAATTTACTGCTGAACATATTTTAAGCTTTTTAGAAAACGATTTATTCCATTGTTTCGGGGTACCGGAAGTTATCGTGTCGGATAACGGAGTCCAATTTAAATCTCATGCCTTTAACAACTTACTAGACCAATACCATATTAAACATGCTTACACGGCGATATACTCCCCACAAGCTAACGCCTCAGAGCGTGTAAATCGTTCTATAATTTCAGGAATTAAATCGTATGTTCACCCCAGCCAATCTAATTGGGATGAGAATTTAAGCAAGATTTGTTGTTCATTACGTTCAGGTTGGCATACCGCTGTAAATAATACTCCCTATAAGTTAGTCTTTGGACAACATATGATCGAAAATGGTAATAATTACAAATTGCTGCGTGATTTAAACTTGCTAGAAGATCGATCAACCAGTTTCAATCGGGACGATGCGTTTGACCTATTAAGAAATAAAGCAGTTGACGTTATGCGCAGGCAACAATCCCGTAACGAAAACGCTTACAATTTAAGAAGTCGAGAAGTTTCTTTTTCTATTGGACAGGAAGTGTTCCGTAGGAACTTCCAGCAAAGCAATTTTGCCAAAGGTTTCAACGCCAAATTAGCTCCGACCTTCGTCAAAGCCAGAATCCGGCGAAAGCTTGGAAACAGCTATTACGAAATCGAAGATTTGCAAGGAAACTTGGTAGGAAAATATCATGCCAAGGATATTAAGCAGTAGTTCTTGTAAATTCCTTGTCACAAGCGCGGATCGCCCTTATTGAAATCCCTAAGCGCGATTTTGGCAGGGGGGAATTGTAGTAGCGCTTGTTACATTGAAATATAAACTAACCGCGTAAAAGTATGCAACGATTTTTTTTATTTAGCTGGCTTTAGTTTAAGTAGTAGATGAGAAATAAGTAGTAGTTTTATTTGTGTTGCCTTGCTCTCGGCGCCAACCCTGCCACCTATGGTTCGAAAGACGAACTAATTGTCAAATTAACTTTGATTAACTTCAAGGCATTAATGGCAACTGAACTTAAAATTTTGGTTCGCGAACCATATCGTAAGCTTCCCTGTCCAAGTGCTCGATTGAGTTTCCTGCCAATTGTGAGGATCCGGTCTCGTTCTTCTCCCGATAGCCTTCGAGCCAGACAGACGTAGTCCGCACTTTAAAAAGCTGGAAAAGCATAAACGTGGATAACCTGCATAATTACCAGAAAACAAAAATAATAATCAAAATTTACTCTATGGAAGCGAGGACAAATTAAACCCATCCACGTTGGCAATTTTGGTTCTTCTCCCAGGTTGGCGTGGGCGGCAGCCCACGAACGAAACATTCGTGTCCAGACCCAAATAAAAGGGGTAACTATTATAATAAATTTAAAGCAGTTTTGCCCATGGTAATTATTACTCGATTTTCGTTCCTCTGTAGATCTGGTCTTTGTCCAAGGCAAGACCTCGTGCTCTATACCCAGCATATGGGCTATCATCGCTACTTTTTAGGTTGTTTCTCATTCAGCCTATGAGCCTAGAGAGCGCTATTTTTGATTTAGCCGTGGCTGCCGCTGAAGTGAGCTTTCTCTTCGGATCCGCACTCCAGTGCCGGCCGAGGCCGCTATAGTGTCAGGAGGCTCTCACAAAAAAAAATCTGTTTGCCGATTACTACATACGAAGAGTACTTTCCAGAGCAGCTGGCCGCATGTGCTAAGTGCTAAGTGTTCAGTGGACATAAACGATCCAAATATGTTAGAAACGTGAACCAACAAAATAATTTAATAATAATAATTATATCATATATAAGTAAAAGAGAATCAGAAAGAAAATAAGGCAAGTCAGTCCAGGCAATTCTTTTTCTGTTGTGAAAGATAAGTTGGTTATTGATGTGAAGTGAAACAAAAAAAAAAAAAAAAGAGAAATTACCTAATTGCAACCAATGCCCAAAACAAAAAAAAAAAATATAAGTAAACTACTTTAATCAAACAAATTATACAAACCAAAGCAAACCACCACCTGCACCACAGCTTTTGTCACCACAGGAGAAAGATCTTTCGCCGATGGAAAACAACAGTGAGTAATGATAATATTTCTTTATTTGATTTGATTTGTTAATTTTGCCACACAACTTGTATTGGGTCATCATTTGTGTTATTTTTGTTTTGCTCGCGATCGTGCCTTTTCCTTATTTATGATCATACGAGACTTTCTGCATGTATGAGTTTTTGCCGTTGGTTCGCAATCGGTATTTGACCACTAAAGAATGAAGATAAAATCTACACAGCAATAACCAAATCGTCAAAGCAAAATTAAAAGAATGAGTACTGTGAATAACAGCTGGCATATGCCTGACCTAGGCTAATTTAATGCTAGGCCACAGTAGTTGCACGAATAAAGTGCCTACTTTGTAAAAATGTATGCAGTTTTATATATAAAATCACCAAGTTAGTGAATAGCCATATAATTTTGAATCCTACAATTAGCGACATCATTAGCCAAATTTATATTGAAATCATAATTGGAATAACTAGCTATTAAGTTCATGCTATGGATATTTAGTAATAGAAATAAATTAATTGATCAAAGTTAAATTTGTAATAAAAATTATTTAAATGCCATTTAGGTCATTTTTCAGAAATTAAAGCTTTGCGTAAGAGGAAAATAAAAATCAATAAATTGGCGAAATTAAGTACATAGAGAAACAAAGAAAAAGAAAGCATTGAAGCTAATAATTATGAAATATGTTCTTATCACATCTTAACTTAGAATAAATAAAGATAATTATAATGTATTGTACTTAAATTTGTTTATTAATATCCGGAGTCATGCGAGGCGGAAGTGAGTTAACTATTTATTAGCGTCTAAGTGGATACATGGGATCGCCAAATAAGCTATTTCACGGCACCCGAGCGATCATGGAAGGGCGGGGAAATCGACCACTGGACGTCATCTCAGTGTGTCAACCAATCCACTTTAGATTTCTGGTGAATCCCTAGTTATGTTTTTCCTTTTTCTTCTTGCTTGTCTGCTCTCCTCCCCCTTTGTAAACTCAAGTTTGGTAGAACGGCTTCCTTTCAAAAAAATAGCACGCGACAATAATAGAGATTAATAAAGGCTAAAGAGCAAGTAACTTTTCGGTTAATTTGGAACCCCCCAGCCGACGAGAAATAGCCGGAATCCAGCGCGTGCTCCGGAAAACTACGGTAATACCAGCTCACTTGTCTCATGGACGATGTCTTCGTTACATGCTACAATTTTTTGACGGTACAATTTTGTCAAAAGGTGATTATTGTTTGTACAAGCAAAAACAAACTGTCTGGCAACACTAGTTCCTTTTACAAACTGGGGTTTTCTCAAAATTGCCAAAATGTGGGAAAAAAAACCTTATTTCACCTGTAGATGTTTACCTTTTAACTTAAAAAAAGTTAAAAGTATGCCAAAGAGCCCTTTGAAATACCTTTTCAATGATATATAGATCACATCTGTAGCTTTTATCGTTTGGATGCTATGGGGGTTTCAATTTTAGCGGTTTTTAGCGATTTCCCGCTAAACTAGCGATTTCCCGCTAAACTAGCGTTTTTTCGAAAAAGTCGTAAAACAAACGATTCTATATTTTTGATTATAAAATGATTTATCTGCCGCAAAAAGAATTCACCACTTGCAAGTAGTTTAATTCCGCATTGCGCTGCAAGCAGTGCACATACTGCATTTGTACATGCAGTAGTGTAAAAGTAAAAGGTATATTCAGTTAATAGGTAATATCTTGCCCAAACGAATTTTGACAGATATGTGTTATATATCAAAAAACGCGAAATTAAATTGCCTATAACATATAACATATTTTTAAGTGATTTGATTTGAAGATTTTTCTTAAATCGCCAAAAGGTGGGAAAAAATACCTTATTTCACCTGTAGCTGTTTACCTTTTTAATTTAAAAAAAAACTTTGAAGGTATGCCTAAGTGCTAGGGTTTTCGCCGATATTGTTAGCTTCGGCGGCGCACAGTGGGCCAAACAGCTCTGCTAGCGGAATTTTATTAATAACTTGAGTAAATGAAGAGGTATTTCAATGAAAATTTATATTTAAGGATTTCAACGCATTCTTCACGTACTCTCTAAATTTCAATTTTCTAGGTCAACCATTTCTCATACCCCCCATACAACTGATTAATACATATTTTTGAGTTCTCAACATTTTAAAATTTTGAGTAATTTATTTAAAAAATATGAAAAAAATCGTGAAGATAAAAGTAAAAGTAAAATAAAACAAACTTATTTATCAGAATCCGATGAATCTGAATCAAACGAATTATTTTTAAGGTTAGTGAGCAACCCAGCTTCGACTCTATCTAACTTTATATCTTTTTTGAAAGTATTCGAAGCTTTTGATAAAGATGTTATAAGCGGATCTGAATATATAAGCAATCCATTTATGACATCTTCCATTCCAACATTTTATTTTTGGACACTTTTTCGTTAAGCCAAATTATATACAGTGAGCGCTTGGAGATTGAGATTTCACCTAAAAAGGGCCACAGACTTAAGAGTTGGTCGTAGTTGGTTATCATTTTGGAAATTTTTACACCACAAGGACTCGTATTTTACATATATGCTAAAATTAGCTCGGAGACGATTGGAGAACGTTAGTTTTAGCCCAAAGTTGACAGCATACGCTATAAAAACATATATTCTAAAAATGCACACTTCTACCACATATTTTTTGCTACACATAAAAAGACCGGTCACAAAATTATAATTTTTATTTAGTACATACCTTATCTGATTAAGAAAAAAAGATATTGGTTCAAGAAATTGACAATTGGTTTGCAATTTGGCTCAACCAACAGAAGCTAATAAATGCAGTCAAATATTGGCAAGACACGTGCTAAACATATGTTCACTTTGAAGGCTCACAGCAGATCAGGAATGCATCGAAAAGCTCATGCCAAAGCTTTTACAAGCTTTGACAAGAATTGTCAATCAAAAGAAATAAAAAAAATAACGAATATTTGAAAATTATAATTCGACTTATATCCCGCTAGATTGCCCGTTTGGCCCACTGTGCGGCGGCGGCTAAGCCGTCGAATTTGTCGGCGGCGGCGGCGTTTAAGTTAAAAAAAAAACCAAATTTTTCTTTTTACATTAAAAAAAATAGCACTTTAAATGTTTTTGAAGTATTTAGTAAAAAAAAATGATTTTAAATTAATTCAGTCATCTTCTATAGATATATTTTTGTACTTAAAAATCAAATGTGTTTTCATATCTTCTTCCTTAAATTATTAAATAAAGCAATGATTTACAACAAATTAACAGTCATTTTTCATCGACTTGTTTTCTTATATATGTACTTATGAATCAAGTTAAAGTCTTTTCCTTTCTTTATCCTTAAATTATTAAATAAAGTCAAAACTTAAAACAAATGAACAGTCATTCTTTATCGACATGCTAACTTAAATACAGATGAGCTTATCAG
Organism: Drosophila limbata; assembly: GCA_963924055.1. Lineage (NCBI taxonomy): Eukaryota > Metazoa > Arthropoda > Insecta > Diptera > Drosophilidae > Drosophila > Drosophila limbata. The sequence goes on along the minus strand of OZ001351.1, from coordinate 5,264,934 downwards.
GGATGCCACAGAAATCGCAAGCGAAATTGAATTCCGCAGAAAGCAAATCCGCACGGAAATTTCCGAGGTGCCACAGAACTTCGAATGATTTAATGTTTTTTAGCAATTTCACCAACCTTTTCAAACTAGGCTGCTAAGGGCTGACACCTTCTCAGATTAAATTACCCAAGGGTTTGTTTAGCAACTTTTTTAAGTTTATAATTGCAGTACAATAGGTTTTTAATTTTTTGTAGTTTTAATTAAAATAATTTAATTTATTTATGCAATGATTGCTTTTGTTTAGGTGAAAAAAATTTAAAAGTAATTGGCGCGAAATAATGAAAATTACTCGACAACTCTAGCAATTGTCTGTCATTAGTTAAAGGTTTTTTTCGGTAAAACTTGATTTACCTCAAAAGACCTATTTTTGTAATTCTTAATTTAAAGAAAACTGAAGTGGTTGCATATATTTTTTTTAAATACCTTACCTCGAATTCTGACTAAAAAATGTGGCATCGCTGACCCTGACTTCGAAGATCTGAATCGGACTAGGTAGCAGCATCGAACGCCAGCGATCTTAGCGCTAATTTAATACGCGTAAATTTATTCTGCGATTTGACCTGTGGCACAGTGAAATGAAATTGAAGAGAAATTCAAGCGAAAGCGATTTCTGTGGCACCCCCGTATAAATCAAATAAAAGTCTTTTCGTTTCTTCTTAAAAGTAACTAGTGCTAAAAGAATTCATCATAGAGCACTGTAGACTTGAAGTAATAAATGATATACAAAATACATAAACAATAAAGAAAAACATTAAGTAAGGCTTTATTTGCAAGTTTCGTAATTGTCATGAATAAAAATAATTTTGTTAACGTTGTGAGGACTTATGTGTGATTGTAAGACCAGCAATCGAAAAGACTCGCTCACTTGGTGTGCTCGTTGCCGGAATACACAACACTTTTTGTGCTAGCATGGATAGTAAGGGCATTGCAGATGCCTTTTCCCTCCAGATTGTAATACGTCTTGACATGAAGACAAACTTAGAAGCAGATGGCATTCAGCTTCCAAATTACTATTTTTGGTATTTGCAGAATGACGTTGAGCAAGCTTTAATATTTTGCTTTTTGGAGATTCACTGCAAGTATCCTGCTGATCGCTAGCTTGTTGAACATCACCAATCAGCTCCCTAAACATTTTTAACAAAAAATTACAATTGGTTAGATTTTGTTCTGTACAATATTTTAACACACAATCCAGTGAGCTGAATCGCGAATCTAACAAGGATGCGCAGACTAGAATATCGGATATTGGAAATCTCGAATCTAATTTACTTTTAATATTGTTTTTCATTTTCGTCAAAGAAAGCGGGTCATTGTTCTTAAATTCAGCCAATATTGAGACGATCTCTGTTCTGATTATTAATGCAAGGCTTATTGACGGATATGAATCTCCAGACAGAATATTTACTGCATCTTTAAATTTTTGCAAGAAGTCGTGTAATTTATATAAAAGCTGTGCTTCAGACTCTGATAATATCAAATCAGTCTTATTGCTGTTTGTGAGCAATTTATTTGTTGCAGCTCTTTGGCACCCAAGACTGTCAAGCATTGCTAAAACGCTGTGTCACCTGGTTGGCACCGAGTTTTTAAGAGAAGCATTTCTCTTGTCAACCAAACTACTTCTCAAGTCATTGAGGCTGTTAATATTCTTATAAGTTTGCAAGGGAACATCATCTAACGGTTCAAAATCATCATCGTAGTCAACCCATTTAGCATCTTCGGATGCGAGCAGTTCTTCTAAATTGTCGATATTTGACAAAATTTCATTTTGAAGTTCGTCAGCTTGTGTCTTAAATCGCAAAGCTCTCACAATACTTTTGCACTTCACAATTAATTTTTGAATTGTAGCCATCTACATTTAGTAAGTTGTGGAGTCCATGTCCAAGGCAGAAATGATTGTTTATACACCCCAAGTTAATAGCTTTTTTGATATTGCTGCCTTGGTCGGTTACGACGAAATTAGATCCCATTTCCAATTTGAACATTCCAGTTACATCTTCAAGCTCTGTCAAAATATTATTTGCCGAGTGAGATTTTGATACGTATTTTGTTTCCAGCGTAAGGTGCTTCATATCAAAATTTGGTGACAGAAAATGGAATGTAAACGTAATGTAACTTCTTCTTCTATAATTATCCGTCCACAAATCAAAAGTTAAGGCAAAGTGTTTTTGTCCAGATACAATCCGTGCAACTGCTTTTAAAACGCTTTCATACACATCGTCTAGTGCAGTTGTTGAAAGCGTTTTATAATGAATATCATCAGCAGTTACCACAACTTTATACTTTGTTAGGAAGTCCTTAATTCCATTGTGGGAAATTATATGAAAAGGTTGCAGATCTCTAGCCATCCACAAAGCTAGCTCTCGTCCCAGCGCCCATTTACTATCCCGTGGAGATCTTATTGGCGTGGATTTGTTGAAAAAATTGGATATTCTTCCTTCTGTATGCAATGAAGTACTCGGCGAATCGACATCGCGTACATTGTGCTCATTTTTTAGGTGACGAATTAAATTTCCTATAGAACAGCTCTTGGAATATGACTGAATTTTAGCACTGAAACAATTTACAAAATCTTATTTGAAACTTATAAAACTGAAATTAATCATTACCATGAAAAGATTATTGTTTCGTCATCTTGTTTTAAAGCATCCAAACAAAGTTGACAAAAAACCTTGTCCTCTTCAATGCATTTGTTTTCTTTGGTCAAGATGCCAAAAAAGTCCCATGCTTTACTCTTACGATTTGCATTATATTGAAGTTTGATAGAATACTTGCTCAATGACTAATCCATCTGTTTTTTGAGAGAATATTTAATTGATATCTTTCTTATATTAATATTTACATTGTGAAACTTACTTTGTCAAGTTTTTAACGCATATGCAGTAAGAGCAAGTAAACAACGCATGAACTACAGCTTTTAAATGTTCTAGAAATGGGACATGGGGAGATGGAGATGAGACAATATCGACGATTATTCGATTATTTTAATCGACAATACTGCCACTTTATACGAAATATTGAAAACAAAACTTTTTTTTTTTTTTATAAAGTTGTAAAAAAAGATATGGCGCCGAGCGCCGCCGCGCCGTATTTTACGTGATTCGGCGGCGGCGCGTCAAAAAAGGCAAAAATCGGCGGCAGCGTCGGCGTGGCGCGGCGGCGTAATTGCCTACTAAGAGCCCTTCAAAATACCTTTTCATCGATATATAGATCATATCTGTAGATTCGATCGTTTGGATTCTATGAGGGTTTTAATTTTAGCGGTTTTTAGCGATTTCCCGCTAAACTAGCTATTTTTCGAAAAAGTCGTAGAACAAACGTTTCTATATATTTGAGCGGGAACAAGTCCTCACTCAAACATTTAAGCTAAATCAACGCTTTGATACAAACAAACAAACAAACAGACTGACTTTTCATCTCGTTTTGAGAAGGGCACCAAAAATTTCAAAATTAATTATCTTCTTAACCAGTGATCGGATTTTAACGATCAAGGTGTCATTCGACGCGTATTTTTGATTAGAATTGTAAAAAATTAAAAAAATCAAAAAGGCTCCAACGGCCCCATTAGCTCCAATCATTTAAATGTTGCCCCTCCCACTTACACCTGTTAATCTCACGAACCAGGTAAGTTTCCAAAAGTCTTAGTATGCACATTTTTAAGTTAGACTGATACCTTTCGATCGGTATATAATTCGACCCGATCGGACTGTCATAGCAAATTTTCCATTCTTCCTGTGTATATATAGCTAGTCGATTTCGCACCCTTCGTGCTGCTTTCGTCACTAGCGCGGACTGTCGTCCGCAGTGATGACATCGAAGCCAAAGGAATGACATCGATTAGATAGTTTACTATTAAGGCCTCGTACATTTTATATAAGCTAGAGTTTTAATGGAACTTAGTTTTTTGATGCTTCATTTAAAGATGAAGCAGATAGAGAGGAACCAACACCTGAGATCGGAGCCCGATCTCTCTTTCGAGAAGAATTTCCGTTGTTTTTAGCAACAAAGATATGTTCGTGCCAGAAGTGTTGATGACAAATCTTATCAATTACCTTCTCCGAACACGATATCTTAAACGAAGACATTTCCCTAGAGTTATTGACATTTAATTTATCCACCGAAATATCAGGATCCTGTATAATGTTTTGGATGTAAGCCTTAACATCGAGGACGAGGACTGATCTTTGGGAAGCCTAGAAACAAAAACATGCTTCTTAGGCTTCGGAGGAGGAATGCCTTGGGGGGGGCTTAGATACGCGAGGAGGTACGCCAGTCAAAGTTTTGGCTGCCTTAACAACTGGTGTGGCATTGACTTTCGCACTATTAGAAACAGACGGAACAGGTGATGCAGAAATTACTCTATCGAGTAGATTATGGTCAGTCCTAACTTACTGTGAAGTAGATGGCTGAGAATGTAAATTAGACGGCAGCAAACCCAGGTCTGATGGCGGGATTGAAAATGATATCTGCGCCTGGAGCAGAGCAGAACTACTAGTTTTTCCCTTAGAAGGCTCGTTCAATAATGATGAATTACTCAACAAGTTCTCAATATCCGAAAATAGCACATTTCCCTTGTGAAAAATTTTGGACATGTCCTTGAAACTATCTCTAGTTCGCTCCATATAAATACGAACTTGCACCTCTATGTCCCGGCAAGTATCACAGCACCATCTCAAGCCATTGCTTTTATCAAAGGAATCTTTGACTTTAACCGTTATACCAGCACACTTCAAGTGAAAAGTCCGGTCCATGACACTTGTTAAAAAAACAGACTTAATCAGACGACATAATAATAAAGGGTATTTAATAGTCGTCTATTAAAATCTATGCTTAACAAAATGCAAAAGACAAAACGAGATGACAGACAACAACAATAACAACGCTTGGTCACAAACGGCCGCTTAAAGTGTGAAATGGAAGCACAAAGCAAGAGAAGAAAATGTGAGAGAGCTAGTAGCTAACAAAAAAAAAAACAATGCTAGCAGCGAGCAAGCGCTACAGCCACGGTTGCCACAATTGGCGTTTTTGCGCCAAAACTGGCTCTTTTTTTTCCTGTTGGCGCAATGGCACTTTTATTTTTAAATTGGCTCTTTTTTCGTCAGTTCAGAATCAGTGTTTTTGTGTAGTTTTAGGATAAAGTACATATTTATTTTTATTTAATTACATAATCACTAGATTAAGGCTCATTTTTTTATTGTCTAAATATAGTGTTTGATAACTATTGAAAAAATAGTCACTTTTTGCATGAAAATGGAGAAAAAGTGCCATTTTTGCAGTTTTCAAAAAATTACAAAAACTATTAGCGAAGACATATTTGAAAAAAAAAATATTGCGGTCACAATTAGAATTGTTTGAAGAAACTTTTTGCATCCAAACATTTTTTTTTTTTAAATCGAGGAAAAAAGTTGAAAAAGTAGACGTTTACAAAAATTCGAAATTTTCAGTGGGTACCTGATGGGTTAAAGAAAGTTTTGCATCATTCAAAAGGAATTCAAAAGACCTTTCCATTGATGCCAAACATTACATGAACAAATTTCAAAATTTTAGTAGAATTAGCTTTAAAGATACTGTATCTTAGATACAGTTTATAAAAAAATTAAAAAAACGGCCCTAAGATTGAAATGTGAAACTCCGAAATTATTGTGTTTGGGAAAAATATTCATTTTGTTTATGTTGTTTGTTTATGTAAAAAGAATATGAACTAAAAAAATTTGTTTGGCTCTTTTTTAGTAAATATGGCTCATTTTTTTTTTTATTTTGGTTCAATATGATTTTTTTAAGTGGCAAGCGTGGCTGCAGCAGATTATTGATGAGAGCATAGAGAGCGACACTGAGAGCGAGAGAGCAAGTTAACAGCTGTTAATTACCCAAACAAAAACAGTGCACAGCTGATCTAATAGACAGAATAAAAGATCGGGGAGCAATACGAACAAAAACAAAATACTTTGCACAAGTAGAAAACTCAAATAAGCTTTGTGTCAATATTGAAACAATCACTGTTTTTACACAATAAAAGCACCAACAGAACACCGAAAGCGTAAATATCACAACAAGACAAATATAATATAATAATTACGTGTTGGAAATGCACTAAAACAAGAACTTTTACAGAGCACACAACAACATGACTGAAAAGAAAGAGAGTTAGAATGCTTGAATAACATATTTTAACATATTATAAAGTGATTTAAACGTCGATTTTTAAATTTAAATTAAATTTTAGCGGGTATTAGCGATTTCCAGCTAATCTAGCGATTTTTCGAAAAAGTCGTAGCGAAAAAGTTTCTAGATTATTGATCGGGAACAAGTCACTACTCAAACATTTAAGAAATATTAACGATTTGATCCAAACAAACAAACAGACAGATAGACTGACTTTTCATCTCATTTTCGGACGGAGACTAAAAATTTCAAAATTAATTACCTTTTTAATTCGACTCGTATTTTTGATAACATAATTAAAAATTTAAACAAAAATGTCAAAAGGCTCCAACAGCCCCACTTGCTCCAATCGTTTAAATTTTGCACCTCCCACTTACACCTGTTTATCTCACGAACCAGGTGAGTTTCCAAAAGTCTTAGCAAACACTTTTGTTGATTAAACTTATTCCTTTCGATCGGTATATAACTATACCTGATCGGACAGTCATAGCAAATTTTCCACTCTTCCTGTATATTTTTCTAGTCGCCTTTCGCAATCTTCGTGCTGCTTTCGTCACTAGCGCGAACTGCCGTCTGTAGTGACAACACAATATCGTTTAAAATCACTTTCGATACATATACAATATCGACGTCAATACCTATACAATTGCAACGTGATCGTCAACGAATATGGATATCAACTAGTTTAAATTACTCTCAACTTCATTATTAGCAACTCGAAAATTAGTGTGCAACCCGGTATTTTGTCAACTCAATCAACTAATGTAATCACAAGAAATGCGTTGACCTTGGAAATCAATTGTTGATATAGCTAGAATTGACGCTATATCAACTAGTCTAAATGCAGCATAAATTTCTCAACAGCTTGTATGCGGATCCTGAAGTAACTAATTGTTGTCCAAATACCATGCAAAACTATCATGCAGCTGATCACCAGTCGCATGCTCTGACCTGCGGTACACCAAATCCTCCATTACTTTAATATTTGGAAGTCTATCTCTATTCGCTTTTATTCTCTCAACCAGATCTATGTATTCCGTCGATCTAAAATATGGAAAATCAATGTCGACTAATAACCCGTGGTTCGCGTCAAGAGCTGCCAGTTCATCTTCATTTACTCAGGGCATCAGGAAAAACGTTTAACTTGCCACTGCGGTGCACAGTGTCGAAATTAAGCCCCTGTAACTTCCTTCATCCTTTCGTGTCACTTTTTTCTTCTTGAAAATCACAAGCCAGCGAATAAACGCTCGAATTGAATTCCAATTTATTGATATAATAAATTAAGTTTAAATAAAACAATTCTTTTTATTTCTTCAATATGCTGAGTTGCCACCACTGAGATCGCGGATTTCTCATATCATCATCTAATCGCGTTTATGGCGCTAGCTGATTGCCAGTAAGATCTAAGACGATTAGTATTCCTGGACATTGGAAGTGAAGACAAAGAAATATTATTATTAAATATTGGCATTATTGTGGCATTGTTTATGTTAAACTCTGAACCTATTCTATTTTGTTCGGCTTTGGGAGTGGCGCACACGATGGCTGACGAGTGTGCTTCACTAGGCATTTCTTGCTCGACAGCCATAACAAAAGATTTTCGTCTTCTCCTGACAAACTTGATAGCGGTGCCCCTCATTGAGACGATTCCATTGAGACTTGCTTCCGAAAAGGCACTACCCGTTGATAACCATGCTCTTTCTCAACCGTGTTGATAAACTCTTCTCGCTTCCTACACACCTCTCTCAAACGACCGACTGAATCGATCTTTAAATTAAGAATCTCATGCCGTATTTTAGGTCTAAGATTACGCCTTAAGATCTGTAACACCGTGTCTTCGGATAATGTCTGTTCTAATTTATCCATCACCTGAACAACAGCATCATAGAACGAATCAAAATCGTCTTTGTCTCTCGGCTTGCGGTCTCTAATTGTCTCTTTAATGGCCACATCAGTTCGAGTATTTTGAAACTGTTTACGTAAAGCGATACAAAGCAGATTCCATCGTATTTCTCGGAGTCTAAATTAAACTAGTTTGATCATGAGTCGAGGCTGCGTGCTGCTCTTTAATTGTTACCACTTGATCAAAGTGCGGTTGCATTTGAGCTGACAGAGTTTGATCTTGAATCAAAGGTTGGATCTTAGCAGTTATGGCTGCTTCGATTATTTAAGCCATTTGCTCAGTCAACCGAATGATAATGTCCTTTTGCATCGACTGAACAGCTTGTGAGACTCTCTTCATCCAGTTTGATTTGCCAGAAGACGAATTTTAGATCGATACTGAAAATGAAATAGTTTTGAGTCACACTCTACAGTATCCCTTCAATGCAAGGCAATTGTTAGGCGTTCTTAGTTCTTATTGAGCTTCAGGGCATCGAGGCAGAAGCGATTCTTGTCTGGCCTTCGCACCACTTTGGTGCGGTTATTCTACGGACTATTGCTCTTCTCGATGACACCGATTGCCAACATTTTATCGATCTCATCCCAAAACAACTTACTGGATTGCTGGCGGCCGTGTTAGTGGCGGTTCTTTACCGACTGAGCTCCCGCTACCAGATCCATTTTGTGCTTTTTCAAGTGCAACTTCCCTAAACCGACCTTCGCGAATGCCAAGAACCTCTCCTTCACCTCTTCCAGGACTTTTTCTGGCTCTCCTCTAGCTCCCATACCTCATGCTCGCTGTTCTCCGCGACGTCATCTACATATTGAGCTATTTGCTCGGCCATTCCCTTTATTTCATAATTAGCGGCAACGACCGGCACTTCGGAGCCCACCACTTCTGATGCTATCCGAAAGATTCGCCAAAAATCGATCCCGAAGTACGCAGTCTGTTCTAAATACTTACACAAATACATCAATACATCTCCCATTTCGCCATTGTACTCTAGAGCTACCCCCACTCAACCACACTCGAAACTGAATCAAGCAAGCCCTGTAGCTGAAAGCTACCCAGACTAAACTTACTTAACACGCGAGGAGCGTTACTGGCTATTACTTCGACTACTTGTTGCTTGACTTGACGCCTTTGTCTGAACTTGTCGCGTGCCTGTTTCGCATTTTCTTACGCATCAGATTTTCAAAATATGCCCTAACTCGCTCCTCATAAGGTAAGCGTCGAACGCTTTCAAGCCTATTTCCTAATTCAATTGATTTATTTAAAACGTACAAAAGATCTAAGCATACCCAATGGCCATTTTGTAGCGAAAAACGTTAAGAATGCTACCTGAAAGTTCATGGAAGAGGTGCAGCCACTTTATGTAAAGCTCTAATTCGCTTTTACATTAGCGTGGCCGGGGTAATTCGGTATACGCTGGCGGAAGATTTGGCGGAAGCTTCAGGACGGTTTCAGGCTGCCACCGCTGAAGGTGTATAGAATTTTTATATCGTCTTTTCAGGGGTGGGAATTTTTGCCCTGAATTTCCCATTGAATTTCCAATGGCCTACAATTGGAAAATTGGGCCGAATCGGTGGCAAAAATTTATACACACAAAATTGTTGTTTAATTTTTTATTTTAATGCATTTACTTTAAACATAATTGTAGTTAACTTATAAATAAGCTTAAAATATTTTTAAATATTATCATATTCCTCTTGGCCACAGCATTTACTAGAAGGGCTTAATCTGAAATTTAGAATCAATTAATTGATTGTTGCAATAACATTAAATTGATTAATTCTTACCTTATTGCTGGGCGATTTGTCAATCTTCGTACTTTCTATTTTGAACAGCTTCCTACAAGTTGATTCTAAAACAAGTGGGAAAGGCTATAGTCGAGCTCCCGACTATAGGATACCCGTTACTTACCTAAATAAATTTAACTTTTTTTTTATTGCATGCTTTTAGGCACTTTTATTGCTTAAAAGCTTTAATCAGCCAGTACCACCTTTCTGTTCGTCCGATCTTGTTGGGATTTAGTAGGATGATAGGTAATAACAATAGCTAACGTTCACCGTTTAAAAAAACCTAATATCTTAAAAACTGTGCGTGTGGTGGATTTTCGCGATTTACGGAGGCGGAAAGGGGCGTGGCAAAATTTTGAAACAAACTTGACCTGCGTGGGGTTTATAGAAATCTGTGTGCCAAATTTGGTTGCTCTAGCTCTTATAGTCTCTGAGATCTAGGCGCTCACACGGACGGACAGACGGACGGACGGACGGACGGACGGACAGACGGACATGGCTATATCGACTCGGCTGTTGATGCTGATCAAGAATATATATACTTTATAGGGTCGGAGATGCTTCCTTCTCCCTGTTACATACATTGCAACGAATACAATATCCCCTTTTACTTATTTTTATAAGTAACGGGTATAAAAATGAAATAATTAAAACAAATTTGGTGTTTAACTGGTTGTACGTTTCATTTACTTACGTGCTCTCCTCGACTTGCTTGCAACAGTGTATGTTCTTAGTCATCGGGCAATTAAGTCAGACGGTCTATTGGGTTAAAAATACAATAAAAATAAACATTTATTCATGTATTTATAGTTAAAACTTACCTTATTATTGCACTTTAATCACGAAATACACAAACGAAGTATTTATCGATAACCGCCACGATAATAATATTTAACAATAAAACAACATTTTACCATATTTTAAAATGTTTGATTAATAAAATAAGTTATTTAATATATTATATTACATTTATTATGAATTTTTTTTACAATTCAGAATTACAGAAAAGTATGGCTTAAAGCACATAAAAAGTGTTTTCGATATTTATTGCCAGGCGTTGGCAACGTTAAGTTGGCTGCAGGGACTTTTGTCTTGCAGCAAAATTTACCCCTGAAGAAACGATAGAAAATTTCTTCAAAAATTTCAGCGGTCTCGCCCTGAAGCCTTAGTAGACTTTGACCTGTAGCTTTACCCCTGAATTTTTCCGGCAGAAAGTTGTGTGTATTTTGTTCACCACATGCCATCATGTTCTATTGGGTACTTCTTTGCGAGATTCCTTTACAGTAGCGACCCGCGCCCGCCCCCGCGCTCTATTGCCTGTTTCCAGCGCATTCCGGACAAAATAACTCAAGTCTGCCGCAGTGGCTTCAACATTTTTTCGCTCCTTGGCTATGTAGTTGTGAAACTTGACCTTGCGGCACTACTCGAACCTCTTCCAAGCCTCTTTATCGAGATGTCGATCACGCTAACCGACATTCTGCCTCTTGGTGCTCCGAATCACGGTGTCGGTGTTATTTCAAATGCCGACTTCGGATTGCATCTACCGAACACTATCTCTACCTCACTTCATTTATCCCGCAGTTGGTCCATCATGTACATCGACAAAGCGTACGCGTCCCGCAAACACAATCTTTCACCCAGGACGGTCTTGACAGAGCAGTGTCATACTGCTGCCCTCCCGAACCCAAGTTGCAAAAATCATAAACTCGTCCTATACTCCTTACTCACTTACTTCCTTCTTAACGCCGCATACCCTGTTTCCTCCCAAGAACCCTGATTCTGCTTGCTTTAGCGAGTATTATACCCGTAACCTCCTTGACCGCCTTTAGCCCTTTTATTTAATTTTTTGCGAGTATCAACTATCACACTCCACTCCCAAAAATAAAAAACGGTTGTGAAAACAAACACGTGAGTATTGTCAACTGCACATCGGTTGAGCTAATGGTCGGCCGTTAAGAATACACCGCTTTGTATAACTTTGCTTTATTTGACTCGGTTGGCGATGTGGATTCGTGCAACAAATTTATGTTTTAATTTTTATGTTTTAATTTACCACACCCGAATCTACCCTTGCCCCGCCTTTATTTTGTCTCGAAAGCCATCGCTCCACACCAGATGGATCAGCCTGACTTCTCTACGGGACTCCCGATCAAATCTTACAGGTGCATAACACGGTGTCGCCAACCTGCTCCCCTTCCGCCGTGGGCCCAAATCCTTCTCCGAATCCAAGAAGATCAACGCGACCCACAGTGGTCGCTCCCATATGATAAAAATCAAAAAACCAAAATCAAAATTGTACAATTCGAATATTGTCGTCCATCTCATAAATAAATTGGGTATTTGAATCCATCGTATTTCTTCAGTGTGGCCATCCGCTATATGCAAAAAATTCCTTAAAGTTAAGCCACGTGCTTGGCAATTCAGTGTTGTGATTTTGCAGACAGTAAGCCCAATCTTTCAATTCAAAAAACGTGTTTAAAACTAGTCGGCGGGGCTACAGTCGAGCGCACTCGACTGTAGGAGACCCCGTACTTATTGTAGAAACTTAAATAATATTTACAATAAACTTAGATTCTTATGCATATAATAAAAATTTGTCGCCGCTCGAATTAGCTTTCGATAAAGTATGTTAACAGATTATAAAAAAAAATTTTTTTTCAAATCTGATTATGCTGGGAGCGAGTTGAACACATGACTCCGGAATTATCAATCGGGAACTTAGACCTCTACGCCACACTCGCACTGTGGCAAATTACAAATATGTTAAGATCTGATTGATTTATGCAACATCCTTTAAAAATTGAATAACATTTAAAAAAACCTTTGCGGATCATCTGTTAACAAATAATTTTACTATACAAATAAATGATACTAAAATTTTGAATTGATGTAAATACCAAATTTTTAAAAAATATCAAGATAACACAAAATTAAAGAAATATTATATATAAAAAACAAAATATTAAGAACAAAAAAAAATGTGGAGCGTGAATTCGAACCCAGGACTCCAAAACATAACTGAGGACAACGCTCTACGCATTGCGCCGCAGACTCTTTTTGGAAGTACCCACCTTGTTATAGATTTTATTGTTACTGGAAGTAATTATTATCAAGTTGTGATTGTTGTCGTTGTTATTGTTTCTGATAACGAATGGCAAATCATCGAGAATTTAGTTATTTAATATCTTCGCTTCTTTATTAGGAATGTCTATCTTTAAATTTGTGCTTTTAATTAAGATTTTCTATTTTGTGGGCGTTTAAGGGGGCGTGTCGAAAATCTAAAACAACAAGAATATATATACTTTTAACATTTAAAAAAAAACTAACTAAACTAAAATAACTGAATTCAAAATATTAAAAAAAAAATTTTTTTGTCCGTGCCGGAACTCGAACCCGCAACCCGAACTGAGAACTTGTGCAAAAAGCAAACGCTCTAGACACTGCACCACAGGCGATCTTAAAGGACAAGTATCTAATTATAGATTTTGTTGTTAGTCAAATGTAATTGTTATCTAATTGTGATTGTTGTTATTGTTGCTGATAAGGAATGGCAAATCATCGAGAATTTAGTTGTTTAATATCTTCGCTGTTTATTATCCGATCGCTATGAAATTTTCAGCAAATGTGTAGGATAATATTATCTTTGTCTATGCTCAATTAGGAATGTCTATCTTTAAAAATGACCTTATAATTAAGATTTTTCAAATTTGTGGGCGTTTAAGGGGGCGTGGCCAAAATCTAAAACAAACTCGATCTGCGTGCAATATAAACGGACCTACATACCAAGTTTGGAGTCTCTAGCTCTTATAGTCTCTGAGATCTAGGCGATGACACAGACGGACAGACGGACAGACGGACAGACGGACAGACGGACAGACGGACATGGCTATATCGACTCGGCTGTTGATGCTGATCAAGAATATATATACTTTATGGGGTCTGCCACGCCTCCTTCTGCCTGTTACGCACATTTTTTTTTGTGACAAAGTTAATAGACACCTGTACTTTTTTTAAGTACGGTGTCTAATAAACGCCAATAACTTTGAAGTAAAATGAATATCATTCGTACAGGTATAAAGTTTAATTTAAACTAACCAACTATTTGTAAATTGTTGTGTGTCGTCCAAAAGACCTAAAATAACCAAAAGGTCGTTTGTGAGTGTTTTTCGTTTCCTATTTTTAACTTCTCTGAAGCTTTTAGTTGTGTTCCCCAGCGTTCCCCAGGTTCACATTTGTTTTGATCATAGATACATATCTTCGGATTCAAATAAAACCTAAATTAGCTGCCCTTAGCTGCCTTTTCATAGCAATATGTTGATCGGAGTGCAAAAGGTTTTTGTGTCTGTCATTTGTGTTTTTCGTGGTAAGTGCTCTTATATGTATTTGTTATTGTTTATTTGTATTTTAAATGTTAAATTTGTATTTTTCGTTATAATGAACTTTAATTTGTGGTTCATTTAAATTGGTATATGCCTTCTTTTCAATGCACTATCACGCACACGTTTTTTCTTTCAAGCTTCGTGTTCGCAAGAGGGCACTAATGCTGAAAAAGCTCGACTTGTTGTTGAGTCAATACAGCTGGAGTTGGAAAACAAAGGATATGTTCCAGACCAAGAAGAGTTATTAGCTTTACCGATTCTGTTTGCAGAATAATATGCAAAATGTGGTAAAACTGCAAGCGTACAAAGAATAATGTTTTGAAGAGGCATTCGGATTGGCATAAGACAGTGGAGAGCTTCAACGTATTGGAAAAACCCGAAAAGTTGAATGAGGATACAAATCGCGGTCGTCCCAAGACAGATTTCAAAGAATCTTCAGCAAGAACAAAACAACGACGAATAGCCGCAATAGATGAGTCCGCTGCAAACTCTTTACGGAATGCCTCCCAAAAGGCAAATCAAACATTAACTGAAGCAAATGCTTATGAAGTACATATGTATGTATGATGGATGCGAATTTAACGCAAAACAAATACTTACTGATTAGCCGTTTATTAAACTCCAAAATATCATTTAATTTTTTACCCAGTTACAATAATGTTCTGCAAGCTAAAACACACCGTTATCCAAGTAAAATTAGTGTAATCGAATCACACGCTGAAGTTGATCTACAAAGCTTACTTGATCATACAGCATCACGTATAGTCGATCTTCAGATGGATGTTTTCAATCAAATCAAAGATGATTCTGTGAACACACTGACCTTAATTGGAAAATAGGGTTTCGACGGCAGCACTGGACATAGCGAATTTAAGCAGAAGCTTGGGAATAATAATTTCGAACACAATTCTTTATTTGTCACATCTTATGTTCCCTTACAACTTGTACCTAGGTCCCAAAGTCCGATAATTGTATGGAAAAACACTAGGCCATCATCAACCCGCTTTTGTAGACCAATAAGTTTTCACTTTAAAAATGAATCTACCCAGTTGTCCATTGCGAAGGAGATGTATATCGTATAAAAAAAGACATCTTTTCGACGTAAAAGTCTAGTGACGAAAACATTTTCATGCCCCACAATTTCTGATATCCAATTTTGTGACGAAAAATATTAAATTTTGCACATGAATTATTAAAAAAAAATTTTGTCACTGCGCAAAAAAGTATTATTTATGTTATTAGGTATGAAAAATTTAGCGCAATGTGCCCAGACCGTGTTGCAGGCTTTAAATTCTGGATACTACATAAATGTCGACAAATCCTCCTCTTAAATAGATTATTGTTAAGCTCAGACCCTCTCATAAGTGGAATGAAAAAATTGCTTTAAATGAAAAAAATAAATAAATAAAAAAATCTGATCTTACATTATTTGAAGATTAATTAGTTTTATTTTTCTTTAAAATTTAAATATTTTTTTTTTTAAATTGTGTATCATGTTTTTTCCTTTTGGTAATAAATTTTTGGTTCAGTTGTATTTAAAAAACCAATACACTCGAATTTTATTTAATATTTATATTTATAAATTGGTGGTGTGAGCATATAGGCGTATAACCACACCTAATTTTTCATTATAGTTTAATAATAATAACGTTATGAGCTTTGAGTTTAAATTATGGATCTGTAGGACACGTATAACTATTTTTGTCGCGTGTCTCCATACAAGTCCGACCACTGTGCGACCGTCGGGGTCAGAGCGCGTACCGGTCTCATCGGCTTGACCTCTCCTTCTAGATACGTAAACGCCGCTCTTGTCGTGGTTCCACCTGCCGTTGCCATGAGCAGGGTTGACTTGAACAACTCCAGCAACTGAACGACACAAAGCGTGCTCATCGTTTAGGTGCCTATCCAAAACTGAAAATTTTTCGTTGTTGCTTGTGTGCGCTCTCCCAGCAACGTTTAACCGCTCTGGAGTATTATTGAAAAGAGCGTTCGGCTTTTGCGGAAGGCTCTGGGGTCCCATTGCACACACAAATGAAACCACAAAAATGCTTGTTTGACACCGCTCGTGGTTCCCTGACAGCGGTAGTTGGCGTCGTTAGCAGTTGCCGGCGGTCTCCCGGTTAGAGAGATGCCATATCTGATCCTTTGACCTGTAGTAGTGTAGTGCGGCTTGGCAATAAGGCTGTGTTTCTTTAACTTGTTCTGTTCCAAACTACTCGGTTAAACTTGAATTAGATTCAGAGGGTAATCGATGCGCTTGATACCTTAAGTCAAACGTGAATAGTCATGGTATGACATGCACGTGACACTCACACACTCACATCATCTACACCCACGGGCAAATACGTGTTAGCATGCACTTCTGGACTTGTAATTAGCCACGTTTCCCTCAAAAAGGAGGTACTTGTGCTGTCAATAACTTAATTTCTTCAACAACACGATTTAATTAACGATTAAAATAATAAATGCCAGGACGCGTGCCTTCCGACCGGTCATACGAGGACGATGTACGTGGTTGCTGCCGTGGAATTGCTTTGCTCGTGATGAAACAATTAAGTAAGTTTTCTTGTCGTTTTGGGTTAGCCGCCAACTTGTTAACAAAAGTTTTCCCCTCATTTTCTTGACGATAAATGGGAACTTGGACATTCGGCCTAATTTGATAAGACATTATTGCTCATTGCCAAACTTGTTTCGGACAGCATCAAGTACATCATCTGCAAAATTGATTGAGATATCTCAAGAAACCAAAAAATGTGTAACCCTATGGTTTAAAACTGACAGACAAATCTGCATATAAGAGAGGCCAGAGGAAAATGGCTATATCGCCTCATCTCTTCGCAATGGTCAAGAATATTCCTATACCTACCACAAATTCCTTGACTTAATTTTAATACTCTTTATAAAATAAACTTTCAATGGGATCCAATGTATACCTGCCTCACTTGCCTTGCTATTCTGCCACACGTTTGGAATTGGCTGCACTCCTCGCCCCAAAATGCTTTCAGTTGATTTGCTGCACTGTTGCGGCATATGGCTAATTTACATGCTGTAAAACTTTGGAGCCAACTTTGCAGCCCAACGAACCATGTTAAACTGCACAATGCGGCGTAAACAGGTAAATAGCATTTGGGGTAGCTAAAAACCCAGCGCTCGCTCTTTTTCTGACCGCTGCGCGCTTAGTCCTTATGATAATGGATGGTAAATCGTTTGGAGATGCATCCCTTTGAATACAAATATTTTATTTTAAAATAGTCGATTGAATTGAAAAAGCACATTATTTTCATAGTTTTATTACGCATTTATATTTTCATACATTCGTTTTATATGCATATTTTAACTTTACAAAAAAAAAGTTGTTTCTCCTTTGTGTTATTATTTTGTTATAATTAAATGTTGGTTTACTTTCCTTAATTTTTATTTTTGCATTTTTAGTCATGCCATTGGATTTAATCAATTTGCTTTAAAGTTTTTAAACTGTATTTTTTTTTGATTTCATGGAAAGTTTTCATTTAAAATGTACACCAAAAAAGATCTGCAATGCATTATACCTATAATATATTCGTAATCAATCAATTTTCAATATTTTTCTTTTAACATTTATTTCATTTTATACCCTTTTTTTTTTATTTGTTAGTTTTTGGTTTGCTCTTCTTTAGGTTTCTGTGTCCGAGTTTGAGGACGAGTTCGTCGTTCAACCCAGTGTTAATTCACCCTTAAGCATGAAATTTATATAGGTTCGAAATACTTGAGTACTTCGTTTGATATAAGAATGCATCTTTTTTATTTTTTGAATAACTTATTTGTGGGCTGTTTTACTTTGTGCTCCATAGAGTCATTTTTGATAACAATGGATTTTTCTGATATTTTGTGTATTGTATTTTTTTTAGAGAGCACACCGTTTTAGACTATGTATAGTTAATCTAATAAGTTTAACTAGCCTGACTGGTCAGACTAGCCTGTCCTATCTTCATTATTATTTAAGTCACACTGAAATTTTAATACAATAATTTTACTTAGTCTATGCTATGACATGTATTTTCTCCCAACTATTCTTAGGGTTTTAGTTAGTAATTCACAAAACAAAAAAATATACATTATATTGTATTATTATTCTTATTTTTACAGTAAATTTGGTACCATGTTTGTTTCAAGTTCTATCTCACAACATTAACAATATAAAAAAGCATTTAAAAATCAATAAGGTAACACTAATAGAAAATTCTCTAAAACGAGATTTTTGTTCACACTTAGTTCTTTTATTGGCTTGTTAAATACTCGTATTTTCTACTGACCAAGAGGTTTAGTTTTCTTTTTTATTTTTATTTTGTATTTCTTGTTTCATTGGTAAAATTTGATTTTAACAGTTTTATAAAATGTACATAAAAATCAACATGAATACGTATAGACTATATACATACATTAATGTGAACACTCTTTTGTTTTATTGATTTTTCATAGGGCTTAAAATTAAACAAAAACGTTGTGTATGCACCTTTGCCTGTGCTAAAAATTCAAGTTATATTCGGTTTCCCATATTCAATGCCATTCCTTAAAATTACGACTTTTTGAATTACTTGATTACTCGTAAGAAGTATAATAGGCCGAAACAAGTCTTAAAAAATATTCAACGTTTAGTTGCATCGAATTGTTGAATTATATTTGGTATATGGTTTTCGTCTGTCAATCATTCGTTAAAATGTGTTTTAAGTTCTACCTTACTACAGTGATTCAGTAAAGGTAAGTACTTAGCCATAATATTCAGCTAAATACTTTTATTATTTCAACTGCCTCAGGCCGCTATCGTGGTGAGCCGTAAATGTGTTTTATTGAATACCCCGATTTCAGCCATCGCATAAACGTACTTATTTATGTGTATTCGGTTGTTTGATTAGTTCTTGAGACTTGTTTGAGATTGCAGTTTTGCTTGGGTGGGACAGAGTTCAAAGTGGGTGAATATTGTTTTGATTTGCTTGGCATTGAGTGGGTATCTTTCAACAGTTGGAATTCTGTGTTGCTTTGTTTATGGTATGTGCTCTAGGCTGTGCATGTATATACACATTTTCTGTATTATGTCATATATTTTTAAGGATACATATTATATTTTTAACAAGAAACCAATATGTTTCGAAGGAGAAAAGTTAGAAACTTAGCTAGTTATAGATTTAAAAGTAGTCATCTAATGAGAAGTTAAACTTTTGATTTATTTAGCTTTAGTTATAGTTTAAAGTGTGAAAAAGTTGGATAGGCTAAGTGCTAATATAATAGAGTCAAGAATCAGTTAGTATGCACGATTTTGCTTCATATTTTGTTAAGTTATAAATTCTCATGATTATTCGTACTGTGTCAACATTTATCTAAAAATAATGCAATATTTTGTAACTATCGTTTAATTTTTCATTTTCATTTATACCTTTTTTTTAATACAATTTAATTTTTCTTAATTTCATTATTTTGAAAGTATTGTTCTTTTGGTTTCGGCGCTGTTTTCTAGCGAGGCAAATCGTCAAATGCCTCAATTTTGTTTTTGTTTGTTATTAAAATGTGGGTTTCTGTTTTTGTTACCGCACTTGGTGCAGTTGTTGTTTGTGTATTTTTAGTTGTTTGTAAAATTGAAAGCTATTTTAGGTGTTTCAGATAAGGTACCAATTTGCTACAGGTTATCTAAGTAAATAAGTATAAGTATTTTTGCACTTGTTCTTGGTTCTTTTTTTCGTTCTCAGGACAAGGCAGATTGGAGAGCTGTTAAGATTTGATTTATTTGTTATTGGAAGACTACAGCTAAAATACAGATATTCATACATTATACATATATATGTACACATGTATATCTGATAGATAGATCGAATAAGTTTAACTTATATGATGGACACATGAATAGAGTACCAATTCCTTTTAGTCGAGTCCGGAAACTTACTCACCTTCCATTCACTCACACAATTAACACGATAATAGTCAAGTCAGTTTAAACATACATATGTAAATCATCAACTATTTATGTAAGTTTTGACGGCTTTCTGCTATTGTTTATTTAATTGGTTTGATGCAATCAAACTAAAGCCTTACTGTTGTGTCTTTCGTGTCTCTTATGTCTACTTTTAGCAATACAATACATTAAATTTATTAACAAATATCATATTTGAATAACTATGTTTTTGTTTATCTGTTTGTCAATATGAATATTCTTAAGTACTCATGAAAACTACTAAATTTATGATTTGAGTTACTTGTCCTTTGTAGCTGTCATATTTAGATTTTCTGGTCCAATTTTAGATTTAAATATAAATTTTATTTAATTTGTTTTAATCAGGGATTAAAACCGAAATGAATATCGCTTTCAGTTACGGTTTCGGCTAAGTTCGCATTTTGACTCTCGGTTATCGGTTACGCAAAATCTTTTAATAAAGGTTTCGTAACGGTGAACCGGCTTTTGCATGTTTCAGTTTTGAAATACCGGTATGGTTTTGGTTCCCAAAAAAAAAAAATGTATTTGCAATACAATTTTTTAGCATAAAAAAATACTTTATGGGGTCTGCCATGCCTCCTTTTGCAAAACCATTATACCCCTTTTGCCCATTTTCAATGGACACAGGGTATAGAAGTTTATACAATAATTTTATTTCCTTGTCAAAACAATTACTAGCCTTACAGTATGATTATACTGACATATGTACATACATTCATACATATGTAAGCTAAGAGTAACGAAATTTCAATTCTTGCCTTCGTGTAAGAGTTTTTTATTTACCTATGTTAATGCTAATGTAATGAGCTAATAATTTGTTATAATATATCTGCATATATACATACATATTTGGTCATAGGGTGTTTCACAGTCGCCTCTCGACGCGAATGTTGTTGCTTTATTTCACGCACTCCGTTTTATCACAATTTCTGTTTCCCGCCTGCTCACGATCGAAAGAGCGCGCAACTACATACAGTCTGTCAAGTTTACTTTACACTCCCGAAAAAATGTAATATTTTGACTTTAAATAAGAAAAAAATAGGTTATAATATATATTTGGAAAGGTCATTTAAATTCCGATTGAATGATGCAGAACTTAACTTAACCCATTAGGTACCCATTGAAAATTACGAATTTTTTTATAAGTCCACTGTTTTGACTTTTTTCCTGGATTTTTTTTTTTAAATATTTAGATGGAAAAAAATTCTTGAAAAAATAAAATAAATATTTTTGCCAGCATTTTTATAATTTTTTTAAAATGTATGTACATATATGTGTGTGAAATAAAGCAAAACCACCCGACTCGAGAGACGACTACGAAATACCCTATGCCCAAACATGTATGTATAAAAAAATAAAATATAAATGCATATAGCATAAGTATTTAAATATGTAAATAAGAAGCTAATATGTATTATTTACATAAATAATCTTATTGGAAACGCAGTATGTAAATATAAAAAAAAATAGGATGGGTATTTCGACGGTCGCATATGTGTGTCGGCATATGATGTATGCTTGTACAATTTCGACTGTTTGCTGTCTCACTCGCACTTGCACACCCAGCTATTTTTCTGCGCCGACAAGAAAGCGCACAAAATTAAGCGCCGATCGTCACCACGAAAACAAAAGAGGACTCAATTGAAATTACGTTACTCTCTGCGTGCATATGCAAATTTTGCTTATTTGGCTTTGAGAACATTTGACGCGATGCGTCTTTCATACAAACATATGTGTGCATGTCTTTTGTGCGCACATGCATAAGACAATAAAATGTATATTATGTTTTCATCTGGCTTTTATTTATTTTTTATTTTTTTGTATGTATGAAAAACCAAAATTAACCCTTATAAATGAGACGGTTATTTCGGTTTACAGAGTTTCGGTTGTGAGGTTTCGGAAAATTAAAATTGCTTTATCGGTTACGGTTTCAGTTACGGTTTTAAATTTCAATCGGTTTTTACCGGTTAAAGGTTAGGGTTTTAATCCCTGGTTTTAATTGTTGTTTTCATTAGTTCTGTCTTATTGATTTACCCCCACAGATGCAATTGTTTGATGCTGCATTTAGACTAGTTGATGCAGCGTCAATTCTAGGTATATCATCAATTGATATCCAAGGTCAACGCATTTCTTGTGTTTACATTAGTTGATTGAGTTGCCAAAAAACCGGGTTGCTAACTAATTTTTGAGTTAAACAACGCGCAACGCGTTAACAATGAAGTTGAGTGTAGTTTAAAGTAGTTGATATCCACATTCCTTGACGTTCACGTTGCTAATGCATTTTTCGTTGACGTCGATATTGTATATGTATCGAAAGTGATTTTAAACGATTTTTAAACGAGTAAACTTGATTTTAGCTCGTGAGGACGAGGAAGAGCAAGAGATAAAAAAACGCAAACGAGCAATGTGGGTTCAAGAACTCTATTTGGCTCGAGAAGAAAGTGGTTTTTCCGATCGAATAGTCCTGATCGTTTTAAGGACTTTGTCTGAATGAATCCAGACGATTTTGATTTTTTACTTGAACGCTTAAAGCCTTTCATTAAAAAAGCGGACACAAGTGTCCAAAATTCTATATTAATTATCATTAATATTTGTTTTTTATAGACTGCACAGTTGAAAAAAACAGACAACATTAATTTAATCGGATGGCGAAGCACCTCTAATCTGTACATAAAGTTTGTCAACACAAAGCAAAAGAATGAACATGAGCACTACTTAAATTGTGTTATCAAGTGCGGACACAAAGTGTTTACATTCAGAGCACCAACTGACTGTTTTTTGCATTGTCAATCTACTGTCGTTGACAGCTGTTCACACTAGGATTGACTAAGTTGATATCAACGTTGGCTTGTTTAGCAACTAGTGTAAATGCAGCATAAGTATAAGCCGAGGAAGCAGAAAGCACCTTGGGTAGTGAAATCATGGCAACAAACTTCATCCCACAGATACTGAATAGCCAAAAAAAAAGTCAGCAGTATGTACCTCTGCGGAAGGAATAACAACCAAACTACCGAGCGGAAATCCTAATATTATTTTTATATATACTTGCGATGTAAAGAAATAGGACTAATACTGACTTTGAGCATGCATTATATTTATATACATATATACATATTTATAATTATTTTTTTAAGACATAAAAACATTTATGAATCGGTTTTTGAACAAGAAATATGTATATTTATGTATACAAAATATATATAAAAAAAGTCGATCTGTCGAGTTTTCTTTACATCACTACCAATTATAAATATGTACGTACATATGTATGCATGTATTTATCTATCAGGAATGTCGCAGAAATCGCAAGCGAAATAGAATTCCGCGGAAAGCATTTCCGCACGGAAATTTCCGAGGTGCCACAGAACTTCAAGAGATTTAATTTTTTTTTAGCATTTTCACCAACCTTTAAGAACTAGGTTGCTTAGGGTTGACACCTTCTCAGATTAAATTATGCAAGGGTTTGATTAGCAACTTTTTCAAGTTTATCATTGCAGAGCAATAAGCCTTCAATTGTTTCTTATTTAATTAATATGATTTAATTTATTTATGTAATAATTGATTTTTTTTAGCTGAAAAAAATTTAAAAGTAATTGGCGCGAAAAAATTAAAATTACTCGACAACTCTAGCAATTATCTGCCATTAGTCTGGCAACTCTTTTTGAAAAATGTTTTCACAAATTTCACAATAATTTTAAGGATTTTTGCAGTAAAACTTGATTTACCTGCTTAATTTAAATAAAGCGGAAGTGGATCCATATATTTTTTTCAATACCTAACTTCAGATTCTGACTAAAAATGTGGCATCGCTGACCCTGACTTCAAAAATCTAAATTGGAGCATCGAACGCCAGCGGTTTAAACATTTGTTTAAACCGCGTAAAAATATTCTGCGATTTGACCTGTGGCACAGCGAAATGAAACTAAAGTGAAGTTCAAGTGAAAGCGATTTCTGTAGCACCCCTGTATGTATCTGGAGAAATTTGTATATCATTTGAAGTACACTCTTCTTTTTTGTTCAATGTCTTCTTAAAGTCTCAGCCAATTAACTCAAAGACATGTTTAAGGGAAATGCATAGAAATTAATGGCACATTCAAAAATATATCTCAGTTACAATTTAACTCGACTATGGAAAATCTTGGCAGATACTAACAGATTGAAAAGTGAATTTTAAAGCCCAATCAACTTAAATTTCCGACACGGCAGCAGTATTAACTATTATTTATTTTATATTTAAAATTCTCCCTTTTTTCCATAACACTTGCTTCCTTTTACTTTCCAGGTTTCACCAATGAGTAAATTCACGAAAGGGGATACGGTAAAAACGTCAGATTTCTGATATGTTTACCATAAAATCCAAATTTAAACGGGTTTCTTCATTTAATAATTATGTCGTTCAATTGTTTTAATAGTTTCAGAGCTTCAGCATATCAATGTCAATACTTGACTGTTGGTAAAACACTTAAGTTTTGTATAAATATAGCATTCTCTTAGTAAGATATTTTTAAATTTATTATAATTGTTAGTTATTTTTTTAAATTTATTAATATTGGTTTTATGTTTTGGTTTGTTTGGTTAGTCGGTAGTTGTTTTTGTTGTTATAAAGCTTTCGTTACGCATGCAGTCATTGGTAAAATGCTGTTGCATACTTATGAGGGTACGCCCCATCGAGATATAAATACATTTAAATTAAATTCGCACACACTACATTTTATACTTACATATGTATGTATGTGCATAAGTAATCGTACGTCAATCGGTAATGGTAATGCATATTTTGACCTTTGGCACAATTGACAATAATTGCAAATCGAGAATTTCGCACTGGTTGTTTTCAGGGTAGTCAATAAATGCAACAGTTTTCCGTACTCTATGCAGCCAAGGCCTTTGGCTTACTCCGGCTTATTTTTGTGCGTATGTGTGTATGGATAGTGCAAATGACAAATACATATGTACATATAAACACATCCACACACTTGACAATAATTGCATACTTATGACCGTTTCGTTGCTAGTTTGACAATTCGCGTTCGGTTTCATTTTATATTTCGCCTTTCGCTTCGTTCATATTTTCAATTTGTTGTTATGCAAATTTCTGTTGCTTGCATAAGTGTGTGTGTGTTTGTGTGTGTGTGAGTTGAGCAGAGCAGCAATTGAAGCGGGCAGCAGCGGGCAGCAATGGTAATAAAACAAAGAAAAAGAGAGATAGAAAGAGAAAAAAGGAAAGATTAAAAGCACATACATATTTTAATTTGCGGATAAGAATTTTAATTCCATGCGTATGTTTTGTCTTCTTGTGTGTATTTCAGTGTGAGTGTGTTTATTGCAAAATAAAACAAAGACAAATAATATGAAAACAAGCAAGAAAGCTCCAGTCGGTAGTGCTCAACGACAGATACCCTGTGCCCTTATATTCCATATCAATTACACGGAGCTAAAGTCTAAAAACTTCTGGGATGCGACATAGGTTGTAGATATAGTTAAATGTACTAGAATTTATAGGTGCACATCAAAATTTTAAATTACGGTGAAAAAAACCTTTTTTCGAGGTTGGTAGAGTTACAAAATCATACGGCTTAAACCATGCATTCTACGATAGTTTGTAATACGTCGTTGGACGCGCCAATGATGGCGCGAATATCAATATATTGAGTAATTTTGTTTCAGAAAATCTATTATAGCTTTGCTAATTATTGTCCTATTTTTTTTACTCGTGAAAATGTGTTGTTTTCTAAAAATAATACAAGTTTAAGGGGTTTCTAATAAAATAGTGTTTGAAAACTTCATCAAAGTCAAAAAATATAAAAAAAAAAACACTAAAAAAAATAGGTTTTCATAGGAAATACTTCTATAAGTCAAGTATGGCACGTTTATATACCAAAGTTTCTTCTTTCCAAAACCGTTAAAAATAATGAAAAGTAGTGAATATTTCACGAAGCTATGGGCGTATTAGCGAGTGCATGTACGAAAAATCTTTTTTTACCGTAGTTTAAAATTTCAATGTTCACCACAAAAATTCTAGTATGCCAAAAAAATATATTTCAGCATACCTACAGCCTACGCTATGTCCAATCCCAGAAGTTGTATCTTGATTCTTTTTTTAACACTGTGTTATTTTCACTCACGTACTCATGACGACATGAGTAGGTGTCCACATCTCTTTTTATTATTTTAATGCATATGATTTTGAACACTTATCGTATGGTTTTTGTATAGCTTCGATAAGCTTACGAAGTAGACATAAATTATGATTGAAGGTATCAAATCAAAACACACATTAAATAATTCTTTTATTTGAAATTTCATATGTACTACAATTTAAAATTAAAAGTATGCATCTTAGTTAAAAATGTAAACACGGCAAATAAAATTTTTATAATATATTCTAAAATTACGTATGTATGTATTGACCTATCAAAATTAATTAAAAAGCTTTTATATTCTATACAGCCTCTGCACCGGTTGACAGCCTTGCTCAATAGGAATATCAGCCGAAGTTAGAAGTCTAATATGATCATAGGTAATGTAGATCAATCAGATACATATTCAAATATCTTTAGAAATAAATCAAGGGTAAACGAGATAAAGCTCATATATAAGTAGTACTCTTCTTAGCAGGCTTAATGCAAGCTAGAGAAAAATATAATAAATTATTCTAGGAAATCGGTCCAATGGATTTAAAGCTATATAAACGTCTCCGGAACACGAACATTTTGTTGCAAAATATATATTTAGGGGCTTTAGGCTAAGTTACCAGTCTGCGGAATCTTACTTTTTAGTAAAATTTAGTTTTTGATGTTTGAAGATAGAATACGACAGTATTATGTGAACAAAATATTCGAAAGCTAACAGTATTACCATCAAAATCAATAATTACTCCTGGCTTATTCATAGGTTTATTAACAGGATCTGACAGATTATTTATTGTCATGGCAGTTCTTTGATATCAATTTAACTTACTCATAAATCTATTAAAGGGTTTTTTAACAATAACATTCAAGTAAAATTTAAAATTATACACACCTATGGAATAACTATGCGTATTATTTTAGCACGACTCCCTGGTCAAGATCTGGACCCTATATTATCCCCTCACACGTTAAATGATCAAGACAGTTATTTGAATTAATGATTTTAAAAATGGTAAATAAGTGGTTCTTACAATTGATTTTAGAAATTTTATTCATAATTTTTGTCTTTTTCTTAAACTTATCGAAGTTTTAAAAAAAATCCAAAAGAATTAAAAATCCCATGAATTAAAAAAATACAACATTTTTACACCTATTTGAAATAGGCTATTTCAACGTCCACAAGTGTACATATTAGTAGAAGCACATTAAAACTCATGCACACAATATTAAATAAGCCGCAATTTATGTACGTTCCAAATTCAGTGCTCTCCTCCAGAGAGCCCGATCCTCTATTTTGCGAATACTTAAGGTGGTAAAAATAGTCTTGAAATTCATTTTTGTCTATTCGCTGTCGAGCACGCAATGGCATCAAATATTTATAATAAGCTTAGTCTAAGCCTTCTGTCTGTTACATACTTTTTTACAAAGTTAATATAACCTCGACAAAAAATTAACAATATAAAAATTTTTGACATGGGGATCGAACTCAGAATTGCGGCACAATATTTGGCAGTAGCATATGGGCTAATCCTGAGTTGCGGACGTTACACTTGCACGCAAATTTTCATGTTTAAACTGATGCAGCTCACGTTCAGATTGGTGATTTTAATAACATTTGCTGGAAAATGCATTTCATTGGGAGTACTCTTAAACCTATTTTAAGATAAAAGCCTTAGACTCCTTTTTTCAATGTATAAATAAGGTGTTTGATAACAATTGAAAATACATTTTGAAGTAAAATGTTTAGAAGTTACTGTAAAATTTTAAATGATATCTTAGATACATTTTATATGTACATTGAAAAAACGGCCCTTACTGTTTTTGAAAAAAAGTTAGGCTTGCTGAAAGTTCCGTTGCGGTCGGTACAATGAATGAAAGTCGATTTGAGGTTAACGTGCGTTTGCACATATATTAGCGAATTTTGCATAATAAACAAAAAAGTATCCAAACACAAAAAAATAAGTGGAATATATGATCATATTAATCCAGCATCAAAACCAAAGATAAGTAGTCTCGTTAATTAAAAATCTTAGTTTTTTGTCTGTTGCGGACGTTACATTGCGGACGTTACACTTTTTACCCACACACTTTTTTTTTAAATTATTAATATATAAAGTATCTTTTCGATACAATTTTTATCTTAAATAAAATGAAAGAAAGTTTAAGATGAGCTACGCGCTAAACACTTAAACGACTGTTTTGCCCACCTTATTGGCCATTGAATTATTGAAATGAAGAGGCAAACCACCGTAAAACCTTTTGGATTTTGTAATTTGAAGCCTGAAAATGTATTCTATTAGAGCAAAACACAACTATTTTAAAAATTTTCGGATTAGCCCATATATACTATACCAAACTCTTGCATTGCTTACAAAAGTACAATGTAACCTGTCAAATGGTGACAACCACTTCGATATTTGTTTGCTGCCGTTCTGAACTTACACTAGGGAAAATGCTCATTTTATTACTATCTCCAAAAAAGCCGTAAGCACTTTGTATTCCGAATCTGACTTTGAAGACTCTACTTTGCTGCTAATCAAAAGTATATACGAGGGGTCTAACAAAAGCTCGGTAAGTTAGCGACTTTTAAATTGTTTTTCAAAATTCCAAACGTCTCAAAACTTTTGCAATACTTTTACGAGATTATATTAAAAATTTTAAACAAATCGGTTGAAAGGGAGACTAGAAAACGCAAATTTGCTGAAGGTACCTCAGATGAAATTCTACTACCAACTCAAATAGAAATTCACTATAGCCTTTTATTCGGTTTTCCACGCAAACTGAAGCCGGTACAAATATTTGATGAATGTCAAAATGTCTATGGAACGAATGCACTATCTCTGAAGACTAATTCAAAATGTTTCCAAAGATTCCAGACAGGACATTTTTCTGTAGAGGACGATCCCCGAGAAGGTCGACCAAAATGTTCGAGGGAATAAAGAAGTATGGGCCTAGTTAGAGCAAAACTTGCCGAACACCCTCGATCTACCCAGGAAATTATTGATAGTGAACTGGACTTGAATGCCATAGCCTTATCTCGAATATTCAGATAAATACGAAGAAGTTTGCGCGATGGGTTTAACGCATTTTAAAAGAGGTCTTAAAAGAAGCTCACATGCATCATGCCTAATATCTTTTGAATAAATTTGAAAATTTGAAGTCTAGCAACTGTAAAAAAATCGTTACTGATGCCAAAGCTTGGTTTAATAAATACGATCCGGAAGCCAAACAGTAGTTCATGGTATGGAGCTCCAGAGTAGCCAACCCACCTATTAAAAGCTTCAAAAGCAAGATTTTGAAGACTGTTTTGAGAAGTGGATTGTTAGGCTTAAGAAATGCATTGAAATCAATGGCGATTATGTAGAGAAGATAAAGAAAGACGAAGATTCAAAATAAATAAAAAAGATAAATATCCAATTTTTGTTTCCGGTCAACTTACCGAACTTTTGTTAGTCCCTACGTATGTATGTATGGTGCTGGAGATGCCTCCTGTTATACTTATATCGCCCATTCGATGCAAACAAAATATTTTATTTTCACAGTTCATTTCATGAGTTTTTAACCATTCTAAGTTCTTAAAATACCAATTCCAAGCTTTTTAAAGACTTACTTACATAGCACTATGGGGCGAAATCCGAAAAATCGAATATTTATTAATAACTTTTAAGCCAAGCTAGATTTTTGAATAAGGTTTTTATCTATGTTATGTACACCCTCAGAAATATTTTTGGAAAAGTGGGCGTGTCACCACCCCCGCCCTTATTTTTTTTTTTTTAATCGATAACAAGTAAGCTCATAGTTTTTTTTTCCAAATTACAAGCTATGACCTTGTTTATTATTAGCAATAAAGAGAATAAGTACTTGTTAGACAAAAACAAAAGGTGTGTGCTCTTATAAATGGTTGTGAGCATAAAATTAAAAAAAAAGAAATTTGGGGCTGGGATTTTGACACGCCTACTTTTCCAAAAAATTTCTATGGGTATACATAACACTACAAAAAAAACCGCATCAAAATATCCGAAGTAGTTTTCGATTTAATAATAAATACCTTAAAAACTGGTCGAAAACCTCAAAATACCTCATACTACAAGCGAGCAAATCAGCATTGAAAAATGGTGAGGTTACGTCCTAAAAAATTAATTTGCGCCGATTGTAGCAAATTGTTCACATTGAGACATATTTCCTTTAAATAACAATGAATGGATCTACGACATACAGTTGGACGTACATTAAGCCTCGTTAAGCATCATTGCTAAATTCCTTCCCAAAGTTGATATTTCTTTCCAAGAAATTATCTTTCAAAGC
Organism: Drosophila limbata; assembly: GCA_963924055.1. Taxonomy (NCBI): domain Eukaryota; kingdom Metazoa; phylum Arthropoda; class Insecta; order Diptera; family Drosophilidae; genus Drosophila; species Drosophila limbata. The sequence continues at coordinate 5,234,278 of OZ001351.1, read as the reverse complement.
ATTATCTAATATAACAAAATATAAACAGAAAACGCACAGATACAGAATACTAGTACAACCAACACATAGTACAAACCCGTATAATTGGTATCCATTTTAAATATTGTAAAAAAAATGATTAGCCTTTGTGCAATACCAATTTGAAAATAGGCTGCCAAAATGTTGCAATGCTAGCGCACGTGCTTTTCGAAAGCAACAGCTGACTTTAACAGCTGTCAGTGTTAACATTTTTCTGTTATTTAACATTTCTGGTACAGAACTTTACAGTTTGAAGTTTTCTTAAGATGTTAATACCAAAAAAGTAGTAAAATTAATACCTTGATAAAATGACTAAATAGTCGATTTTTCGGATTTCGCCCCATAGTGCATAGGTATAAGTTTTCAATACTATATTTTCTCATTTAAATCGTCAATATACAATCAATTTAAAGATTGTGGATTTTAGAAATTTTTGAAAAATCATTAATTTGATCTCGTTATCTAACAAAAATGGAAGTCAACCGTACAATAAAGTACTTTTTAATTATATCTGTGCTGAATTTCAGTTTTCAATTGGTATTATAGAAATAATAATAATAAAAATTAAAACTACTTTCTGCAGAATTCTCTTGAAAATGAAATTTTAAACATGCTTCTTATTCGATATTTTGTGAAAATTAACCATGAATTGTTATCAACTTTAAATCGAATTTGGCTTATGGTTAACATTAATGAAAAAACTACACACACACCCGCAAAGCACACGAAACCATTTACAGTTATATTGAGCAAATAAAGGGTTTGTTTAATTGTACGCCGTTGATTGTTTAGCTGTTAGATGATTAGTTTTTTTTGTTATAGATTAATGTAGTTAAATTTTCATCACAGCTAACTTTTAATTTGTATTTTTTTTTTGTATCTTGACAAATATTAAAATTTGCAATTTGATTTCGCCAATTTTTAAATTTGATAAAATAAAAAAGAAAAATTAAACGCAAAATTCAATTGAGTTAAAAGTTAATTATTATTTTTTTTATTTGAATTTTTTTGTATCTGCTGATTTTCTTTGTTGTTGAATTATTATGTTATACATATATGTGTCTAAACCAGTGGTCGGCACCAACACAGTCATATGTTTGCATTGCGTTAGTGTGCATTTTTGTTCGCCTAACAGCGGAATAACAGCGACGTTAACAGAAGCAAATCGTAGAAGTGTGTCGTACGTGAGTGTACATGAGCGACAGCGCAGTAGCTACGCAAGTTTCCTATGCCTACGGGATAGGGCCGTGCCGACCGCTGGTCTAAACAATTTCTAACACTATAACACATTTTACATTTTCAACATCCATTTAGTATACACATAGAATTGGTTTTGTCGTATCTTAAAGTAAATTATTTGTTTAATTTCATATAGAGAGAAAAAAAAACAATACAATCTTTGTATTGTATTATGACACACACATTTGTAATAATAAGTACATTGAATGCAAATCTTAGAAAAGAAAACACTTGAATTATATCTTCTTTATATATCAATTTCCTCGAAGTCGACTTTTTTTTGGGTTTTAGGATTTTCGCATCAGAAAGATTCGAGTACGAGTACTTTGTGTTATTGTTATTCTCGGTAACATCTACTTATGCTGATATCAAAAGTACTCACTGGAGAGTTGTGGAGTTTTTTATTAGTAAAGTACAAGTAAATGCCTACTAACTGATGGCTGATGGTTGGCATTAGCAGGAGACGCCCTGCTTGGCCACTGTATACCAAGTGCTGACCGTCACCAGCGAGGGTGAGTCCGGTGTGCTGGGCAGCTGCTCCGTTGGCTCCTGATCGGTCGCTTCAATGCTTTCCAATACCACCAAGGCAATAGGCGACGGTGGATTTGTTGGATATGGTGCAGGAGGAGGTGGCGGAGGTGGAGGCGGCGGCGGCGAAGCAACTGCTACTGTTGCTATTGGAAGAGCTAATGCTCTACCGCCACTTGCGGATGGACATTGAGATTGGGATTGTGCAATGTGTCGATACTTTTGCTTGTTTTTGCTCTTGGCTGGCTTTGGCGTCACCTGCGACTGGCCTTGTACTTTTACTTGGACTTGAGCCTGAGCCTGGGCCTGGGACTGACCAGCATGGCACAGCTGCTGTGGATGGTGGAAGTGCATCGGCTGTGGAGTATGCAGATCACGTCCCACCTGGGGGCCCACTTGCGGGCACCGAAAGCGAATCGCCTGCTCATTGGCCACGTTGAGCTCCGGCCAGCGCTGCAGAGGCAGACCACGAGCTCCCAAATGGTTATGGTTTTGACAGAGATGATGGTTATGGTTATGGAGATGGTGGTGTTGCTTACTCTTGCTTCGCTGCTTTCGCTGTCGTGTCTTGGAGTGAGACTTGCGCAAGCGCACCCCAGGCATCGCAAGGCGTGACTGCAGCTCCGATTGGGGGCGCAGACAATGTCGGCAAATGGATCGACTGCGCTTTATGAACTGCCCGCCATTTTCATTCTCATAATCATCCAAATCCCCATCATCAGCATTCTCGTCGTCATCCTCATCGTCATCCTCGTCGTCGTCGTTGTCGTACTCCTCGTTCCATTTCTGATGCTGTTGCCCCTCGCCATCGAATGCATTGATGACACGTCCGTTCAGCTTTTTAGGCCTGTGATAATTTTTATAGTTGTTGTTGTTTGGTATTGTTGAAGTGGTTGTTGTTGTTGTTGTGCTGGCGTCATCCATGTCAATAACAACACAGCACTGTGCTGCCGCCTGGTGTCTTGTGCTATTTTTGTTTTGTTGCATTTGCTCTTTCATCTTGAAGTTTGACTTACGTTTTTCGGGATCCTGATAATGTTTGTGCTGTTGCTGGTTCTGGCTGCGTTGGCCTCGGTGTCGTCTTCGAGACGTGTACTCATCGCCCTTGTCAGTCGGATATGGTCAGAATGCTGTGTCAAAGACAGACATCGACCTGGATATGGCCTCATCATTGCGGCATGCCTCCAAGAACTCCTCCAGAGTCACAACGCCATCGCGATTGATGTCCATTTTCTGCGGAGCACAACAAGAATACCATAGTGGAAGTAAGTATAAGTCAGATGTGGAGATGCAATTCGAAAACTCTCATGTCATAGGTAAAGAGTTGTCTGGCTTTTGAAATTTGTTCACACGATCATCTACACAGAGAGAAAATAACCGTACTAAAATTAAGTTCAAAAGAACCAAGTAAGGAAATTTTTAGACCCCGTACTTAAAAAAAGTACAGGGGTCTATTTACTTTGTCACAAAAAAAAAGTGCGTAACCACTATATCATATTGCTGTCAAAAGAACAATCAGTCGAACATCAAGTCTTAACTTATTTGTTGTTTAAGATATTTATATTTTTTTTTTAGCAGTGTGTGCTTTTCCATAGAAAGTACGGGGTCACCGACTGTAGCACCGTCCACTAGTTTTATATAGGTTCGGATCTCAAGTACGATTCGTTGAATCAAGATCTTGACGATGTCGTATGTGAGCCGTGGTTATAATTACTGGCGAACTTCCCTAACTCGAATCACCATTATCCAAAGAAAAGTATCGAGTTATGGGATATTCGACTTGTAGAGTTCTTTTTATTAAGTTTATTAATTTTACTGCCACTCATTTAGCTCAAGATAGAGAGAAATTCGAGTTATAGAAGTTCGAGTTATGGAAGTTCAACTGTATCTCCAAATCAAAATATACTTTATTTATTTACAAATTAAGTTTAAATAAATAGTTCAGTTATTTCAATTCACATTTTCAATTATTCGGGGGTGCCACAGAAATCGCTTTCGCTTGAATTTCTCTTCAATTTCATTTCGCTGTGCCACAGGTCAAATCGCAGAATAAATTTACGCGTATTAAACTAGCACTAAGATCGCTGGCGTCCGATGCTGCCACCTAGTCCGATTCAGATCTTCGAAGTCAGGGTCAGCGATGCCACATTTTTTAGTCAGAATTCGAAGTAAGGTATTTAAAAAAAATATATGGAACCACTTCGGTGTTCTTTAAATTAAGCTTTACAAAAATAGGTCTTTTGAGATAAATCAAGTTTTACCGATAAAAACCTTTAACTTATTGTGCCATTTGTGAAAACATTTTTCACGAAGAGTTGCCAGACTAAAGGCAGACAATTGCTAGAGTTGTCGAGGAATTTTTATTTTTTCGCGCCAATTACTTTTAAATGTTTTTCAGCTAAACAAATTCAATTATTACATAAATAAATTAAATTATATTAATTAAATAAGAAAAAAATTAAAAGCCTGTTGTTCTGCAATAATAAACTTAAAAAAGCTGCTATGCAAAACCTTGGGTATTTTAATCTGAGAAGGCGTCAACCCTAAGCAGCCTAGCTCGAAAAGGTTGGTGAAAATGCTAAAAAATATTAAATCATTCGAAGTTCTGTGGAACCTCGGAAATTTCCGTGCGGAATTGCTTTCTGCGGAATTCTATTTCGCTTGCGATTTCTGTGGCACCCCGGATTAATTCACATTTTATAAGTTCTCTCAATATCTTTTTTAACAGTTGAGCGCGTTGAACTCTTCCACGACTCACATTCTACTCGGTTTTTTTCGCACAAGCTGTCTTGATCAATCTATCGGGTATCGAGCTATCGGATTCCGTCCTTAGCAGGTCTACAAACTATTCGGGGGTGCCACAGAAATCGCTTTCGCTTGAATTTCTCTTCAATTTCATTTCGCTGTGCCACAGGTCAAATCGCAGAATAATTTTACGCGTATTAAACTAGCACTAAGATCGCTGGCGTCCGATGCTGCCACCTAGTCCGATTCAGATCTTCGAAGTCAGGGTCAGCGATGCCACATTTTTTAGTCAGAATTCGAAGTAAGGTATTTAAAAAAAATATATGGAACCACTTCAGTTTTCTTTAAATTAAGCATTACAAAAATAAGTCTTTTGAGATAAATCAAGTTTTACCGAAATAAACCTTTAACTTATTGTGCAATTTGTGAAAACATTTTTCACGAAGAGCTGCCAGACTAATGGCAGGCAATTGCAAGTGTAGTCGAGTAATTTTCATTTTTTCGCGCCAATTACTTTTAAATTTTTTTCACCTAAACAAAAGCAATCATTGCATAAATAAATTAAATTATTTTAATTAAATTACAAAAAAAATTAAAAACCTATTGTACTGCATTTATAAACTTAAAAAAGTTGCTAAACAAACCCGTGGGTAATTTAATCTGAGAAGGTGCCAGCCCTTAGCAGACAAGTTCGAAAAGGTTGGTGAAATTGCTAAAAAACATTAAATCATTCGAAGTTCTGTGGCACCTCGGAAATTTCCGTGCGGAATTGCTTTCTGCGGAATTCAATTTCGCTTGCGATTTCTGTGGCATCCCTGATTATTATATTTTCAGGGCTACAAACTATCATTCCTACATTCATACATATTAAATTATTAAATAAAAATATTTTGTCACTCGGCACATTGCGCTAAATTCTTTATACCCAATAAATATTACTTTTTTGCGCAGTGCCGAGTGACAACATTTTTTTTTTCTAATAATTTATATGAAAAACTTAATATTATTTGTCACTTTTAGCGGGTTATAGCGATTTCCCGCTAAACTAGCGATTTTTCGAAAAAGTCGTAGAACAAAAGTTTCTAGATTTTCGATCGGGAACAAGTCCTCATTTAAACTTTTAAGCTATATTAACACTTTGATTCAAACAAACAGACAAACAAACAAGTGGACTGACTTTTCATCTCATTTTCGGAAGGCGACTAAAAACTTATTGTCTTTTGAACCAATGCACTATGGTCCCAAAGCCGTTTTTTTTTACGTAAATTCAAAAAATCGTAATCGTGAATTATGCAAGAAATACATTTTATTCCAATAGCAAATATTCCAATGAACTAAGAAATTAAATTTTTTTTTTTTAAGCATCCCTGGAATTTTTTCTACGGCCCTGAAAGTTAACTGTTTATTTTGTGCGCACGAGGTTGAGATTCCCACAACATATTCCTCATTTTAATTTTATTTTTAAAATAAATAGAAAAGGGCACATTTACAAAAATAACTATGGAAAACATAGCTCCAGGTTTGTTATACATGTTAGTATATGTGTTTTATTTGTAGAAGTGTTTTGTTTATTGTTTAATGTGCTTTTGTGCAGTGTGGTTTTAGCTGAGCATAACCTCACATAAATTGTCTTTCGTGGAGTAGAAGTAAGTTTATTGTCGTGTATTGTCGTAACTATAAATGCAGTCTTGTGTGTCAATGTTTTTTCTTTATGAACTCCAATAATCTTGTCCCCGAATTTCCCCGATTCCATTTAATCCCAAATTTTACTAGGCAACTTTGAGTTCGAGCATGCTGAATTGCTTGAAGTGTGGCTGCAAAGCCAGTACAAAGCATCTTCAATTTTTTACTTTATTTTAAAGAAGTTTGATGGAGAGCTTTTGGAAACTAACTAACTAACCAACTGAGCAATAAAAATCATAAAAAACACAAAAAAAACATAAAAAACACACAAAATAAAATATTTAAAAAAAAATGCGTTTATAATTTATTTAAATTTTTAAATTAGAATTGTGCTGATTATTTGCATACAAGTAAGTTTAATATTTTAGTTTAAAGATAAAAAAAATTTTTAAATTAAAAAAGCTATGAAATCCAAAAATTAGCATATTAAAATATAAGGAAAAGGGCGGTGCCACGCCTTTTTCCCCTGTCAAAAATTCAATTGGTTTTATTTAGTTGAATGCAAAAAACCAGACTAAAAAATATTGTGTAGTTCTCGAGTTATTAATTTATGTAAAAAAAAGGGCTTTGGGACCATAGTGCAATGGTCGGATTTTGATGATCGAGGTCTTAATCGACGCGTATTTTCGATTAAAATAGTAAGAAATTATAAATGTCTAAAAGGCTCCAACGGCCCTATTTGATCTAATCGTTTAAATTTTGCCCCCTCCACATAAATTCCTACAATATGGCCTATGTTTAAGTTGATCAGAGCATTTTTACTTACATACCAAAATCTTATTATTGCCATATCTGCTTATTAAATATGCTTGTTTTTATATCCTACACATATTTAAAGTCAATTTTCTTGACAATCTGAGCATTGTGGAAAAGAGAGAAAATTTTCCTGTAATTCAAATTTAAGATAGAAGAGCGAAATCAAAATGTAGGTTGCCTTTATGCATCAAGTTGGCTTCCATGGCTTTCTGTGGCGCACAGTGACCAAGACGAGGAGGCCGGAACAACGAGAGACAACCGCTAATGACAACGCGTGACTGGCAAGCGAAATGGGTCCAATTCCGGGCGTCAATGCAGCAATCTGGTCAGATGAAACGACCACATGATGGCATGGCCAATGCCCAGTCATAGTCACAGTTCCATTTTCACTTTGACTTCCACGCACTCTGTGCTCTTCGTATTTATTCAAACGGCCAGCAAGTGAAATACATATTACAAGGACGTAGGCAGGGGGCGCATGGCCATCCCCCTTTCCATATTATTATTTAGCATCCAAAATCTGCACATTAAACATCAAAAACAAGTTTTGATGTAAGTATACACAATTGAATCGTAATTGCTTATGCAATTTCGATGTTTTTTTAGCGATGAATTGAGTGAAACAATTTATGATGCAAAATCTGCCCCTTTAAAGAAACCCAAGCGTGTTGAATAAATTATATCCAACGAGCAACAAAAACTGAGCAAAGATTTGAATGAGTTCTGAAAATTTTATATACAGGGTGGGACCAAATAGGTGTCGAACCTAGCTTATTTAGTAAATCAAAATCTAGTGGAAAATTTATAATGAAATCTTTTTATTTATATTTGATGAAGTATTTTCTTATGAATTTACATATTAAGATTGTATTTTTTCTCCTTAGCTTTCTTTACCAGCCTTAAACGCTTTTGAAGTCCGTTACAAGTGGCACGGACGTTGTCTTTGGAAATTTCTTCCTAAAATTTTTGTAATAGACTCTTGAACTGCTCCAGCTTCATGTTTTTTTAAGTCTTCAATTTGTCCATCATGTAATCTCATATGCAGAATTTCAATAAATGCAGATCCGAAGACGATGGAGGCCATCGAAATATTATAAGTACATATTTGCGAATATGTATACACATACTATCAACGATATTCATCCCTTTGCTTCAAGTTGCCTACGACACTGGTGTAATATGATTTGCGTAAAGCTGAGTAAATAATCCGTCGCACAGTGGGGCCACTGCTCATTTAACTTTGCAGAAATCGTAACTTTTGAACCAAATGAGATAATCGAGTAATTTTAATGACATATGATAAATAACTCTTCAACCTAAGTGTTTAAGAAGAGTGCCACGCCCCCTAGATACTTACTTAGATAGCCTGGATACTTACCTTCTTAAATTTAAAGGATCAACCTCAACCTTACTTTTTTCGAACGCTTACCCCAAAGAAATGATTTTTGCCAAGTTGTTTGGCCTGCGTCCCTGCAAATCACTAGATTTTGACTATTTTTGAACTTTGGTAGACGGTAACTCTCTCGTCCCGAACTGTCTCGCAGTACAATAGCTTAAAAACGCTTCAGTATTCATTTATCTAAGTAAATCAAAAAAACTAATGCAACCTCACAATAAATACACTCGCAGTAATTGCATAGTTTGACCGATTGTTGCTATGGCAGCTGTATGATATCGTGGTCCAATTTAAACCAAATTTGGTCTGGATGTATAAGACTACCCCAGATTCATAACATGTCAAATTGGTTGAAATCGGACTACTATACCATATAGATGCCGTGGGAAATAGGTCAATATTTGCAATTCTGATAATTCTCACCGAAAATTAAAAAAATAATTATTTAAAACAAATTATTTTTCTTTTAATCTTTTTGAAAATAATTTTTAAATATAAATACCTTAAAAATGAAACAAAAAAATTAAAAACTGTTTAAAAATTTTTTTGTTAGGTGCCATAATATTTATTTTAGTTACAAATTTCAACTTTGATAGTCCCTAAGTAAGTATCTAGAGGGCGTGGCATATTTTTTAAACGCTCATTTCATAGGTTAAAAAGTTATCTATTATATGCCCTTTAAATTATTCGATTATATCATTTGGCTCAAAAGTTTAGATTTTTGCAAAGCAAAATGAGCAATGACCCCACTGTGCGTCGTTTCAGGCTAGCGTAAATTGAAATTGTATAATTAACATAAGTAATGCGCATTGTTCCTTCGGATGACAAGGCAACTAAGCATCTGGAAACAGCTGAGCTTTGGCTTTGGCTTTGAGACGGATAAGTGGTTGAATAGGAGAACTAACATAACATAGGGTCGAATAAGTTTGGCACCCACCTGAAAGATGTGCTCCACCTTGCCCTTGATTTTCTCCTCCTCGGGACACTCGTCAGGCAGGCGGCCCATCAGCTCGTAGATGGCAGTTACAATGTCAGTCATTTCTTCCCTCGTAATAAACCCGTCGCCATTAATGTCGTATAGCGAAAAGGTCCAGCGAAGTTTCTCCTCCACGGAACCACGCGATAGTATCGAAAGTCCTTGGACAAAATCCTGTGACAAATAATAAAAAATAAGACAACGTAAATACACATTAAAACAACAGTTACAAATGCATTTACAGATACAGATACAGAGATACAAGTTGATAAGTACACAGAGAAAATATCCGTACTAATATTAAGTTCAAATGAACTCGACTTAAGTATTTTCTATACTTAAAATGTGTACTTGATATACATAAGTACGAAATACTGACAATAAGCAAAAAAGTTATTTAACCAGGTTCTACCAATCTTGATATAAGTACAACGAATCTCGAACCATGTAAAACTCTAAAATTTCTAGAAATGAGTACCAAGTACATAAGTTCAGGCTCGAATTACAGAACAAGTTCATAAAATCTTAAATCAAGTTCTTTAATGCTTATATCGTTTTTATGTGCGCTGGTTTAGAATTCCCAAATGGTTCTGGCTTGTCTGCTATGAGGTGCAGCCAACGGGCACTTTGAAATTAAGGCTATATTTAAAAGGATAATTTCTGTAGTCCGTCTTCACTTACTTTTACATTAAATGAGAGCTTTTTACACCCACTCTTATTATTTTTGATACTTTTTTAAGGTAGCGGGAGGTGAGGCTTTATGATCATAATATTTATTTTAAGAACATTTTGTACATACAAATCAACCTTTAACTATTTTTATATAAGTCTGTGGTATGCTTAACATGTGTTCATATGATTTTGTACTTACTTCGGGAGTTAAAAGGACTTGAATAAAGTTTGTATTATACTTAAATCACTTACTTTTTAAAGTAATTTTTAGTTTAAATATACTAAAATACTTAGATTTTGTACTTAACATATCGTACTTGAAATAAGATCGAAGTATTGTACTTGACTTTAGTAGTGGGAAATCAAGCTCACAATGTGGCATTATACATAAGTGCGAAATACTGGATTTTTTCCCTCAGTGTAGAGGAGCTCGCAACATGACGGCTAGCACAAGACAAAAGCGGCAGCCGAGCCACACGGAAATTCAAAATATGTTTTAAGAAATTGCTTGTACACCGCTCATGGGCACGTGCATTTCTCTACTTTCCTTCCTCTACGGTTAAGTTCACTGCTGTCCTGCATAGAACGGTCCTGCCCTGCCCTGCAATGTCCTCCTTAGCTCTGGGTAGGAGGGTCAACAATGTCGCATGCTGTTGAAATGGACATATATTTCAGTTCATGGAATGACAAATGCGTCCAGTTTAGAACTGGAAGTTTAAAAAGTTTCAGCTAGTACGAGAACGTACTCGCAGAATGCAGGTGTCGGAATACTATTGGCCCGTCTCTGGGGAAGTACTTAGATATGGGAAGCTCAAAAAGAAACGCAGCTGGAAACAAACTAAGCTTGTTTTACATATTCGATGTTGTATAAAAATTTTGTTGTTGTTGCTATAGGTTAGTCATTTGAACAATTGCAGAGGGCACCTGGATAATCTATCACTCTGCAGTCCACGTGACAGAGCGAAGCAAAACAAGCCCTGCATACTTTAGGGCGTTGTAGCTCGGACGCTGCACTGCACTATGGGGTATTTTACCGAAAAAGTGTCATTTATTCATTTTTCAAAAGTATGCAAATGTATGATTTTTAATGCTAACATATAATAAATACTTCAAACTGTTATGTTACACACCAGAAATGTTAACATAACAGTCGAATGTTAAGATAACGGCTCTTAAAGTCAGCTGTTGCAAGCGATGACCGTGTGCTTTTGTTAACTGCAAAATTGATGTGAATTTTCAAATTGAAACACATCAAAGAGAATCATTTTATAAATACCAATTTGAAATTGATGTTAACTGTTCAGGTTTGTACTACGTGTTTCTGCTTATGTGTTGCTGTTTTTGTACTTGCCTTTTTAATAATTTGTGTATTAAGCAAGTGGTGTCAATGTCTAATTTTGGAAAGTAAAGTTGAACTTTGCAAAGAGTTTAACAAAAATGTTGAAAGTTGTTGAATGTGAGTCCTTATCCATGTTGTAGAGTCATTATTTCTCCATTCAGAATTGTTTGTCTCAAGGTGCATCTCTGTGCACTTTTTTCACAATTCAATATATAAGCACGTAACCTCGCAATTTTTCAGTGCTGTTTTCCTCGCTTTTCGTATGGAGAATTTGATCTGTTTTTGAGGCATTAATTAGTAACTCGTAAACTACACACGATATTTTGATGCGGTTTTTTTTCAACTGTTAAACATACCCTTAGAATTTTTTTGGAAAAGTGGGCGTGTCAACACTCCCGCCCCCTAATTTTTTTTTTTAATTTTAAGCTCACAGCTGTCTAAGACGGCTTACTACTATCTATGTACAACAAATACGTTTTTTTTATATTGCTAATAATATATTAGCTTAACGCTTGCTAGTTGAAATAGAAATCATGAACTTACTGGCTACCATTAAAAGAAAAATTTAAGAAAAAAACTTTGGGCGGAGATGGTGCCACGCCCACTTTTCCAAAATCTTTCTAAGAGCTTATATAACACTGGAAAAAAACCGCATCAAAATATCTTGCTTAGTTTACGAGTTATTAATAAATGACACATTTTCGGAAAAATACCCCATAGTGCACTGTAGTTCGTTTCGCCGAAGTTGGTGGCAAAAACCTGTAACTTTTGAACTAGTTGAGATATCGGGTTTAAATTTAAAATATATATTCGCAATACTCCAAAGAAATTTATGAAAGAAAAATTTAAGTGGGCGTTGCACTGAAAAGGGCGCCCACATTTATTCTATCAAAATTTTGTTTTCAAATATCTTCCACACAATGTACAGAATCACATTCATAAACTAAAGTCAACCAAAAGTTCAAAAAGAACCCAAAAAATGTTATTATTTATTTTATTCATTACATTTTATTCTTTTTTACATGAATTTAGTTTTAAAAATAAGCCAGGTAATATAAATAAATAAGTTTAATACAAAGACTAAGCTCAATTCAAAGATGGACTGCTCTAAACTTGCCTTCATAAAGCGTAAAATTTCTCTCTTGGCACTTTATGGAAAAATACTTCAACTTTGACAAGATCCACAGTCTACAACAAACTGTTTTTAAAACATAAATCCTTCTGCATAAAATACTTCAACCATTCCTTAATTCAAAAATAGGCAATTATTAGTGAGTGTATTGATATTTTTATGGTCAAAGAATTTTTCCTAACGTAATTTTGCTACAGTTAAGTGTTTCCTAGTCGACGAGTACTTTTGTATCCTACATACATGATTTACTACATTTTTAGATTTATTTCTATATTTTAGAACAGGGATTGGCAGCCAAATTCAAAGTGTAGGGTCAAAAATTATTTGTGAGTAGGGAAATAAATTATCTGTGCTTAGCACCTTGACTCTAAATATAAAAATTTCCATGTGTAGTTGTTGTTTGCTTTTGATAGGGGCATCAAATATTTGTAAGTTGCGCCGAAAAACCACGACTTTGCTTTTGATTAAGAAGGCTACAATATAACGAAAATTTGAAAAACATAACGACTTGAGTTTCTTGAGCAAATAGAACCACTAAATGTTCTAGATCATTTGCCTAAAAAATTTTGCAAGTATGACAACCAACTATGAGATACCCATTACACAATTAGGATATACATATTTTAATTTTATTAATAAGTCTTAAGCACCAACGATATGAAAGTTACTGAATACTTATAGGTGATTGAGTTGTACAAAACATAAAAGAGCCTTAAATTCGTTATATTTATCACATCATGATGTAATTTAGTAAGATAACACTAGTTTACAAAATTAAAACTTTTTTTTGCAAAGTGAATCAAAGTATTTTTTTCTTATGGAGTTTGGCCCGCTAAACACGAAAATGGCATTTAAAATTTTTTTTATGGAAGCGTTTTCGAAATATTTGAGTTTTTTCGAATTTTCGAGGTTACTCCAACACTTTTGAGTATATTTCCATTTTTAATTATCCGATTTTGGCAAGCATGCACTTAAATTAAAGGTTAGTTAATTCTCTTCAACTTTCTTGCATAAAGTATTAAGATCGGTTCAGCAGTTCAGGTGCTAGCGATTTTTAAAAGTTCGAAAATTGTCGTTTTTTATGATTTTTTGAGATTGAAAGCTAAAATATTGTCCTGGGAAAAATAGAAATCACAAAGATAAAATTTTTCTGAAACATTTAACGTAAAGCTTAATCTGTTCTAAAAAAAATAAAGTATTGTTCATTAAAATCCATTGACAGATGGCGAAGTAATATATACTTAAATGTTTTTAGATTGTCACGTTTTTCCTTTATTTATGTTAACAGCTATGTTAACAGCTCTGTTAACCTGCCGACTCCCATGCACATTGCAAGTGCCTTATGCGGAAACCGCTAAAAATAAGATTACTCACTTTTGCATTACTTCGCCATCTATCGATGGATTTTAATGAGCAATACTTTATTTTCTTTGTAACAGTTTAAGCTTCACGTTAAATCTTTAAGAAAAATTTTATCTTTGTGATTTCTATTTTTTCCAGGACGATATGTTAGCTTTCGAGCTCAAAAAATCGCAAAAAACGCACATTTTCGAACTTATTAAAATCGCTAGCACCTGAACTGCTGAACCGATCTTAATACTTTATGCAAAAAAGTTGAAGAGAATTAACTTACCTTTGATTTAAGTCCTTGTTCGGTCAAATCGGATCTGTAGAAATGGAAATATACTTAAAAGTGTTGGAGTAACCTTGAAAATTCGAAAAAACTCGAATATTTCGAAAACGCTTCCATGAAAAAAATTTTAAGTGCCGTTTTCGTATTTAGCGGGCCAATGTCCATAAGAAAAAAATACTTTGTTTCACTTTGCATTTTGGCTGTAAACTAGTGTAATTGACAATAATATTATTCACCAATAAGAGATTTCTATCTTCGAAACTCTGGGTGTGATGGGTTTGGGCTAGAGCTAAAAAGGTTGGTGTGTATGTTCCTGTATAACAGACGCAGGTCAACTTAGTTTTAAGATTTGGACCAGGCACCGCATCATATAGCTACCATACGATGACCGGTTGAAAATCAAACTTTTTTTTTTTTTGTGATAACTCAACCAATCTGTCAGAATTTGCAATTGTGCAGTCCTTCCTATACGTTCAAACCAAATAATACAAAAAGCAGATGTACAAATGCAATAATGTGTCTGCAAACACGTATTTGGGTATCTAAGTACAGTCAGAGGCAGCCCTGTATTAAATTTGTAAATCAAAAATATAAATTATTTGAAAGTAATAAAAAAAAAATTAAAAATTATTAAAGCTTAAACTAGATATGATTCCTGCTTTAATCTATTCTATGTATTTGACTGATGTTATTTATTTTTTGTATTGATAGTATTGAATTTGTTTGAAAAGTGTTGAATATCGCTAATTTTCTTTGAGGTTCTTACTTTTACTCGTGAAAATGTGTTCTTTTTAAATAATAATAATAATAATAATAAGTTTAAGGGGTTTCTAATAAAATAGTGTTCAAAAACATCACCAAAGTAAAAAATGTAAAAAAAAAACACTAAAAATGTTTGATTACATAGGAAATACTCCAATAAGGGTATTAAAGCCTGCTAATCCAAGTGTGACACGTTTAAATATCCTAGTTTCATCTTTCCAAAACCGTTAAAAAAAATGAAAATCTGTGAATTTTTGACGAAGCTTTGGGTGTATTAGTGAGCGCATGTAAGAAAAAACTTTATTTTTTTACCGTAATTTAAAATTTTGATGTGCTTTAAAAAATTCTAGTATGCAAAAAAAATTTATTTATCTATACCTATAACCTACGCTGTGTCCCATCCCAGAAGTTTTGTTTTGATTTTTTTTTTTAAGCACCGTGTTATATACTTATTCAAATACGTATTTGATGAAAAGTACGTGCACTTATCTATTATTATAAAACTTTATTTTTACTATCAAACTCAATGTCATATCCTACATGTTCCAGACTTGGCAATTGTTGCTGTTGTTGTTTAACGTTGGAAATTGAATAGGAGCAACTGTCGTGCAAATCGTGCATAAGACACCTTGCAACAATATGTGAGCTTAATTGAAAAGCGGAAGTCCACTTAGTCAGCTGTCACTGGTCGCATACATATACACTCACACGCCTACACACATATGTATATGGAGGGAAGCAGAGAGTGTGTGTCTGTGTGTGTGTCAAACATACAACGTACTCGTACATGCACGCCTTATATTGAGAACGTGCCTTGTAGTCATTACAATTTTAGGTCATTTTTCACAAAACGCAATGGCGACCAGGCGGCAAAAAGGCGAAGCTGGAGCCGCTAGAGGTCTAGTTTCATTGTCAGATAAGCGGCTGTCTCTCAGTATCTGTGTGTATGTTTGTGTGTAGGTGTGTGTGTGTGTGTGTGTGTATATATACTACAGCAGCTGGCTGCTCTTTGTTTGGTCTGTATTTGCTTTATCTATATCGCACTAGTGTCTTGGCTAGGCTTTACCCACGAGTAAGCGTTAAAATCGTCATAATTCATCGTTTCAATGGCACCGTGCTCCCATTGTACTGGGCTGAAGCTTCCCATACCATCCCACTTCCTTACCTCCTCTCTTCTACTCAGGGCTGTGGCATATTTTGCATATCCAATAGGCGTGGCCCTTGGGGCCGGAAGTGAAGTTCATGTTCGGACGTTAGCACCCTGGCCAGGCAGCGAACAAAACTGTAAAATTATTTGCAATTTGCATGCGAAGTCTTCCTGACACGCCCCCAGCCGCCTCCATGTGCCACGATTTGCATGCGCATATTTATTTGATTTCCGCTTCTTCTCCTCCCTTCTCACCCTCCTCCTCTTCTGCTTGTTTTGTTCATCTGCATTTTTTGTGTGCAATAGAAATGTTGACAATGACTGCTACAACAACAACAACAACCACTGCGACAGCGACATGAACACCGCACGCGAATTTATATACTATGTTAGAGATAGGCCCCCACCCTCCTCCCACCACCCCTCCTCCTTTGATATGTCACCCACTTGCGCTGCATTTTATTTCAATTTTGAGGCATGTCACTTGATTTTTGGCTTTTGTTTCGCTCGCTTTCCATTATGCTTGCGGCGTTATGGGGTATTTGAACATTTTTTATATCCTCGCAAAGTTTATTTTCATTTTATAACTATAGCTATGTCCGTTTTTCAGTCTGTCTGTCTATTTCTAAGCAAAGTAGCTACGAGTTTTATGAAGATCAGGACGGATCGGATCGATCGCACAATAGATCGAAAACTAATTGGGTTTAGAATGAAAATTTTTGTTGTTTTTTGAGATATCTAATCCAAACACGCAGATTGCTTATTTTCTCCTAGAACACATCCTGACTAAATGTTCTTTAAATCGGTCCACACTGCCGTTTTCTTATTTTCATTAATCGAAAATACATATTTCTAAAACCACTGAATTAATTGTTTATCTGTATGTGAGTGATTAATATGTATTTTCATTACCTCTCAAAACGTAATGCTAATCTTCACAAAGTAAAAATTATTATTTATACAAAAGTTTGGCGTTCGGCACTTTGCGTAAAAAGGTCCCGGATATTCGTACATAATAAAAATAACAGTTTTGAGCAGTGCCGAATGCCAAATTGTTAATACATATGTTTACCGGGTATCTTGCAGTCGACCAATACTTTATGGTATTACTTGTTTTTACAGTGAATAAGGTCTCTTATATAACTCTCTGACGCTAAGCATTATCTATAAAGTGTGGTGAATTAAGCTTTCAGCCTTGCATAAGAATAGAAGATAGAACATTTTAGTGCGCCTCAGCACTTGGCAAATAATTCAATTTAATGTACATATTACTCATACCGGGACATGGGCAAAACATAGGGAGGAAGAAAATTTTGTTTTACTTGCTTAGAGCTTGGTGGGTGGACACAGTGGTCAGTCAAGTAAAGCGGCGACAACAACAACAGTAACTTAAGCAACAAAAGCGCCTTAGTACAATAAAACTCTCGACATTTTGAGCATAAAATATGGCTGACAGTTAAGTTGAAACTTCGCAACATAGAAGCAGCTTCAGTAGCATCAAACACTTCGCTGAAAATATAAAAGCACATATTTTATCACAAAATTAATTGTATTATAAAATGCCACGCCCCGATGCAGGATATTAAAACAATAACTGCTTCGATAGTCGGATTGTGACGATACTGTAGATTGGCAAAAATAAATTCTTGCTTTTCCGGGCACTTCCATTAGTGGTTGATCTTAAAAGGGACGGCTTAGATATTACCAATTCACTAACAAGTTGTACATGTTCTATTCTCTCACACTTTCTGGCCAAGTTGAAATCAATTGTATCATACATATGTATATGCATGTACGTAGTTGCCATTAAAACGTTAAGGCAAAAGTTTATATTAAGTGAGACTATTTTGGTTGCTTCCGAAGATATCTCAACAAAACTCACAAATAGGGCATTTTTTTGTCTTTCACATCCTGATCAAATTTGGTTCAGAACCGATCACTATATCAAATAGCTGTCATAGGACCAATAAGTCAAAAATGAACTTCAGCTATTATGTACTATAAAACAACAATAAAGCATATCTTAGAGTTTAGAAGCTCTTTTTTGGCCCAACTTCAAATTGATATTATTTTTCACATGCAAATAACTACACCAAGAAATTATGCTTTATTCTTGAGCTATCAATTGACTACAAAAACAATGGAAATAGCTCCCAAGTGCATTACAACAACATTTAATTTAAATGATTTAAGGTTTTAATTTTTTAAAAAAATATTACCAGGTGTTCGATTGAAGTCACCTCCACTTAAATTTCACTTCAATTTTATTTCACTGTGAACATTTCATTTCACAGTCAACTCCCCTGAAAATGTTTGAAGGAAACGAAATCAGTGCTCAATCCGCTGGCTTCCGATGTCATAAGAATAATGTCACATTTTTTGTGGGGCTGGAAGACAGCACACTTAACAACAATATCTATGCAACCTCGACATCACAGTGTCGACAATCAAAAGGAAAGAACGTATTTAATTGTTGGGTCGCCTATTTTAAGATTTTAAATTGCAACGCACTATGGTCCCGTTGACAATTTTTTTTTTTAACTTTTGGCACTCGGCACATTGCTCTAAATTCTTTATAAATAATAAATATTACTTATTTGCGCAGTGCCGAGTGTCAACAATAATATTATTCGTCACAAAATTTGATATTAGAAATTCTGGGGCATGAAAATATTTTCGTCACTAGACCTTTAACTAGTAAAGAGGTTTTTTTATAAGACATCGGAGGTTTTGGAATACATTATAGCTTTGCCAAAAGGAAATATTCGCCAGTACCATCACCAAGATAATAATTAGAATAAAAACACATTAAGTCAAAGTGCGTTGCAACACTGGTTCCTATTGCAATGCACAAGTATGAAGGTAAATTCTCTTTTATGCAATATTGTTCTAAATAATACATTTTCTCAAGAATATATATATATAATTCATATTTTTTTGTTTTCATTATCAGAAAAAGAAAGATTATTTTTACAAACACAATTACCTAGCGCAAAAGCTAAAAGCACTCTCAAACTCTGGCTGCTACGACACTTTGTTGCTGCTGTCCTATTCCAATTCTAAGTAAAACGTAAATTCAGTAAAAAGGTAATATCTTCAAAAAACACCGGTGAAAATTCAAGTACTATATATGAAAAAATGCGTTTTCTCAAAAACCGTTGCTTTTTACCTGTTGCTTTTTACCTATGTACTCTAGAAAAAAACTTTAAAGGTATGCCCAAGAGTCCTTCAGAATATCTTTTCAACGATATATAGATCATATCTGTAGTATCTATCGTTCAAATTTAGTGAACAAAAGTTTCTAGATTTCTGATCGGAAACAAGTCCTCATTCTAACTTTTAAGCTATTTTACTTTGATACAAACAAACAAACAAACAAGTGGACTTTTCATCTCATTTCCGGAAGGCAACTAAAAATTTTAAAATTACTTGTTTTTTTCAGTTTTTTTTGCCATAAGGTAAATTTTGTTTTTGTTAAGTATTTTAAAATTTTGTTGATTTTTAATTTTTAAACACCCTAGTTGGATAAAAAAATATTTAACTCTAACATGTGTTTTTATCCAATTGTATTGTGTTTTGTTTATGTATATTTTTAGAATGAGCTTAACAAGTGTAGTTGTGTTTCGTGGATCAGTACTTCTGCATGACCAAAGTGTGCAGATTACTTAGAAACTAATCCCTTTTGTTCGAATCCACACGTTTTCGAAAAAATCCATTTTTTTAGTAGAATATTTGCTCAATCATGCTGAGCTGGCTTACGTTTGGAGCAACAACAATCGCTCAAAAGCCGCCGTACAACAGCACTTAACGGAAAACATTGCACAAAAACATTTAAATAACGGGAACATTAAGTCAAAAAATGAAAAAGTGACGGCCTTTGTCAACTATATAAATAAACACTTGCCAAAAACCTAGTTACATGTCGGTCAAATTGGTTATATGGCAGCTATATGAAATAGTGCCCCAAATAATATGACACTTCTTAGGTCATCTTGGGAACATAAAAAATGTATAGAAACCAAATTTCAATTTAATAGCTTTAAAATTAGAGCTTATGCCAATATAAACGAAAAAAAAAACACTGTGCAGTCCACATTATTCCAGAAACCCTTTTTTTGGCATAAAGTCGAAATTTTTTTTTTAAATATATTGAATTCGACTTAATATTTTGAAAGGGCATACCGCATACCGGGTATATCGCATCAATGAAATGTACTTTTACCAAGCTAGCAAAGTCAGATGTTTTGTTAGCTGACTTCCAGCCGAAATTGGCGGAAAGCTTTTACTCAACTTTGCGCTTCTGCTGTGGCAAGACCAGTTATCCAAATCTTTGTTGAAAATATGGAACATAAAAGTCATCATATACCAAGTATAATTATTGTTAAGTTATTCGAATTATGTGTTCAATGTTGTAGTTGTGGATTGTCTATGTTATGTCTTATTTTACATAAAAAACTAACCGAAGTGCTCGTGTACCGTGGTGTTAAAACCTAATTTCTGCCAAAAAGTAATTATGCCAATGTTTACTCTTAGCTGTGATTTTAAATTTGTCATTAACTGCAATTGTGCATTTATGCTAGAATATCGGATTTTTTTCCGTTCTCAGATAGGGAGAGGGGTTAAAACACGGTCAAATTAAAAAACTTTAAAAATTGTAAATTTTACTTTTGCCTGATTAGCAAACATGCGAAGATTGAATTATTTTCCTCCATATTTAAGTTCATAATTTTTTTTCTTTTTAAATGAGTAGGAAAAAGAGAGGGGGTGAAGACAAGGTCCAACTAAATAACAAAAAAAAATTATAGATTAGACTTCAGCCTAACTAAAATTCATGCCAAATTTCAAGTCCCCATCTTTACATTAAGATTTTATAGAAATATTTTACACATATTTTTCATAATCGGATGGGGAGGGGGAGATGAATGGGTGTTCCAAATCCAAAAAAAAATTCTAAAAAATCTAAATTAGTCTAACATGCAAAGATTCAAGTCTCTAGCTTTACAATTAGACTTTATGCTAAAATTGTGGCCCAATTTGCAGTGGTCGGATTAGACTTATTATGCACATTTGTTAGTTTAAATTATATCTTTCGATCGGTATATAACTAGACCTGATCGGACAGTCATAACAAATTTTCCATTCTTCCTGTGTATACATATATGCTAGTCGCCTTTTGCACCATTCGTGCTACTTTCGTCACTACCGCGGACTGCCGTCCGCAGTGATAACTCAAGAACGAAACAAAATATTTTGGTTCAGTTTTTTTTCATTGGACTAAATTGAAATCGGTGCTGTCAAAAACGGGCTTGGCACCGCCTTTTTTTATTCATTTTAGCATATAATATTTTTTTTGTGGCTTTATACGATATTTGGGCCAAACTTGCAAAATTGATGTGATTTTATGCTCTTAATAAAATGCCCTTTGTTAAAAACTAACCGAAATCGGACACCTATATACCCTCAGGGTATATTAAGTTTGTTCAAATGTATGTAACAGGGAGAAGGAAGCATCTCCGACCCATAAAGTATATATATTCTTGATCAGCATTAACAGTCGAGTCGATATAGCCATGTCCGTCTGTCCGTCGGTCCGTGTAAATGAAAGGATCTCAGAGATGGTAAGAGCTACGACCATCAAATTTGGAATGAAGACTCCCTATAATGTCAGGCAGAACAAGTTTATGTTAAAATTGTGCCACGCCCACTGTGGGGGGCGTAATTCATCAAAAACTGACATCACCTTTAATTTAGGGTTTTGAGTTAAATTTTGAACTTTTTTTATTTAAACGGGCTTAGGATCATGCCCATAGACTAATCACCAACTTTCAACACGATTGGGCCATAAATAGTGAGGATATTAAGATTTAAAGATTGGCAGCTTCATATGCGTATAAATCAAATTAATGTTCAATTAATTAATTTTGCATTGACTCTGCCAGAATGTACATAAAGAATCTAAACCGAATTTGCCAGCTTCAGTCTAAGTGGCGGACTGGTCCAAGTGATAGGTGCTAGGCACGCGAAACGAGAGATCGGGGTTCGAATCCCGGTCTGGTCAACGCAAAATGATTAATTAATTTATTATTTTTCGTTTGTTTGAATTGCGCGAGAGGCGTGGGTTCAAATCCTGAATAGGTCAACGAATTTTTTCCGTTTTTAAAAATATTTTTACTTTTAATAAATTTTTAAAATTTAAAAATAATGTATAAATTGGTTAAAATCACTCATTTATATTATTATATTGAATTGTCGCGGCCTAGGCTTAGGGTATATTACTGTCGAGTGCACTCGTCTGATCCGCTTGTTATTATTAGGACCTTGAATTAATAATGAGCGTTTTCTTTTTAAATTTACGGATTAATTCTACAAAAATGGTTAGACATACGGTGGCTCACAGCTTGAAGTATGAATCCTTTTTTTACTTAAACAGCAATGTAAGTAAAGTCTTCACAGTCGCCTATTATAAGATTTTAAATTGCAACGCACTATGGTCCCGTTGACAATTTTTTTTTTTTAACTTTTGGCACTCGGCACATTGCTCTAAATTCTTTATAAATAATAAATATTACTTATTTGCGCAGTGCCGAGTGTCAACAATAATATTATTCACTAGACCTTTAACTAGTAAAGACATCGGAGGTTTTGGAATACATTATAGCTTTGCCAAAAGGTGTTAAGTGTTTGTAGAAATATACGCCAGTACCATCACCAAGATAATAATTAGAATAAAAAAACATTAAGTCAAAGTGCGTTGCAACACTGGTTCCTATTGCAATGCACAAGTATGAAGGTAAATTCTCTTTTATGCAATATTGTTCTAAATAATACATTTTCTCAAGAATATATATGTAATTCATATTTTTTTGTTTTCATTATCAGAAAAAGAAAGATTATTTTTACAAACACAATTACCTAGCGCAAAAGCTAAAAGCACTCTCAAACTCTGGCTGCTACGACACTTTGTTGCTGCTGTCCTATTCCAATTCTAAAAGCCCCTTCAGACGAGCGCTTTTTCACCGACACTTTTTGTCATTTTTTGTCAAAAAGCTGTCCGTGTCGCTTAACCACACAAAATTTCAAAGCGCCGGTGAAAAACCGAAGCTCACCGATGGAAATGGAACACGTTCTATTCCATCGGTGAGCGATGGTGATCGACACGGACAGCTTTTTGACAAAAAGTGTCGGTAAAAAAGTGCTCGTCTGAAGGGGCTTTAAGTAAAACGTAAATTCAGTAAAAAGGTAATATCTTCAAAAAACACCGGTGAAAATTCAAGTACGATATATGAAAAAATGCGAAGTTTTACAAACTAAAATATATTAAAAATTAGAAGAATCGTTGGGGGCGTTTTCTCAAAAACCGTTGCTTTTTACCTGTTGCTTTTTACCTATGTACTCTAGAAAAAAACTTTAAAGGTATGCCTAAGAGTCCCTCAAAATACCTTTTCAACGATATATAGATCATATCTGTAGTATCTATCGTTCAAATATATATTACTGTCGAGTGCACTCGTCTGATCCGCTTGTTATTATTAGGACCTTGAATTAATAATGAGCGTTTTCTTTTTAAATTTACGGATTAATTCTACAAAAATGGTTAGACATACGGTGGCTCACAGCTTGAAGTATGAATCCTTTTTTTACTTAAACAGCAATGTAAGTAAAGTCTTCACAGTAAAAAAAATATATTTGGAAAGGTCGTTTAAATTCCGTTTGAATGACACAATACTTTCCTTAACCCATTAAGTACCCTTCGAAAATTTCGAATTTATGTAAAAGTCACTTTTCAAAACTTTTCTCTTCGATTTAAAAAAAAAAGTTGTGATGCAAAAAGTTTCATCAAACGATTTAAATAGTGACTGCAAAAAAAAAAAATATTTAATATAGTATTTTTTATAATTTTTTTAAAATCCTTAAAATGACAATTTTAGCCAATTTTTTCTCATTTTCATGGAAAAAGTGCTTTATTTTGGTTTTCAAAAATTTTTAAAAATTCTAGCAAAATATTTTTGAAAATTTTTTTTTGTAGTCACTATTTAAATTGTTTGAAGAAACTTTTTGCATCACAACTTTTTTTTTTAAATCGAAGAAGAAGCAATCAAGTTTCAGAAATGTTTTTTTAGAGCATTTTGCTGTGCGAATTAGTAGAAAAGAATATATTCTAATGTATTTTAACAGAAAATACAAGAAACATATATTTTTCCATGCAATACTCGACTAGGAATTGATTGTTCCTATGAAAGTTAAATGCTATAGTTGACCGATCTTGATCAGTTTTGGGCAATATATCTGACCTATAATAAATCTCATGTGTTATAAGTTTGGTCCAAATAACTTGGAAAACAAGATGATTTTTATACAAAAAATCTTTTTTCAACCGATTATTCATATGGGAGCTATATGATATAGTTGTCCGATTTTAATTATTTTTTAACAGAGTGTTAAGAACATAAGAACAAATCAATCGTGCAAGTTTGTTTCATATAGCGTGGAAAACAAAAAATTTGCATATGCTTAAATTAAGAAAAAAGGCTCCACTCCACTGTATTGCCATCAAAAGATCATTAATTTGAGCAACTTTAAAAATTGACTTTTTTCATAATAATCATCATCGGGACCATAGTGCAACGGCATAACAAAACATTGCATACATTCAGGAGCTAAATATTATTATTTGTTTCTTCAGATTGGGATGTCCTTGGACTCCATCGACTCCATTGAAGTCTACATGCGAAATATGTGTGGCTGTAGCACACTCGACTGTTCATAGTTTGTTAAAGCGAAATCAGCATTTGATGTTTTTTATTGTTAAAACTTCCAGCTGAACACTTAAAGTATCATAGTAATCAGGCAATATGATTGATGCTTAAAATTACCTGCTTAATGCCCTCATTGACTTTTACTCACCTCAAAGCTGACAATGCCACTGTGGTCCTGATCCAGTGTATTGAATACATAATGGGCATATAATGTTGGATTCGCTGTTATAGTTGTTGTTGATGTAGTTGTTGTAGTTGGACATAAAAAGGAGAAGAGAAATGCGTTAAAGTCTAAAGCTTCGACTTTTTACAGCTACAAATTCATATTCATAACTTGTAATACACAAACGCACACATACAAGCTAAACACGCATATGTGTATATATGTACATACATATATTCAAGCGATTACATTTACAAGTGATTCGAAAAACTATGCGACAAGAAAATAAACTGAGATTGAAAAAACACACACGTAGCAATGAGATGGAAATGATTGTGTTGACGAATGCCAAACTGGCATGTGAATGGGTAACTAAATCAGAAGCTAAAATTAAAGTGAAAATTAAATGTTGTTTTGCTCGTTGGAAGTTTGGCAAAAAAAAGATGAGAGCTCTACCTTTGCTGTGTCATTGTTGGCTCTCAACTTTTATGGGGGCCTCGACCCTGTTGTCTTTCCTTGCGGCAGACTCAGCAGGCTCAAAGATGCTACCGCAATGCTGCCCTTGTTCCAATACAAATTGTTGCAACTAAACTTTCGTTTGTCAGCCACAAAGTTTTTGCTTATCGCTAAAAGTCAACATGGCCCGAAAGAGGACTTTCGACTTGAGACTGAACCCAGCCCCATCTCCGAGCCCTCGATGGCAGTGTATCTCGGGTTTCCGAAGTTTCTAAGGCTGCCGTCAGCCGACCGTTGTTTTACATACGCATTTGCGAATTTGCCATTCACATTATTCGCATCGATTTTCAAACCAAAACCCCATCCGATTTCCAGGGTCTGTTCTCACAGACACTGATCACACTCTTAACAATTTCATACATAAAAAAAATGCTATAATCAAGTGGGCATTTGACCGAATGAAAAACCGATGAAGATAGGACATGTTTCTTAACAAAAAGTGTCGTTGAAAACCGGTCGTGTGTAAGCAACTTTACCAAGTGCCTTGAAAATATTCTGTTAATTATGTGAGTATACGTACAGGTGGCTTCCATCATAAGGGTTTGTGAGTGTGATAAGTTGGCAAATGTTCAACAAATTAGCCTGTATGTTTGGCAGATATCACAAACCCTTTATTAACTAGTGGGCGGTGCTACAGTCGAGCGTACTCGACTGTCGGAGACCCCGTACTTACTATCGAAAAGCAAACTTTAAAATAAATCAAGAATATTCCCAATCTGTGAGTTCGGTTGAGATACAAATCTCCAAAAAATTTCATACTAAATCTATATTTTCGATCAGTCGTTCCTATGGCAGCTATTTGATATAGTGTTCTGATTTCAACCAAATTTGGTTAGGATGTATAGGACCATCCCGTATGCATATTCTGTCAGTTTGGTTCAGATATCTTAAGCAGATATCTCAAAATTGTCCAAATAATTAGGATTTTCCAATTTGTATGCGTTTTAAGAGGCGTGGCCAAAATATAAAACAAACTCTATCTGCGTGCAATATAGACGAACTTACATACTAAGTTTGGAATCTCTAGCTCTTATAGTCTCTGAGATCTAGGCGTCAATACAGACGGACATGGCTATATCGACTCGGCTGTTTATACTGTTCTAGAACATATAGACTTTATGTGGTCTGCCAAGCCTCCTTCTGCCTGTTACGCACATTTTTTTTTTTGTGACAAAGCTAAAAGACCCCTGTACTTTTTTTAAGTACGGGGTCTTATAGCGCTGGGTATGCTTTACTTAGGGGAACAAAACTTTCTTACCAAGTAGTAATATACATACCTATGTACACATGTATATTTGTATTATTATACCCGTTACTTCAAAAATAAGTAAAAAGGTATATTGTATTCGTTGAAATATATAATATATGACAAGGAGAACGAAGCATCTCCGACCCTATAAAGTATATACATATATAAATTATATATATAGCAACAGCCGAGTTGATTAAGCCATGTCCGTCTGTCCGTTCGTCCGTCCGTCTGTGTGAGCGCCTAGATCCCAGCTCTAGAGCAAACAAATTTGGCACACAGACTCCTATAAACCCCACGCAGATCAAGTTTGTTTCAAATTTTTGCCACGCCCGTTCCGCCTTCCACTACACGCACTGTTTTTAGAATGTTACGTAACTTTTTGTTATTAACGTTATCTATTATTTTGAGCTATTACCCTTCTTAATCGCAACAACATCGGCCAACAAGCAATTTAAGTGCCTAAGAGCATGCAATAAAAATATTTGAAGTTTATTTAAACAGGTATCCTTTAGTCGGGAGCTCTACCATAGCTTTGCTCACTAGTTTTTTGCGTATGTATGTGTATGTATCTGCGTTTCGCCTACTTTTGTTGCTGAGAGGCAAAGAAAATTTGTACTGCAAAATGTGCTAAGCCTCCACTCGACACGTCCCACAGTGGCCAAATGGGTCTCGTTACCGACATTTAATTAATAACTCCCAAAGCAAAACAGATATCTTCAGTCCATCTTTTCACAGTTCAGAAAATAATCATGGAATTTTCTAAAAAATATATATACTATACGGCTTAACTTCCATAACTCAAAAGTCTTTAACTCGAATTCCCTCTAACTCTAACTAAATTGAGTAGCGATAGCGTATACTAAACCGAACATAAGTAGAAGTATCCATAACTCAAACTTTTTTCTTACATAATGGTGATTCGAGTTAGGGAAGCTCGACTGTATTTTTTTAATTTTTAAAATTTTAGTTTTTGTCAATTAACATATTTTATAAGTAAATCATATTTAGAAGACGAAAAATATTATTCGTCATCTTAGGAATCAGAGTTAGGCAAATCCAGATGCTTCATTTAAAATCAAGTCCATAACATCCTCGTCCATAATAATATGTTTTACAGATGAAATTGAAGACCCATTGCACAATGAAGATATCAATGGATCAAAAGATACCAAAAGAGCATTGACGATATCTTTCATAGTATTCTTTCTTGTCTTGGCTCGTGTGAGTTTCGAAAGTTCTTTTTCCTGACTTTAAGAGCTTTCTTGGACATCACAACAATCGGAAGGGAGAAATGGCCTATGATGTCTGCTCCATGAACTAAAATTATGTGAACAAACGACGCACACTAAGGTGAGAGACCACAAAAGTTACGATTAATTCAACCTTCCAAAAATTGGACTATGTTATAATTTTTTATTTGATCAATAAAAGTACAAATCATAAATTTTTGGATATGCCGTAGAAAATTTTTTTTATTAAATTATTTTATTTCAGTGAATTTTTCTAATATTCGGTTTTTTCACAACAAAAATAGGAATTCCATAATTTTTAACGCTGAAATTTTCCCTTATCTATTATATACCCATGTAGACTATATTCATGAAGAATAAAAAAATCGGTGGACTATATAATATATCTGCCATAAAAACACTGTGCTAAAAATGCATGAAAATCTTTTTTTCTTTGAAATAAAAAAAGTGTCATATATAATTCAAAGTTTATTAATAAAACAAAGATAAAAAAAAAATTTAATAATGTATACATTAATCAGACTCGATATTATTTTCGCTTTCTTGATTTTGGCTGTGGCTTTCATTTATTTCTGAAGATTTTAAAAGAGACAAAGCTTCTTTTGGAAATGTGTGAAATTTTTTTTTTCGGCAACTTCCGTTCAGAGCTTATTAAAAACATATTCAAAATATCTTGGTTGCTCTTTATAAAGGCTTTATTATATCCATTTTTGTCGACTAACACTTTCTATGCTTTCTATACTTTTTGAAATTCTTGTTCCGAGCGTCTTCTGAGAGTTGGCCAATTGGTATCAAAGCGCTGGAAACAGCTGACTAACATTTGACACTCCAAAATAAAAAAACAACTCTGGTTTGTGATTAGCAGCTTAATTTTGAATTCAAATAACACTTTTGGGGCAGAACGTGGAGCAAAACCCGTTGGTGGGCACTGAGGTAAAATTTCACAGGTACTTTTTATTTTAATTTTTTCCCCTTTGTTGACTAAAAATTTTTGATTGAAGAAAATTACGAAAATTGTTAAGGATTCAAAGTTATTGTTTCCTTTTTCAAACATTAATTTTTGTTAATGTTTTACTTAAAATTTGTTATCAAAAGTGAAAAAAATATAAATTTTTCGTATTTCGAAAAACGAAAACACAAAGTTTTAACTTTGGCGTCACATTACAGGGTTTTTATTAGACACAGGACCGTAATTTGTTCACTCCCTAATTTAGAATTTTATCTTCTTTCACCACATACTGAATTGATTCTCTCACCCCGAGTGCGACGGCATCAACACTATTGGTTATTGTTTTCGAAAGTAACATTGTTTCGACCACAGTTTTTCCACTTTTGGAAAAGCCAACTAGCCAAATTTCGTAGCTTTTAACCAATCTCTCACTGCTGCTTCTGAGTATACTGAAGTTTATTTAGAACACTACCAAATACTACTTACATAGTTTTCTATGGCGAGAAACTTCTTTGTGCCATACTAAAAAAAAGGATTCGTTTTAGTACTGACATTGTGAGTAAAAAGTGCCATAATTTGAAAAGTAGCATGTAGTGCAGTTCATATTGAACATTTTTTACTCAAAATGATTCACACTTCCAGAGAAAATAAGGTTAGACTGAATACGATTGAATCTGTTAAGTTCTTTTCCACGAAAGTCAGGTATACGCTACCATGGGCTCGGTTTTAATACATTTAATACAACTACGTTTTATAAGAAACACATTTCTAGACCGGTCACAAATACTGATGTTCTATGTAATGCATTCCTAGACGTTAGTAAAAAACCAAACTATTATTGAAATACATAAAGATTACAAATTTCACTGGGAATCGAAAGCAAAGCATTTGCTGAAACATATACAGGTATTGCCACAGAAATCTCTTCCACTTGAGTTTAACGTCAATTTCATTTCTAAGTGCCACAGTCAAACCATCTGACAATTTTTAATTGAAACGAAATCATCGCTCAATCCACTGGCGTCCGATGCCATGAGAATAATGTCAAATTTTTTGTCCGAATTTTAGAATTTAGAGTTGTCAAGTAACTTTATTGTTTGTCGCTCCAATAACTTTTGAATTTTTTGTAAGTATACAATATCAATTATTATATAAATAAATTAAATTATATGAATTAAAAAAGAAATAAAATAAAAAACTATTATTCTGCATGATGAACTTAAAAAAGTTGCTAAACAAACCCTTGGGAAACTTAATCTGAGAAGGGGCCAACCCTAGCAGCTTAGTACGAAAAGGTTGGTGAACATGCTAAAAACAATAAATCGGGGGTGCCACGGAAATCGCTTTCCCTTGAATTTCTCTTCAATTTCATTTCGCACAGGTCAAATCGCAGAATAATTTTACTCGTATTAAACTAGCGCTAAAATGGCTGGCGTCCGATGATGCCACCTAGTCCGATTTAGATTTTTGAAGTCAGGGTCAGCGATGCCACATTTTTTTGTCCGAAATCGAAGTAAGGTTTTTTAAAAAAAAAATATATGGAACCACTTCAGTTTTCTTTAAATTAAGCATTAAAAAAATGGCTCTTTTAAGGTAAATCAAGTTTTACCGAAAAAACCTTTAACTTATTGTGCTATTTGTGAAAACATTTTTCTCGAAGAGCTGCCAGACTAATGGCAGATAATTGCTAGAGTTGTCGAGTAATTTCTATTTTTTCGCACCAATTACTTTTAAATTTTTTTCAGCAAAACAAAATCAATTATTACATAAATAAATGAAATTATTTAAATTAAATATGAAAAAAATTAAAAACCTATTTTTCTGCAATTATAAACTTAAAAAAGTTGCTAAACAAACCCTTATGTAATGTAATCTGAGAAAGTGTAAAACCTTAGCAGCCTAGTTCGAAAAGGTTGGTGAAATTGCTAAAAAAAACATTCGGGGGTGCCACAGAAATCGCTTTCGCTTGAATTTCACTTGAATTTCATACAAATTGAAGTGAAATTCAAGCGAAAGCGATTTCTGTGGCACCCTTGATTAAATCATTCCGTGCGTAATTGCTTTCTGCAGAATTCAATTTCGCTTGCGGTTTCTATGGCATCCCGGAATTACTCGAAGTTCTGTGGCACGGAGAAATTTTCGAAGCGAAATTGCCTTTCTCTGAATTCGCCTTCACTTGTGATTTCTGTAGCACACCTGATATTGTGTTTGTCCTTCCACAGCTGATCGGAGAGCTTATGAAAAACTGTTAAGAATCTAATCAAAGCATCTGTTATTGATTTGTGAAAAAGTTAACTTTTTTTATTAATTAAAATTTGAAAATCTTAATTAAATGTCCCTATCAAGGCTGTGTTGGCCACTGTGCGATTGGTACTTGCGACAAAGGCTCTTATCTGGTCATCACATTACATTTAGATTATTGCCAAACAATCGCTCATTTGTACTGTTTATGGCTACGACATGATGATCAGCCCCTCCTCACCACTTAATATAGAGCTGCAGCTGCACATCTCCCACATCCCACACTTTCTCTGCCGATCGATTCTCTCCTCCCTTTATGGCCATACAATGTTAACACCTCTTTCAGGGTCTTGGTAACAGAAAAATGCAGTTCATAAAATGAGCACTCGCAAAGAGCAATTTTATGTGATGTAATGTGGTTTGGCCTTTATGGTATGTGTTGACGACTCTGCCAGCGGCAATTCGATGCATCGGCGAATGTCTAACTGATTGCTTTGTTGAGACGAGAGGAGGTTTCCCGGGGTCTCGCATTGAGAATGTATGGGATTCCCCATACATATGTACATACATAGTACCCCATACCTCCCGTCGCGACTCGTCGCGCAATACCGAAAATGTATTTGTCAAAGTTTATTGTCGTCGTTTGATACTTAATGTATTTTTATGACGCATGACGCGATGGCACGCCCGCACTACGCCCAAAAACCAGAGACCACAGACTCAAAGCTCAAAGGCACAGTTCTGGCATCGGTTGTAGCATATTTTTGCTTTCGTTGATTCTGTGGCTATTGCTGTTACTGTTGCGCTGCCAAATATGTTTTCACTGTGCCCAAATCAAAATGACTGCAAATTTAAAAAATTTGTGCTGAAAACTTGCAACACGCCCCGGAAAAACAAAGAAATCTAAGACAACACTACCATAGAGAAGTCGACGGTATCTGTATGTATGTTGAAGAGACTCCACTCGACGCGGAGCGGAATGGACCAAAGCTGGAAGCTGAGCAAGTGGAATGCAAACGCTTCGGAATTGTGACTGGGACGAAAGTAATAAATCACCAACTTTGATGATAAATTTTTTTTTGGTTGTATGTTACTGGTATAAGGTTAGTAGGCTGCACCTTCCAACGCCTCCCATCGTCTCGTTATGCGTTTGGCGGAGTGGCAAAGCGGCTTATCAAAATAAAAAATGATTTCATTATTTATTTTTCATCAGATAACTGAGGCGCAGCATGTCTCGTGTTTACTTCGTCTTTTTACAAGCGTTTCCGCCTGTCGAAGTCGATGCTTGTTTGTCAGCTTTACCGCCAAAGCCCCACGTCCACGTCCATTTCCATCCCATCTTCCATCTCAAACTCCATCTTCATCTCCACTTTCACCGAGACTGTTATGTTACATGTTCACACGTCTTTCGCTTCCAAGGATTTGCTCACATTTTGCACGACAGGCAGGCCAAATAAGTTTATTATAATAATTTAGTGTCAAACATGTGTAAAAAATGTATGTTCTGTATGCCATGGGCCGAGGGTATAATAAGTTTCTGCAATGTATGTAATTGGCAACAAGCAAACAAGAAATAAATATATTCTTTACGAGCATCAAACGCCGAGTTGCTATAGCCCTGTCTTTCTGTCTGTCTGCGTGTTTGTATAAACAAACTGATGTTACGAGATAGAAGCACACAATTTGGTTCAAATCCACTTTGTTTGTTTGCTTTGTTAGATCAAGCTTATTTCCATTTTTTGAATATCTCCCTTCCTTCCCCCGCAAATAAATAAAAGTGCAAGAGCAATTTAAAAGCTAGTGCTTTGAGTGTTGTTACATAATCAATGCGGATCGTATAATATACTCGGGAGTGACTCAAGAAAAAAAAAAAAACGAAGAGATCACACATAATTTGATGAATTCCGATAAATGTGATTTTTCATGTCTAAACGCGAGTCAAATACCTAAAAGCGAATCTGAGCTCTGTACGCAGGGTGTCTCGTAGTCGAACTCTCGACATAAGCTTTCTTACTTGGTTTTTTTTTTTGTTTTTTATTTCGATCTGCCCGAGGGGATTTGTACACGACGGCTAAGTAAATATAGCACTGCCTATAACAGGCAAAAACATAATCATGGACTTTAAGTAAAATTTATTGTGGACAATAAGACGAGCCAAGTAGTTCCTGCCCTATTTCAAAAGGTAGTTCTGTAGGGGTTCTTACTCTTTTTTAGTTCATGCTGATAGCCGCTCCGCAAAACTTCACACAGGTCCTCAAAGCCACGTCCTAATACATATAATATATGTACATATGTATGTAATATATGTACATAAAAATATAAATATATGAATAAATACACATGCAAATCGGTTTACATATTTTTTTCTGAACGGAGTCAAGTTTTCCCTAGCAAAAAGTTGTATGTAATTTTTTTGTGGGGTGATTCTAGGTATGCAGGCAGTCAATCGATATTCTTAAAATATAATTTTCCAGGCAAAATTAAGCAGCTAAAATACTTTTAAATTTTCTTCACATTTCTTTGTTCAAAATTCGGCTTTGGTCTTTGTCAGAACAATGATTAAGCCGTATACGTATAGTAAAGTAGCTCTGTGTATGTTTTATGAGGCTGTTGAGGGTCAACAATTCGCTTTGGGTTTCATTTTGGTGTACTTATTAAGTCGATTGGTCAGACAGTCAGATGGTCAGTTAGCCTTCCAATCCGTTGGTCAGTCAGTCAGTCTGTCTGTCAGTTAGTTAGTTAGTCAGTCAGTTACTCATTATCCACGCCTTAACTTGGCTCGCTTTGTGGCACGGCTTTTATTTATGGCAGCAGTGGCGTGGTAAAAAGTAAATGAGCAAATTTACTTGTTATTCAAACCAGGTCAAGTGGGTGGGAAGGGTGACCTTTCGTTTCGTTCATGATGGCTGCCATTCTCGGCCCTCGGCCCTCGGCCCTCGGCCCTGCCCTGCATCCTTACAGTCCGCCGCCTTTTCTCGTCTCTTCACTGTGCCTAACCCTACCCAACACAGCCCAGCCCACTCGCGACTTGTGAAACATGATTTTGCTTTATATACTTTGCTAATTTGCTCTCTCAACATTTCAATTTTACAAGTCAAGGGTCCAAGTTGAAATTCACTGGGGCTGCCGAGATGACTGCCGCCTATTTGGAAATGGGAATGGCAAAACTCTTTGAGACCTTCTCTGTGCTCGTATGCATCTATTTATCAATTCTTTACCCCCATTTTGAACTTGGTCAATAGCTGAGGCCGACCTTTGTTTTGACCACTGACAAAGGAGGCAATAATAACGACTACATGACGGGAAGGAAATGCCTTTGGAAATAGTCAAGAGTCAATGGCCAGTGGATTGACCAATATCACAGGTTTCTGCTTTTGAGCCATTTTTACTCTCCATTCCATTTGAATGCGGGCTGTCCAGACGGTACTAAGTGGATTGATAACAGATAACAATAAAGACAAAGTGAGCCTGGTTTTGGGTCGCTTACCCAACATGGAGCTGACAAAGATGTGTGAAGCTCGCTTCTCGCTTAAAACTGATTTAACTTCTGACATGACTTGGTATTTTGGCCTAAATAAAAGTCAGTTCAATAAAAAAGATTTTCTACTCAACCAATAATCATGTATACACCCAGCGAAAATCAATCTAAAATGTGTGCAGTTTGAATATAAATGAAATATGAAAATTTATAGATTTCATATAAAATATAAAATAACTGAATTCAAAAACTAAACTGTGGATAAAATATCGCTTCCAAATTTTGTGTTGGTTTAGCTTATTAATAGATATTACAAATGATACTACTTATAAGCACAACTCTGCTACATCACGATGAAAGTAATATCGATATTACACTTAATATTGTCAATAGTTACATTTTTAAAT
Source organism: Drosophila limbata (assembly GCA_963924055.1). Lineage (NCBI taxonomy): Eukaryota > Metazoa > Arthropoda > Insecta > Diptera > Drosophilidae > Drosophila > Drosophila limbata. The sequence continues at coordinate 5,199,240 of OZ001351.1, read as the reverse complement.
TTAGCTATACATACGAAACAAATTTTGTGTTTGGTTATAGCGTTTAGCAATTTGCGATGAATTCTAAAGCACGATTAATATAAACGTATGCTCACAAATATGTGTGTATAGTATATGTACAGTATTCGGTAAAAAAAAACTAAACAAGTTTTGTACGAATGTGTGTGTTAGGCAATCATTAGTTAATGAACTAGTTCGAGTCTCAAATAACGAAACAAATTATACTGTACCGCACGAACCTCCCTGTGGAAAGAACTGTGAGTAGATCACTTTGAAGGTATCCTCCTTGACTACGCCCGTGGGACATTCAGCCTTAAAGCCCCGATATATTCGCTTAATTTCGTCCTCTGTAAAGCGGGTGGCTCGACTCAGGGCACTCAGTGAGTCTGGTCTGTAGCGAGCAGGCGTCTCAAATTCTTCTAGTTCGGAATCTGTCGAGAGATATGCAAACGAAAGCGAAAAGCAAAGAGACAGAGAGAAAGGAAAGAGAAAAAGTAAGCAATGAATGAGTGGATATGTTGTAACAAGCAATATATGTGGGGAAAATGTTGAATATTGAACACAAAGAAAAGGTCTTAATACTTAAATCTTGCTTAAAATCTTTATGATAGTTAGAATATTATATAATTATCTGAAATATTTTTCCTAATTTTACAAAACTTTTCATCATTTCTATGACAATTTTGTTTTTAGGAGCTATTATTTTTGACATATGACATAAGACAGAAAAAAAAAACAGGCAATAGTAGTTTATTTTAAAGAAATATTCGTGGTTTCTTGGTGGTATGTTAACTGCCCATATTTGATGTAAATTGATCAAATTTAAGACTACTTATGCATCTTCAGGAGATATCTCTCTGCAGTTTATATATCCCAGAATATCTGTTGGATAACCCAGTAACCGAGCTCAGTATTTACCAGGTTCTAATGGTAACTGAAAAGTTTTTGCCACAATCGACTTAACTTTAAGGTGGGCGGAGCAGAACGTTCTTCCCTACAAGCGACTCTTTTTATCGTGCTAGGTGTGAAACTGATAAGCATCTTTCTAAAGAACATGGCAGCCAAGCCAACGGCTACGGCACCATTCTAAATTCCGTAGAAACCCCTGCTGTGGCCGAGGGGGAGTTATGTTCCCGAATTCAAGTGCGATGCAAGCCTTAAAACGGTCTCCCCAGAAAGCAAAGATAGGCAGTAAGATATGCTTCTAAGGCGAAACGAGCTGTCAATATACACGAACGGATTAAGAACAGTTAAAGGCACAGAAGTCGGGGTCTTCTCGGAACAATTATTTACGCAGCTTTCATACTGCCCAGCTGACGTGTGCAGTATATTTTAGGCGAAGTGCTATGCTCTCCACCTTAAAGGAAACTCAAAAAAACATGCGACCATAAACGCTCTGTTCTTAAATTCCACAAAGAGCAAGTTCATCCGGAACACAGTCGAAGAGCTGAATCGGGGCCAGCGGTACTCAATCAGACCTGGACACACGTACAACCTCTCAGAACTAGGAAGAATTGCACACAAAAACTTAAAGCCAAAAGCCAAACCAGCTTTTTCTGTTTTTCTCCATTAGGTTCCAACGGCCCCATTCTCTGCAATCATTTTAATTTTTTGCCTCCCATTAAAACGCCATTATCTCTTAACCTTTTGTCTGGCATGTTCTCCGATTTCAAAGAGGTTATTTCTTTTTAAATAGAAAATTGAAAACAAAAAGTTCAATTCTTAGATTTTTTAGAAAAGGTGTTTTTTAGTATTTTGCATTTTTTGAATCAATATAGTTTTAGTGTTAATTCTAACATATATAATTTGCATAATGTTGACTTTAAGTCAAAAATTAATAATATAAAGCTCTTAAATTAATAAGCGAAGTAATTAATTTTTCTTAAATAATTAAACAAAATATTTATTATAAAAAAGTTTAAGGGCCGTTCAATAAAAAAAAAATCACAAAATATGTGGAAAAAGCGATAATGAACAAGTGGATCATTCGAGTGCACTCGACAGTAATATACCCTGAGCCTAGGCCACGGCAATTTATACATTATCTTTAAATTTTAAAAATTTATTAAAAGTAAAAATATTTTTAAAAACGAAAAAAGTTCGTTGACCTATTCAGGAATTGAACCCACACCCCTCGCGTGTCTTTATCATTAGACTGACAATTCAAATGAACGAAAAATAATAAATAATTAAGAATCATTTGCATCGACCGGACCGGGATTCGAACCCCGATCTCCCGTTTCGCGTGCCTAGCACCTATCACTTGGACCACTCTGCCTCTTAGACTGATGCTGGCAAATTTGATTAAGATTCTCGATGTCCATTCTGGCAGAGTAAATGTAAAATCAATTAAATTACGAATAATTCTATTTACAACGGTGGCCAAAAGTATTTTGGCACCCTTTAAAGTTAGTTCTAGCCAAATTGTGAGCTTACTTCATGGAAAGTTTGGTATCAATGGAAAGGTCTTTTGAATTCCTTTCGAATGATGTAGTACTTTCCTTAACCCATTAAGTTCCCATTGAAATATTCGAATATTTGTAAACGTCAACTTTTTCTACTTTTTTTCTCGATTTTTTAAAAAAAATGTTTTGATGCAGAAAGTTTCTTTAAACAATTTAATTAGTAACTGCAAAAATTTTTTTTCAAATATCTCTTCGCTAGTATTTTTTATAATTTTTTGAAAATGGCGAAAAAGGCACTTTTTGCATAAAAATGAGGAAAAAGTGCCTTTTTCGCCATTTTCAAAAAATTATAAAAAATACTAGCGAAGAGATATTTGAAAAATATACATATGAAGCTGCCAATCTTTAAAGCTTATTATCTTCACTATTTATGGCCCAATCATGTTGAAAGTTGGTAATTAGTCTCAGGACATGATCCTACACCTGTTGGTGTAAAAAAAATTAAAATTTTAACTTAAAACCCTAGATTAAAGGTGATGAAAGTTTTTGATAAATTACGCCCACCACAGTGGGCGTGGCAAAATTTTAACATAAACTTGTTCTGCCTGACATTATAGGTAGTCTTCATTCCAAATTTGGTGGTCCTAGCTCTTACCATCTCTGAGATCCTTTCGTTTACACGGACCGACAGACAGACGGACAGACGGACATGGCTATATCGACTCGGCTGTTGATGCTGATCAAGAATATATATTCTTTATGGGGTCGGAGATGCTTCCTTCTCCCTGTTACATACTTTTGAACAAACTTAATATACCCTCAGGGTATAAAAACATATAATTAAAAAACCAAGTCAGAAGAATTTAATAAAATATATGTTTCAGATACACATTAAATCAAGACATTGCCCATTTTTATTTTAAATTTCGAGATATATGTGTTTAATCATTAGTTGCAGATATCCATCGCGGCCTTACAAAGTGTTGAACCGATCTGATCGGACAGTCTTAGCTAAATTTCCATTCTTTCTGTATATATTGCTAGTCGCCTTTCGCACCCTTCATGATACTTTCGTCACTAGCGGGGAGTGCTGTACACTGTGATAGCAAAGTTGAGGAAAGCTGATCTAATGCTGTAGATGTGTGACATAAACTCCTCCATACGAAAGTCTTGCTGTCTGAAGTCGTGCTGGACTTAAGTATTCTCATTGGTTTGCAGGTGATTTGAATGCAGCTGTCCACATGGATCTGGCAGAACAAGAAAACTGCCATTTCATTTGAAATTCCACTTCTACGTTCATTTTCTTGGCCTTGTTGGTTCGTTGTTCGTTTTTTTTTTTTTTTTTTTTATGGTTCTCATTTTATTCTTTTGCAAATTTTTTGCTGTTGCAGTAGAGCGCACTCTGAAGATTAGTTTTATGACTGTGCATTTGTTATCCAGCTCGCCAATGTGAGTTGCCAGATGCCAGTTACCAAATGTCATGTGACATTGCGCAAATTTTGTTGACGCTTTATTGTTGATGCTTTAATTCGAATATATATTCATGTGCTGTTTCCTTGCCTATAATTTGCGCTAGCTTTCCATTCAGATTTGTGATATTCCCGTGCGACTTGTGTATGTTATGTGTGCGTTTTTTAATATGTTTGAATTATTTGCTAATACATCTCGGACTGTGTTGGGGCTTTTAAAATAGGATAAGAAATGTCGCCAAATCGTCAGCAGACAGAATAACAGAGAGCGTCGCCAAAGTTTTTGTGTTTCCACATTTCCGTTGAGGTCAAGGTGTGAACAATTTGAATCGCAATTCCAATGCAAACATGCCACTCATTTGCGTTTAATGCGGTGGGGAGGAGGCGAACGGTTTACGCGTTGGAGCGTGGTTAGTGGTCAGAGGCGTCGTCGTTGGCAATTGGCAACAATAACAATAAATAAGGCGTGAATGGAGGTTGAGCCCGCTTCTCTCTGTCTGTTGTCATTGTAATTTCAGATAAAGCACACACACACACACCAATACATAGAAGAGCATGCTTATACACACTTAGTGCCGTACAGTTGCAGCTGCACCACCTGCATCACTTGCAACTCGCAGCCTTGCATGAGTTCGCATAATAAGTTCCTGTTTATCTCGACTCAGTTTGTTTGTCTGTTTGTCTGTCTGTCTGTTTGTTTGGTGGCGCACCGCTGTGTCTGCTCGCGCAGGTGTCATGTTTCCGTTTCCGCTGCAGCACCAATGCAGCATTGCGGCAGCAGAAGCCGCCGTCAGCTAAGTGCAAATATTTTTGCATGCTACTGCTGCCAACCTGATAAGCATCAGTATCTGAGGCCGTATATGTGTGTGTGTGCGTATAGATGGAGGAGGTGCGCTCACCGTGGGCGTTTTCTTTTATTAGGTGTGCCTGCTTTTTTTCGACTGCAACTGCAACAATATTTACTTTCGTTCAGTTTCAAGTATTGATAAGTGCAAAGCGAAGCACGCTCCGCTATGGGAACTTTGCACTATGGACCGAAAATATCAATAGGAAGTGGGGCAGGAAAAAGGGAGCGTAACATTACCAGTTTCTTTGTTAATTATGCCCGTATATGATTTATCTGTAATATACGGTTTAAACGTGCGTAACTTCAAATTTAAATACTTTTTGAGTTCTAAATAAATAATCTGGCATTACAAGAACTTAATTCTTATTGATCCATTGAGCTCCATTTGTAAATATTTAGCACAATAACTTATTGTTGTAGTTGAGACTTCCTATTTGTTTGCGCCAAATTAAAAAATCTCTGACCCTATAATGCTGACATATTCTTGATTATCGTTAAGAAAGCGAACAGCCATAACGAGTGTACTCGACTGTAAGATACCTTTTGCCCAGGCACTCCGATAGCCTGATAGGTATTTGCACACCGTTAGGAAAGCCAGAAGTTGTACACTGATAAAAAAAAGGATCTAAAATCAAGATTTTGGTCTCAGAACTAAGAACATTGGTCTAAAAAATGCGTCGAGAACATGAAAATCTTGAAGTAAGAAAACACATCTTGATTCTAAGAACATTTTAATTAAGACCAAGTTCTTATTTTTAAGACCATAAATTCTTATATTTTGAAGACCACAAATCTTATTTTAAGAATAAAACTTATTATCTTTAAGATTTTATGTTCTTATTTTAAGACCAAAGAGTTTTGAATACTCAAGACAAAAAATCTCATATTAAGATTAAGCTTAATTAACTTAAGTTAACTTAAGGTCTAGTAATGTCGATATGACACTAAACAGCAAACACACAAAACACTTGCAGAAAGCAAGGAGCATGGCTCGGTATACAAAAGATGTCAATCTCCATCATCAGTACCGTTGTGCTGACTTGACCAGCGATCCAAGCCTAATGTCATCTTTGAGAAGCCAGAACCAGTTGTGAATTATAAGTCTCAAGAAGTGACAAAATTTTAAGATTTTTGTTCTTACTTTTAGAGAAAAAGATCTAAGATCTAAGATTCTTATTCTTATATAATATTAAGACCTTAAGATGTTTTAGAATATTATTCTTAGTTTTAGTAATTTGATCTTAAAATGGTCTTATATTAAGAACAAAATATTTAAATTTGAGAATTTTATTCTTATATTAAGAGCTTACGATTTTCAAGATTAATGTTCTTAGTTTTAGTAATTTGGTCTTAAAATATTCTTATTTCAAGAACAAAATATTTAAGATGAATGTTCTTGATTTTAGAATGTGGTCTTCTTTTACAGTGTATGCGCTTATAAAAATCTGCACTAAATTTACGAAATCTAGTATATTATACAGTGCACTATGGTCCCGACGACGCTTATTTTGGAAAAAATTACATTTTTAAAGTTGTTTAAATTAATGATGTTTTGATGGCAATACATTGGAAATATATCAGGCTAAAATGTTTCATAGTTAGAATTTTAACATTACTCAACACTGTTGAGTTAACAGCTCTGAAACAGATATGTTATAAACGATGAGCACAAGCAATATCTTAGGTTAAATTCAAGTGATTTTCAGCACTAGTCCAATAGTCAATCAACCAAAATTTATAATGTGGTTTTTACTTTGTGTTAGTAAATGTCGGTTGTGGAAAATCAGCGGGCTATGTGTTTTTCTGCCCGCTCAAAAATGCCTCAAAAATGAATTTAAGAAAAAAAATTTATCTTTAGGAGAATATAACTAATTTTCCTAGCACTAATTTTGGACCACTGCACTATGGTCCCGATGACAATTTTTTTTTTGGAAAAAATCAATAACTCAAGTACGAAACAAGATATTTTGGTCTACTTTTTTGCATTGGACTCATAGAGACAATTGGCATAGGTGCTGTAAAAAGTAGGCGTGGCATCGCCTTTTTTCTTAATTTAAGCATTTGCAATTTTTTGGTTTTTCATGCTATATGAACCAAACTTGCACGATTGATTTGTTCTTATGCTCTTAACATTCTGTTAAAATATAATTCAAATGGGACAACTATATCATATAGCTCCCATATGAACAATCGGTTGAAAAACGATTTTTTGTATAAAAATCATCTTGTTTTCCAAGTTATTTGGACCAAACTTATAACACATGAGATTTATTATAGGCCAGACATATTGCCTAAAAATTTATTAAGATCGGTCAACTGCAGCATTTAACTTTCATAGGAACAATCAGTTCTTAGTCGAGTCTTGCATGGAAAAATATATGTTTCTTGTATTTTTTGTTGTCTTTTCTGTTAAAATACATTAAAATATATTCTTTTCTACTAATTCACGCAACAAAATGCTCTAAAAAACCAGTTTTGAAACTTTAATACTTTTCACAAACAGGTTATGTGCAATAAAGTCAAATTTCTCAAAACACGCAAAAGAACGCAAATTGCAGAATTGATTACTTTGCAAAATGCATATGGTCATACTGCTAGCAGCTCAAGCATTAAGATATAGTCGACCGTTTTATACAAAATATGGTCAGGATGTAAAGGACCAAACCATATGCATATTCTGTCAGATTCGTTGAGATATCTCAAACAACAAAAAAGTTTTTCCCACTAATACTTGATTTTCGACTAATCGTTTCCTTGTTAGCTATATGATATGTATAGTGTTCTGATCCAAATTTGCGTAGGGTTTCCAGAAACCTGCGTACCAAATCTGAAGTTTCTAGCTCGTTTGTATCTGTTCTTATAGTTCAAACACACTGAGTGCTATTAGCACTTCGCCAACATATATCAAATGGGTCAGTACAAGATTCTGAATCCTCTAATTTTAGTGAAATTTTCAGTGTAGTAAATTAGAGAGTGGCTTCTTAACAGCTATGATATTGTACAGAACTACAAAAGCTTAAATTAATTATTCTAGAAAAGCAACATGAAAATAAAAATAATTTAAAATATCTTCTTAAAAGAAATGCATTTTGTGAATAAAAATTAGCTTAGAAGCTATCCGATTTCGAAGTTCAGCGGGACCTCTACAAGAAATAAACTGTAAGCCACTGTATATATAGTACTATTGCTAGTAGTTAGATGGTTAAAATCAGCACTGTCATATATGTAGAGTACTAAATATTGAGTATACCAAAGACAGCTGAAGTAATTATGTTGTTTTCTCAACAAATGCCTCAGCTATTTTAAGTCAAAAGCTGATAGATGTGGAAATAAGTAAGTACGTAGCTCAGAGGGCATTAGTTTCATTGTAAATATACCATAAAGCTTAAAAAAAGTACATGTACCTTATAAATCTCTTAGGACGAGCAGTAAATTGCGAATGAAATAGACGCAACTGCAACAATGTTCGGAATGGTATTTAACAATAATAGATTTTATAATGAAACAAGCAATTGAAACTGCAACAAATGTGCGCCCCACACAATGTGCGATAGTTTTTCAAGGCTCGCGGGCAATGAGACGTGAAACCGCCAGGCAGTAAGACAATGGCTACACTTATCTCGTTGAAATTCGCTTAATTTACGGGCGTCTATATTTCATAGCCCGGCGTACTCGTATGTGGAGCACGGTTAAACGAAAGCTGAGGACAAAGTTTGTGGCGCGTTTCATATTGTCGTCACAATGTTGCCGTTTGCGACTTGCAATAATGAAACAATGTTTTTTTGTTTGTCTTTTTCGGGTACTGCCGCTATTTTTCTTGTTATTTTGCTTGTTGCCTGATGCTGGCTTTTATTGCACATTTTGTGGCGATCTCTGTTGCCGGACATGGGCTAGCAGTGCCTCTTCAGTTGACCAGACAATTACCAACTAATTTAAACCATTGCGCAAAGAGAAGGACTGGGAGGGAGGACAGTTGTTTCAGCTGCTGCACTTACTCAGATAAACAGCCACAGGCACACATACTGGGGCGACACCAAAACTGAATACAAATACTTTTTCATACACAAACATAAAAAAATATTACATGAAAACAAGAAATATATATATGTAGGTGCTCTCCTGCACACCGAAGATTTGATACCCTAGCTGAGCTCTGTATTAAATTTCAGACTGAACGTTTCTATGACAGATAAAAGAGTCAAACTTGAACCAAATTTGTTTGCATATCACTAAATGTGTAGATTGTAAGATTGGATGAAATATCATAATGACCAAAATGAGAGTGATATATAACATAAAAAGATATAGGTTTCGACACAAATACTGCCTTCAACAATGGGACGGATTAGCACCTAGTTTCAGGAAGAAAGCTCTAAAAGTGAGAGACATAAAATTAGCTGGTCGTCCCGCCTCCTTTACTTTGTTACAAATTAGAGAAAGCATTATAATACCCTATAGAATGATGAATGAAGTAGTGAAAATATTCTATGAAAAACGAAATGCACTTAACTCATTTGCAAGCCGCGCCAAATGCGCTTAAATAAATTAAAATGTGGCAGCCCTGACACTTAAATAGTAGTACATACGTAAGTGAAGGAAAAATAAGACGCATATATTAAGAGAAATGGAAAAACAAACATGACAGACAAAGGACAAAGTGTCATGACATCTTTGCGCTTTCAACTGAATGCCGTGAAAGGCAGTGAAAGTGCGCCTAGAAAGCGACTGAGACTGAGACAACTGAAGCGACTGTCAAGATAGTCCGACTACTTGTACTTGTACAGACTACAGATCTCTCTACAGCTCGCTAAGATCTCAAAAGGTGCCAGATGCAGGTGTTGCTGCTGCACTCGAAAAGATGAAATCGCAGCCAAGTCACAGCGCAGCCTCGAGCTCTTCGTGTGCTGTACAAACACTTAAAATGTGGCAGTTGCCATTAAAAATAATGTATAGTATTCAGCAACAACCACCGAATAATGAAATGATAATTAAAGCCTGGGCCAGTGAAGGGACCAAAGCCCAAAGCAGAAGGACCTTTACTGTTACTGGCCATCAAGTGTACAAATTGAAGCGACCACAAAATGCAGACGCAGAATTCAATTATGGTATAGTGAGTGTGGGGTGGAATGGGAGTCTTGGTGTGAGTGCGGATGTGGTCGTAATGAAGAAATTATTAAATGCAGTAAAGAACAGAATAACCAGACAAGGGTAAACAAAAAGTCAAGACAAACTACCAGCAGGACGGAAAGGGCAGAGAAGCAGATGGGCAGGCAAAATGGACAAAAAAGTACAGAAAAGACTGCACAGCAACAAAATGGGCGAATGGACAAGATACAAACTCTGAGACGGAATTTTGATTGACCTGACCCCGAGTGAATGAAACAATAAAATGCAGCAAGCGGCAAAATACTTGTATACTATGTATAGTTATAGGAAGAGCATGACATAGGGAGAGAAAAGAATACATATTATATTATAATATATCGATATACATATATAAAACTCTTTCTGCTGACTGACTGACCGACATATCAACGTGTGGGCCAAACGGTTAGGCCTAGGAAGCTGAAATTTTCACATAACATAGCTGAGACAATTTTATCGTGCAAAAAGACGGAGAGTTGTTCAGGAAATTGATTTGTAAGAAAACTGTTTTGTTTCTGAAGATATATCAACAAAACTCAGATTGTGTATTTGGAACTGCCTGTCACATTTTGACCAAATTTGGTCAAAATCGGATTACTATATCAGATAGCTGTCATAGAAACAATCGGATGCAAATTAACCTTTAATATGAAAAGCCTTTCTGGTTTCTTAAAATATTTTAACCAAACTCACAGATATGTTTATGTATCAGGGACCGTAATCATTATAAGTTATATTATTAAAATTACATTTTAATGATTATATTTTAATTTTTTTTTTTAATGATGATCATTATTTTTGAGGGACACCATAGCTACCTCCCTTTATAGGGATATAAAGTAATATTGGTAAAAATCTTAACACAGAAGCCGTAAATTACTTTTGAGTTTTATTTTAAGTGAAAAAAATAAGACTCATTCATAATGATTATTTTTGAGTTTTATGAAATTACCCAAAAATAATGATTACCATTAAGTAAAAAAGTAAAAATCATAAAAATAAAAATCACGGTGGAAATACAGAGATTGTAACAAAATAAACATTTTGGTGTGTAATTTATTTAAAATGTTTTTTAATTTTACAATGAGACACACTGGCCAGATCAACCCAGCAAAACAGCAACAACACAAATTTTGGTGCAAACCATTATTTTCTAGGTCTTTTATAAGTATCTGATTTTTTTATTTATAAAAAAAATACAAATAATCATTATTTGCAGTCCCTGATATGTATATAACCAGACGATTTTAGTATAAAACACTCAGTATGAAACTCACATATTAGCTCTTTTTGACAAATCTCGAATATATTGCTAAATTTAGCAGAAAATCTGGCTTTACTAGCCAAATCTGACTTTTTCCAATCCAATTGCAGTGAATAAAATATTCCAAACAGCGAAAGTCACATTTTTTGTTTAAGTCAGATTACTATATCATATAACTGCCATAGGAACAATCGCATAAAAATAACCTTTAGTGTCAAAAACTTTTTTCTTTATTAAGATATCTCAGCCAAACTCACAGATTGTATGTTTAGGAGTTATGTGTTTGGTATTGAATCTAATTCGAAGAACTGTATCAATGTTGCAAAGACGACGAGCAACAAAGATGCAAAGACGACGACGGCGAATTCGCAAGGCGGCGAATAAGAAGAGCACGATCGAGAAGAAAGGCTACGTGCTGCACGGTGGCGGCAACAAGCAAAAAAGTCTTTTACAAGAATTCAACGGGGAAGCAGCTTGAAGTTCGGCCTAGAGTGGTTGTGAGAATAACGAGATTGCTATTAAATTCTACACAGAAAAAAAAATGCCATTCTAAAATCAAGTTTAAAATTCTTGATTCAAGCCTGCATTTTTTAAGTATGTTTTCAGGATTAATCTGAATAATCAAGCCTGTATCGGGATTGAAATGGGAAAATAAGCCCAAATTACTTGATTCTCTCTCGGCCTCTCTCATTTCAACTGGTCCGATAGCTCAGTGGTTAGAGTCGCCGACCTGTTTGAAAAAAACCTGGGTTCGATTCCCCCAGTCAACTGCAGTCACAAACATTCCCCTCATTAAAAAAAAAGTCTTTAAAAAAAAACAATAAATAAAAAATCTTTAACAAAAAAAAAAAAATTAAAAAAAGAAAATTTAAAAAAAAAATTAAAAAAAAAATTTAAAAATCATAAAAAAAGAATAAAGAAAAAATTGGAATAAAAAAAAACGACCAGAATGAAAAAAAAGTTAAAAAAATTTTTTTTTTTGCTTTGTTTTAAGAATTTTTAGGATTGAATTCGGGATTGAAAAAATCAAGTAATTCATACTTGGTTTAAGTAAATCCGAGATTACCCCACTTTTGACATCGTTTCGGATTGAATCCGGGCTAAATATCCCGGATTTTTTTTTCTGTGTATGTGTAGTAAACATTATACCATATTCTTAATCTATGCCAATAAACTTAATAATTAGTAATAAAATAAAGTTATAAAGTGTAAAATTGATAATTTTGAAATAATTTGATAATGTATAACAAAGTTAAAAAAATTTAATAAAATACAAATATTTTTAATAGTTATATTTATTTCCATTTATGTGAGTACATTGACGTAATAGACTATCCAATTGCCAGGGCACAGGGTATCCCGTTGTGAAGTGTAGCTTAAAGCTCTACTTTTTTTTATCAATAATAGTTTTTATTTTCGACTGTTTTCACTACATCAAATGATCGTAGTAATTATTGTTTAATATTTTTTATTTATTTTTTAAATGATGTACTTAACAAGTGGACAGGGGTTTACTAACTTTGTCACAAAAAAGTGTGTTAGAGATTTGGCTTGGGGTGTATATATTCTTGATCAGCATCAAAAGCCGAGTCGATACAACCATTTCAGTCTGTCCTGTCCGTCCGTCTGTATAGACACGTCTAGAGACACCACTGTAGTTCCGCAAGCAAAGCGAGCAGGGGCCGAGAACCCTTGTTTTTTGTAAATACTGCTACAGGGTATCAAGACCATCAAGAATTATGAGAATTAGACATTTTTCGAAATAATCTTTTTAGTTGTGAAAAATCATCGTTTTTTTGCAAATGGAATTTTTATGAATATATGAATAAAAAAGTTTTTTTGTTTTGCAAATTAAGTCAAAATCGACCGAATTTGTTCGCCTACGGGTGGCGATCTGATTCGAATGCCAACATGTCAGTCATCAAACTTTTTCAATAAAACTTCTGCTCTGATCATCGCTACCCAAGCCGCACGGAGCTAAAAATCGGGCACTCATTTAGGTGGATAAATCCAAAAGCCGTCACAGTTCTAAGGCGAATTAAAATTTGTCTAAACTGTGCAAAAATTGCAGTAACAAAATATATGTCTGGGAAAACGGATTAAAGAGGTCTTCCAAGTCCGATTTTTTTTAAAGATTTTTTTTACATATTTCATTAGCTTAGATATTCTAAAATATTTTTTCAAAAAAATTTTCAAAATTCGAAATAGTTTAGTAGATACATTCATTTTTGTGAAGCAATATTAATTTTCATGTAATTGAAGTTAAAACATTAAACGCGTTTTTCTCGAAACCATGTTTTGCAAACATGTTCGCACGATTACTCAAGTTTTTCTAGACCGATTTTGATGAAGGAAGTGCCAAACGAAGCAGAATTAAGGGCGCTATCGCCCCTGCCTCGATTATAGCTGAAAAAAAACACACGACTATAAAAAAATTAAAATTTATTTTTCATTTTCAATTTCTAAAAAAAAATTGTTTCCTCGAGGCACGGACGATAAAGGCATTCATTCTAACTAGCTCTCCGTCTTTTTTTTTCAGTTGCAGCATACTCCCGCAATCGTGCGAACATTGGACGTACCTTTTTTTTTTTGGCTATTTTTTGGAGGTAAAATTTTTTTTAAATTTTTTAATAAACTTCCCTACAAAATACAAAAAACAGAATTAGAAAATCTGCACGTGTTTCCTTTTCACTATTTAAAAAAAACAGCTAAAATTCGGCAGCCCGGTAATGGTATTTTGGGCTTACCTTATATATTATGTAATCTAGCATGCTATTTTTTAGCCCGAAATATTGTAATATAAAAATAGTTACCTTAATATTCAAATTTACTAACATTTTATTTTATTTTTATTAATTCTTTGTTTTACAGAAAATCACTGCCCAACTCACCACATTATACTCTTACGACTGAAAATTGCTAACTTGAAATATGTATGTAACTGCAACTCGCGCATTGTACCCAGCATGGTGTAGTATCCACCATACTCTTTTCGAGTGAACTTCTATTCCTATCTCATCCTCGATATTTAATACTATTTGGGTTAAAGTTATTTATCGATTAGTTTTCGTGGAAGGCTAGAGCACTTAGCAGTTCAAGTCGCTGAGTCGATTTATAATGTTGCAAAGAGTTGATTAGCTTCTTTTCATTAATTCGACTATTTTACTATGTATGTATAATAAAAATACCAATACAAGAAATAATTAAGTGTACTTTGAAACTTTGACCAGACTTGCAATTTGAACGAAAATAGACGATCAGACCAAAAGAAATCATAAATTACCAAATCTATGTTGACTTCTAAGCTTCTGTCCCAGTGAAATTAAGACGTCTTGAAATAAGAAAAATATAATTTATTTTTTTTTTTGACATCATGGAAAGGGATATTTACAGTAGAGGTGGAGAACTATCGATAGCACTATTGACACTATCGATGGTTGGGCGCTATCGAGCTACCATCGATAGCAACCACCCACTTTCGATAGTTCCCGAAGTACTATCGATAGTTTAAAAATTGCTAAAAATTACTATTTTAACCCCTTTTTCTTCGTTTTCATACAAAAAGTGGCTTGCTATCAATTTTCCAAAATCATAAAAAATACGAGATAAGAGATTTTTGAAAATTTCTTTTTACAGTCACTCTAAGAATGGTTTGAAGAATTTTTTTGCTTCAAAACATTTTTTGTTTGAGACCGAGGAAAAAAGTTGAAAAAGTAGATGTTTACAAAAATTGGAAATTATCAATGGGTACTTAATGAGTTAAGGAAAGCTTTGCAAATATTGTACATATAAAAAGCTATTATTTACTTATGTAAAGTCAAAAAATTACGTTTTTTTTAGTTTGTAAAGTGTTTCTTGACAAACTGTATGTATTTTTTCTGTCCGGGACTATCGTCGACTATCGATAGCACTATAATCGACTATCGATGGTTTTGAAAATACTATCGTCGGCTATCGATGGCGCCGACTATCGATAGTTCTCCACCTCTAATTTACAGTTCATTCCAATGAACCTGAAAACACATGTTTGGATATATAAATATAACGGCAATGAAACATTTTTAGCTACAGCTTAAGGCTCAAAGTTGCTAACTACTTATTTAGCCTTGATTCCTAGTTTAAAATTGATATGAAAAGTATTTGTTTAATCGATCCCTTTTGTGCCCTCTGTGACTTTCATGCCTCACGAGCTTTATGCTGAGGCTGGAGCCTACACTATGAACGAATTACGATTTTGAGAATTGGACCCGTGGACTTTTGGAAGAAGCCCGTTGAGCACAGTGCCTCGAACAGTCCGTGCCTATTTATCTCCACTCCCGCCTTTGAATGTATGCGATGGAAGCAATCAACCAATACGGTTACGAATTCATCGTGTAGATCATTTTAGATCATGAGAGCAGGAAATTAAAGCAAACATAAATGAGCGGAAACATAATCTTACGTTAGTAACATTATTATTAGTAAATCATCGTAGCAGTGGGCGTAGCGTTGCGGTTAGTAGAGGAGAGGAGAATGGGGAAGACCGCTTACGCTTGGAGAAACAGCCCCACGCCAAAAGAATTGCAGCGAAAGCTACACAATGAACAAAGAGAAAGAAAGAGATAAATTGAGATATCCGCTTGATAGTCGAAAGATTTTTAGATTTTTACATCGAAGTAGTGGGTGTATAGGGGGGTTGTTGGGTGGTTTATACTTAGGAGGGGAATACGTCAACCGGCAACATTGCTTACCATTCTGAGCGGCGCTACCCTGGAACAGACTACGCAGGTAGCTGATAAGACGTCGATGCAGTGGCCGGTGGCGATGACGCGATGATTTGCGGATCGATGACGAGGATTCCTGGCCACCGCCTTCGCCCTGTTCCACATCGTCAACGTCCACGACGTCCTTGCCGCATTGTGATGCATCCACAATGATCTCTATGCTCCGCTGCGTGTTCGATTTCTTTAGACCACCAATAGCCAGAGCACTGCTGCTGTTCCCCCCGCCGGCTCCAGCGCTGGTGGCAATGGTGCCAATGAGCGTGTCCGTGGCGCAACTTCCCGTGCCCGCTATGCTGCTTACAACGTTGTCCCGCGAACTGTGCGCCGGCTGCTGTTGAATGATGCGATTGCTTGACGTCGCCGGCATTGGCATCTGGTGGCGTCCCTGACCTGCCCCGACTCCGTGTCCGTGTAGTTCATTGACGGTGCCATTGCTGTGGCTGCCGCGATAGATCAGCTCCGTCTCATTGGACGCCTGACGCAGGGCATGCAGTCCCAGGCCCGTGTGTGATGCGCTACTGGCCATACCACCTCCAGAGACGACACCACCACCGCCTCCGCTCCCGCTTCCGCCTCCAGCTGCTCCACTTGAGCCGCCGCTGCCATTGAGTCCCGTGTAGTAAGCGCTATTGGGACGCTGCGTGTGCTGCACCTGTGGCCCGGCCATTTCACAGTCACAGTCTACGCAGTCAGTTGGCACTCACTTGGAATTGGTGCTGGTGCTGGTGTCGCTTCTAACCTGCTGTTCACCTGGTCGTTTGGTCTACTCGTAGTTGTATGCTAGGTGCTGGCGCCTGTCTGTTTGAGTTAGTAGTAATAGGTGCTTTCTGATCATTGATCATTGTTGTCTTTTACATCTTGGCTCTGGCACGATGTCTGGTCTGGTTAGGCTCTAGGCTAAGATTAGGCGTTAGTATTGTTCGTTTGCTTTTGCTTTGTTTACGAGTATGATAAATTGATTGACTTAAGCGTTGTGTTCCTGTCAGTCGGTAGTTGATTCAACTTTAATCTTAACCTGAACCTGAACTCCAATTTCAAATTCTCAACATCTGCTCGGTGAGAGAGAAAGATTGGAAGAGAGACAAAAACAAGACAAAATATTAGAAGCGTGTTTGTTAGGTACAATTAATATTCTGTTAATTTTTTTAGTTAGTTAACAATTAACAGCCAGTAGCAGTACAGTTGTATGTGTGCTTGTGAAAGTGTGCTTACATATACATATATACACTAGTACTTAAAGTTTAGTTTTAAAGCAGCCATTACCCGCTTTCACTTACATACGAGTATATTTAGCCTGCAATTGGTCTTAAACCATTTGACAGCTTGTTTACATATTTGAGAAGCACTTAAAGATATTGAGAGCGTTCGCGACTGCACAGTACCCAGCGCCCAAGCCTTTAGATATCTGCGTAAAACTGTTTCCTGTATAGCTTGTTATCTAATTGTTTTTGATGTTAATGTTAATAAGGCATTCTTCAGGTGTTTTCGTAAAATTACTTTTAAATATTTTTGAAGTACATACAAGAGATTTGAAATGACCCAAGTAGCCCGGCTGGCGACATTGTTTTGACTTTCGATTCCAATAGTTTAGAAGTTCAGTTGTGTATTCATATTATTTCGGTTTAGTTCGTCAAAAATTAAAAATTTTGTAAAATTTTCTTGTTTGTGCTCCATCTCTTGGTACAGTCCTCAGTCCTTAGCAAGATGGATGATGCAAAGCCTTTTAATCCGTTCTATATTGGACCCCATCCGAGCATGGCGTGTGCTGTAACAGAGACCCCGCCACGTCAGTGTTCCCCCGATTGTGCTGGGAAGGAGGATGGCGCCTCTTCCAGCGGCGCTCAGGGATCTGATGAAGAGAAGGCGAACTCTGAACCGCCTTGCCAGTCATACCCTTGCAAAGAAGGGCGTATTTAGCATCGAGGACGTAAGGGACAAACTCAACATGGACTCTTAAATTATTAAATAAATTAAAATCGTTCATAAAAATAAGTCAAGTTAGAATGCTACTGTCTCTTTCATGTATTTGCACATACACATGTGTACATAAATATTGGCATTGATCTTGTAAAAGAGATTGTGGTATAACTATGTATATTATGTCTGCCCTTACAAACGACAAGATATCAGATATGAACGCAATACTTGGTATGTAGATTTCTGTATGCCTTAAGCAGAAGTTCGTTATCTAAAATGTTGTATGCCAGTCTTTTCTTTTGTAATATATATTTTATGTCTTACATTGGAACGATCGACCGAAAATTAAGGGTTAGTTGTTTCATATTTTTTTACCAACTATAATAAGTCGATAATTACCAAGTACTTTATAAGTACACTAGGGGGCTACGCCCCCTGCTCGCTTCGCTCGCCAACCCCCAGCTCGCTTCGCTCGCAACATTGTCTTTAGTTGTCCGGTTTAACAAATTTACATAATATTCGCCCCCTGCTCGCTTCGCTCGCCAAACCGCAGCTCGCTACGCTCGCAGCATTGTATTTAGTTGCCCGTTTTAACAAATTTATATAATATAACATTTTTTCTGAAAAAAAAACGGAAATATTTAGTTTCCGCTGTCCGATGTCTTAATTTTTTTCCTTGCAATTGAACTTTGGCTAAAAAGTCAGATTTGGTGATTTGGCGGGAAAAAGCTAAATTTGGCGGGAAAAAGCTAAATTAAGCGAATTAGTCAAAATTTGGCAAGAAGAGGTAATCTAAAAGTTTTGTTAGGATATCTCCGATTGCATCCGATTGTTCCTATGGCAGCTATATGATATAGTCATTCCACTTTGACCAAATTTGGTCAGAATGTAAGAAACAGTACCAAACATGTAATCTGTGAGTTTGGTTGAGATATCTTAAGAAACAAAAAAGTTTTTTATACTAAAGGTGTTTTTCATCGGGTTGTTCATATGGCAGCTATAAGATATAGTCATTCCAGTTTGACCAAATTTGGTCAGAATGTAAGAGACAGTACCAAACATATAATCTGTGAGTTTGGTTGAGATATCTTAAGAAACAAAAAAGTTTTTCATACTAAGCAATTCCGTGACCTTTGACCTTGATTTTGACCCTCTTACAGGTGGAATTTCGCAAAACGCCGTCTTATTGCACGATGAAATTATCTCATCTATGTTGTGTGCAAATTTCAGCTCTCTATCTTTTACCGTTTGGGCTGCACGTTGATTCTCAGTCAGTGAGTCAGGACAAAGAGTTTTATATATATAGATTACCGAATTGCTACAAGTGAATTTTTGTTTGCTCGAGAAACATCTGTATTTTCGGTTTAACAGTATTTTATTTTCAGCGGATTCGATTGCACTGTGGTAGATTTTTTTTTGGTGATTGCATGCTACTGCTACATTTGCATATTTAATGCGTTGCAAGCAACAGAAATGCATCAGATGGATCCAACAGTATCACTATACGGATCAGCATCAGGATTGCTATTTTCGATTTCATAGGAAATTTTGCGTCTAGCTGCGCCACTTTAGCGAATGTCTGTTGCAAACTAAATGAAGCTCAAATTTATTATTTATTGATAGACTTAAGCAAGTGCACAAGAACAACAAAAGTTTCTGTAGGAGCTGTAGATAGATATTCCTGGAAAAATTGCTGACTTCTTTATCTGCACCTGTTTACCAGTTTTCCCAACCCCTCTTTTCCCTTCGCAGCTTACAAAATGATCTATGCATTTCGCCCAACTAGGTCTTTGTCTTGTAATGTGATTTTCTTTCTAAGTGAAGACGAGCAGGCAGGTCGAAAGCATTTTCTTAAAAATCGCTTTTCAATCGATGTGCAGCTGTCTTATGCCAGTTTTAATTTTCACTCAGCACTTAGAGTATGTTTGTATGCCGCTTAAAGCTCTTTGTTAGTCCTGTAACGTACTTAGGGTCTATTAAGTTTGTCAAAAGTGAAAACTGCGAACATTTTGTTTTAATTTTGCCATATCCACCACACCCAGAAACTGAAAATAATAATTTCAAAGGCTATCTGAAAAAGTACATGTATTCTGTAAATTTTTTTTTTAAACATTTCCATGCCCCAAAATTTCTGTTATCAATTTTAAAGAAGACTAAAAACCTAAAAAAAATGTACTTAAATTCTCCAACGGCCTAATTTGCTCCAATCGTTTAAATTTTGACCTCACACTAACACCTGTTTATCTCACGAATAAGGTAAGCTTCCAAAAGTCTTAGTATGCACATTTGTAAGTTAAATTAATTTGATACTCGATCGGACAGTCATAGCAAATTTTCCATTCTTCCTGTGTATATATGCTAGTCGCCTTTCGCACAATTCGTGCTGCTTTCGTCACTAGCGCGGAATGCCGTCCAAAGTGATTAGGCTTTCTAAGTTACTATACACAGGGTATCCTGCAGTCGAGTATTCTCGACTGCTGCCGCACATCACTACCCGTGAAGCAAGGGGGTTAAGCCCTCTTGTTTTATTTGAATTTTTTCTCGCTTTTTTCAGCATTTCAAATCCTTTACACTTACAGCTATGCAGATTGAAATTTCTTCTTAATAATTATCTTTTTTAATATTTTAATCTAATGTTCTACTAAATTGCACTATCAAAAAAATCATGATAAAGATCTCGATTTAAATGTGATTTAAGCTATTTTTTAATATCGTTTTTCTTTTATGGCAGTAACTTCAAAGATATTGACAGATGTACACGTACATACGTAGTCGTTGCTTGGGTTACGCATATCTCATGGGAATGCAAACCATGAAGTATTAGCTAAATTTTTAGCTGTCAACAAAACAAACGTCGAACCCTTATTCGAACCAAGCATACGAAAAACAAAGCATAAATATCTATTAAAAGTGAATTGAAATAAGTTATAGTTGACACAGCAGCAGCACACAGAAGGAAATAAGAGCAGGGATATGTTGGCGACAGACTATAAGCTATGAAGGTCAGCATGTGCTTAAGCTAAGCTGGGCAAGCACTGGAGTGCAGGGCAAACACTTCGATGGGAAAACAAAATCAAGGACATGAACGGAGGAAATTAAGTGTATGGTAACGAGAACGAGAATGAGATGACGACAACAAAGGCAACAGTAACTACAACGATGAGAGACGTTGAAGGCTTGTTGAGAATGCTGAGGATAAAAGAGGACTCGCATATTTAGCCGCACTTGAGCATAAGAAACGAAGGCAAGAACTAAGGAAATGAAGCTAAAATTTATTATAACAATACTATACACAGTAATCGAGTGCATCTGCAGTTGATCTAGCTTCATCTCTGGCTTCGACTGTGGCCTTGACTTTCGCTCCAACTGCTTGATGAAGTGTAGCGGAAGTTGGAATACGGATGTGCACCTTTGAAAGGTAAACTGGTAAGACATTAAATCAGCTAACGCATCGATTGCAGCCGTAGCAGACAAATTATGATGGAAAATAAGGCCTTCAAGAATGAACAGTGTAATAACCCAACGATATACGATTTATCTACTGCGGTATGATGTGATATGGTTTTTAGCTGCTCACCAACTGCCATGAAACCGGCCAGTACATATCGAGCTCTATATGACAGTTGGTTTCATGGATTGCTATGATGTGTAATTACATTTATGCTCGGCGTAATGTGCTGGCTATCACAAACAGTATTAAGCTGGAAAATCTAGACCTAAGGCAACAATACTAATTGTTTTTGCACGAGACCAAAGCGGGGGTTAACAGGCAAAGAGGCTGAAGCAGGTGCCATTACCGCAAATCCCCTTTCCTGGTAAAGTGAGCAAATTACAAGTATACTTTACTCGAACGGTGCGCACTCTCCAGTCCAGGAAGAGCAAAGCAAAGCTCAAGAGTTGCCACAACCTCAGCGCCCCACTGGGAGATGGTAAGCGCAGTATTCAACGGGAAGGTAAAAGGAAATTGGATTTTTGTTGACATTATTTTACAAATATCCGGGAATATAAATAGCGACAACAATGGCTCTCCGTTTTTTGTAAGCTTGTTGTTTTCTTTCTGACTAGCCACACACACACAGACCGTCATACACAAATCAGCTGAAGTGTTGCCTTCAAGTTTATGCAATGAGTTATTTGCGAAGCTCTTCTCAACACATCCTAGCCAATTTCAATGTAAATATCAGCCAGAATGTGTGTATGCGTGTGTCATTTTGATTTTACATAATAAATTGATGTGTGCTCCACCATAAGCTGAGACGAATTTCGAGGCGGATCTCGAGCACCAACTGCTTCTGTGGCTGCCTGTGTCACTGATGCATTTTTCCTTTCTTTCTCAGCTTGTTGCTGTTGTTGTTGTTGTGCCTCTTAGCATTTTTCCATATTGCGTTTCCCCCCTATTGCTTACGTCTGAGAAACTGTACGTCGAGTCAACAGGAAAGAGGGCCTTATACTAGTTTATTTATGATTGTGTATACATACATATGTTTTTCTGCGAGCTCTGCTAAAGCCAATCAAATTTCCATGTTTTATTTATTAAAAAAACTAGTTGGAAAGCCTGCAGTCGAAAGTCTCGGCTGTCAGGGACCCTGTACTTCTTTCTATGCAAATAGCAAAATTTTGTGAAAGTCAAATAACTGTAGATGGCATTCCACGCTAGTGACGAAAGCAGCACAGCGAAAGCAGAAAAGCGACTAGCAATATATATGGAAAGAATGGAAAAATTCCTTCGACTGTCCGCTCAGATTTGCTATATACCGATCGAAAGGTATCGCCTTTATTAAGAAAACTTAACTAAGATTTTTAGGAACTTGCCTGGTATAATTATAAGATAAGGGGGTATAAGTGGGTGAGCTATTTTTAAATGATTGCTGCGAATGCGGCCTTTTTGTAAAATTTTAAATTAAAAATTGTTTTTATATAATCATAGCCCGACAAGTGGTACAGTTGAACTTCCATAACTTGAACTTCTATAACTCGAATTTCTCTCTACCTCGAGATAAGTGAGTCAGTAAAATTAATAAACTTAAGAAAAAGAACTATGAAAGTGGAATTTCTCCAAAAATCGAACCTTTTCTTTGGATTATGGTGATTCGAGTTAGGGAAGTTCGACTGTATTTAAATTTTTAGTGGCTTCCCAAAATGAGATGAAATGTCGGTCCTCTTATTTTTTTGTCCGTAGCATAGCGTTGACACAGCTTCCTATTCTATGACTTTTTGAAAATCCCTCTTGCTTTGCAAAAAGAGCAAAATCACCCTTAAGTTGACTCCCACAGTTTCCACAGAAGCTACACATATGTTTTATTTCAGGTATATTTTTAAGAGTTTTTATGCTAATTTCTAAAGATTTTTTCAATGAACTTGGGTAAAATGTTACAGGTGAAATGACTTTCATAAGGTAATACCACTCCGTTACGTAATTATGCTGAATAAGTTCTAAATTATGGACTCAAAAGCTTATAACATTTCGTGAACAATCGTTTATGTTTACACTGTCGTTGGAGCTTGCTAATTGTTAAAAGCTGGTTCAATGCAAACATTTGTGAATTATATGACGGTCAGGAGGCTCTGTAAAAATGACAAGTAGTGTTCACATTGAAGCACTCACTAAGCTTGCCACAGCGCTGTGGCGCACATGTTTTATGACACGAGTGGGAACACTTGCACTTGTGTCACAAACTAACAGAAACTGATGCAGAATATGATGTCGTAGTGTGCCCCAGTACCAATGTGTCACTGAAGTCAGCGAACCCCTTTATACATTTACACGAAACACGCTTTAACTTTGTCAAATTTTTATAAAATAAAATGTTTTGATGCAGGCTTATAACATAAACTATTATCTTCAAAATAACATAACATATGGTCACAAGCGCCAAATAAAGCATTTGTTGGACAAAGATCCTTTTACTAGCTCAGTGCAGATTGCATCAGAGCTCAGAGGGGTGTAAATCCGAAAACCGTTCGTAGGGCCATCAAATCATACAACTTTAAGTCGTACACTCGAGAGAAGGCACACGTCAATTAACTTAATCGTAAGAAGCGTTTTTAACTTTCTAAAGCGAACGTAGACAAGCCAGTAAACTTTTGGCGTAAGGTGACCTTCTCAGATGAGTCAAAATACAAAATGTTTGGCTGTGATGGGCGCCTTCGCGTGTGGAGAAGACCTGGAGAGCCGCCGAATGCATATCTGCATCGGCCGTTGGAAACCTAGAATTTATTGATGGCGTGATGGACCAAAATAAGTACATTGATATCCCAAAGGAAATTTGAAAAGCAGCGCTGAGGAACTTGATATATTATACTGCTCTTTAGAAAAATTGTTTTCAAGAAGGAAACTTAAAACTTTACCAGCAGAAAGTGGATTTGGGGTTTGGGGATCTTGGGGCTTTCCATACTTTCTTTAAAAATTGCTGCCAAATCGGCGTCACCTTGTTTACGAGCCGATCTTACTGCTGCTCAACGAGAAGATTTGTATCAGCAGTCTCATTTGCAAGTTTTGTGGCTTCTTTGCTTTTTCCAAATTTTGATTTTGCGCTGAATGGCAGACGTAAATGTCCAACAATGCATGACTTTGTTTGAGACTTTTCTCTCTTCTGAGCTGATAGTACAAAAAAAAAGTATTGTTTGACGTCTGTGTTTCCCTATTTCGTTCGAAATTGTATCAATTAGAAATTTTGTAAACTAAATGTTTGAAAATAGCATTAAACGTTTCCTTTTTTGTGCATTCTTTTCGCCATATTTAAAAAAAATCGGTTTTTTGAATAAAGAGGTTACCTAAATCACAAGGAATTACTTGTAAAACGCAAAAAATCGCAATTTAAAATAAATTGCAAATAACTTATTATTTATTTCTTAATCTATATTTGAAATTTGATAGAGGTCAAATGGGTTCCAAATTTGTGAAGGCTTAAAAAAAGTATAAGTTTGAATTTTTTTTCTACCGCTTTATGGTGAGGTAGGCTAAGGAGTTTTTTGCAAATGTAGCGACTTAAATATAAGCCATTTTTAATTAAACACATATAAAAACACTTGTCTCTTCCTTTTCCATTTTACACCAATGAATTATTCGCAACACAATTCGAGTAATACGCACTTAAAGTTGATCAAGTAAAACTAGCCTCACAAGCACATTTGTAGAGAAACTTGCATCGATTGACTTTGACGTCCATTTGTGTAATGGTGCTTTATTCTAAAAAAAATCTTATATCACGCATTTTTGTTTTGAAGTCTTTTTTCCTAAAAAACAACAACTGCAAAAATAAAGCTGCACTTTAATTTTTATACCTTTAGCTCAGAAAAAGCGGTCATTTGACCTAATGTGCATAGGTGGTGTGAGTACATGTACCCTCTAGTACAGCTGGTGCTGAAATTGTCTTTTCGTCGACCCAGTATTGCTTCTTTTTCGGCGATGCGTCGCGACGCGTCGTGTCGAACATGATTGAAGCCGAACGCTTTACAGAGAGAGAGAGGCGTACGCTCAAATGTTTTTTATGAGTGTGTGTGCTCTGCTTTCGTTATTTTCCTTTGCCTTTATCAAATTTTCGGCAAACATTTTTTGCACGAGTTTGACTTTCATTTAGTTGGATTTGCACAATAAGTGGATTTTAATTTATTGTAAATTTAAATATTGTTAAGCAAAGGTAAGTGTTGTTATTAATATTAATATATTCAAGCGATATTGTTCTTATTTCCTTTATTTTATTTCAGACTGCATTCCGAATTCCGCTGGTGGCAATGTGGAAGAGCTGCTCCTCGGCCTTGTGGCTCAGAAAAAATATTACTTAAAATATAGTATATTCATATATTGTAGTTAATTTAAAATAAATAAACATTACAAATATATACTATGAAATTTATGTTAGGTGAAATATTTATATAATGCATATGGTTGGCATTGCCATCAAGAGAAAAGCATCTCTCCATGCATGGCATAGGGTCGAACCAGCATCGATAATATCTCTCCCTGCATACCAAAGTGGCGAACGAGCTTCACTTATGTTCCCTCCCTGCATACTATTGGGTCGAACGAGCGTCGATTATGTCGCTCTATTGACGGCATTGCGTCAAACGAGCGTCGATTATGTTCCCTCCCTGCATACAATTGCGGCGACCTAGCGTGTATGAAAAATCATTGACGTTTTTAGCGGACATCGCCTTGCAAAAAACGTCAATCGAACATATTGAGAGGGAATCAAGCGAGCGTCGACGACAGTCACAAAAGCGACGACGAAAAATTGATACAGAATCAGTCTGCTGTACTAGAGGGTACTGTATATAACTGAGTGTGAGTGTGTGCGAAATGAAGTTTCCCACAGCAGGCTCGAATCTGAATTATGTGTAGATTTGACGCATATACTTCGGCAACCGTATACCGATGTACCCCACTCACGCATGTGTAAAAGCGAATGAATATTTTCTTCTTTGCCCATTAGCAAATCTGTTCATTTTTCTGCTAAAAAGTTCCACTGGGTAGTGCTTCCACCTGAACTGTCGCCAGCGTTTTGCCATTGAGCAACTTGAATATGCTTGACAAAAAATAAAACATTGGGAATCTGTCGAGGGGGCTTTATTTTCAAGTGAGCACCTGTTTGTTTGCTAGTACGTACAGACGGTTTCATATGTGAATGCTTGTGAGACTATAAAACAGTGGTCTCTGCCGCAGCGCTGCCTGCATACGTACAGTACAAAATGCGTCGCTGCTACGATAACAGGCTGTTAAGGCGAAGCAAAATGCAAACTAACGTAATGCAAACATATGTTGGTGCCGACCACTGCTATAAAGGGATAGAAATACGTTTAAAATACCTTTTAACCATATTTTCGTTAAGATTAGGTAAATCTCTTTCTTTTATTGAGACTCAGCAGGAAATTTTTATACCCCATATTATGAGTACAAAAAAAATAATTTTTTTTAGCGTCAAAATTTAAATCCCATTTTTACCCAAAAAGAAAACAACGTATATGTTAAATATACCGCAAATAAGCTGAATTTGAGAGCTCTTAAATGTATCTTCAACTTTTCTCTAATGTACGTTCTATAGGTAGCAATTAATATTTTCAGCGTTTAGAAATCGCCACATAAATGGCATAGTTCGTTATTGCAAGATATTTCCCATTTGGTGTATCCTTTCGAACTCTTATATAATGTCTGATTGGAAAAGTTACCCGATTGACAGTATACAGTATACTCACGCTGAAACATATAAATCTTGTGACATGTTGATCAGAGCCCTGTATTTAATTTCCTATGACAGATAGCTTTATAAATGAGCGAAAAGCTTACTTAGAAATTGACGGATAAGCCGGCAGACGTCGCTTTGATCACGAATATAAATAATTATTTACTTATTAATTATAATTAATGGGGTCTGCCAAGCCTCTTTTAATACGTTACAAATTTCGGGACAAGCATGCTATCCCAAAATTCAATATGTCCTTCCTTGAAATTCAGTTTTGCAAATTCCCAAGTCAGACAGCTTTTGATATCGGCAATCTTAATTTTTTTCTGAGTATAATAATTTTCAATTACGTTAGTATTCACATACAGTATTAAATTCAGTTACTGATTTGCTGTACATTTTTGGACTGACAATTCTGCTTTGAACTTTAAATACCTGTAGATTAATGTCTTCTGAACTTAATTAATTAAATATAATCCGTGAAACTATGCACATTTTAAAGGTCGCCCAATCAAAAGAATATATTTTATGCGCAGATTCGGGATTAAGATAATTGATTAGCAATCGATTTGAAATGAAAATATAGTAAGGTAGACCTAGAGGCCATTAGGACACGCATTGTATAATTCATATTCACTGTCTTCTTATGGAAAGTATTAAATCAGAAAACAGCCATAAGAAAGTAGCACATAGTACTCGTGGTATGGCACTAACTACGAGTTGTTACGAGTATCTGTATCTTTGGTTGTTTTATGTGCTCGTATCCGCATATTTCTCTTAATTCCATCACAGGGGGTGGTGAATTCACGGATAGACATTGAAACTTACCGGATAATGTGGGCCCATTCACATAACGACACTGCCATAAGCCACATTGCCAGCGACTACTTCCCACAATGTCTGGCATTCTTCGTCAGGCATCAGATGCAAAACATTTTCTATTTTCACAACTTTTAGTATAATTAATTCAAATGTTTTCATAAAGCAAAGTACAGGCAGGCAACATGCCCAGCCAATGGACACAGCTGCAAAAAGCGTTTACGTCTTTAGCAATGCAACCTCATTTTGTCGGCCTATTTTGGCTCCTTAACCAAGACGCAGCTCCAGTTACCTGCGTTCTCCACAAAATTAATGGCTTGTTGGACAGTTACGGCTTGAGTGGAAGTATTTGAACATTTAATCCATTGTTTGCAAGTTTTTCCTTCTGCGACTTCTTGATTTACGGCCAGTTCTGATTACATATTTTAACGGGCAAGCATGTCACAACACGAAGTGAACAGTTGAAAAGGCCACTTAAAATGACCAATCTGGCCAAACGAAGCATAGCTGTTGATAAGCTTTTGATCTTCGAGCTAGTCTCAGTGTCATTACCGTCAGCCATTTCAGTTCCTTTTCCGCATAAGTAATTTCAATCGAAGTTCTCACTAGTATGCATTAATAGTTATTCGGCCTGTTGGCCTATCGATGTGCTGAGGTAGCTGAAGGGATAGATAAATTAATATTCGACATACCGTAATATATGAAAACTAACGGAACTACTCTTTTTTTATTTTACATCTACTAGTACAGGAACATCTTTGTAGCACCATACTTATTGCTATCTTCGTAAATATATTAAAATATTAAATAACTAAAGGAGTAATGATAATATTACTCATTCTTCTAGGATTCTTCCCGCAATGTATGGAATTCACAGCGTAATTTGTTTTAGAATAATTCATATATTTAATTAAATAACGCTCGTCACAAAATAGTATGTAAGAAATTTTGGTGCTTGATCTCAAGAAACAACAACCATTTTCATACTACAATTTAAATTTCGACCAATTTGAACCGAAGTTGGTCAGGATGTATAGGACGACATCCAATTAGACACTCTATGAGAATGGCTCAGATATTTCAAGAATCAGAAACAGTATTGTATACAATTGGCTGATTTTCGAGCGGTTGTTCCTACGACAGTATTAAGATATGTGGATTCGAGCCGGCCGGTTCCGACGCATGTACTGCCTGCAGGGTTAGACGAAGAGACGGACATGGCTTTATCGATTTAGTTTCAGATCCTGATCAAAAATTTATATATACTTAATGGGGTCAGCCACGCCTCCTTAAACGCGTTACACATTTCGTAACAAAATTATAAGAGATGAACAGGTCGTTGAGTAAAATCAAAATAAGTAGCACAAAATGAAAATGAAATTTAAGTTGACCGATTACTTTAAAATCAACAACAACAACGACAACTTTGACCGCAACATGGCATAGGATTTTAACAGCTGCATAAAAAATAGAGCACCACACAGCTGAGGGCATCTCCAATCTCAGGCCCAATCCCAGCCACCCCCCCCCCCTCCCCCCTCACAGATTCTACCCCAAATTGAATCGCAGTTCAACACAACGTGTTGCTGACAATGTACTGGAGCTCTGACTTTGACTCTGACTGCCCATGACGTCGAAGATGATGACGAGGATAATGATGATGATAGTGATGGTTGATTATGATGTTCTTGTTACTGTGGCTGTACAAGTAACTGTGGACGAACGTGAGCACCCTGCTCAGTATTCGACTCCGGCAACTTGAATGATGCAAAACTGTCGTTGTTGTTCTAGTCGTCGTTGAGTTTTATTGCTTCTGGCTCGCAAATTTTGTCGGCAATGGCTCCTCAAAACGAAAACATGAAACCAAATTAAGTCGAACATGAGACGTAAACGGAACTAAAGACGACGACGCGGCGTACAGTCGCGACGCACAGTGGTAATTTTCGTAATTTTTGTAATTTTAACATAGCTGAGAAAATCTTAGCTCGAAACTTTAATATTCAAGATTTGTTACATTTGGATTTCAAGTCACTTTCTTCTGCCGACTTTTTAGAACAAATTGAAGTTTTCAGTGAAATATATATTTATACCATTACTTATTAATTTTAAAATTGCTCCTACTATTAATTTTTCTTTTATAATTTCCAAACAAAGAATTAAAATTTATCTGACTGAACACAACAAATTTGTTGCTTTAAGATCTTTCAATGTCTGAGATCCTTTCCTTTATATCTACTTGAATTTTTCATCCAGATCGATAATTTACATTTGTATATTATGTATTGGGTCTGTCTGTTATATGCTTTGCCTAATTATACCCGTTACTTATAAAACTAAGTAAAAGGGGACTTTGTATTCGTAGCAATGTATGTAACAGGGAGAAGGAAGCATCTCTGACCCTATAAAGTATATGTATATATTCTTGATCAGCATCGACAGCCGAGTCGATATAGCCATGTCCAACCGTCCGTCTCTAGGATCTCCCTAGATCTCAGAGACTATAGGAGCTAGAGCACCCTTCGCAGATCATGTTTGATTAAAATTTTTTCCACGCACCTTCCCACCTCCGCAAATAGCGAAAATCCACCACAAGCACAGTTTTTAGAATATAACGTAATTTTTGGTTATTAACGTTATCTATTATTATAAGTAAGCTATCATCCTACTTAATGGCAAAAACATCGACCAATCAGAACGGTAGTAATGGCTGATTTAGGTTTCAAGTAAGTAATTCCTAAAAGCATGCAAAAAAAATATTTCAAATTTATTTAAATAAGTAACGGTTATCCGGGAGTCGAGCTCCAGAAAGCCTTTCCCAATTGTTTTATTATACTCTCAAAGACAGGGTATATACATAAATAGATACGAAGAAATTGTAATTACTTCGAGCTAAAATGACCGAAAGGACCACTGTGTGAAGCCTACACTAGAGCTAAAGATGCAGACGGAACCCATATGGACCCGCCAGCTAATGGCGATGCGCCTTGAGTCTTGGTAATTATCGCCCCCAACTAGCAAACTCTTGTATGAAAAGACATATGTCATGGTTCCACGCTCCAAGTCCACTGGCTCTAACTCTTGTTTCTGCTGTTGTGAGTAGAAATGTCCGGCGTGGACTACTCGCCACGCAGATTCAACTATTGTGGACACACAGTATTACACAATAAGAACAGGGTCTCTCAGTGTTGTCTGTTGTCTTTCCAAGTAGTTTGCATAAAAAATTACTTGTAAAGATCCACAAAAATGTTTTGGGGAAAGCTCAAATGCGACTTTTAGGCATGATTCTGCCAAGTCGACAATTATTCAAACCATACAGATTTGCTGCCACGGCGCCAGGTGGAGTGGCAGTGGTAATGTGTGTCACGACCTTCCTGACTGCCACCAGCTGCAAATTGTAATTTCTAATTTTAGAGGCGCCCTCGTTGTCGTTGTCGTTGTTGCTGTAGCAGCCGCAAAACGGGGCAAGACATTTATTAAAATCGCATTTCAGTTTCAGGGCTTGCAGATATTCACGGGCTGCAGTTGCCGGCTGCTCGACGTGCATTGTAAAATTGCATTTCATTTCCTTAATGCTGGCAATTTGGGTCAAAACTAATTAGATGGCAGAAGCGACTTTAATCACCAACAGCTGCTAATCGATGGTCATTTACAGGTTAACTCTGCTCATAAATTTGGCACAAAAAAAAAAAAAAAAAAAAAAAAAACACTTCACGCAAACATGAAGCATTTTTTACGGCAATTTGCAGTTGTCACGTTTTTGCACCTTGCTCACTTAATTACTTAATTGGCTATTAGCTAATTGCTGACAGACGCGCCACGAGTCGTGCCCTAACAAGCTGTTGCTCAGCCAATCAGTCGAAGCCTTACACTGCAATGCAGCCAATGACACGTAAAGGGGCAATTGCAGAGGGAAGGACATTTACCGCAGCTTAATTAACAGGCTAAACACAGCTTTGGCCAAATGGCCACATTTGCATTTACTATATATTGAATATGTTTCGACTAGCATACAACATGCAGGTGGCACGTTGCGATATATTCGATATACGAACTCAAACTGCTTGCACTTAATTGATCTTCTTATGTTACGTATACGTCACCTTGACTTTTGCTCAATTAAGTCAATCACTAATGAACCTGTATACTTGACTTGCATTTTGTTTGAATTATATTAGCTTTAAGTTAAAGTACAAGACAAGTTCAAGTGAATGTTGCCAAAAATGTATTCTGTACCTTTTAAGTGAAATATGAAAAAAAAATTCGAATTTTGGCATTAAATATTCATTGTATGCTTGCAAGTTCCATATTCTCAAGGCAGCTTTTTTTTAATTTAATAAATTATTCTGGAGGAATTATAAGGATTTATTCTGACTGTATTCTGTAAATCATGTTTGATGTTGATTAACTTATTCACAAAATTCACGATTGCTGCACTCTTAGACAGAGAGGTCAGCTGCAGCTACGAATGCTTAGGCCGAAATGAAAGCCTTGTTTTTAATTGCAGTCCAGTACAAAATGAGTAGCTAAGATATGAAGGTCATGCAATGACCTTGTAGACATCACGCAGTCTTAAACCCCTAAATTGCAATCCCATGTAATTACATAATTTAAGTTTAATGTTTCTCAAATTGTTATCGGACAAATAGCAAAGATTCCGCATACCGAACGTTGGAAAAGACAGACAACAATTCTTCCGCAAATTCCCATTACAATTATAAACAATGAAAGTGACTTTTGATTCCAAATGCAGAACAATATTAATTATGTAGTTATATATATAAATTACTTTTCGATATTTTCTAATGAGCATTTAAAATCATTTACTCATTTCTGACTGCACCCGTTAGCATTAAGTCACATTGTAATGAATTACATTGTAACTCTTTGCGTAAGTTTATCTTTGTTGTTGTCGAAGCGTCTTGACTTAATTTGGCACAGAGCCACAATTCATTTATCGCTTGTGTTTCAATTTGCAACACACTATGCTGTGAAATGGACTTCAACAAAGATTGGCACATTTCATCACGACAGGTATCTACAATATTTATCAAGGTGAGTCTGAGCTGTTGTCATTATGGATTTGTAAGGCTAGCAGTCAACGCAAAGCATTGCCCTTTAAATCAACCGAATGGTGACTGCTTTAAAAGTTGAAGGACACCCAGCTAACATCGGCTAACTCCTGTCTTCAGTTTCTCGACTTTTTACTTCCTTGTCCCATATCTCGTGTCTTGAGTCTGTTAAGTGCGTTCGGCGAACTCGCTTATACTATAAGTTGCACACGATGAGTTGGAAGCCACGACAGGTAGGTGAAAAATCCTATAAGAATGAATTTTGAATTGAAATTTTCTCAAAGCTAAATGAGCAAAATTTGCTACAATAAGCGTGCTCAGTTCATACATGCATACATACATACAGTACACAATAGGTGAAATGGACCCTTTTTCTGATATAAATTAATAACTCGAATGCTTATCAAGTTTTCTGTGAAAAGTTTTTTAGTTACCATTCTAGAGCGAATTTAGAAATAGTTTTGAATTTTGACTTTTTAACCCATTTTTCCTCATTTTCATACAAAAAGTGTTTTTTTAGCAATTTTCAAAATATCATAAAAAAATACTAGCAAAAAGTTTTTTAAAAAATTTTTTTGCAGTCACTTTTAGAATTGTTTGAAGAAATTTTCTGCATCAAAATATTTTTTGTAAAAAATCGAGGAAAAAAGATGATAAATAAACTTTTTTAAAATTCAAATTTTTCGATGGGTGGGATGGAATGGGTTAAATAAATTTTTGTATCATTAGAACGGAATTTAAGTGAATAAAAGATTAATGTAAGAAGTTCAAAACATCTTTACTATTCGCAAATTTGACAAATTTATGTTGTATGAAGACATTAAACAATGAAATTAATTTTGCATAAGTACATATTTAAATATGTAAATAAGAAGCTGATATGTTTATTTACATAAATAATCTTATTGTAAATGCAGTATGTAAATCTAAAAAAAAAACAAGTGGGAAAGGCTATAGTCGAGCTCCCGACTATAGGATACCCGTTACTTACATAAATTAATTAAAATTTTTTTTGTTGCATGCTTTAAGGCACTTTAATTGCTTAAAAGCTTTAATCAGCCAGTACCACCTTTCTATTTGTCCGATCTTGTTGGGATTTAGTAGGATGATAGGTAATGACAGTAGCTAACGTTCACCGTTTAAAAAACCTAATATCTTGAAAACTGTGCATGTGGTGGCTTTTCGCGATTTAAGGAGACGGAAAGGGGCGTGGCAAAATTTTGAAGCAAACTTGATCTGCGTGGGGTTTATAGAAATCTGTGTGCCAAATTTGGTTGCTCTAGCTCTTATAGTCTCTGAGATCTAGGCGCTCACACAGACGGACGGACGTACGGACATGGCTATATCGACTCGGCTGTTGATACTGATCAAGTATATATATACTATATAGGGTCAGAGATGCTTCCTTCTCCCTGTTACATACATTGCAACGAATACAATATCCTCTTTTACTTATTTTTAACAAGTAACGGGTATAAAAATATGATGGGTATTTCGCAGCGGATATGTGTGTAGGCATATGAAGGTGTGACTGTACGACTGTAAAATTAGGCGCCAATACGTCACCATGCAATATGAAATTAATGAGAAACTCTTACACAAAGACAAGAATTGAAGATTTGTTACTCTTTGCATACGTACATACATACATATGTATGTACATACCCAATGCACGGCGAGTAGTTAATTGTTTTGACAAGGAAATAAAATTATTGAATATATTTTTAAACCCTGTGCCCATTGAAAATGGGCAAAAAGGGTATAATGGTTTTGCAGAAGGAGGCATGGCAGACACCATAAAGTTTTTTTGATTTAAAAATACATAACAAGTTTATGTGCATGAAACAGTAAGAACGTAATGTTATTTTTAGTATTATTGCAAAAAAAAATTTTTTTTTGTGAACCGAAACTATACCGGTATTTCAAAACCGAAACATACCAAAACCGGTTTACCGTTACGAAACCTTTATTCTAAGTTTTTGCGTAACCGATAACCGATAACCTAAATGCGAAACTAACCGAAACAGTAACTGAAACCAATATTCGTTTCGGTTTAAATCCCTGGTATTTTTTTTGTCTTTTTTTTTTTTGTCTACATACATACTATACGTATGTATATGTAAAAGGTAGACTCTTTTTTTAAAGGTAGACTATTTTTTTAGACTACTAAATCATTCTCAGCGGATTTTTCTCTCATTTCACGTATTAGTCTCTTTTTAAAAAAATAGAGCCCCAGTTTCCAGTTTTTAGCAACATTTTTAGGCAACCTATCGTCGTTTTCAGCTTTCTGTGTACAGTCAAGACTATGGACTCAAGGGCAGAACTGTGTGATGAGCGCCTTGCTGAATCCTTCAATATTTTATAATGGATCGGTTTTAATTAACAGGCGTCTGGTAGCAGGAAGCAAGACAATCAGGAAGTAGGAAACAGGAAGCAGGAAGCTGCAACCAGAGTTAGACGCATAAATCAATGCAGCATCATTTGCTATCACCTATTCAACCCCGTCTAAGTTTTTGTTTCTCTATTTTGGCTGCCGATGAGTTAATTAAGTTCACTGATACTCGCACCTTCAACTTAATAAAACGCCAATTAGCTGACATATAAAACTAACAGAAAGTCCACATCCCCATCTCCAATTTCCTTCCTCAGCATCAACAACGAATACTCTAAACAATAATCTGTACAATAATGTGGACAGCAGAATGGCTGATAGCTAATTAGCCCGGCAGCCTTCACTACCATAGAGCAGTTGCTCAGCAGCGTGTTGTGGTTAACACACTATCTTCTACAAAAAACCACTTTTCGATGCAAAGTCTAGTGACGAACACATTTTCATGCCCCAAAATTTCTGATATCCAATTTTGTGACGAATAATATCAAGTTATACATGTAAATAATTTTAAAAAAATTTGTTTACACTCGGCACATTACTCTAAATTCTTCATACCTAAAAAATCAGGGGTGCTACAGAAATCGCTTTCACTTGAATTTCACATGAATTTCACTTGAATTTCATTTCGCTGTGTCACGGGTTAAATCGCAGAATAATTTTACGCGGTTTAAGCTAGCGCTAAAACCGCTGGCGTTCGATGCTGGCACCTAGTCCGATTTTCGAAGTCAGGGTCAGCGATGCCACATTTTTTATTCAGAATTCGAAGTAAGGTATTTAAAAAAAAATATATGGAACCACTTCAGTTTTCTTTAAATTGAGCATTCAAAAAATAGGTCTTTTGAGGTAAATCAAATTTTACCGCAAAAATCCTTTAACATTTTGCACGAAGAGTTGCCAGACTATTGGCAGACAATTGCTAGAGTTGTCAAGTAATTTTTGTTTTCTCGCGCCAATCACTTTTAAACTTTTTTCAGCTAAATAAAATCAATTATTATATAAATAAATTAAATTATATTAATTAAATAAGAAAAAAATTAAAAACGTATGGTTCTGCAATGATAAACTTAAAGAAGTTGCTAAACAAACCCTTGGGTAATTTAATCTGAGAAGGTGTCAGCTCTTGGCAGCCAAGTTCGAAAAGGTTGTTGAAAATGCTAAAAAAAAAATTAAATCTTGTGCCACAGAACACCCCGGAAATTTCAGTGCGGAATTGTTTTCTGCGGAATTAAAAATGTCAAAATTAATTATCTTTTGAATATAGAGGCTCCAACGGCCCCAAATGCTCCAATCGTTTAATTTGTGTCCCTCCCACTTACACCTGTTTTCCTCACGAGATAGGTGAGTTTCCTAAAGTCTTAGTATGCTCATAAGTTAGTTAAATTAATACCTTTCGATCGGTATATAACTCGACCTGATCGGACAATCATTGCAAATTTTTCATTCTTCGTGTATATATTGCTAGTCGCCTTTCGCACCCTTCGTGCTGCTTTCGTCACTAGCGCGGACTGCCATCCGCACTGATACTTCATATATTGGAAGTGAGCTTGTATTTGTGAATCTTTGTTAAATTAATTTCTTTCTTCGAACGCGCTTTTGTCCTACGTCTGCTCCACGTGGCATGTATATGTTTATGTGTATGTTATGTGGGTGTGTATCTGTATATCTGTTATTTTTCGCACATATTTTCGGTCCATTGATTGCGGCAATTCCCTTGACAAAAGCCAACAAAGTGTCAACTTTTGAAATTGATAGTCACAGATACCAAAACACGTTTAGATACAGAAACTTTGCAAAAGACAAAATATACTTATATCATCACGTTAGCAAAAAAAATTCAAGCAAAGTTTTTAAAGAGAGCTTAAAAGTGATGAAACTATCAGGACTTTTCTGAATTTCCCCTTGACAAGAGCTGCAAGATGGCTTATTTGGCAAAAGTTTGCTATTTCTTTTTTAAATTTGGCAAATGAAGATATTTCTGAGGTATTTTAACGGTTTTAACCTTAACATTCTGGGAAAAAGATTCCATCATTTTCATTTTCCTTTATTTTCAAACGATGCTTTAAATAGTAGTCATCAAGTCCAAAGAGATAGAGCCGTGGACTCACCATATGAGCAAACCTGACCGTTGCGAAGTGAAAGTGAAAAATTAAAAAAAAAATGATTTGTCTTTTCGCAAAATACGCAAAGACCAAACCAAAGGCCAAACCATATTTTTTGTAGTTGTTGCATTTGTGGAGGAACTAGAAAAGTATATCAAGAACAATTATATTCTCGGTGATTTACTCTCACAGGATACATTCTAGTCGATGGCACTCGACTGATTTCTTGTTTTTTTGTGTGTGCTTGCTACTGCTTTCCTTTTGGTCTGTTATCTTATAGTTATGACCTCTGCCAACAAAAAAACCTCTCCCTCTATTATGGTGAGGAAATGAGGAACACTTCTTATAGAATTTTTAGCTAATACTATAATAAAAATTTTATTAAGAGTATTAAGATTAATTTATTTAATAACTATCATTATTTCATTACAGAATTTGTTATTGCCGACTCACAAACGCTCACAAGGAATGACAAGAGACAGGAAAGTAATTTTACTTATTCTGCATCAGCTGGTTAATGCCCAAAGTATAGCATCAATCGCCTTGGTTCAACGCCTTTCATGTGCTGACCTAGACAACTATTAGGGTTGGATTCGGATTTGGATTTCGGATGCACGGTTTTCAGCTTGGATTCAGCTTGAGTTTTTCTTTCAGCTTCAGTTTGAGTTTGGGCTTGAATTAAGTCAAGTTGAGTTGACTTCACTTTCGAGTTGGGTCGCATTAATCAAACACCAAAATGCCCAACACAACAAAATTTTAGACTTTAAGGTCGACGTCATTGACAACGGGGCGTAAAATCGCCTTTTGGCCGCTTTGATCGCTTCCTGTTCATCCGATAGGAAGGAGAGACGTTGGATTCTGTTCCATACCCGTATCGCACAAGCTTGGCCTAAATGCCAGCTCATTTTAAATTAATTACAGACAGAGCTCCAGCAACTTTAATGAATTATTTGAATTTATTGATTTTCCTGGCTGGCTTACACAACCCCACGACTTGGCACTCACCCGCAAGGTAAACAGGCAAACCGTTTATAACATGAAACATTGTTTGTGACTCCGCATGTTTGTGACTGCTTATGTGTATACTGTACATTGTTTGCCTCTTAGTCTCAGTTTTTCGGCTAATCTTTAGTCGCATGCCTACTAATATCCATTGGCATTCGGAGCTAATGACAGAGAAAACCGAGCTTTAAGGGCTAGGCGACCGCAAAGCGGGTCAACATCACAGAAGACTGAGAATGAAAAGATAGATGAAAATAAAGAAAAAGAGAAGAGAAGAGAGAGGGAGAGAGATAGAGAGTGAGTGGGACAACAAACGACCACTTGCAAATGTAGCAAATTGTAATTTGCGCAATGACCATAATATTGATTACGGATTTGGATATTTGAGCCGGCTTAGCGCGCCAAAGGCAATTAACTTCGAATTATGAATAAGGCGATTTCCCGATCTGCCCATGGTTGGAAAATGCGCCTGGCAAATGTGTCCACATTTGTTATTTCGCACTTGCCTTTTTTGTATTTATTTTCATCTCCATCGTAATCTGCATCCCCGTATACGTTGTACACAGCATCTCTCGCTTACATAGGTACATATATCGGGGCCTTGTCCACTGCGTAATGCACAGCTCTACCGGGACGGGGTCCCATGTAAATTATTTAAACTTCAAAGTTGTGTGCAAAGACAAAGGCAAAGTCACAGTCACAGTAAGAGGCACAAGGACAGGTTTCGGTTGAACGCTAAGGCGCAGGTTCAGGTTCTCAGCTTTAGGTGCAGGTTCAGGTTCAGATACGTGTCTAGTGGCCCAAACAGCTGCGGGTTTGCGGAATGATAAAACGTGTTTATGAGCGCGAATGAGTGGCCAAACTGAACAGCATTTAATCTCGTCCTTTCTTGATAGCCTAATATTGTGGGCCAAGGGGTGACAAGGTTAGGTGATGCCTAGTCGCATTGATGTGCATAATGCAAGTGGCTTGACATGAATTTATAATGAGGCTTAAAAGCGACGCATTACTAAACTCTTCCGTATTCAACAACACCAACGACCAACGTCATAAAATCTTAATATGATTAACCTTACGGTGACAAACAATACCGGAACTTTAAGCAAATTATAGAATGGACAACAAGTATCTCAAAAAATCATCCAATCCCAATTGATCATATTGATCATATCACAAACCTTTCTATTTTTTTTTAATAAATTGTACTCAAAATATTGACACCAGGACACAACAGTAATTCACAGTTCACATACCATCTAACACACAAATTTTGTATGAATGTTAAATATACGATAGTGACAGAGAGTACTAAGTATATTGACCCAATTTACATGCTTTGTTTAAGCGTTTTATATTTCTGGGCAATATTATACATAGAAAATTTTTAAAGTTATTTTAAAATCAACGGTTGGTACTCAATTTACTGCAGGAAACTATTGGTTTTAGTACTTCATAAACGTGACGTGGTTTAGGTTACTGGATATGGTACGAGTTTCTTTATGATACGAGTATGCCTACAAGTCTACATACACATATGAGTACGGACTCGAATTTATGTTTCTACATATACATATGTATGTTTATTTATGCACAACTTGGGTTGGCTGTTTGATCTGTGTCCCTTAATCCTGTAAGTGTGTGTGTGCTTTTGTGTGTAAAATGCAATATGTCATAAATATAACAGAAAATGCTGAAAACTGAAACAGACTGTCAAACGCTCTGTCTGGCAGAGACTCAGGCTAACGCGTTAGGTCTGCTTCTGAATTGCAAATTGCAATATATCGCACTCAGATGTGTACTATATACTTTCTCACACACACAAACTTACACCATTATACACGCACACAAGTGGTTATATAAATAAAGTGTTGCAAATCAATAAATTACCATGATATCTCCTACATATGTATGCTCATAGCTATGTAAATTATATATATTTTACGAACAAGTACTCGTACTCATTGCACAAGCAGTCAGAGTTCATTTGCCTGCCTACCTTTTATTAACATAAAGGTTTAGATTGGATATGTTTTGGTATTGCTTGTTTGCTTGCGAAATTGCAATTATCTGAGTTTTCTCAAAGAGTTTGTACAAATTTGATTATGTAAAATCAGCACTCAATTAGCTTTTTTTGAGGTTGAGTGAAAATTGCAACTATAAAGTATTCAACGAGAATCTTCCGAGCTAGTATGCTATGTTGTTATTATGGCCAAAATTCGGCTTACATAATTGTTATGCTCAAAGCAGTTACTGGGTTGTGGTCTTCTATTACTAATTAAAACTCTAATACGCATGTATTGTGAATGTAAAATGTAGTCTCATCAGACAACTAAAAGATAAACTTGATTTAAGTTGATCCGTAACAGAACACAGGCAGAACACTTAAAGCAAATGTATCAAAATTATTTATGAAAATTAAGTTTTATTAAAAGTGTTAAAATCTATAAGTCCAAGCTATGCAAAACTAACGCGACTTTAGATGACTTAAAAATAACTATGGCCGAAATTCTGATTCCATTGTTTGAAAAATCGTCGAAAATTAGACTTCCAGAATGCGCCACATAAGACCCAGAAACGACGCACTCAAGTCCGAAGAATGGCACAAAATCATCATTAGGCTATACACCTCTAAAGGAGACACGAGTTGGGAAGTCGACTATATCGCTATTACTTGTTTAATTAAGAATCCATAATATGATAATTATTACCTTCTGCCACTTAACTTTCACTTAGAAATATACATAAGTTGCAAAACAATTTAATCCGACAGCCGTGAAGTGGCCACCACAATCAACATGCATTTTTGATAATGCTCCATTGAACCTAAGGACTGCCAAGATGCAGATTATGCAAATATTACTCGGTAAATATCGAGAGTAAATTGAGTGTGTGCAAAGTATGTAGCAGGCAAAAAAGGCGTGGCAGTATATTTGCATATAAAAATATATTTTTATTATTATCTCTTTCTTTTAATTTTCTTCTTTCGCCCTCTTCGTCTGGAATAACTTCCGTGTTTATTATCCATACAGGTAATATTTAGGCGTTTTGGATGGCGTCATTGACGTTACTTGAGTTTTATCACAATATGCTTCATTGACATTAAGTACAGAGTCTCTCGCAGTCTAGCTGGCTAGAAAGTACAAACTCCCACTGACAAATCGAGGCATCGGACTTGTTAACTCATTATTGACAGTCGGCTCGACGGGGTGAGCTGAATGTTGCTAAATTGTAATGTGTTCAAAAGCCTGCCCAGCGAAGAACCCTCTTTCCGGGCTGTGGCGTTCAACACATTTTAATTAAATGCTGAAAAGTTTTTGTTAGGGCCGTCAAATTTCACGCAATAGGCGAGCCCCGATTTTTCCGGCAGGCGTACTTAAATAGAAGAATAACATCCTTTCCCTCGTTGTGGGTGTGGATGATTTTGAACATGTGCTTGTGTATGTGTATGTGTGTCTTGTGTGTTGTGTTTATGGATATGTGAGCATGTGCGTGTGAGTAATTAAACTGGCTGTGCCACGTTTTCGTCACATCGGCTTCTTAGCGCAGCCAAAATTCATTTCCCGTCAAATGTTTCATAAATTTTACGGATGCCAACGCACCTTGCTGGCGATTTCAAAAAGAGCAAGAAGGGGCAGAGGACGGACAAACGTGAGCACACCAGTGCGTCGAGACGGCAAGGATATGGTGGACGATTCCTCTAGAGGCCACCTAAGACAAACAGCTTAGCTTTCTACAACATTAAGAGCTCGCAAAGTACGATAAATACAGTGAAAATATTGACATTTAAATGCAGCCGAAATAAATGTAAATTCTGTTCAGGGATTAAAACCCTAACCGAAACCGTAACCTTTAACCGGTAAAAACCGATTGAAATTTAAAACCGTAACTGAAACCGTAACCGAAATAAAAAATTTTCATTTGACCGAAACCTTAAAACCGAAATTCTGTAAACCGAAATAACCGTTTAGTAACTGTTTCATTTATAAAGGTTAATTTCGGTTTTTCATACATTAAAAAAAAATTATTTTTTTTCATTCTTTATTTTAATTTTAATTTTCTTATGTTTAATTTTCAATTTTGATATTCATGATCGTATTTTCATAGCACTGTATAAGCGCAAATGAAATAAATTTAAAATAAAATGTGTGATTGAAAATTTAAGAAAGTAATAATTATAATTATTATAATATTAATATAATTATATTTTTTGCAAAAAAAAATTTTTTTGTGAACCGAAACCATACCGGTGTTTTAAAACCGATACATACAAAGCCGGTTCACCGTTACGAAACCTTTATTCAAAGATTTTGCGTAACCGATAACCGAAAACCGAAATGCGAACATAACCGAAACCGTAACTGAAACCGATATTTGTTTCGGTTTTAATCCCCGATTCTGTTAATAGATGTGTATGTACAATGTACATTGTACATAGGTATATTAATGTGATGATTTTTATGGCAGCTTCACTGGAAGCACAGTGAGATGTTAAATATTTAAGTTTGATAAATATGGCAATGAAATTTATACCACGTTGGTCAAAAAAAAAATAATAATAATTGCTCCTCAGAGACGAAATCGTATTTTATTGGTGGTGGTCACGGCAACAGCTCTCAACTACGAATGCAGGCTTTGTTTCTTTGCTTGAGAGTGTAAACATGTAAGGTGAGGTATTTAATTGAATTGTAAATAAACAATGTTGCTCGCACATCGCCACCTTTTTAGAATGTAATAGATTTTATGCCTTGTGTTTGTATCTCGGCTTCTCGAACTACACAGGCCTGCTCCGATCCTTCCAGTCTACT
Organism: Drosophila limbata; assembly: GCA_963924055.1. Taxonomy (NCBI): domain Eukaryota; kingdom Metazoa; phylum Arthropoda; class Insecta; order Diptera; family Drosophilidae; genus Drosophila; species Drosophila limbata. The sequence continues at coordinate 5,156,065 of OZ001351.1, read as the reverse complement.
TATACTACTTTACATACATTATGTTCATGTGTTCATTTGCTGTCCTCTTTTGCTGTTTAAATTTTTTTTTTTTTTGCCCATTGTACACTTTACAAAACGTCTAAACGGCTTGGTACCGTTTGTTTTTAAACAATTTCCATCTTAGCTAAAATTTGGAGGCCATAACTACGAAAAATATACACGAAATATATGAAATAAGAAAAATTAAAAAAAAAAACCTTTCGATAGTGAAACTTAAAAAAAGAAGATAAGCTTGATCAAAAAGCCGTCTACGCCATGTTTTCTATGTTGTCTACAATATTTCTGCCATCTGGCTATTGCCACTAATGCCCGGTGCGAATTTTATCCCTTTCAAAGGAGCGTTATGGCATCCAAAATGTTCTTTTTTTAATTATAAATTTTTAAACTTTTCAATCACACGTATGTTATGACACCGCGTGTCGTGTCATGCGCCCACATAAAAGAGGATATTTTATAAGTGCTGTTCTCAAAAAGCAGTCGAAGTGTTCAGACGTGTAAATTAAGCCGCGGAGCATCAAACTCAACTTAAAGAGCTTTATCAAACGTTGCTATTAAAACTCCTAACTTTTACTTCGCTTCAGTTTCGTGAATACCAACAAAAACAAACTAAGATCAGCAATTCAATACTGCTTCAATAATCACAGGAGACTTCAATAATTATCACGCCAACTGGGGATCCCCTCAAAACAACAAAAAAGGCAACATATTAGCAAACTTTTTGTAACAATCTCGATACATAATATTAAATGACAAATCAGCAAGACACTACTGTAGACATATCATTTTGATCCCCTCTAATGAATGCTGAATGGAATATTTTGAACGATCTGTGTGACATTAACCATTTTCCTATGTTTTATCCCTCTTTCTTTATAACTAAAAACGGGAATCCTTTTCTACAACGACAAACAACTTAAATGACAAATGCCCCATTAACAATTCTGTTAACAAAGAAGCCGCTACTATAAACAAAATCATTTTAATAAGCGCACATAAAGACATAAAATAGATTACACCCAATAAATACAATCAATAAATCAATAAAACTTAGATACAATTCTTCATACCTAAAAAATTATTACTAAAATTATTAAAATTACTTTTTTGGGCAGTGCCGAGTGAGAAAATATTTTTTTTTTAATTTATGTGTAAAACTTAATATTATTCGTCACAAAATGGGCTATCAGAATTTTTGAGGAATGAAAATGTTTTCGTCACTAGACTTTTACCTCGTAAAGAGGTTTTTTTTATTAGATAGAATATATACCAGGTGTCAAACAGTCGAGCACGCTCGACAATCATGTCCAGCAGGCTCTCGGGCTGCGTCTGTTGCCAACTCAGTGCTCTTTGCACCCCACTGGCACAATTGAATCAACTGCCGCCGCATATGTGTCAACGACTTGGTCAACATTAAAGGCTTTGCGCTTCGTTTTGCGTGAGCCCCTGCTGCAAATAGTTGTACTATATACCGGAATGTGTACTATATACCCGTATTTATGTACACATGTATGTATTGTAAGTGGGTGAGTATCTTCGTGGGCGTGTGCTTGAGTGTACAAGCGGCAGCAAGATTGTTGCGTCGTGGTGTGGCATAAACTTTGTGAATTTGGTGTGTTCATTTAATCCTTTCCGTAAGTAGCTCCATATTATTTGAAATTCTTACAGAATTTAATAAGCTTATACTGCTTAGTTTTGCGCGCTGGGCCTAAAATCCATTTAATACCTAAAACAGGTGCATTTGGCCCAGCAAAAAAGCAATATTAAATGGGAATTAGCTTAGGTGCTATTATCACCTAAGTAGTAGGACATATTAAAGAAAAACTATTGTTTGCCAAAAAACAAAAACCAGCAAAACAAGCCTAATCCATATAAGCCAGTAAAATGCTGCCTCTACACTGCCTCCCATCCAATCTGTTATACTTACTTTGCACTCAGAAAAATATGCCATCTTACAGTTAAATATGTCCGGACGTGAATTTATACCGTAATGTTCTTAAAATTGCAAGTTTGTTGTGTACTATTATTCTTGAATGAAGTATGAACTATTATTCTTGAATACACATCTTTTGAAACAGCTTATATCGAGCATTTCTCCTTGAGCTTTTATGTCTTCTTGTGTGTAGCCAACAACTAAATGGTATTAATTTAAGATATTTGTCTTGATTTTAATGTAATTAATCTATTATATTACAAGTTTGAAACGAACATAAATATAGGATTGTTTTTTACTATAATAGGTTCAAGACTTTTGTATGATCCGTTCTTTTACAGATTTAAATTAATCCCAAAACTAACTTAAACTATCCCAGAAAATTCGTGAAATATGATTTTTCTTCTTAGTCGTTTGTACTTGAATATCCTTTGTTTTGGAGTATAGAATGTCGTTTGTTTCGAGACATCGAGACATATAAGTAAAAGTTTTTCTTTTTCCTTCCTCACAATTGACATGATTGGCTGAATTTGATTTACGAGTAGTATATGCAGTAGTAAGTATATGTTATATCTTATAAAAAAATCCTCTTTACGAGGCAAAAGCCTAGTTACGAAAACATTTTCATGCACCAAAATTTCTGATATCCAATTTTGTTACGAATAATATAAAGTTTTACTTATAAATTACTAAAAAAAATTTTTGTCACTCGGCACTGCACAAAAATAAATATTTATTAGGTATGAAAAAATAAGCGCAATACGCCGAGTGACAAAATTTTTTTTTTCTGAACCAGTGATCGGATTTTGATGATCAAGGAGTCATTCGACGCGTATATTTGATTAGAATAGTAAAAAAAATCAAAAAGGCTCAAACAGCCCCATTTGCTCCAATCATTTAAATTTTTGGCCTCCCACTTACACCTGTTTATCTCACGAACCAGGAGAGTTTCCAAAAGTCTTAGTATGCACATTTGTAAGTTAAGTTGATACCTTTCGATCGGTATATAACTCGACCTGATCGGACAGTCATAGCAAACTTTATATTCTTCCTGTGTATATATGCTACGAGCCCAAACCACTATTAATTCGTACGGCATGCTTTTTTACGCGTATGCAATGTTTAACATACGATATTTAATACGATTATGCAGATTTCAGATCCAAATATATTTTTCCCTAAGAGACAATTTTATTCTCTATAAGATAGAAGAAAAACTTTTTTTGTAATTCCAACAACAACAATAATAACCGTAATTTATTCGAATGCTTCGTTTAACTGATAACAAAAATTTGACCACTATTAATTCGTACGGTTCAGAATATGACTTAGAAATAAATAGTTTTTTATCCTCTTATTCAAAATTAATATTGGGTAACATCGCCTTTGACTTTTACTACACATCTACAACGGTTTGGCATAGATTTTATTAAATTTTGGCATTGCTCTCTTGAAATTGAATTCCATATCTCTTGCAGCTTTTTTTTCAAATCTGGAAGGGTTCTTTGAGGCTCGTTTCTCAAATTTCTCTTCATGATTCCCCAAATATTCTCAATTGGATTGAGATCTGGACTGCTTGACGGCCAATCTAAGACCTCAATTTCTTTATATTCCAGCCAATTTTTTGTTCGTCGTCTTTTGACGAAGTGTAAGCAATGGTTTTTCCTTGGCCTAGAAAATAATTTTATCTCTTATGAATGTAATATAACTAGTCGTAATAAATACTTTATAGAAGCGATATCCAATATCTCTCATCTGGAGACGTGTCCATTCACGCTTATAAGTCTTTCCAATTTTCTCCGACCACTCAGATGCCACATTTCTTAAAGATTTGCGGCGATCAGTCTTGACAATTGTGGCCTTTTGTCACGAGCCGTTATTGTCGATGTTCGGCCTCTTTTGGCAGTTTTATTGTCAATACTCCCATTGTACTTAAATAATTGTATAATTCCTTGTACCGACGACTTAGACAGTTTTAATTGCTTAGCTATATTACCAAATGTCTGTCCAGATTTATAATTTTCAATAACTAAATTTCTTATCTCGGTGCAAATGGGCTTACCACGTGCCATGTTTGCTAAACTTAGAATAATGTGATGCAATTCTATTCTTTCGCCTTCTGCATTGCATTATTATTTACAGATTATAAGTAGATAGTGATTGTGTTACAGTGTTTGCTTTTGTTTTGATCTTCTTCTAAGATTCTAAGCTAAACTTACGCAGCGTACGAATTAATAGTGGTCAAATTTTTGTTATCAGTTAAACGAAGCATTCGAATAAATTACGGTTATTATTGTTGTTGTTGGAATTACAAAAAAAGTTTTTCTTCTATCTTATAGAGAATAAAATTGTCTCTTAGGGAAAAGTATATTTGGATCTGAAATCTGCATAATCGTATTAAATATCGTATGTTAAACATTGCATACGCGTAAAAAAGCATGCCGTACGAATTAATAGTGGTTTGGGCTCGTAGTCACCTCTCGCACCCTTCGTTCTGCTTTCGTCACTAGCGCGGACTGCCGTCCGCAGTGATTTCAACAGCTAACAGTATACTGATAAAAAAAGGATCTTAAATCAAGATTTTGGACTCAGAACTAAGAACATTGGTCTAAAAAATGAGTCGAGAACATGAAAATCTTGAATTAAGGAAACACATCTTGATTCTGAGAACATTTTAAATAAGACCAAGTTCTTATTTTTAAGTCCATAAATTCTTATTTTTTCAAGACCACAAATCTTAGTATAAGAATAAAATGTATTATTTTTTTAAAATTATATGTCCCTATTTATAGACCAAAAAGTTTTGAATACTTAAGACAAAAAATCTCAAATAAAGATTAAACTTCTTAATATTTTAAGAAGAATGAAGTAAGTTTTAGTTAACTTGAGGTCTAGTAATTTCGATATCACACTAACCAACAAACAGCAACACACGAAACACTTGCAGAACGCAAGGAACATGGTTTAAAGCTGTTTCAAGAGATGCCAATCTCTATCATCAGTACCGTTGTGCTGACTTGACCCGCGATCCAAGCATAACGTCATCTTTGAGACACCAGAACCAGTTGTGAATTGTAAGTCTTTAAAAGTGTGGTGTTGTTAAGAGAAAAAGATCTAAGATCTAAGATTTGTATTCTTATATTAAGAACTTAAGAGTTTTTGAATAATATTCTTAATTTTAGTAATTTGGTCTTAAAATGGTCTCATATTAAGAATAAATTATTTAAATTTGAGAATTTTATTCTAATATTAAAAACTTACGATTTTTAAGATAAATGTTCTTAGTTTTAGTAATTTGGTCTTCAAATATTCTTATTTCAAGAACAAAATATTTATGAAGAATGTTCTTGATTTTAGAAAGTGGTATTTTTTTTCAGTGTACACACGAACAAACACGCTGCAATATTTGTACGCTGACAGGATCGCTCTTTTTGGTGGTTTACTTTCTACATTTTTATTATCTATTATTTTACCAAGTCACATCAAGGTCGAGAAAATATAATGGTTTTTGTGTCAGTTTTATAATTTTGTAGCAAGCACATAGAAGTTTGCAATCCTTTTTTTACAGCTAAAACTTAAAATAAGTAAATAAAACAAGCTGAAGTTTCTTTTCTTGAAAGGCGAAAGATCAAGCAAGTGTTGCCCAGAATTCGTGAAAGTGTTTGTAAGAATGTGATTCAATTTAGTTAAAGCTGAAAACGCTCGGTTGGTTGGTTTGAAGCCCTAGAGCATGTTAAGGCTGGTCTCGCGAAGCTGCTCATGTACCCTCTGAACATAAGGATTTCGTTGGTTCAATTTAGTACAAAACAATTTTTAAGTCAATTCAATTTTTTAATACAATCAATGCAAATCATAATTTATGGAACTTCATTTTTGATTTTAGTGTAAATTAAAAAAGTTTAAAAGTTCGGCTTAAAATCCGGTTCTGCGAGGTTTGGCTCAGAACCGGATTGCACCCTTGATTTTAGTGCATATGTTATGTTCCATTTACTCATAGCGGATTTGAATGCTTTGCACTTGCATCGTTGAATGCACTCACAAACTTTTACGTACATAGATAAAATTACTACTGAGGCTCTTTTTGCTGCAGTTGTCAATTGGCTTGCAAGTCCCGAGGCGAGTCTTACGAAGAGTTAAGAAAGCCTTAACCCGATTTCATCTTTCCTTGCTTCCACGAAGCGGTAAAGGGGTAAAAGGGCAGTGTCTGACTCAAAGGACTGAAAACAATTACTTATTTAATTTCCGTGTGTTTTGCTGCTTTGCAACTTGTCTGTCGTTGCCGTACAGATTTCTCGGCAGTCACTGCTTGACGCAGTCAGTCCCCTGCATTTGTATCAGGCTCAAAGCTAACCACAACTCGCAGCATTGGATTCCTTTCTTTGCCCCTTTGGTCCTTGGTCCTTTGAGAACGCTTTGCTGGTAAATGTGGCCAATGTAGCGGGCCCTGCCTTGACTCGAAAGTTTAAATAAAAGGGGAAGTAAGGTGAAGAAAAATTGAGAAGAGGAAGGGAAACTGGAAACGGTAAAGGGATAAAATGGTACATGGCAATTGTTTAGCCCTTGCACAAAAAGTTTTCTTATATTTCGCGCCGTTTGTTGTTGTCGCCATTAATGTTGTTGTTGTTGTAGTGGCTGTTGTAGTTGCTGCCCCTCGGATGCCTTATTACAATTTAACTTTTCTTTTATTGCAACATTTTCAGTCCCTGTATTTGAAAAGTACAAGAGTCTATACGCCTGTGTGTTAAATAATAATATGCGTTAGACATAGAAAAATGCGTGGAAGACCCCACAGTATACATATGTATTCTTGATCAGCATCTACATCCGAGTTCGTCTGTCCGACTGTTTATCTGTCTATATGAACGCCTTGATTCCAGAGTATCTCAAGCGGATGGAGTTTGATTCAGAGTTTGACCACACAATTTTAAAGCTGGTAGCAGCGACGTTCCAAACGATTAAGCTCGCTGTGTATTATTATTTTTTATTTTTTTTTTGAGAAAAGGTACAGGGTTTCTTATAGTCGGGTTCACTCAACTGTAGCCTTTTCTTCTAGTGGCCTTTGCGTTTGCCTGTGGCTAACAATGTAACCAACACACCCTTAAACCCTTATGTAGGCTTCCCTGGTTGTTCTTTACTTCAGGAGTCTGACAGTCTGCAACTTGGACTTGATTATATCCTATGTGCCTTGTGCCGTGTGGCGCGATACCGCAGTCTGTATATGTCTGTATGTGTCTTTATGTGTCTGCATGCTTGTGGGTATGAGCATGTGTAGAACGTAAGACACGGTTCAGCTAAAGCTCATTTTTATGCTGCTCTCAGTTTCGTTGTGCGCTTAAGGTTTCCGAATACAATCCGACCCCTGCAACTCCTCCGACTGACTGTCCGAGGTGACTCGACGTGCCACATCGCTATCGGCATCGACATCGGCATCGTCATCGTCATAGCCATATGCATGGTAGGTATGTGTGTTATGGCTTTTCTTTTATTTTATATGTATTTTACTTCATTTCACTGCTGATTGCTGCTCAAAGCTGCCAAGCTGCCACGCAGCCTCAATGCCTCAATGACTTTCCCGGCCCGCGCGATTTCTTTCTTTCTTCTTCTCTTGGTGAATGTATTTCCACTTCTTGCCTCATGCATATTTGAATGTCCCTTAAAGGCACTTCAGTTCTTTGCTGCTACTGCTTATATTTCAGTTGCTGTTGTTGTTGCGGATGCGCCTTGTGTGAGCCAAGCCGACGGCTGTTTAGTGTACCACACACACTAGCCCCCATTCTACCGCACCTCTCTATCTCCTCCCTCTCCAACACTCGTTGTCTCCATTTCCAGGACCCTCTAGCAACAACATCATCACAGTTGACGGCCGCCATTGCCACAATCGCCGACCTTAATGGTCAAATGTGTGTGTATGTGTGTGTGTGTGAATATATATCCAAGTGTACGTGTGTTTGTGTGTGTGTTTTTTTTTGTGTGTGCCTGAAAATGATTTCTTAAACTGCAATTCATGCCCTGCAATTGCGATGATGGCGCGCTTTTATTGCTCTCCCCCCGAAAATTTAATCGAGTTTATCACATTATTTGCTCAGTCCCCTTCGAGTCTTGCTTTGTGCAAAGAAGCACTTAGGATGTGCTTATTAGGTTCTATTAGTAATAATTGCACTACTGAGTCAATTTAGGCATCTTCTGCAGATTTCCATCATTATTATCAGTATCCATATCCTTATCATTAGCATCATCCAGCAGCCCCAGGACTAGCTAAGGAAGGCGGTTGACTTCTGTGTTAACTTTTCCGTCGAATTAAGCTCGTCTTGGTTGGCCATTTAGCTTAAATTGACCATACATACATTTGTACATACATAAGTATGTATATATGAATGTTATGTTGGTTAATGAAAACGTATTTACGAATATTCCATAGGCTATAGCTATAGGCTTGTTCGACTGAGCTTACATATATACATATAGTGCTTTAAGATGTACACCCGTCTTTTATGTTCAGTTTTATTGATAAATGCCATAAGTAGCTATAGTTGTAGTTTATGGAGAAGGTTCTATATTTTAAGTAAGTTTATTTGTGGGTGGGGCTTCACAATGAAAATTAGCGAAACAGATAAAAATGTTTGACATGGACATGTTTTAATCAGTTTATCTTTTAATCAATGCGGTTCGGTATAATTATTGATTATTTATTTACTTTAACTTAATTATTTTGAAAAATACTAAAAAATTTTTCCCATAGGCCTATTATATAAGGTTCTTTTTCAACTGTAGGTTGACTTTTAAAATAAGTCTCGTGCATCCGTCCAGACTTAAGTTTTGTACGCGATTTCAAAAGATATTTACAGAGAAAACCATTTAAATACTCTTACTTACAGTAACTTGCAATATTATGCCTATTCATAGCCTAATCCCAGGATGGTTGACAAAAAAATTAAAATAGGTGTCTCAAGAAAAGCTAAAATAAAATGTCTAACTCACTTTAGGTAGTGGAAAAAACGTTTTTTTTTAAATTACCCTTAAAATAATATAATAATTTTCTTTAAATAATAAAAAAATAAATATAAAAATGTATTTTAGACTTTTTTATTGTTATTTTCTTTGAAATGTTTAGAACATACACATATAATTAGTTCAAACCGATATCTTATATATATATCTCAAATGTGTAACGTCTTCGTGACCTATTACAGATACATACTACATAAATTTGTATATATGAACATTTGAAATTTGCCCTTTGTTAAATGAAAATTGTGAACATTCAGGGCATACATGCATATGTACATACCCATACTTAAACTTATGTATATTTATATTTCTGTATCTTATGTATACGTTATGGATGATGGAAGAAATTTGACTCGTCTGACCTTTTGCCTCGTGGCAACTCAATTTAAGCGAAGAACTCTAAGAACTAAAAACGATTTGACAGTGCCATTAAAAGCCCAGGACAGCAAATATTTTGGAAAACAAATTGAGGGACAGAAGAGGGGCCTCCTCTCTCTCTGTATGCGTCAGGGATATGGTCCAGGGCTTCTAATCTCTTTGGTTGAGAGCATCGGTCAGCGAAACCGTTGGACAGTCGAGATCAAAAGCTTCTGATAAACTCTAACAAAGCGCCAAAGTATGCGCAAAATGCCACTCAAGCAGCTGAACCAGAGCAATGGAGGGGAAGACAACAAAAAAGAACAAGAAAAAAAAAATAAATACAATATTTAAACATTTTATGTTGCTCCCCCAAACACAGTCGGTGGCGTCTTCATTTGGCGCAGCTCATTTTGCGTTTTCATTCTTTGGACGGCGCACAGCCGACGGCCATTTCATTGTTTGCCTTTTTGTATCTGGCGCTTTTATCTTGCCACTTTGGCATTGTTTTATGGGCATCCATCGTCCCGCACGCTAAGGACTCGTACCACACCGGATCCCTCTAGTGCCACCTCTGCCTCCGCCACCCCTACTTCGAATTGCATTAAGCGCCTTATTAGATGGCACAGCAATTTGCACATGACTTGTGTCAATTGTCGAGCAGTTTACTCATCTTCCCTTCCAGGTCACCTGACGTAATATATGCTTATAAGGAGAAAAATAATTTAAGTATTTAATATTTATAATCAGACACCGTAAATAAATGATAATTATTAACGTATATACCATTTAATAAATGATATCCCGTCAATACGATATGAAATGATGATGTGAAATATATGATCAACAATAATATTTACCTAAAATTTATTATTTTAAATTTTATAGTACTAATCTAAAAATTTCGCTTGAATTTGACATAAATTTCATACAAATTTAAGTGAAGAAACTTTACAAAAAAAAACATTTTCCTACAAGATAGAGACTGAAGAAGAATGTCCTATTTTGCTAAAAATAGCAAACTTGGTCAAAACTTCGCGAAAAAATGTTGTATGAAACCATCATCGTAACTAAAAAAACGAATGATGCAGTTCGATTCGTAGGACCCGAAACAGGGGGAAACCGTCGAGTTTGGTCATGTCTTTTTTTTTTTTTTTTTAAAAAACTATCACAGTGTTATTAATAAAGACTTATTTTATAAAAAATTAAATTCAATCAATATTTTTGATGGATATTATAAAAATCAATTTTATTATTAATTTTATTTGTAATTTTTATTTCTTAAAGTCTTAAATATAAGTTTATTGGCTGTTTGCAGAGATACTGTTTTTACAAACAATTTGATGTATTTTAAACAAAAATCGCATCAGTCCTTATATGTGATTTTTTATGTTGAAATTTTGATCAATAACAGTTATTTTCATTCCCTGATATTTATGCTTCAATTTGTACAGGGAAGGCATTTTCGCATCATGAATTAATTATTTTTGTTATTGTTGTGGACATTATTTGTTTGCAAGTTATTAATTAAGCATTGTTGTTGTCGTGCTCAAAATATGCTCATCATAATTTATTGCGTTTCGCTGTGAACTTAATCCACTGTGATCCTTTTGCGGAAATTAAAATTATTATACATCCACGATATGTATGTATTCCTATTTGTCGATTTGTCTGTCAGTATATGTGATTGTTGATTTATTTGTTTGGCCATCGCGGTTAACCCAAATATGTGGGATATGCGAGTAAATGTGTTTAATGAGGGGACGCACAAACAAAATTGTTAACATTCTAAAAATAAACAACCATTTTGACCAGAAACGATAAAAAAACAGTAACTATAAAAAACAGGCAGCAACACTCTTGTCTACTGCAGACCCTCAGGTACTCTTATCAACTAAAACAACATCTATTTGGCAAAGTTCGGCTTAGTCCTTTCTTCAAGGGCAATGATGTCGTTACCTGTAAACTCTCAGAATCTTAGACGCGTCCCTGTATTTGGCCGACTTGAAAAAAAACTTTTTCATGTACAATTGATCATGGAAAATTAATGAATCAATACGCTTTTGTGAAATTTTTGTTTACTATCCGGTGTTACCACCTTTTCTGGTCGTCCAGGAGATTCGGTATCATCAGTGAAATGTCACCGAACCACTTCTCTACCATTTAATGTGATGTAGCAGAGTCCAATTACCACTTGTCAAGCCAAGCTTCTGATTGAAAGAAGTTTTTTTTATAAAATAAAGTTTAGGACAAATTGTTTTGGATCTAATTTTTCCCAGAATCACAAAAGTGGCCTTATTAAAACAGCTTTAACTTGTGAAGCGTATGATGAATGATAATTCCCAATTGAAATACGGTTTTCTTATTAGTATCGACGTCTATGTATCATACAACGGATTATTCAGCCAACATGTTACGCTCATCCTTGTCTTTAGTATCGTTTTTAAATTATCAGGACAAGTTCCGTATTCTTTTTGTTCATATGTGTCATTATCTATCATCCTACTTAACAGCATCAAGAATGGATTATAGTGGCTTCTTCTTTTTTTATTTTTTGACGAATCGGCTTCGGCAGCGAACTGGTTTTTGGAGTCCTGTGGTTATGGTTCGAACCATGACTTAATAAGACAGCAAAAATATAATTTTATGCAGGGATAAAATTGTTGAATAATGATTATGGATACGAAGATGTCTCTTTATCCTTGTTAGATACATTGCAAAAGTAACTTATATCGTTGCTTTGAAACACTTTTAAAGGGCTCAGTGTTACAAAATGCAATCTCCTACCAAGCTTTTTCAGACCAATCAGCAAACCCCAGTCCAAACCCAATAGCATTAGCAACTCACTCCAGCGTCACATCGCTTTGTTCTGTTCCATTGGGTCTGGTGGCCACAAAGCGGCCAGGCGACGGGGCGCGCAATTAAATTTATTAAATCCCAATCAATAATTCAGTCCCTGTCGTAACCACAGAGGACTGCGAGCTTTATGTAGCAAGTGGAGAGGGTAGAATTGAAGAAATTGAGGCAAACAACAACTGAATGAAATTAAACTTCTGATTTACTCGGCATGCAAGAATACTTAAAAAAAACTGTTCTGAAATTTCAATGATGGCGTACTTAAGCACGTTGCCCAATGACAAGCGAAAAATTGGGGAGCAGCAGAAATCATGCAATGAATTGTCGTGCTTATCATTTTAGAACTGTAGCTTCATAAATAAAGGAGGAGTATACGCAAGTTTGAGTATTTATAAAAAGGGATGAGGTCTTTTTTTTGCTCGGAACCCAAAAAGGGTACAAGAGCTATTAAATTTGAGAAATTTGCTAATGTCATCTCTTGACTTATTTTCTATCTCCGGAGCTATAAGTGTTACATCTAAATAATTTGGTGGCAATATTCCTTGAATACTCAAGTTTGTTTTAGAATTTTGCAAAATTTTAAATAGCGATCGAAAACTGTAATTAAGTCCAAAGAGCTTAGTGGTCTAGGGCAAGATGAATTTATATATGGTGATGTATTCGCTCTCTCTCGGGGCGAATCTGTCAAAAAGAGTCTGCCGTGAGAGAGACGACAGAGATAGATATATAGAAAATTTGCTTTCGTAATGACGTTTGTGCCCCGAAAAAAGAGGGAACGTCAAACGAATACATCACCATATATAAATGCACCTTGGTCTAGGGGGTTGAGCTGTCGCCTTCTGTTCAGACGATGAAAGCTAAATTTTTAAAATTGTGATTTGTATTTATTTTAAATATAACTGTCGAGTGAGCTCGACTGTAGTCTTTTACTCTTGTTTTTTCTACTTTTTTATTCAATTTAAAAAATGTGAATATTATTATTTTATAGTCTTCTTTTTGAACTCAAGAAATAGTGAGAAAACAAAATATATCTGGGCTCAATCTTTTTTTTCTGTGGCAAGATTGCTTAAAAGGTTTGAATGTGCTCGAAATCATATAGTTTTAGAAAATAAAACTTCGTTAAAATGGGTAATTATTATTGATCCTCCTTCGTTCTTCAACCACATTTTTGGCATACGTTGTCCAGTTGATGCTGCCAACGTCGCGACGTTGTGGCATAGTGGCCATTAATTGCTGTTGCCTCAAAGGGCCGTCAAATGTCGAACGCCAGTGATGGCCAGATGTGGGCAGTTCTGGCCCACATCGGAGAGGCGACGGCGACTTTGACGTGATGCTTTTGGACGTTGGACGGTGGACGGTTGACGGTGGTAGGACAGTCTGCTTTTCGTTATTGTCCAATTGAGTTAACCAAGCTGATGGCGCACAATATTTATAGAGCCCTCGCTTCGTAAATAACAAAGTTGATCTTGTTTCATTTTGTAGTTGTTGTTGTTGATGTTGTCATTGCTGCCAGTTGGCTGCACTCGCCTCGGGCTAGAGGTCGAATTCTGCAGGCCACATCGAGAGCTGTAGGCGGACTGTCCGTACTATAGTTTGTAGTTTGCTAACAAATTGCAGCGCTGCGGTTTCATGGTGGTCGGCTCTGTGCATAAAATATGAGCAAGGTCAGTAAATGGGGTGGTCATATTCGCTGGTCAATTTCAAAAGAGTCATAAAACGAGTTAGGCCGTTTGAAATACGACTACTAAGCTCAGTCAATAGCAGACAAACCATTTGGCAATTTGTTAAACGGCATTTCGGAAAAAGTCAATTAGAAAAAGTGGACGAAAATATTTTTACAGAAAGGCCAAGCCAAGACCACGCCCTCCTCCTATTTGACTTACAACAAAAGCACAAAAAACAACAAGTGAAAACAAAAAAACACAAGTTAAAAGAGCGCGACTACAAAATACCCTGTGCAATAAAGGCTCGAAGCCCAAAATGATATTTTCTGACGTTTTGTCAGTACTTGGAAAGTATTTCGTGTAATTTGTGTTTTGCTTTTTTTTTTCGATTTCTAGGGAAAATACAATACCAGCTAAATTGGAAATAAATTTTATCTTCGTATGATACACTGGGGAATAATATACTGATATTTACTTTACTTTATATTTTCGTTATATAGTCGGAGATATCTTTTCTAGCTTGTTCCATATATTTGCACAGAAGCAATATAACCTTTTCTACCCATTTCATTGGAAATAGGGTATTAAAAAGAGAGAGAAAAAAGTACAACAAACACAAAATGATTTCACTTGGCCTGTTTCCGGTTGATACCTTTTCATTGAGCAGTTTATTTTTGTTGGCCTCATTCTGCACCAGCTGCACTTGTAACCCATTCCCCGCACTTTTGTATGCCTCGCACCCTTTGGCTATGCTGTTCTCACCTTATCGCTACTCAGAGAAAGGAGAAAGGCAAGAGAATACTTATACATACGTATATGCTTGTATGTATGTATGTATTTATGTACTCGTGAAGTGCTGTGGGGGCATTCACAATTCGTTTGTTTTCCAATTGTTCGATTTTATTTAATGAATTACGGTTTTACCTCTGTCACGACCAATGTGTGCTGTAATCTCAAACCAATTCAGGAAAATAAAAATAGTTATAAAATAAATTTTAAATAGCTTAGTGGTAAAGCACATATATAAATAAGGCGTTCCATTTGCAGGGTACCTCTGTTTTCTGTACGTTAGCTGAGTATCATGGTTTCCTTCATACATTCTGCGCATAATTGACCCAGTCAATTAATAAATGCTCGCTTTGGCCTGGCACTGGCTTTTGTTCTTTGTGCGCCGTTAAGTATGTTGCACTTTATTTGCAAACGACCAAAGTTGCCGAGAATCAGATTAAGAGGCAGCACAAAGAAGGAAAGAGGCGAAGGAGAGAGAAAGGAAAAAGGATGGGGAACAGAAAGCGATTTTTACATTTCGCTTTTCACTTTACATTTCGCTTGCCACTGGCCCAAGTGAAATATCTTTATTACAACATAATTAAAAGTACATTTTTGCCCTGCTCATTAAGTTAATGTACAAAAGGGAAATGCAGCAAGTAAGTAAACGGTAGAGACAGCTCAGCGTGGGAGTGGCAGTTTTGGCTTTATCCCTTAGCTAAGATACCCTCGACAGCTTATTTGCATTTTACATTGATGTGAAGTGCAACTAAAGGTTATACCTAAGCACTTTGCTTCACTTCCCCCCACCAAAGTAAGTATGCCTAACATCACAGGCTTGACGAAGGCTTATATAGCGCAGCCGAACAAAGTTTCAGTCTATGTACAAATCAAACAATTCAAGTAGCAAAAAATTAATTCAATTATTTAGCTGCACGATTGAATCTATTAGCAAATGGCTGCTGCAGTTTTTTTTTTATTCACTCTAAGACTAACAGCGTCACAAAGTCGGCTACGTAATTAGAGATCTGCCTTTGCTCCTTGAGGTCACCGCTATTCGGGTCAGCAATGATAAGTTTCAAGTGCTCGAAAACGAGCTTTGGCTCAGATTCAGAGACATACGCAACCAAACAGAATACTGTGTGCGGGCATAAGATACAAGTAGCACTAAGTGTCTGTATATAGTATGTATTATGCTCCGTGAGTGGTTATTCCATTCCATTTACAGATGCTCACTGAAACTTACACTTTCCTTTTTTTGTTTTATATATGTTTCTTCGAGTCTCTACTGTGCTTAACTGCAACTTTAGGTAGAAGCACTTCGGTGTACTTGCATATGTATGAGTAAGCTGCTGTCTGTAGCTAATTGCCTGTGGCAATTGCCAATTAAAATGCAGTTAGTTTCCTACTTCACTTTGGCCCTAGCTTAATACATTATTGCAGCCATATTTATTATAATTAAATTACGCACACCACCCAGAAACTGTAACAACTACAAATTCAATATTTAATTACCCATGGTTCTATGAACCGAACTAACTTTCATCTATGCTTCAGCTTTAAAATGAGTCAGACACACATAAGTCAAACTGATGTTATAATAAGGTCAAAGTACATACATATTACTGGGAATTTGCTTAGTATGAAAATCTGGATTTCCTGACAAATGTGGCGACTTTTTGCGCCAAATGTGAACTTTCCCAAAGTCCAATAGCAGGGAAATCTGCGGTAAGCGGGTATTTACTTAATCCGCTCTTTTACAAACAAAAATTATATTATTTTAATTATTTATGCAGTACAATCTCCATAAGTCGGAAAATTAAGCCAGGTAGCGTCCGAATAAACGGATTGTCAGAATTACAGAGTTAAAAAACTGATCACAAAACTAAAAACATTTCTGCTTGTATCAAATATCTTATAAAAAAAAACCTCTTTACGAGGTAAAAGTCTAGTGACGAAAACATTTTCATGCCCCAAAATTTCTGATATCCAATTTTGTGACGAAAAATATTAAATTTTACACATGAATTATTAAAAAAAAAAATTTTTGTCACTGGCACTGCGCAAAAAAGTACTATTTATTAGGTATGAAAAATTTAGCGAAATGTGCCCAGTGACAAAAATTTTTTTTAGCGATTTCCCGCTAAACTAGCGATTTTTCGAAAAAGTCGTAGAACAAACGTTTCTAAATTTTTGAGCGGGAACAAGTCCTCATTCAAACATTTAAGCTAAATCAACGCTTTGATACAAACAAACAAACAAACAGACATACTGACTTTTCATCTCATTTTCGAAAGGCGACTAAAAATTTAAACATTAATTATTTTTTTAACCAGTAATCGGATTTCGATGATCGAGGTGTCATTCGACGCGTATTTTTGATTAGAATAGTAAAAAATTAAAAAATAAATAATTTAAATTTTGTCCCTCTCCTTTAAACCTGTTTATCTCACGAACCAGGAAAGTTTCCAAAAGTCTTAGTATGCACATTTGTAAGTTAAATTGATACCTTTCGATCGGTATATAACTCGACCCGATCGGACGGTCATAGCAAATTTTCCATTCTTCCTGTGTATATATGCTAGTCGCCTTCGCACCCTTCGTGCTGCTTTCGTCACTAGCGCGGACTGCCGTCCGCAGTGATTGATATTTAATAAATTATGTTTTGAATAACTAGTAAAACTATTTTTTACATATTAATGTGCTTTAAAGAAAATATTTTCGTTTGATTTATGTAACATTATTTTGATTGTTAAATACGATTTCCTGCTAACTTATCAGTTGATAATATACCCTGATATTACTTGAGAGGGCAGTATCATCGATTGATTATTGATTTCAAGTTCATCATAGATTTCAATTTCAAATCGTAATCACTGCGGACTGCAATCTGCGCTAGTGACGAAAGCAGAACGAAGGTGGCGAAAGGCGACTAGCACTATATACAGAAAGAATGGAAAATTTGCTATGACTGTCCGATTAGGTCAAGTTATATACCGATCGAAAGGTATATTTTTAACTAAAAAACGTGCATACTAAGACTTTTGAAAACTCGCCTGGTTCCTGAGATAAACAGGTGTAAGTGGGAGGGAAAAAATGTAAACGTTTGAAGCAAATGGGGCCCTTGGAGCCTTTTAGTAAATTTTTTTAATTTTTTACTATTCTAAGTGGCAGCATCGAGCGCCAGCGGTTTTAGCGCTAGCTTAAACCGCGTAAAAATATTATTAGACCTGTGGCACAGCGAAATGAAATTGAAGTAAAATTCAAGTGAAAGCGGTTTCTGTAGCACCCCTGTATATATTTATGTAGAGTGTAATACATAAGTTGATTTTTGCGGTTTTTCGAAAAATTTCAGTAGATATGGGTGTGCTTTTGTACTAGAAAAGCGGATAGGAAGTGAAAAAACGAAAAAAATTATAAATTCTAATTTCACCGGATTAGCAATCATGCAAAGTTTGAAATATCATCCTTTATAGTATATTTAAGTTTTTAAAATAAATACATTTATTTTTCAATGAGTCATGCCAAATTTCAAGTCTCAAGCTTTACATTAAGATTTTCACTGAAATTCAAGTGAAAGCGATTTCTGTAGCACCTCTGATAAATTATTAAAAAAAAAGGTTTGTCACTCTGCACTGCCCAAAAAAGTAATATTTATTAGGTATGAAGAATTTAGCGCAATGTGCCGAGTGACAACACATTTTTTTTTAATAATTTATATGTAAATCTTAATAATATTCGTCACAAAATTGGATATCAGAAATTTTGTGGCATGAAAGTGTTTTCGTCTCTAGACTTTTACCTAGTAAAGATGTTTTTTTTTTATAAGTCTTACCATCAGTAGGTTCAGTTACTTAGTTTAACCACTCTTCAATACGATTTAGCCATGTCAGTCTGTCCATCCGTCTGTGTGAGGGCCTAGGTCTCAGAGACTATAAGAGCTAGAGCAACCAAATTTGGCACACAGACTTTTATAAATCCCACGCAGGTCAAGTTTGTTTCAAATTTATGCCACGCCTCTTTCCGCCTCCCCAAACAGCGAATAACCATCACATGCACAGTTTTTAAGTTATCAGGATTTTTTTTTTAACTAATTAACGTTAACTACTATTATTACCTATTATCCTACTAAATCGTAACAAGATCGGACAAATTGAAAGGTGGTTATGGCTGATTTAAGTTTTGAAGCAATATGATTGCCTAAAAGTATGCAATACAAATATTTAAATAAGAAACGGGTATCCTATGGTCGGGAGCTCGACTATAGCCTTTCCCACTTATTTTCTACTTCTAACCTTTTCTTGCATATAAAAACATAAATGTGTCTGGATTTCAGAATTAACAAAAGTGTGTTGAGTCCGGAACAGATAATATTTAATGAAGAAAATTTGATTGTTCGAATTTTTTGGTTTTCCGATTTAACAAATGTCCAAATTATCGATATTGAACAGCAATCCCTTTTTGTGTATCTGTATGTAGTTATTCAAGAAATATATATAAAGCTCTGCTCATTTCCACACCACGCTCCCGCGAGCAAAGGGGCGGGCAGTGGGCGGAGCCAACATCAATAGCCTAGTCGATATAGCCAAGAATATCGACAATAAAAGTTAGAGCGACCATATTTGGCACAGAGAATGTTATTAGTCCCACAGACAGAACAGTGTTTTCAAAAATAAAGCTTTGATTACACTACATATAGAGTTTTCTCAGTACAGGGTAAAATGTAGATTGTACTCGTTATGTTCAACTGCATTTACTATAGACTTAAGAGTAACTCTACTGCTCTCCATAGAGCTGTCAAAAAAGCTTCCGTTAAAAAAATTTGAATGGAGCTTTACCATCTGCTCCACTGACTGCTATGTTTACTTTCTACACTCTACTGAAGAAGACTCTAAATTGTAGACGAGGCTTAAGAATATGTAACGGGTATCCTTTAGTCGGGGTCTTGGCCCTAACTTTTCCCGCTTGTTTTATTATTTCAATTTCTGTAATGGGTTCCTGAATGGCAACAGCATAAATAAATTCATTTAAAAATTTCAATTTTGTTTTGTACTAAAAATTAATTTAAGTAAAAAACAACAACAAATGCAACATTTGTTGGCACTTGTAATTTTAAATTAATGTAAATTTGTATGTGTATGTTGTTGTTTATGGGGACATACATATGTGCCTGAGTATGTGTGGGTATTTGTAAATGTGTGTGTGTGTGTGAGGCATTGCTTTAGCAATGAAACTTTTGAAATTTTTATGACGCAAGTTTATTTTAAAACTTTGATACCGGCCGCCTCGACTGTCTGCGAACAACAAAAACAAAAAACGAGAGAACGAAAAAAGTTGGCAGCTGATTCCCGTGGGCTACCCAAGTCACCATCTAGCACGAGATGGAGCAAAAAAAGAGAGAGAGAGAGACAGAGAACTGGAGAGAGAGACAGAGCTGGCAACGAAACAGGGCTGCGAGAGCAGTGAAAATTCTCCAAACTTGTCGTATTTTCATTGATTCGCAGTTGGTTTTTTGACGCACTCACTGCTTATTATGTGACATAAAACCAGCACTGGGGTGAGAGAGAGAGAGCGAGCGAAACAGAGAATGACAGAGGGCGAGGGTAGGAAAGGAAGGGGCCGGCAGGAGGATGAGATTGAAGGCGCGTCAAGTTGTCGCCGAACCAGGCAAGAAAGTCTAAACTTTTTTAATTAAGGTAAAGAATTTGTTCAGACCCGCAATTCAGACTCAACTGGATTTTGGACTATTCATTCTTGTTGTTCCCCTGGCTCCGCCTTGGTCCTCAAGGTACTCAATGCATACTTAATACTCAAGTTTGACTTAAAACTTAAAACCTTTATATATAAATTGTATATACAGAAAAATAATGTATACATGTATGAAATCTAAAATGTGAGAAAGCGAATATTTGACTCCGAAAAATTCTCATAGTCTAATAAATAAAAGCAAATTCGCATCGACCCATAAAATGACAAAGAGAACAATAACGCTATACCGATCCTAGAAAAAGAAAAGCTCTAACATAGACAAGTTTTTAGCTCAGTGCCCACACTGATAAAAAAAAGGATCTAAAATCAAGATTTTGGTCTCAGAACTAAGAACATTGGTCTAAAAAATGCGTCGAGAAAATTAAAATCTTGAAGTAAGAAAACATATCTTGATTCTAAGACCATATTAATTAAGACCAAGTTCTTTTTTTTAAGACCATAAATTCTTATATTTTTAAGACCACAAATCTTATTATAAGAATAAAACTTATTATTTTTTTTTTACGATTATATGTTCTTATTTTAAGACGAAATAGTTTTGAATACTCAAGGAAAAAAAAACTTAAATTAAGATTAAGCTTCTTAACACTTTAAGAATAATGAAGTAAGTTTTAGTTAACTTGAGGTCTAATAATGTCGATATGACACTAAACAACAAACAAAAACACACAAAGCACTTGCAGAACGCAAGGAGCATGGGCCGGAATACAGCTGTTTCAAGAGATGCCAATCTCTATCATCAGTACCGTTGTGATGACTTGACCAGCGATCCAAGCCTAATGTCATATTTGAGAACCCAGAACCAGTTGTGAATTATAAGCCTCAAGAAGTGACAAAATTTTAAGATTTTTGTTCTTATTTTAAGAGAAAAAGATCTAAAATATAAGATTTTTATTCTTATATTAAGAACTGAAGATTTTTTAGAATAATATTCTTAGATTTAGTAATTTGGTCTTAAAATATTCTTATTTTAAGAACAAAATATTTAAGATGAATGTTCTTGATTTTAGAAAGTGGTCTTTTTTTTCAGTGCAAAAACTGTACAAAAGCTCTTAGTAGATGTAGCAATTTCTTCTCTTTTTGAACAGCTTTAACAGGTGACAATACTCCTAGGATGTTCACGCACATCAAATTCGCTTTAGAAATTTGTCTGCCTGACAGGTGTCTCATATTGGAAGCAAGAATGTTAAGATTAAGATCCTCTTATTTCAAATCTAAGTACACATTTTTAGCCATATTCTGACAGCTTGTGGCATTACTTAAGCACGAAATATAATGTGATACGCGGTCCTGAACACACTTTGAATTAAGTTGAACAGCACCTCAGATTTTTTTTTGGGCTCCATTATTCCCTTAGCCGTTTTTTAAAAAGTCGATTTTAGTAAAATCACACCCCATTTTGTAGAAAAAGAGCACATTTTTCGTACCACTAATATCTGTAAAAATCTGTAACTTTTCAACTGGTTAAAATATATCAGGTTGAAATTTGTGAACTTAATGTGAATAGTGTGAACTTAAGCGAATGAGCAAGCAACTATCCTTGGTGTCCTAAGGGTCTCGTCATCAATCCACGTAGTAACCAGGATCCAGTCCTCAGTCCTTGTGGTAACAAGGACATTAGCATCACTCCTTGCGGTAACAAGGATTCCAATACAACTCTTGGTGTCCCAAGAGTCACATCATCAGTCCTTGCTGTAGCAAGGATCCAATCTTCAGTCCTTGTGACATAAATCCTTGTAACAAGATCTCGCATCAAACTCTTGGTGTCCAAGTCATCCTTAGTCCTCGCGGTATCAAGGATCCCACATCAGGCCTTGGTGTCCCTAGAATCACGTCATCAGTCCATGCGGTATCAAGGATACAATCAACAATCCTTGTGGTAATGAGGATCCTAGAATTAAACAGTCTTCGCGATACGCGGGACTTAAACCTAGCTTTGCTTAACGTGTCCTTGCAGGGTAGACAGCATCGGGCATAAACTCTCCTGCGGTCGCAGGACCTACGTATTCCCCTTGCGGTAGCAGGATTAGTTTGTAGTGGTCTCTGCGCTAGCGTGCCCAGGGCGCAAACGCCTTCGCGGTTGTAAGATTCATCTCGGCAATCCTCGCGGACGCAGGATCTGTTCCAGGTGTCCTGGTGGTTGCCACACACACACACAACACGGGCGGACTAGCTCAGAGGGGAACCGACTAACGGGTCCACGGGCCAGCGGCCACGCCACCAGAGAAGGATCCCAACCGGATCCCATCGAAATTCCGAGGACAGCGACCAGGATCTTCAAGAAGACACCCGTCAGCAGCGGTACCCACGAATCTACAATATCTTAAACATCTAAACCGCTAATAAACCATTTCAATTTAAATAAATCTGAGTTCTTATTCATTCGCAAGCCTGCAACTTAAGTTTTTTGCACGAATCCATAGAGCCGACCGAGTTAGCCCGGCCTAAGCCAACGTTACACTGATATCTCATCTAGTTCAATAGTTACAGATTTTTGCAGATTTTTGTGGTACGAAAAATGTGCTCCTACAAAGTGGGGTGTAATTTTACTAAAATCGCCTTTTTAAAAAAAAGGCTAAGGAAATGATTTTAGTTTTTACCGGAAAATCATTTAGAATCGTCCCAGAAAATGGTATTTCTATTCAACTTAATTCCAAGTGTGTTCAGGACCCCCGTGGTGAGCATTGGCTTCAGGCGGCGAATGCGCAGTATAAAACACCAACTGTTTCGGATATGGAAAGACGGGCCAATTCCAACGTACACGGACATTGTAATTAGGCATAATCTTTGCGGGCACTGCAGCTGACAGATACAAACTGCATTGCTGCATGTGCGTGCATGTAAATGTGTATAAAGGCGTAGCCAAGAAGGGACGCTTGCAAATTGCAGAGATTTTCTGCAAAATTATTACGACGGCTATTTGGGATGTCTGTGAATGACAAAAAGTAACAAGGGAAAGGGAAATTTTTAGATTTTCCTGCTACTTTCAGATGAGGATAAGGGACATTTTTAGATTTTCCTTCTACTTCTAGACTTGCTCTTGGGCCGCCATTTTGAAATTATTTAAACTCCCAACGGGCTCAGAAAGAGCGATCAATATTATAAATTTAAAGACCAAGATCTTCAAAATCCATCCACGTAAAAATGAATGTGTCATATGCATATGATATGTACATATGTATATATATTAAGCAAACATTTTTATTTCTGCGCCCACCGCCTTCCTACCCCAACTTGCATGGATATGCAGGCTACGCCCATGTGCGTATCACGCATATGTATGCAGGCGACGCCATTAGAAAACATGTGGCAGAGTGCGACTGAAGGCAGCATTACCAATGAAATGACATTTAGCCGTGCAGTTTTGACAGCATTTTAATATGCATGCAACGAGCGTCGCACACAACTCACAGAGAGACGCGAGTCAGTGAATATACAAATGTGTGTGTGTGTGAATGTGTGTGGTTAAGGCTGACGCTGAGCGCTTCAAATTGAAATTACTTGGCTGTTAACTGTTAGCTTCGCCCGACTGCGTTGTGGCTTTACCCGGAGGCTTTTGGCTTTCAGATTTGGTCGTTCGGCCAGCACAGTCTAGCAAACATTTAACATAGCAATGAGTTGAGGCGCAGTTAATTAAGAACCGAGTCGAGTTGAAATATGCACAGAAAAAAGACAAAAAAGAAAAACAGCAATGTCAGTAGGTCAAGTCAGAGTCAAAAGAAGAGAGTAAAACGATAGCTTAAGGCTTGCAGGCAAACAATTGTGGTAAAAACACCTGCCACTTTTATAGGGGACGACAATGGCAACGAACGCACTCAGCATAGGCAAATAAAACTGGGCAGTTAAATTAAAAATGTAAAAGGTAAGTCTGAATGTGGGTGTTCTCGTATGTTAGATGTCGCTGCCATTGTTGTCACCAGCTCAAACGTGGCCAATTCTAAAAATTCTCGCACTTACGGCCATGTAAATTACCAGGCCAGGCCGGCATTAAAATGGGGCTGTATGGTAAATAAGAAAAAGCTGTGGCACCTCAAGACCCCTTAGGTCGACAGGGCAAGACGTCAAAGTGCCGTCAAGTTAATGCCTAGGCAGTTGCACACTCAGACACGGACTATAATGAAGAAGAATACAAAGAGCCATGTGCAGTCCAATTGCCGTTTTGCCAACACTCAAACTACGCAATATGGGACGAGGGTTGCTCTTTATGTATCTGCTCTTAAGAATTCCATTTACTGACAGTTGCGAACAGACATTTTAGCTGGTAATACTTTACCATTAACGTACTTCGTTTTGTTTTTGTTGAAGTATTCGCAATGGGTTTTCCAAGAAATGTTGTTTTATACCCGTAATTAAAAAACCAAGGGGCTTCGCTCGCGGGGAGGTGCCCCAGCACTCCAATAGCCTAACACGTATTAAGTTTTTGACTAATTGTTTGCATTACATCTGCTTATATGACCTAGTGAACCGATCTTAGTTTTCGATTTATCATTCATATGGCAGCTATATGATATAGAGGACCGATTGCAACCAAATTTGGTTATTATATATAAGAGATCGTTCCAATGACAGCTAAATATATGATGTAGTGGTCCGATTTCAACCAAATTTGGATGGATGTATAGGACCATTCTAGATGCATATACTCTCAATTTGGTTAAGATATCTCAAACAACAAAAAAGTTTTTTGTACTATGACTTGATTTTCGACTGATCGTTCAAATGGATGCTATATGATATAGTGGTCCGATCCAAATTTAAAGACAAACTTGATCTGCGTCAGATATCCAGGAAACTACATACGAAGTTTGGGGTTTCTAGCTCCTTTCGTTCAAACAGACGGACGGACGGACAGACAGACGAATATCACACAAAACTCTTATGCCCTTTTTGACCATTTCAAAATGGGCATAGGGTGTAATAAGTAAAAGAGTACATTGTATTCCTTGAAATGTATGAAACAGGGAGAGGCAAACAGGAAGCATCTCCGACCCCCTAAAGTATATATTATATATTCTGGATCAGCATCAACAGCCGAGATGATTGAGCCATGTCTGTCCGTCCGTCTGTTTGAGACAGCCGATCGCAGAAACTATAATAGCTAGAGACTTAAAATTTGGTATGTAGGTTGCTGGATACCGGACGCAGATCAAGTTTGTTTTTATATTTGGATCGGACGACTATATCATATAGCTGCCATAGGAACGATCAGTCGAAAATCAAGTCTCAGTATGAAAAACATTTTGTTGTCTGAGATATCTCAACCAAACCCACAGAATATGCATACGGGATTGTCCTATGCATCCTGACCAAATTTGGTTAAAATCGGACTAGTATATCTTATAGCTGCCATAGGAACGATCAGTCTAAAATCCAGTCTCAGTATGAAAAACTTATTAGTTGCTTGAGATATCTCAACCAAACTGACAGATTATGCATATAGGATGGTCTTATACATTTCTATTAAATTTGGTTAAAATCGGACTACTATATCATATAGCTGCCATAGGAACGATCAGTCGAAAATCAAATCTTAGTATGAACAATTTTTTTTTTGTTTGAGATAACTGAACGAAACTGACAGAATATGCATATGAGATGGTCCCAACCAATATTCGATTTTATGGAGACTGCCACAGGGTATCCTCCAGTCGAGCAAACTCGACTGTAGCCGCGCCCACTTCTTTTTGTAGAATTTATGATTGCCGTACTACTTAAACCACGTTAAGCGGCCAATTCTACTGTTATTTGCAAAACCCCAAATGAAGAATAGTTCTTCATCACGATAATTCATACATCACGTTACCCATAGAATTAACGGGTCATCCTCCCCTCAGTTCTGATTTGGCACACCATAAATTAATTTTCTTACCGCACATCAATCAAAACTTGCTTGCTAAAAATGCACGATAGGAAAGATTTTTTGGAAATTTGGTTTCATCTTATCGTCAAGGAGAATAGTTTAACAAACAAAACAAGCATTTTCAAACTTTAGTACTCGCTGTTTCATTACTAGGCCAAAAACATGAAGAGCAGCCCTCGTATGTGCTTATGTTACATATGCACTTTATATCTCATAGATGCTCGTGCCAAACTCACACACTGACGCAGTCATAAATCCTTGACGAGTAGCATGTCAGTGCTCAAGGACTTTGTAGTCATTATTAAACCGTCGCGTCTCATCTCATCTCATCTTCAGGCCAAGTTGCCAATAACTGTCAAGTATTTCACGACGTCTGACAGCGACCACAATCACTTGCAGTTTATGAGAGCTTGAACTACGAGAAAGAGTACGAATTTGAGTGAATTGTAAAATTGCAAGATCAAAAGTCACACTCTTAAATAATACCCTATAATAAGCAGATGGCTGACGTCTCATAAGTATCAGATCTCGCCGTCCATAAGGGACTTTTAAAATCAATTCTGTAAAAAAAAAATATCACATAAAATGTTAAATTTACATTCAATATTGCACTTAAAATCCAAGTCAAATAAATAGAAAAAGAGAAGCAAACCAAGAGCACAGTAAGTAAACTTGTCAGCTCCTTAGAAGGCCATAAAACAAAGAAATAAACTTACATACTATATTATTACAGTATTGGCTTTTCTCTTATTTGCGAGCCTCATCGCCAGTCCGACTTCTCAAAGGAAACTCATTAAAACTGATTTATTGCAACAGATAACTTTAGATTTATGTTGAAAGTCGTAGTCAAAGCACTTTTGTGTTCGCCCCTCCGCCAAATAAAAGGGAGGCGGTAGAGAAGAAGGAGACCCGCAAACAACAAACAGACGTTTTCAGGAAGCCTCAGAATCGAAGAACATTTAATTAAGATTTAACCTTTAATTACGATTTAAAAGATTACAATGTCAAATTGACAGTACACCCCATCCATCTATCTACGTATCTATCCATCCCTCGAGGAGACTTATAAGTACATTGTTATTTCTTGTTCTATGAATATTTCTCATTACTTTCAGCAATTAACATCGATAGGATCATGATAAGGAAATGATTAAAGGCACATCGATGTATATATAATGTATCTTGCTAAGTATCAATATCCGATATTCTTGATCAGCATCAGCAGCTGAATGAATATAGCCATGACCTTCTGTCCATCCGGTTGTACATTTAGAACTAAGGGACTGTAAAAGCTAGATCTAGTGAAATCAAAGTTTGATTGGATATATTACCAATCACCTCCGCCGCCGTATAAAAACTTCATTCTTCATATACATATATACATGTACATATGTTAATTCTCTGCGTTTCTAGACACGAAATTATCGAGAATTGTTAGGATATGTTATTCGATTGAATAAGGCCTACAACAGTCTCTTAGCTTACCAGTTTATGTTTACCAGTATATACGTATGTACATAAGTAGCTGTGTGCGTGTGCTTGTCTGTGTGTAAGCGTTCATATTCATTACAAGCCGTAGTAAGTAGGAACTGTTATCGTCATCATAGTCCCACCATCTTTCCCAGTTTCCGGCTGATGTTATTGTCCTGGTATTTGGCTGGGGCTGTGCGAATGTGTGTGAGTGTGTGTGTTGGCTTTGTGTGCGAATGCCTTTGTGCATTCGCCTACTTGTAAAAGTTGTTGCCTTTTCTTTTATTTTCTATTTTATTTTATTCTGTTCTATTTTATTTTATTTATATCAACCCCTCGCTCTGCCCGACCGCCTGCAAGTTGCTTTCATAAGTTTATTATTTATAAGTCTCACTCGAGTGCGATACTTTGGACGAGTGTGTTCACAGTTTACTTTTACTCTATGTCCGTGCTTAAGGCACACAGAGAGAGAGAGAGAGCGAGAGAGAGAGAGAGAGAGAAGCACACATAAACTCATACACATTCGCTACTAAATTCGTGCGCAAGCTTTTATGTTATGGACGCCTGACAATCAGTTTATATTTTGTATGGTTTATCAACAATTTGTGCCCAAAAGCGGGCAACAACAAATTTAAGTTTTATTGCATCGCGGGAAGAAAACGAACAAGAAACGATATAGTCGAGTTCCCGACTATAAGATATCTGTTACTTAGCTTATAACAGGGATCGCAAATAAGAGTTATGAGTCGGAAAAAAATCAAACACTTAGAGCATGATAAATTTTTATTTCTAAAATTTGTGTTTTTAATTATTTTGAACTTTTGTTCTCAATAAAAATTGAAAATATAAGTAAAAAAAACGAACTACAATAAGTTTCATTTTTCATTTATATTTTAAGCTATAGCATAAGCTTTAAATAAAAATTTAAAAGTAAGTCTTATTATCAATTTTTTTTTTATAAAAATTAAAATTAAAATTTACTTTTCAAATTTTTTAATAAAATCAGCAAATAACTTTTGTTTCATAATTTTTTCCATAAAGCTTATAAGTGTTACGATTCCTGGTTTAAAAAAAATACAAGACGGAAAGGCTACAGTCGAGACACCGACCAAGAGAGTTGCTTGAAAAAACGTAAAACCGCTTTTTATGACTTATTTTAATACAATCTTGATTATAAAAATAAAAGAAAACAACCATTTTAATACAAGAAAACGTTAATCGCCAAGAATATTTTTCTATCTTGAAAACTTTGGGTGTGATGGATTTTCGCGATTCCTTTGTCTCCTTCTCCTGGCACATACAACTACTTTGCAACGAATACAATAGTATGGTATACCCTTGTACCCTGCCAGTTACAAGTATATTAACATAAGCGTTTTTAAGCTCGCGTCATCTTTGGTAAGTCTGTGCATTGTACTTGGTCAGAATATTGTCGCGTCAGTAAAAGGAAAAATGTTTTTATTTTATTGTTAAAGTCGTTTATCTTCTTATGGGTCGTATAAAACACTGCGAAATGCTGGTTCACCGACCACCACTCTCTGATGTTGCTGTTGTTAATACTTATGTATGTAGGTGTAGGGCGGGGACAGGGAGCAGGGGCGTGGTGCGAGCCTTGTCACTCTCATTTGCACAGCAGGCGTCGCGCATGAAATTGGAAAATTACATTTGGCAAACACCATAGAAATGCTTTCAGAAAATAAAAGGAAATGCTAACTCAATGAACAAACGAGCATTATGAAAGGCAGCACACACACAAACATGTAGAGCCGAAAAATTTTTTAAGCTGCGTTGCACATTGAAAATGACTTGCAGTTTAAATTATGTAGTTAAAGAAACAGCTACAACAAAATGTGTGCGAATGTACGTACATACACATACATATGTATGTTAGTGTGCGTGTTAACGTATTCTGTTAAGAACTTACCTAAGTACTACTTATATAATGCGAATAAGCTGCTTAAACTTTTACTTATACTTTGACGCTTGCATGTGCCGTTGTATTTATCGAATGCCAGTGTTGTCAGAGATCTAATATTTATCACAGCGATTACCGATAATCGCATTAAACTGTTGCAAAAACCGAAGAGTGTCTGCATATTCATCGGATTACACGAATCTTTTACAAGCCAGTCCAGCTTTCTACATATTTATGAATAGTTTTCAGAGATAGTTCGAGAATTTCGCAAGCACCTAAGATACATAAATTTAATATAAAGAAAAATGATTCGAGCTGTAAAATCTATTGCGTTTTTCTCTTAAGCAGCGATGTGTCGAATTGCCTTTTTGACATTGTCGTTTATTGTAATGTTTTTGTTCTTTTTTAGCAGGGATCGCAAATAAGAGTTATGAGTGAAAATAATCGAACACTTAAAAACTCACAGGGACATTGAGAAATTTTACATATCCTATTTTTGGAAGGACTATCCAGGATCAGGATACATTTTAATTTCCAATTTTCATGTTTTAAATTATTTTTAACTTTTATTTTTTATTACAAAAATGTATAAATAAGCTTAATTAGCTTATAAGTATTACAAGTTACAATATATCTTATTTTCACATTTTAAAATAAAAAAATTAACAATGAAATATATTTTGTCAACTTGTTTTATAAAATTAAAAATAATAAAAAATAACAAAATAAATACTTTCAAAAAACTTATAATCGTTACTATCCCTGCATTATTGTGACGAATTTTAATAAAAAATGGATTTTGTAATTTCCCTTCCATAAATTGTATGTCTAAGTTTTTTGGCTTTCATTTGAGCTCACTCTTATTACCTGTGGACATTAAGCATTGACGTTATGTAGATATAAATAATAGTCGACACTAGAGGAATGACTCGCCGATGCATCACCGGCTAAGAGTTCAATTTAAGACCCTTTAGACTGATTTAAATTAATTTGTTACTCGTTCAGCCGTGACGTTTTAACTGTTATAACTGTTGATTCAATTCTTGACACTACGACGTATTTCCATTGATCACAATGGCTGTCACTTATCGATTTTCGATTTGCCTGCGACACATGCGTCCATTGTGTGACACGAATTCAAAAAGTTAAAAACAAGCGCCGTTGTTCTCAGTCAGATGAGGGTATATAGGGTGGATGGAGAAGTAAATGTCAAACGAAAAACATTGTTGACGCCTACCTGTTACCGAAATGATAATCAGGCCTGTTCCGAATCCCGAACGTTTTCAAAAAGTAAAAACAAAACGAAACGAAAACGAAAGTTTTACTAAGTATTTGCTGTTCCCAATTCTGACCCAATTCGAAAACGTTTCGAAAATTCATTTAAATTTTTCAGGTTGAATATAGTAGATAGAAGCTAAATTAGACTAAAACTTTGTTGTTCGATTTTTTTTTACTCAATTACACGGTGCTACAAAAATGAATCAAAACAAAACTTCTGGGATGGGACATAGCGTAGGTTGTACGAGGGTGGGCTGATATATAGTCGGCCTACCAAAGAAAACACGGTTTTTTTTTTATTTTTCTTTTTTATTTTTCAACATAATCTCCTTTTAGACGTATGCACTTAGTCCAACGGTCCTGCAATTTTTTTATACCTTCCATAAAATATGACTGGTCCAGGTCCTCAAAATAGGCGTTTGTTTCACAGATCACCTGTTCATTCGACTGAAATTTCTTTCCACCAAGCCATTTCTTTAAGTTTGGAAATAGATAATAGTCACATGGTGCTAAATCTGGAGAATAGGGGGGATGTGGAAGAATTTCATAGTGTAGTTCACACAATTTCATCAATGCAACAACGCTCTTATGAGCCGGAGCGCTGTCCTGGTGAAACAGAACTTTTTTCTTCGCCATGTGCGGCCTTTTTATACCCTGTGCCCATTGAAAATGGTCAAAAATGGTATATTAGATTTGTGTGATGTATGTAACAGGCAGAAGGAAGCATCTCCGACCATATAAAGTATATATATTCTTGATCAGCATCAACAGCCGAGTCGATTGAGCCATGTCCGTCTGTCTGTCCGTCTGTCCGTCCGTCCGTCTGTCCGTCCGTCTGTTTGAACGCGTCGATCTCAGAAACTATAACAGCTAGAGACTTCAAATTTGGTGTGCAGGTTGCTGGATACCGGACGCAGATCAAGTTTGTTTTTAAATTTGGATCGGACCACTATATCATATAGCTGCCATAGGAACGATCAGTCGAAAATCAAGTCTCGGTATGAAAAACTTTTTTGTTGTTTGAGATATGTAAACCAAACTGGCAGAATATGCATATGGGATGGTCCCATATATCCTGACCAAATTTGATTGAAATCGGACCACTATATCATATAGCTGCCATAGCAACCATCAGTCGAAAATCAAGCCTTAGTATGAAAAACTTGTTTGTTGTTTGTTCTATCTGAATCAAACTCACAGAATATGCATCCGCGATGGTCCCTTATAACCTGACCAAAATTGGTTGAAATCGGATCACTATATCATATAGCTGCCATAGGAACGATCAGTCGAAAATCAACTCTTAGTATGAACAACTTTTTTGTTGTCTGAGATAACTGAACCAAACTGACAGAATATGCATATGAGATGGTCCCAACCAATATTCTATTTTATGGATACTGGCACAGGGTATCCTGCAGTCGAGCAAACTCGACTGTAGCCGCGCCCACTTGTTTTCTTTAGTTCTGAATCGAACTGTACCAAAAGGTTAGAATAGTATTCTCCATTAATTGTTCTGCCTTTTTCTAGATAATCCACATGAATTACGCCTCGGGCATCCCAGAAAACCGTTGCCATTACCTTGTTGGCCGACAAACCAATCTTTGCCTTTTTCGGCGCCGTTTCTCCGGTTGAAATCCACTGCTTTGACTGTTCCTTGCTTTCTGGTGTATGGTGATGTATCCAAGTTTCGTCGACAGTCACAAAACGACGCAAAAATTCATTCTTATTTGCGTTTAACAATGCCAAACTCTCCTTCGCAATGACCAAGCGGTTGCGTTTGTGTTCCGCTGAGAGCAATCGCGGCACCCACCTTGACGAAAGCTTACTCATATTTAAATATTCGTGTAAGACGTTTCCAACACGTTCACGAGAAATGTTTAGGGCCTTAGCAATCTCTCTCAGCTTTATTCGGCGATCATCCAATATCATTCCGTGGACTTTATCTACCATTTCTGGGGTTGTCACCTCTCTGGGACGTCCCGGACGGTCCTCGTCAAAAATGCTTGTCCGCCCGCGCCTACACTCAGCAGTCCAATATTTAATGGTCGAAATCGATGGAGCTGATTCCCCATAAACTTCGATTACCTCATTTTTTATTTCATCGTTGGATTTCTTTTTTAAAAACAGAAATCTAATGACAGCTCGATATTCTATTTTACTCATTTTGGGGACAATGCAAATGTGACCATGCTAAAACTCCCGCCAAAATTACCAGTGTTGAGAAAAACGCCTAAAACTTTTTCAGCAATCAGCCGATAGAAAACACTAATCGAATAAAATATTTATGGGTTGTTTAAGATGTTTTTTTTTGGTAAGGCCGATTACTTATCAGCCCGCCCTCGTAGGTATAGATCAGTGGTCGGCACCAACACAGTCATATGTTTGCATTGCGTTAGTGTGCATTTTTGTTCGCCTAACAGCGGAATAACAGCGACGTTAACAGAAGCAAATCGTAGAAGTGTGTCGTACGTGAGTGTACATGAGCGACAGCGCAGTAGCTACGCAAGTTTCCTATGCCTACGGGATAGGGCCGTGCCGACCGCTGGTATAGATAAATAAATTTTTTTTTTTTGGATACTAGAATTTTTTTGAGCACATCGAAGTTTTAAATGACGGTAAAAACCAAACAATTTTTCGTTCTTGAGCTCACTAATACGCATATAGCTTCGTCAAATATTCTCTGATTTTAATTTTTTAACGATTTTGGAAGGAAGAAACTTAGCTATAAACGTGCCATACTTGACTTAACTGGATTCAATTTCATTATTAGAGTAATTTCTATGTAAACAGTTTTTTTTGTGTTTTTTTTTTTCAATTTTTGACTTTGGTGATGTTTTTGAACATTTTTATTAGAGACCCCCGTATTTAAAAAGAACTTGTGTCTATTTTCTTAAATCGGACAAGAGTTGGCAAAGCTAAAATAGATTTTCTAAAACAAAATGGCTCAAAATGTTGGTATTCGCGCCATTATTGCGCCATTTCCCCCTCCCCACATATTCCATTTGTAATTGCGTAGTTAGCAAAGGAGTATTTTTGCATGTCTTTTTCTCTAAAAAAATTGATAACTCAGTTATCTCTTGATTTAAAAAAACTAAAAAGCAGAAGACGTTTAATTAAATGTTTTTTGAAACTGCATACCTAAAGTAAATTGCTTTCTACAAATTTAACTTATTAATTACTGTAAAGTCGCAAAAAACTGTAAAAATCCATATATTTTAACATGTAGCTCCCTCAATATTTATCAGAGATTGCAGTGTAATACACCGCTAAAAAGGTGTTACTTTTCTCTTTCCAACGACGTATTTGTCTTAGGATGCATAGTTTAGGACATAGGATGTTTTACCTCCATCAACCTCGGAAAAACGGTTTTTTACCATTATCTAAAATTTCGATGTGCAACGAAAAATCTAGTATGCCAAAATATATCTACAACCTACGCTATGTCGCATTCCAGAAGTTTTTTGGCTGTAGCACCGTGTTATGCAACTCCAGCAGCTTTCGATTGCGAGAGTTGGTATCAATAAAAAAATTTAAGGTGGAATTCTGAACAGCTCGGTTTTGTTTTTTATAAAATATTTTATAGACGCTTTTAAAAAAAATTCTTTTAAAATATTCTTCAACATTATTATAATTTTCAGTTAATATTTGTAGGTATTTTTTTAACGCTTTAAATGGCATTTACTCTTAAATCCGGTGACTCTATCAAATATGGCACAGAAATCTCTTCCACTTGAATTTCACGTCAATTTCATTTTTCCGCGACACAGTCCACTCACCTAAACTCATCGTTCAATCCGCTGACGTCCGATGTCATGAGATTAATGTCAAATTTTTTGTCCGAATTTTAGAATTTAGAATTGTCGAGTAACTTTTATTGCCTGTCGCGCCAATAATTTTTAAATTTTTTTAAGATATGCAATCAGGTGTGCTACAGAAATCTCTTCCACTTGAAAAATTACATAAATTTCATAAAAATTAACATCAAATTCAAGTGAAAGAGATTTCTGTAGCACACCTGTATATCAATTAATATAAAAATAAATTAAATTATTTTTATTACGAAAGAAATAAAATAAAAACCTATTAGTCTGCAATGATAAACTTTAAAAAGTTTCTAAACAAACCCTTGAGAAATTTAATATGAGAAGGGGCCAACCCCAACAGCCGAGTACAAAAAGGTTGGTGAACATTCTAAAAAATTGAATCACTCGAAGTTCTGTGGCACTGAAAAATTTTCGGAGTGGAATTACTTTTCTCGGAATTCGCTTTCTCTTGTGATTTCTTAGCACACCCGTATAGCACACGTATTAAAAACGACAATTATTGTCGATATTCGGAATTCGGAACAGACCCGAATAAAAATTTACGAGTTCGGGCATTTCCAAACTCGCTCATGGGACATTCGTACACATTCAAAGTAAAAAAACGGTAAAAAGGAAACCGTTTTTTTTCTGATGAAGGGCTTAACATATAGCATTTGATTAGGTCTTTCGTTGGTGCAAAGATTGATTTTGGGTAATTTTTCATTTTTAAGATAATAGAAAAAATTTAAGTGATTCGCACGGGACACGAAATGGAAGTGACTTGTGAGGTCAACCAAATCAAACGCCAATTTCAGCGAATCCAGAGGCAATATTTTAATGCAACTAACTTTAAACTCTTGTGCATTGCTGCCCCTTAAAGATGGTTATGATTTTTTTGCAAAGATGCCTTGAACTTTTTTTTTATTTCAATTTGATGCAAATTCGCACGGGACATCGCGCACGGAACATTTGTTACCATCACTATTTTTATATTTTTTCTGTCTCTCTTTCTTTAATTATATATCGAAAGCAGCTCGAAAAACGTCTTTTAAATCAAACTTTCAATATATTTCTTTGTATTAAAATAGTTTTTGTTACAATCTGAATATCTTACTTAGTGTAATCGATAGAATACAAACTTTCCGTTTTGCAAGTCAATTTATAACAAAATGATCAAAAATATAGAAAAAGTGAATTTATTCCAATGTAGAATCTATTTGTTCATCCTTTTGAATATTTTCTAGCGTATATTGCTTAAACAAATAACTTGAATGCATTTTTGGAAGAAAATTTCACAGGATGTAAGTTTCTGATCAATTTTACGTTATTGGCCGCGGTGGACATTTCTGTGGAAATGCCCATATGTAAAGCAGTATATATAGCCAAAGGAAACTTATGATCTTACAAATCTGTTGTAAAATTTCACAATAGCAGAAACTATGGTAGAAGCAAACTTGTCGAATTTTGCTGTTCATTTAAAGACCTCAGCAATGAATTTTATAATTTTCCGTAGCAAACACGAAAAAGGAGTAATGCACTGCCTATTGAATTTTAAAAGCAACAACCAATTTTGGCTGCCTATGAGGCAGTCAATTGGGTGCCTTCAAGAAGTGGCCACAAGAGCTGGTCTGGGCGATAATGAAATTAACTTGACATTTTAGGCTCATGGCACAATGGTGTATTTGCCCAATTTTTTTGGAATAAATAAGTATGTCAAAAAAGGAACAAGGCAAATCGGTCAAATTTGTCATATAGCTTCCATACAGACATGCGTTCAGCTGCATTTAAAATGAAAACTTGTTTCTTTTCCAAAGTATCTGATTTTTAAGTTCTTCTCTGCAATTGGACTTTGGAAAGGAAAATCGCCACTTTTGGCAGAAAAAATCCTGATTTTGTGAGGAAAAACGACATATTTGGCTTTAAAATCATCAGATTTATCGGGGGTATAAAATCAGATTTGAAGGACAACAGGAAAATTTGAGGAAAAAAGCTAAAATTGGCTTCAGTTAAGATATCTCAAAAAGAAAAAATTTTAGTACAAAAGGTTAATTTGCATCCGATTGTTCCTATGGCAGCTAAATGATATAGTAACCCGATTTGGAACAATTTAGTTTAATAAGATAGTCCGAAATTTACAATCTGTGAGATATCTTCACAAAACCAAAACGGTGTTTATACTAGCCATTCCCTCGTAAAGTTATGTCCCGAATTTGTTATGTCAGTCAGGACAAAGAGTCTTGTATATATACTATACATATGGGCTAATCCGAAAATTTTTAAACTAAGGTCGAAAACTTAAAGTTGTCAAAAATCTGCATATTTTTTAATAATAGTTGTTCTTTGGAATTACAGGATACATTTTCAGGTTTCAAATTACAAAATTAAAAAGGTTTTACGGTGGTTTGGCTGTTCATGGCCGAGCCTAATCAATTAATTTCTCTTTTTGCCTCTTAATTTTAATAATTCTTGTAAAAAAAAGGGAATAATTTGAAAAAAAAGTGTGTGTGTAAAAAGGGTAACGTCCGCAACAGACAAAAACTAAGATTTTTAATTAACAAGACTATGATTGATATGGTCATAAGTATATTTAACTTAATTTTTTGTATTTGGATATTTTGGTTTATTATGCAAAATTCGCTTATATATGGGCTAATCCGAAAATTTTTAAACCAAGAGCGAAAACTTAAAGTTGTCAAAAAAGTGCATGTTTTTTAATAATAGGTGTTTTTCTTATAATAGAATACATTTTCAGGCTTCAAATTACAAAATCAAAAAGGTTTTACGGTGGTTTTGTTGTTCATGGCCGAGCCTAATCAATTAATTCCTCTTTTTGCCTCTTAATTTCAATAATTCTTGTAAAAAAAAGGGTATTTTCAATGGCCAAAAAAGTGGGCAAAGCGGTCGTCTGAGTGTTTAGCGCTTAGCTCATCTTAAACTTTGTTCTCTTTTATTTACGATAAAAACTATATCGAAAAAATATTCAATATATATTAATAATTTGAAAAAAAGTGTGTGTGTAAAAAGTGTAACGTCCGTAACGTAACGTCCGCAACAAACAAAAACTAAGATTTTTAATAAACGAGACTACTTATCTTAATTTTTGATGCTGAATTGATATGGTCATATATTCCACTAAATTTTTTGCATTTAGTTATTTTTTGTTTATGATGCAAAATTCGCTAATATATGTGCAAATGCACGTTAACCTCAAATCGACTTCCATTTTTTGTAACGGCCGCAACGGAACTTTCAGCAAGCCTCTTTTTTTTTCAAAAACAGTAAGGCTGCTATCTTAAAATAGGTTTTAGAGTACTCCCAATAAAATGCATTTTCCAGAAAATTTCAATAAAATTCACCAATCTGAACGCGAGCTGTACCAAATTTGCGTGCGAATGTAACGTCCGCAACTCAGGATTAGCCCATATGTGAAGATCAACATTGGACTAATACACATAATATAGTTATCAAAAAGAACGAAAAGAATATATTTGAAGTACAACACGCGCTTCTCGTTTGATTCAACTTTGTTCAGAGCTGTTAACTTAACAGTGTGACTCATGCTGGCACTTCGGCTGATGTAATGTATTTTTAATGTATTGATATAAAATTTTGGTTAATTTGAACAACTTAAAATATCGACTTAATTCAAACAAACAAAATTCGCAAATGCACCATGGTGCCTAAGGTACTACTAATTGACATCCAAAGACTGCGATGTGCTGTTAATATGTACATGAATATATTGGGTTGGGCAATTATGTTAAATAACTTTGTTACCGAGCATATTTACGATGCACGATGGTTGACTTTGAGTGTGAGTGCGAGTGCGAGTTCTTTGTGATTACCTACAACGTCAATGACAACAAAAATGAGAAAGATAACGTCGACAACGAGAGACGCTTACAGACGCTGAGCTTTAAGCGAGAGGTCTTTATGGAAGAACAAACTACGTGGCAACTAACGGGGATGACACAGATGGGGATGCCTCTAAGCCCTTATATTTGCTGTGTTGCCAGCGACAGCAAAAAAAAAACTGGACAGGACAGGGAGGAACAAAACGAAGTGACGGGCGTTCAACAAAGCAAAAGCAACAACAACAATGCCAAAAAAAAAAAAAGAGAATGTTGAAAATGGAATATTTTGTGAGATACTACAACAACAACAACAAAGGGGAAAGCAACATGATAAAGGCACGAAAATCAATTTTTGTATACATTTTTTTTATTTTAGTCTACCTCTTGTGCTTCGTGTGAAAGCAACTTAAATAAAAAAACTAAAAAAGTCTGAAACACGATTTTGGGATACCCTGCAAAATGCAACAATGCCCTTAAAACCAAAAAAAAAAAATAATTTACACTCAAGGTTATACATACTCCTATATACATAAACAAGCATAAAGAAAATGCAGAGTTTATCAGGGATGCCACACATATAAGTACAAACCATTTTAAAACCAATAAAATATTAGTTCTTATTATTCGTATGCCGCTTACATACACTTGCACAAAACTGGATCCATTTGACCATTTTTAAACATGTGCAGGGTGTAAAACGAGAGAAGAGAAACACCAATAACAAAATGAAGGGAATGATAAAAATGCGTGCGGTCAAACCGAAGTGGTCCACACGTGGCCAAATCTTTGGGTCTGATGTCAGAGTCTGAGTTGGGGCCTCATCTTGGTTCTGGCCATGGTTTTGGCTTGGCATTTTTGGGCGTTTGCTATTTCGCTGCCTGAAAACCGCACGAAATGGAGCTCATATTTAAAAGTTGCTGTCTGGAATGCGATCTGGTGTGGTCTCGCGGTCTGTGTGAATGATTTGGAAGCCCAGAAAAGGACAGAACTGGAAGACCGGGACCAGGACATATAAAGTTAGCAGACGAAGCACACACAAAAAACAAAAAATAATTTAAGACGAATAAATCTTGACACAATGAACTCGCACGTTTGCTGACAATGAGATTTCGGGTGCATTCTCCGACATTTTATCTAATTATCTAAAGCACGATACAGAATTTAATTTGAGTTTTAATTATTTAAATTCGATAAATTAACTTCAAAATTTAATTCATAAATCTGGGGATATACTGATAAATTTTCGAAAAAAAGACTGCTGATTTCCAAGTCAATTCATGTTTGCCGAGAACTGACTAAGTTTGCATCAAGACTTACAGCCTAAGTATTTTACTGAGATTAAATTTACTAGTTCCTCAACTATGTAGTGTAAATATAACAGTGAGAAACATCTAGTATCGTAGCAACTTGTGAGCTATAGAGTCAGTAGCACATTTTACAGTTGGCTGAAGTACTTGGTGGGCTGAGATCTTGTGGGTGTGGCTGCAACCATATCAAACCGGTACGGTAAACCATACGCCCCTTATTCAGTCAATTGTTAAGACAAATTCGTTGCTTTCTTATTTAATCTGGCTGTACTTATACTCTTATGTAGTTGAATTGTTTATTGAGCCAGCCCATTCGATGTTCTACGCATAGTTGCGACTTGATTGTTGATATTACGACTGCCGTACCACAGCAACAACAATTTTGGGTCTTTTTGGCCGATCTTCTCTCTATCTTTGTATTTATGTATTTTGCTTTGATTTTTTACAGCATTGAGCCAATTTTCTTTTCTTTCATTTTATTTTAATTCTTTTCTTTCGGTCCTTTTTTTGCAAGCAGACTCGGATCCGTAGAGCGCCTCTATCCCAGCCAAGTAGCCACCCTGGCAGACAAATATACATATGCCGACATCGCCTATATTTATAGACGCTTTCACCTGTCTTGCCAAAAATCACTTACGAAATTAAATTTGTTGCCGCCTGTCGCTTTCCACTTGTTGTTGTGTGCTGTTATGCCTATCTCTCTTCGCCTCTCACTTCTGCCTCTCTCTCTTTCTCTATCTCTGTTTGTTATTGCATCTTTGTTTGTATGGTTTTCGCATTAGCTGTCAATGCAAGCGTATATTCATATAATTTGCCAATCAGCAAGAGAAGCTCGTTCCTGAAGCGCATTTCCAAATCAGAGTCGTCATCATCATCTTTATAATTCAAGAGAAAGCAATTGCAAATTGTGGAACAGTTTTGTGTTGACTGTCGCCATGTGTTACCTTCTGTCCAAGCGGATTTAGTTAGCCCTATAAGCTTGGTTTACTTTTATCAACTACTATTTAGACAGGTTAATTATACATTTCTTTTCTATTATATTTGTTGCACAGCATTTGAAACTACCACTTCAACAATACCTATATCAAAAAGTTTGCTGGAAAGTTATACATTTTTTCTATTCTTTTTATTTATTTATTTAACTAACATTCTAGCGCCACAAGTTTGACTTACATATGTTTAGGATGCTAGTCACATTAAATACATATAACTGAAGTGAGCTAATTCTTTACTTAAATCTATTTATCAGTATATTTTGATTCAGTATATTTTATTTTATATAATTTTATTGAAAGGTAAATTCATTTGAAATTAAAATTTTTACCCTGTGCCCATTGAAAATGAGCAAAAAGCCGGGCGCAGATCAAGTTTTTTTTAAAATTGGGATCGGAATTCTATATCATATAGCTGACATGGAACAATCAAGCTTAAGTACGAGAGACATTTTTGTTTTTTGAGATATCTAAACTAATCGAACCTAATATGCAATGCATATTATCACGTGAAATGGTCTTTTACATCCTTATTAAATTTAGTTAAAATCGGTCGAATAAATAATTTTAAATTGCGTTGCGTTTCTAACTATTTAGTTTTCGATTATTTAGGAGTTGATTCTAAAGTCGACTAAGCCCCAAGCAAACTATATCATGCCGTCTTTTCGATAAAGTAAAACATACTTATAAAAAAAACCTCTTAACGAGGTAAAAATTTAGTGACGAAAATTACTGTTATCAAATTTCGTGACGAATAATATTAATTGCGCTAAAATGTCTCAATTCTTCAAAGCTAATAAAAGCGATTTCCCGCTAAACTAGCGTTTTTTTAGTTTCTAGATTTTTGATCGGGACCAACTCCTCATTTAAACTTTTAAGCTGTATAAACTATTTGATACAAACAGATGATCAAACAAACAAGTGGACTGAATTTTCATCTTATTTTCGGAAGTCTTAGTATGCACATTTGTTAGTTAAACTTATACCTTTCGATCGGTACATAAATTGACCTAATCGGACAGTCATAGCAAATTTTTCATTCTGTCTGCATATATTGCTAGTCGCCTTTCGCACTCTTCGGGCTGCTTTCGTCACTAGTGCGGACTGCCGTCCGTAGTGATTTGTCATGCGGCTCTTCAGCGTGCAAAAGAAATCTCTAGAGATTTTGTCGCAAGCTAATTTTAAAATCTCTCAAACTAAACCATATGTAAAACAAAATATTAAGAGATTTCATTCTGTTTCTTGAAATACAAACCCCAAGCAAATTCACAGATTGTGTATGTGGTAGTATCTAAATAAATTTGACTTAAATCGGACTGCCATATCATCCTCAGTCGAAATTCCATACAGCGCTCTGCAAGTATATCCACCAATCTTGGTTTTTTTTCGAAGAGAACCTTTTTTTCTCATCTATTTTTCCCACTTTGTATAATGCTTGCAGTATGTATTTTAGCCTTCCACAAAAAGCTGCAATGAATCACAGTAAGCAGCATAGGAAAATGTGAGACAACAAAAATATAATCACATCATTTAATTAATTGTCTCTGGTCTTTCTTGTACGAGTATTTATTTAGTTGCAATAATTAATGCACTGATATTTTTAATGGAGCTGTTGTTGTCTTTGGCTTATTCTTTATTTATTTTTCTCTACTGAAGTGTTTTTTGATGCGACAAGCAATTTTTACGAAATTTCTGTTTGTTTTTGGTTAGGTGTGTTTTTGTTTTGTATCTGTTGTTGCACAATTGTTTAAACGCACACATACGACTCATTAATTATTTATGTGTTACTCACCGACAGTTGCTCGAATGCTCTATTCTTGTCTTGTTGTAGTTTTTGTTGCTCCTCCTGTACAAACCACCAATCAATCAAATGTTGTGCCTTACTCTGAATTGTTGAAGGTGGTTTTTTGTTTTCTTTTCTTGTTTTTGTTTTTGGTTTCGGTATTACTTAGATTCGTTTTTATTTAGTTATTTTTGTTATTGATTTGTTGCACTATTGAGGATTTTTTTCAAGGTTTTTTTGCTATCTCTTATCTGTCGCTTGATTGTCATGATACAGACGAGAACATGTATGAGAATTGTGGTGTTTACTTAATTAAATAAGATTTGGTTAAATGATTTCTTTGATTTATTGAATACACTTATAAAAACAATAGCATTAACATGCTTAAATGTCCATTTGTTTCACACCTATCATTGCCTTGTCCATTGGTCCGTTGGTCTGTTGGTCTGCTTCTACGAATACTCTTAATTGTGTATCTAAATCACGCCATAAACCGCAAAAGTAACCCAAAGAGTACAAATATTTATGCACATAAATTTAAAAAATTTGCCATTCGCGGCCACCTTGTGAACCAGGCAAATTACACAAATTGCACTCATTTAATTTCATTTTGCTTTCGGCTTGTTGGCCTGCCTTTTGTTTATTCCACGAAATGGCTGCAAATGCAACGCCAAATATTCTTATAAATTTGTGTGCGAGTGTGTGTGTGTGTGTGTGTGTGTGTGTGTGTGTATGTAGTTGGTTATGAATGCTTGTGTGGGTGTTGCTAAAGCTTCAAACACATCGTCAAAATCAGCAAGTAATGTTTATTGATTACATGAGCTGCGACGTTGCAGCTGCATTTTCCCATTTAGCTGGAAGCAGTACAAATTTTATGGACTTCAAACGACTGCGTCTAACCCCAAAAACAACAACAACAATGTCAGCATTCACGAGTATAACATAGCAACTACTTTTCTGCCCTTTTGTTAACGCTCTGTGCAGTCATCAATTTCAAATCTACCTTCTTCGTTATGACAAATAAGGGGTAAAGCTTTCAAACTTTTGCTGACGCACGGACTGGCTGCCTGCCTGAATGATAAGATATGTTTTGGTCACAGTCCTTCAACTAAAGCAATCATATTTTCATTACTCAAAAGGTCTTTGCAACTTTAAAGCTACACAAACTCATCTTGAATGTCATGAAATGTAGTGACTGTCTCTTTAGCTCCTAAAGCAAATCGTTCTCTAGAAAGTAATAAAGTGTCCCACAAATATTGGGAATCAATATTGCAATTTTAGAACGCGTGTACATCGCATATTTT
Source organism: Drosophila limbata (assembly GCA_963924055.1). Classification (NCBI taxonomy): domain Eukaryota; kingdom Metazoa; phylum Arthropoda; class Insecta; order Diptera; family Drosophilidae; genus Drosophila; species Drosophila limbata. Next base: position 5,112,123 of record OZ001351.1, on the reverse strand, counting down.
CAAATACTTATCGTAACGTTATAGCTTATTTCAATACATAGTAAGATTTTAAGAGGCATGACAGTTCTTCATGTTCGCCTTGATAACTTTAACTTGAGCTTTACCTAACACTTATGCTGCCAACTCGGTGACAACATACTTTGTATTGGTTCGATACTGCCAACCTTAGGCATTAATCGATATATTCTTAATTTTTTGTTGATCAGCATCAAAGCTAAAGCTTTGAAATTGTTTACGATTGTTACCAACCAATTTAAAAAGAAAAATGGTGCCCTAGTCATTACGTTTTTCTAAATTTTAAATCTAGAATTTCTTTTCAAATATATGTTTTATTTTATCGATTACAAAGTATCACAAGTATTTGACAATGATGTAAAGCAACCATTGTGTTAACAAATTATTATGTCGACTACTGAGCATAATTTCACTTTTTTGGAATTAAAACCAATAAGCAATAGACTCATTAAAGTACGAATGATATTTGAAGTGTTAAGTAGTCAGTTATCACCTGTTCCTAAGAGAAAGAATTAACACGTGTATGTGCCCCAATATTTGCACAAATTTTAATTTTTTACTTACGCCTCACGCGGCGTATGTGTAATATTTCCAGTAAAATGCAATGCAAAGCACAAATCTCAGATGCTTAAAACGTTTTCTGCGCAACCAACACACACACACATACACATGACATACCACGAAGCCGCAAGTGCACAAGGATGCAGAGGCAACGTGGCGTATGAACAATTTTTTATAATTATTGCGACGGCAGCTGCAAGTTAAACAGCGCAATGGAATTAAGTGCTTCAAAATTGTTTTTGTTGCTCTTCCTGGGGCGTTAGAAATGGGCATCACATGGTAGTGGACTTTTTTTGCTCATGTCATTTAAATTACGTTTTTTTTTTATTAAGACTTGGGGTTGGTTTTGATTTTGAATAAAAATGTAAAGCTCTCTAAATAAGCCAAGAAAACAAAATAAGTCAGCCAAAGACAACTAGAACTTTGTGTTTATCCGGCTCTTGCAGTTATTGTAGGGCTGAAGTGTAATTAAACAATTTACGTTTGTTTTTGGGTTTCCTCTTTTTGCTTATTTTTGACAACACGTGAGCAATGTGAAAGCCATACTCAAGTTAACATTCCACTTTTACGGGGATTCCAAGGCAAACTCTTAAAAAAACACAACCATTGCAGACCACGGCCTGTAGCTTAAATATTTGACAATTATCACCGTACGTCTTATAATGGGAATGCTTTAACCAAGAAATTTAAGAACAATTTTAAAACATCAGCAAATGAATATGAACAAATTGTTGCATAGTTTTAGGAGAGCTCTGCTTGCAAAATGTTTCAGCTACTTCACTATGGTGCATTTACCCATGTGTTATTAGATCTGCGTTGTTGAAAATCAGTGTGATTTTTGTTGTTCAGTGTAAGTTAAAAACTTGCCTCAAAAAGATGGTGCAATGAAATTTTATCATTTATAAAATAATATGGGAAATACAAATATATAAGAAAAATATAATTAACCTAAAGTATCAAATAAAACAAATATGTACATGTCAAATTAAATTTGTTTGCAAATTTGTTGTCCAAAACGATTGGAAAAATAAAAGCTAGCCGAGAGCCATAAATTGAGTATCAATAAACAGCAGCTACAAAATGAGATTTATTTTAATGTTGACAAACTATGTGTAAGTTTCCTTAAATAGATTCATTTATTTGGAATATCTGATTGATCGTTTTTGAAATTGGTGGCGAGCTGAGGCCTAAGTAGGATAATTTGATCGACGTGACTATAAATAGTACTTAGAGTCAGGAAATTAAAACGAAACAAATTTAAGATTCATTGCCGGTTACGATTATGGGGTACAGGTTTTTTTTTGGTGCCGGCTATGCAAAGCTAAATATTTTTGAATGTGGGTTTGGAAACGATAACCTATATTTTGTATGTTTCATTTGAATCCCAGTCTCGATTCGACAATCGCTTTGATTATAAATTGCCACAGTTCCCATGGATAAGGCTATAATTTGTAGTCCATAATTTATTCTCTCTGTAGTCTTGTACTCTCTTCTTTATTATCTTGCTTAATGCGGTTTGATTTCGTATGTTCTATGCTAAAATATATAATATTTATATTCTATGTCAGTCTGTACACATTTCAAGGTCATAAAAATAAATAAAGGGAAACACTTTTTCAAAGTCATTAATTTTAATGAATAAAAATATGACATTTCTCGCCCGTCATTACGATGCGAGTAATTAGCGTCAATGCGTTTTTCATGAAAAGTTTTTAGCCAAACTTAGAACTAATTTTATATGTTTAATATGCTGAAGCGTTGATCAAATACATTATAATAACAATGTAGCATTTTATTATGTATTTCAAATTGTAAAATTCTATGTTCTCTAGTCATATTTTCATACTACTATATGTGTACATTATTCAGAGCTCTTTTGCACTTACGAATTATACTCGATAAAAAGTTGTGAAACAAAAAATACGATTAAAGTTAATAGGATTGTTATTAAACTTCTTTTGTTTGTTTTAATTCTATGTATGGGTTTCAATTATTGATTTATTTTACTTAAAAGATATCATTTCAAGTTGGCTGTTGTTTTTAGGTGAATTTTATTTTGTTATTATTTAAGTACTCTGATAATAATAATATTTATATTCCAATATTGACACTACCACAAAATTTTTTTCAAAAATTTATGATTTTCTCACTTTAAAATAAAACAAAAAATTAACAATATTTTAGTCGCGTTATTTTATTATGTTTTGATTTGTTCTTTGTTTTGCTTTTTTTTTAATATTTTTTTTTTTGCTGTAGTCGCTGTTGAAGTCAAAGGCAATGCAAATCAAATTGCACTTCAGCTTCAGCTGCTTCGGCGCCCGCGCTCACACAGACAAGAACAAACACGTCGTGCCGTCGACAAAGCTGAACGAGAACTAGAAACTGAAATAACTTTGCGCCAGAGACACAGTCAACACAGGCAGCAGAGCCAGCGACGCCATCGACGATTGTAGAGCGTTTGGCTTTTGCCATCGTACGGCAACGGCAACGGGAATAGAAGAGTCACGACACGTCGGCAGCAGCGTCGCCGTCGTCGTTGCGAGTTTGCCGAGATTGTCGTGGCACTTATCGCATGCGAGAAAAGCAACGCGAGCATGCAGTGGTCTGAAGTGAATGCGCTGTTGGGAAATTTTCAAGCACAACTTAAATGTGAGCGAATAAACCAGGAGAGAAATACACACAAGAGAGGGAGAGAGAAAAAGAGACGGTGCGAGCGTACGCACATGATTAAATTTCCCTGTACTTGTCGCAGAGGCGAAGGCAAAAACGAATGACACGAAGTCTTCACATACAACGACGAGTCTAAAACAGCTGCATGCTATGCGTGTATATGAATTTGTGAAAATGTGTGTGTGTGTGTGTTAGTAAGCGTGAGAGGCCGCTCTGCAGTCCAGGCTAAAATGTGGGCCTACCTGTTGCTTAGCAACTCAACAACGCGCCTAGACTCTCTTCATTATCATTGTCAACATGCCAACTGAATAAAGTGTGTAGGATGAAGGGAAGGACAAAGGACGTTAAGCTGGAAGAGTAGCTGCAGGGACAGATGTTGTCCGTTGCCAGAAACGTATCCTGCAACAGCTGTTTGAATCTAAATATCGTGCCGAAAAAACTACTTACTAACATTCATAAAATTGAAACCCGGGCATTTTTACTTCTTATTGCTCGCATGCGAGCGCCTAAAAGTAGGCAGCTATTGTAGCTGCCCTTTGAAGAGGTAAAATTAAATACGTACAGCACGAGTTAAAAAAATAAGCCCGATGCACGCAGACACAGAGGGACGGTAAGAGAAGGCGAGTGTGAGTGAGAAAGATAGACTAAAGACAACGTCTAACCACAAATGTATGCCTGATGTGCCTCTCATGTGTATGTGTGTGATTTACAAGTGAGTATTTAAAAATTAAACATATTTCGCTGATTATTAATCGATTATGTACATATGTGCATTTCCAGAAAAAGGTCCACCACGACGGAAAACGTAAATTTGATCAAAAACTCAAATCTTGTGAAATTTTCTTCCAAAAATGTATTCAAGTTATTTATTTAAGCAATATACGCTAGAAGAAATTCAATAAGATGAACATATATATATTCTATATTGGAATAAATTGACTTATTCCATATTTTTGCCCATTTTCTTTAAAGTTGACTTTCAAAATGGACGTTTTGTATTTTAACGATTACACTTAGTTGGACAGTAATATTGTATCATGAACAATTTTAATTCTTAGAAATATATTGAAAGTTTATATTAAAATAAGTTTTACAAGTTGTTTTCGATATATCGAATAAAATTTGATGAACAAATTCTTGACACAAACTAAGTGGAGATCTTGTCACGTTCGCGATGTCGCGTTACAAATTACAAATAAAACTTGTAAAATAATTAAAATGATAGTAACATATCAAAATTATATCTAAAATGGAAAATTACATAATTTTTTTTTATGGTTTAAGAGTATTTTCTTCCAAATTACTAGCCTCATTTCGCATTTGTCAAGATGAAGTCAAACATGACTTCCATTTTTCGTCGCGTTCGCGATGCATTGCTTTCTATAAATAATTAAATAACGACAAGTCTTCAAAAAATATACATATAATATATACATAAGGTAATTTGAAAGGATTTTTTGTTGCACATTTCTTAATAGTGAATTATAGTTTTCAGAAATGGAAAAAGAAGTACATGAATACAAATTTTTGGGAGTGGAAAGACGCTGTCAACCTTAGCAAATTGACACACACGCATGTCAAAGCTTCAAAAAATGCGTAAAAGGCAGTATTAGAGATAACACAAATCACTTTGGACGGTAGTCCACGCCAAGATGAATTTATATATGATGATGTATTCGCTCTCTCTCAGGGCGAATCTGTCAAAAAGAGTCTGCCGTGAGAGAGACGACAGAGATAGATATATAGAAAATTTGTTTTCGTAATGACGTCATGACGTTTGTGCCCCGGAAAAAGAGGGAACGTCAAACGAATACATCACCATATATAAATTCACCTTGGTCCAGGCTAGTGACGAAAGCATCCCGAAGGGTGCGATTTGCGACTAGGAATATAAACAGGACGAATAGAAAATTTGGTACGACAGCCCGATCACATCGAGGTATTACCTAAACTTACAACTGTACATACTAAAATTGGAATTTGGTAATTATTATACCCACGGCTCACATACTACATAAATGCACACCTACATCATGTGTTTTTCAAGAGAATAAACAAAAATTAGCAAAAAGTGTCAATGACAAGTTTAAAATCACAGTTTAGAGAAAACATTTGCATAATTAATTTTTGGCTGAAATTGGCAGAAATTAATTTGTACTCCACAGTTAATGAGCACTTCGGCTAGATTTTTTATAAAATAAGACATAACAAAGACAATCCACAACAACAACATTTAACACATGTAATAATAATTATTTTTGGCATGCCTTGACCTTTATTTTTCATATTTTCAACAAAGATTTGGATAACTGGTCTTCCCACAGCCGAAGCTCAAAGTTGAGTAAAAGCTTCCAGCCAAATTTTGGCTGAAAATCAGCGGACAAAATATCTGACTTTGCTAGTTCGGCAATAATACAACGTTGCCAATAAACATTTTTTATTGTTTCGGTATACCTAATGTATGCCCTTTCAAAATATTAAGTCAAATTCAAGATATATTTGACAAAAATTTTAGACTTCATGCAAAAAAAAGGGGATTTTGGCCCAATGAGCACTGGCTCAAAAGATAATTAAATTTTAAATTTTTAGTAGCCATCTCAAAATGAGATGAAAATAAGTTTGTTTGTTTATATTAAAGCGTTGAAAAAGTGCTAGTCTGTGATTTTTGTTAGGATTTCTCATACAACAGAGTTTATGATACTAAAGGTTAATTTGCATCGGATTGTTCCTATAACACCTATATGACATAGTAATTCAATTTTGACCAAATTTGGTCAGGATGTAAGTTTGGGATATCTTAGCAAAACAAAGAAGTTATCCATACTAAGCAATTCGCCGAACATTGACCACAAATTTGACCCACTTGCAGGTCGAATTTCGCAAAATTCCGTCTTTTCGTACTATAAAATTATCTCATCTACATACATACTTATGTTGTGTGAAAATTTTATCTTTATGACATTAACCGTTTGGGCTACATGTTGATATGTCAGTCAGTCAGTCAGTCAGGACTTAGAGTTTTATATATAGGTACGAAGGTTCGAAGGGTGCGAAAGGCGAATAGCAATACATACAAGAAGAATAGAAAATTTGTCCGAACAGGTAGATTTATATTCCGATCGAAAGGTATAGTTTCAACTAACAAAAGTGTTTCAACTAGCAAAATTTAAATGATTGGAGCAAACAAATTTTTTTTAAATTTATATGTAAAACGCGATATTATTCGTCACAAAATTGTATATCAGAAATTTTGGGGCGTGAAAATGTTTTCATCACTGGACTTTTACCTCTTAAAAACGTTTTTTTTATAAGTAATATATACACTGCCATGAACTTAAATAGGGACAACATTTTAAAACGAATATACAAATTTTTGACTTAAACAAACACGTTAAATTAATAAACAAATATTTTTTTACATTCAGTATTTCATTCTTTATTGATAAAAAAAAAATTTCAAAAGAAAATAGTATTTAAAAAAAATTTTTTTTTCTGGGAGGCCTTAAAAAAATTTTTCATTTATTTTAAGGCTTAATTATTATTAATGTTCATAAGTAAATTATTTTAATAATGTGTGTGGCCACCATTTTCGAAAATAACTTTATATATCCTTTTAGAAATAGGGTTTTTTAGTGTCTTTAGGTAACTTAAGGATATTTCGCTCCAGGATGTGTTGATGGCATCTGATAATGCCTGTATGTCTTTAAAACCCAACAATTTATACTGCAGAGCGCCGAATTGTTCGAGAAGCTTCAAATTCACACTGTTCAGCTTCCAAAATTTATTCAAAATTACAATTTAAAGCAAGTATCGATACTGTACGGAGGGATTTACGTAAAGCTAAAAGTCTAAATAGATTAAAAATTAAAATAAAAACAACCACTCATGGACCAACGTAAAGGTTCTCGTCAAGTTTTTGCTCGAAATCATATGACTTGGGTGAACAAATGGCATACAGTTGTGTTAATACATCCGGCTATAAAATACATTTGTGTCTTCTATAAAGAGGCCACCGTCTTAATTTTCATGCATAGCGATAAATTGTAAGGCAAAAAGCAGGGAAAGAGTTAACATCCTTGTTTAACTCCACTATAAAATGCATCAAAAACTTTATCACCTGTCCAGATGACCGAATTTATGCATTTATTTATTTTGTCTATACAAGTAACAATACTGGTGAACATTCCCATTGAAGCCGCTTGTACTATGTAGTTTAAATCTAGCATAATGCTGTTGGTGTTGATAAATTAAGTATACGTGCTGGGTGCGCAGATGTTTCAGAAAAAAGGTAAAATAAAGTTGATGATTGCTTTGCGAGTGTGCTTTGTCACGTTAAGTATAAGCCATGGATAGGTACGATTAGAGTAACTGATGGTTAAACGAAAAAGAGAATGATTTTAAGGCGACACATGAACATTGTACAATGGACAACATGAATCCATTACAATTCATTACAATATTTGCATCTTTTGATTCTTTTGCTCGATTCGCGCTTTCAATGTTTTCTTCGTCTCTTTGTCGTTTTCGTTTTCATTCTCTCTTTTTTTGGCTGCGTGCTTTACTCGTGGCTGGAAGTTCAAGCCAAGCAGCTGAGAGCCAGCAGAAAATCAATAAGGCCCCAAAGATACTGGCAGATGTAGCAGTTAGCTGACGGTGGGAGTGAGTGTTAAAGTGTGTATAGTATGTGGTCGAGTCAGTTGAATTGAAAAGAGTGTGGAGAGAAAGACAGAGTGTGATAGAGAGAAAGAAAGAGAGAGAGATTACATTGGGCATAAATAGTATTTATGTTGGTATCTAAATATCTACAGTCATCTGTCAAATATCACGTTTCTTGTTTACACTTTTCTACTTCTACTTCAAATGCGTACACAATATGCCTGGGCTCGGAACTGTGTCCCGAACTCTGACTCTGACTTCTGGTCTTGTCCCTGCTCCGACTCCATCTCCATTTCCGGTGTCGCTCCCCCAACCGTCTCTGAGCCCATCTCTGATGCTTCTGCTTTTCGTGTTTGTATTTGACATGTTGAGTGTTGAGTGGCACTGTGGCATTTGCCGTGTTGTGTTCTGCTGCCAAATGCAAACAAAAACAACAACAACATGACTCGGGCCAGCCGCAATGAGAATAACAAACTAAATACACGTTCTAACGACCGCGCGAATGAGTAATGCTAAACTTTGCATACCCAATCAACGATGCTCTCATAAGTTTAACTATAAAACAATTTCCAAGCTCAAACAGAATATTAAAAGTTAACAAAATATTGAAAAAGAAAATTAAAATAAATAAAGTCTGATCCATTCAAAGGACATATTCTTTTATCCACAGATATCATCTTATTTTTATTCGGTATTAATTTACAAATTATCCTATAAGAACTCACACCACAACAACTTTTCCAAGCTTGAACTTCAATGAAAATGCCTAAAATCAAGATTTTGGTCTCAGAACTAAGAACATTGGTCTAAAAAATGCGTCGAGGACATGAAAATCTTGAAGTAAGAAAACACATCTTGATTCTAAGAACATTTCAATTATGACCAAGTTCTTATTTTTAAGACCATAAATTCTTATGTTTTCAAGACAACAAATATTCTTATAAGAATAAAACTTATTATTTTCTTAAGATTATATGTTCTTATTTGAAGACCAAAAAGTTTTGAATACTCAAGACCAAAAATCTCAAATTAAGATTAAGCTTCTTAACATTTTAAGAAGAATGAAGTAAGCTTTAGTTAACTTGAGGTCTAGTAATGTCGATATGACATTAAACAACTAACAACAACACACAAAATACTTGCAGAATGCAAGAAGCATGGGTCGGTATACAGCTGTTTCAAGAGATGCCAATCTCTATCATCAGTACCGTTGTGCTGACTTGACCAGCGATCCAAGCATAACGTCATCTTTGAGAAGCTAGAACCAGTTGTGAATTATAAGTCTCAAGAAGTGACAAAATGTTAAGATTTTTGTTCTCATTTTAAGAGAAAAACATCTAAGATTTTTATTCTTATATTATGAACCTAAGATTTTTTTGAATAATATTCTTAATTTTAGCAATTTGGTCTTAAAATGGTCTTATATTAAGAACAAATTATTTAAATTTGAGAATTTTATTCTTGTATTAAGAACTTACGATTTTCAAGATAAATGTTCTTAGTTTTAGTAATTTGGTCTTAAAATATTCTTATTTCAAGAACAAAATATTTAAGATGAATGTTCTTGATTTTAGAAAGTGGTCTTTTTTTTCAGTGTACCAATTAGAAAAAAAGCTTACATCTCTTACTTAATCTCTTTAATGTTTATTATCAGGGATTAAAACCGAAACGAATATCGGTTTCAATTACGGTTTCGGTCATGTTTGCATTTAGGTTTTCGGTTATCGGTTACGCAAAATCTTTGAATAAAGGTTTCGTAACGGTGAACCGGTTTTTGTATGTTTCGGTTTTGAAATACCGGTATGGTTTCGGTTCATAAACATTTTTTTGTATGCAAAAATATTTATTATATTAATAATATAATAATAATTTAAAAGGCTTTACTTTTTTAATTTTTCATTCACACATTTCTTTCTCATATTCTTCAGTTTGAAGTATTTAAGTTACATTTTAACAATTTTAATATTTCATTTAACAAATTTATTTTATTTTCGCTTATTCAGTTTTATGAAAATTCTATCATGAATATCACAAAAAAAAAATCGAAATTAAACATAAGAAAATCAAAATTATCAATGAAAAATATTTTTTTTTTTAACTTATGAAAAGCCGAAATTAACCCTTATAAATGAAACGGTTATTAAACGGTTATTTCGGTTTACAGAGTTTCGGTTTTAAGGTTTCGGTCAAATGAAATTTTTTTTTTCGGTTACGGTTTCAGTTACGGTTTAAAATTTCAATCGGGTTTTACCGGTTGAAGGTTACGGTTTCGGTAAGGGTTTTAATCCCTGTTTATTATAAAAGCCAATCTTGAACATTACACAAGAACTATTTGTGAACTTACTGCTCTTTTCCTATCTTGAAATTAATCCCTATATTGTTTCAGATTTTATAAATAGCGACAACTTAATTCTCTTTTGTCGAAGTTTATATGTCGATATGAAACTCGATTTACTGTAGGGATTTACATCACTAGCGTGTAGTGCTCCATAGATAAAATTTGACTGAAAGAAGGTTCCAAAAATATGTGTAAAAATCCAATAAATATAAATTTTATGGCAACTTTCATAACTGACCACGAAATGTAACACCCTGCAGAATTATTTAAAAGATCATTTTAATTATGCAACCGGTCACGAAAATTTAACTGTTTTAAACAATAAAGTTAACATGATAAATAGCGGACATAAGCTTAAAAGAACTTTTGGATATAAGTCTAAAAGAACTATTGTTGTATTTTCCATTATTAAATACATAGTATAAATCGAAATCAAATTTCGTTATAGATGATTTTTCAAGATTGTCTGAATATAAAATTGATTGCCACTTGTTTTTTCAACGTTCTGGCGTTGCATATTCTTAAACGATTGGTTAAAGCATCTGAATCTGTACTTACAATCATAATAGTCGTATCGATCCGCTTCGCTGGGATTATTGCTGCCCATGATTTTGGCAAAAACTGCAAAGGTCAACAAGAGGGTAGAGCACAGTTTAAAAAACAAACAAAAGGAAACTGTGCAATTCAATTAACATTGCTGAGTGGAAGGAAATGGAAATAGACGCTGAAAGGGTAAAATTTAAATGCAGTTTTTGGTCAAGATAAAAGCCACTGTCAGCGGCGGAGTCACAATTGGGATTCTGGACATTGCGAATCGGGAGTTGGGATTGGGAAATGCTAAAGGGAAAAAATACGAAAATACGGAAATGGAAGGGAAGGGAAGGGAAAAGTGAACCGAATTCAGAATTCAGCGCTTCAGGTCACTTACATTTGGCAAAGCTCCTGCGAAATCGCACGAAACACGAAACGGAGCGCGACAGTTGTGTTAGGTCCTCTGGATGTGCGCCGGTCTGTATGCAAATAATGGGCGCCAGCGGCGTGATGTGGCAGCGACTGTGGCTGCGACTGCGACGCTCCAGCAATGGAATCGCCACAAAACTATGATCCACTGATGCCCCTATTACGGCTCCTGTTCCTTCCCCTTCTCTGCTTCCCGGCGACAGCGTTCGCTGAGATTCGCTCAGAATAATGCTGCTATTGCAGTTGTCGCTATTGTTGTTGTTGTTGTTGCTATTACAATCGTTATTATTGATATTATTGCTATTGTTGTTGTTATTAATGCTGCTAAGTATGGTAATGACGTTGATGGTGCCCTGCAATGAGCTTGTGGTCGTCGTGGCTGCAAGAAACAAAGAAATCTCATTTAATGGCTGCTTATTTCTGATTGGTATACAAAAAAATGAAAATAACAAAACTTAAAAAAAGAATCGAATAAAGAAAATCCATTTCGGATGCGCGCCGCATGTGTGACAAATTTTTGCTCTCTCGTGCAATGCATTTGTTTGCGAATGTCGTAAATCATTCAAATTTGCATTCAATGTATTCGATATTTTTGTTGATGTCCTTTTTTTTTAACTCACAAAAAATTGGCAAGGCAATGTGCCAAATGGCACAGAATGCGCACAAAACATAACAAGCTGGAAAAACACCAGGCGAGAATTCAAGAGCTATACAGCCACAGCGTGAAAAAAAAGCAGATTAAAAATGATAAGTTGACTAGGAAATACCCGTCAAGGGAATATTATTACACGTTGGCAGGCTAATCTTTTAGTTTACAAATTGACAAAATTATCTAAGATTAATAGCCGAAAATAAGAAGAGGTGACGTTCTCGCCGGAGAAAACATAGAACTCAACGCAACGATTATTAATTATACATTTTGGTGTCGTAAACGCCTAACAAGAGCACACTAGATGAAGGAGTAACATATTTATTCGGGTGTGCTGCGGAAATCACTAGGAAAATCGAATTCAGAGAAAAGCAATTCCGAGCGAAAACTTTCACAGTGCCACAGAACTTCGAGAGATTTAATTTTTTTTTTGATGAAATTTTCTCATGTTAATAAAATAATTGATTTTGTTTAGAGTAAACAAATTTAAAAGTTATTAGCGCGACAAACAATACAAGTTACTCGACATCTCTAAATTCTAAAATTCTTAAAAATGTGACACTGTTCTATGGCATCGGTCGCCAGCGGATTGAGCGCTGATTTCGTTTCCCTCAAACATTTTCAACGGAGTTTACTGTGTCACAGTGAAATGAAATTGAAGTGAAAGCGATTTCTGTAGCACCCCCGTAAATTTTTTTTTATTTTTTGATGACAAATTTCTCATAAAAAATTATCAAAAATGAACTTTTGAAAATGGAAACAATAAATTTTAATCCTTAACAATTTTCGTAAATTTTTTTAAATCGAAAATTTTTAATTAAAAAAGCTTTAGAGTATTGTGAAAACATTTCAAGTTTTAGGAATCAAGTTTGTTCGGGAAGGCTTCACACGCAGCATGAATGTGGTCTGATGGTAATTTGTTCCATTCTCGGAGAAGAGAAGTTTTTAAAGCGTTTACCGTCTCATATATTTTAGTTGACACTTTGGCCTCCAGAATGGACCATATGGAAAAATCATTGGGCTTAAATCTGGGGAATATGGTGGCCATTGCTGTGATGAGCTGAAGCTGGGAACGTTGTCTTGTAAAAATCGTTGGGCTTGTCTTGCTTTATAAGATGGTGCCGAGTCTTGGTAAAATGTACAATGGTTTCTACCGAATTTTTTACGTGTCCAAGGTAGCAAAGCATCTTTTAAGATCTTTTCAAGGTAGATATGTTGGTTAACCTTTACGCCCTACTCAATGAAAACCAGTGGTGAGCGTCCTGTGGTAGTTACTGCGCCCCAAACCATCACTGATGCAGGTGCTTGCTTTCGCAGAGCAATTTGTTGGTTAAAATTTTCGTCTGATTTGTCCTTTAACCAACGGGATTGTTCTGCATGTTTACAAATTGCTGAACTGTTCAAATTTGTTCATCAGAAAATGCAATATTTATTGCACTGTTGCGTTTCAAGTCCATGTAGATAACTTTTTTCAGTGCTACATATATCGATATACTTTTGTAAGCTTGTAGACAATTAATCAGACAAACAATAGCCAAAACTTCGAGCGCCGACCCCTGCATGGTAAGACCTAACAGCACCAAGTTTAATTTCTAGATTACTCTTAACTTAACGAACACCAATTTTAATTAATTCACTTTTACTCGTCCAACTTTACAGATGGTAGAGGAATGCAGATCTATAACTGGGGAGTCTTCTTTCGACCCAGTTTTAAAGGGTTCTTAAATGTAAAGAAGCATTTAAGACTCCACTTTAATGATGTTGTAGCAATCTGAATTCACACATTAGCGCTTACTTAACACCTATTTGATATCGTAACTAATTTAATTTATTTGCCAACAGCTGCCGCCACATTTGAATTGCTTCGTGCAACATGAGCGTGCAACACTTTTAAAATACTATGACGACCTTTTTGGCAAAACATTTTGTTTGTGCTTCTCTGCTTCAACGCTTTCCTTTGTGCTTCAGCTCTGCTTGAGCTTTTTTGCGATATTTTGCTTGACAAGTTCTTTCCCTAACCGCATCTGGCTAATATCTGGCATTTTGCCAAACTGCAATTTGGAATTCTTGTGTTGTGTCTTCATTCGTATCTGGTGTGGATCTGCTTTTCGCCCATATTTATTTGTCGCTTTTCCTTATTGTGGTCAAAGTGACAACAATAGTTTCAGATCTCATTTCTCTAAATAAATATATATTGTTTTGCATCCTCCTAGATCCACCGTTTTACGTTAAATCAAAAAAACTAATGCAACCTCACAATAAAAACAATGTCAAAAATAACAGTGGAATTCAGAACAGTTCGGTTTAGTCATTTTTTAGTCATTTATAGATGCTCATAAAAAAATTCTTTTAAAATATACTTCAACTATTTAAATTTGAAGTAGCAATGGTTAATGATTCTAGAAATGTTCAACATTATTATAATTTTCAGTTTATAATTTTAGGTATTTATTGTAAGGCTTTAAGTTGCATTTACTTTTAAAACCAGTGACTCTAAAGCACACGTTTTGAAAACGACAATTATTGTCGATTTTCGGAATTCGGAACAGCAATCGACTCGTTTTCGGAATTCGGAACAGGCCTGAATATGTCAGATTGGTTGAAATCGGATATCATATAGAGCCATAGGAATTAGGTCGATATATGCAATTCTGATAAATCAAATAATTTAAAAAACCTTTTTTTAGATGCCATATAAATAATTTTTTCTCAATTTTCAACTTTGATAGCTCCTAAGTAAGGTTCTAGGGGGCGTGGCACTTTTCTTAAACACTTATTTTATAAGGTTAAATAATAATAATAAGGTTAAAAAGATATCTATCATATGCCATTAGGCAAATAGTTAACTATCTCATTTGGTTCAAAAGTTATGATTTTTGCAAAGTGAAATGAGCAACGGCCCCACTGTGCACCGCTCTGCCCTGCCACCGCAGTAATCGAAGAGACGATAACTATCGAGCAGCTTGGTGAAGCTCGACAGTTCCGATCGAGAGTCCGACGAGTCACTCGACCCTGCGCAAAAAAGTAATATTTATTAGGTATAAAAAATTTAGCGCAATGTGCTAAAGGTCAAACATTGTTTTTTAAATAATTTATATGTAAAACTAAATATTATTCGTCACAAAATTGGATATCAGAAATTTTGTGGTATGCAAATGTTTTCGTCACTAGACTTTTACCACGTGAAGAGGTTTTTTTATCAGATAACTAAATACGGTGGATTTCATTAATACAATAACCCGAAGTCAACAAATGTACAATATATGAAAACTGAGCAACAAATTCAACAGCAGCTGCAAATGAGTATCTTTTCTGCAATGCATATCCTCGATGTGCGGTTTGGTTTCTGTTAACGGAATTTAAACATGCCTTTTTAATGATTCATAAAAATGCTTTCGGTTGATATTTAATTACATAAATTAATAATCAAATGTGTTGTTGGTAAATCCCTGTCATTAATTCAGCATCAATATGTAAGTATTTGATTTAAACAAATGAGCCACACCATTAATTTAATTCAATGCCAGTCCATAATGCTGCGGAAGCTATAAGTGCTGCGGCTATAAAATTTGTAAAATTGAGACAGGGTCTAAGGACTCGCTTTGTTAGCAGAATTGAAAGTTGAAATGGAGGAACACGTCTTATATTTTTCTTTAACAACCTACTGCAACAAACACTAAAATATAATACACTACAGTCTCTATTATTCGACATTTGTAATTCGGACAAGCTGAAACTTGTTTCTTTTTGTTTTTAACCCATATTGCTCGGTCTCTATCAAACTTTCATTCCCTGAACTTTGTTCCCGAATTTGACCCTCTGTCAGAACTTATTGCACGTGTTGTGTGAAAATTTAATTTTTCTACACTTAACCGTTTGGCCTACACGTTGATTCTCAGTGAGTCTGTCAGTCAGTGAGTCAGGACAAAGAGTTTTATATACACTCAGCCCAACATTTATTCGTACACTCTTTTTTATACTTTAACGGCTATTGTAAGATACTTTTTGAATGAAGAGCAGAAATTTTAAGCAATTTTCAAAATAACAAAAAAAATACTAGCGAAGAGATTTTTGAAAACTTTTTTTGCAGTCACTTTAAGAATTGCTTAAAGAATTTTTTTGCCCTAAGACATTTTTTTCTTAAATCGAAGAAAAAAGTGGAAAATAAAACGTTCAAAAATTCTAAATTTTAATTGGGTACTTAATGGGCCAGGGCAAGTTTTGCATCATTCAAACGGAATTTAAATGACCTTTCCAAATTTATTTGTTAAATATGAAGACTTGACTTTTACAATAGCTGTTAAAGTATTGAAACGAGTGTACGAATAAATGTTGGGCTGGGTGTTTGTGCATATTTATGTTATCTATGTGAGAACTGACAGAGAAATTTAAAAATTAAAATTTTTAAATAAAAAACCCTCTTTACGAGGTAAAAGTCTAGTGACGAAAACATTTCATGCCCCAACTTTTCTCATGTCCAATTTTATGACGAATAATATTAAGTACATATAAATTATTAAAAAAAATTTATATTTTTAGGCACTTGGCAGTGATTGTTTTGATTATATTTGAGGGATCTTTAAATCAATGAATTTACATATAGACACATACGCAGTTTGATCGATTTGGCTTTTAATCTTTCCTGAGCCTTTCAAATCCAGTAATTTTATCAGTTCTATTGTTTTATTATACTTTGTACTGTCAAATAAGTGACTGAATGTTGTCTCAACAATATCAAGTTAAAACTTTCCATCTTTAGAAATTGAAAATGTCAGGTATTTTAACCATATTAGTAACTATTGTAATGTAATGTTGGCACGACTATTTTCAAACATTAAAAGGAAGGTATCACTGCGGACCTTAGTCCGCGCTAGTGACGAAATCAACACGAACAGTTATGGTATCTAACTTCGTTGACAAAGCTCTTTTTTTAAGATAAAAATCTCGGAGAGCTTGTCAACGAAATTAGATACCATTACTGTTGCAAAGAACAAAATGTTTACATAATTATACACTTAAGAAATTTAAATTCTTTTAAAATAAAAAAAAAAAAATTAAAAAAAAGGTGTATTTTGGAATTTTTATTTTTTAATGTTGAAAAAAACCTAGTTTTAGCGTTTAACCGTTATTTAACGCCCATTATGATGCCACGCCCTCTTTTATTTTTTTTAAATATATAGAATATATATTTCAAATTGCAGACCGATATCTCACTTCGTTAAAAAGTTACAGACTTTGGCACTCATTTTCTGAAATAGCCATGGTACATGGCTGCTCGGCTCATTTCATCTAATTAAAAAAAAAAGTTTAGTTAATTTAACAAAAATTATTCATAAAATTTGTTGTAAAAGGATGAATCAGAATAGGGCCCAAAATTATTGGAAAATGTGTTGTTTTTTTTAATACCTTAAATACCTCAAAACACCTTAAAATACCTTAACCTGAAATCTTCATGCTTCTCAGCGGAGGCTAGGAATTGATTTTAGACACATAGTTTCCGGGTGAAATTTTCTTAGAATTTATCGTACATTCCGATTCTGGTAGCCGATTTCCACGTTTTTTCGACCCGAACTAATTGACCCGCCCTAATGTCTGTATAAAATCTGGCAGTTATTTTCTTGCTTTGTCTATGCCGAAAAACAAGAGAGACACCAACTACTAGAAGGGGGAATGTATTTATGACGGAAGAAATTTAAACAAATTTTGAATGCCAGAGAAACATATTCCAGACATTGCTCGATTTCATTTCCAGCTTTAAATTTTCTGCTTTTGGTACCCGGTTTTCATCTGTCAACTGTCGACAGTTCGGTTCAAAACTTTTGTCGATTTTAATTTATTGTCTAAATAAGTTACTCTGTCAAAAAAAATGTATTTTTTAAACAATAATAATTTTTACTACTTCAGTTTTCGAGGACATAATTGAATGATATTACTGATCGATTTAAAGTAATTCGTTAGTAATAGTTAATTATTTGAAAGCAATTTTGGTGTATTTATTTCTTTATCACTCAATTTTAAAACAATTAGACACATTTATTTTATTGACTTAGTAATTGTACAGCTTTGGTTAATCAGTATCACTCACTTAAAATCAATGTATTTGTGAATAAAAGTATAAACATTTTTCATCCTTTATCAACCTTCTTATTTGTGGATCATCCAAAATATCCGGCTTAAAGTTTCTCTGTGAAAAAATTTTAGAATTTTTTTTGGAGATGTATGTATTTTTAAAGCAATCCCTATTGTAATATGCAAAGGAAGCAGTACTATGCGATCCTTGGGCATAAGGGGGTTCACCTATCACGTATAGTTTTCAAGGAACAATAACTTGCCTGGAGGGCCAATCATTGCTAACCCACTGCTCAGATGTAGCTCTGCTGTCCCACAGACAAATAGTAAGCAATAGGCATTAAATTAATTAATTACCAAAAAAAATTTTGATTTTGTTCCCTTGTGTAATCCATTCAGATTTGGTCCTAAGTATGTAGCAATGTATTAACAAGTTATGCGGCAAATTTTCTTCCGTACGAGTACTATATGAAGAGCATCAACAATAAAGCTGTCCATCAATAATATATTGCCGTGGCAATGGCCTGAGAGTTGATTTTATCCAGAGTCTGGCAATCAACTGAACACATTTCTTGCAGAAATGAATAAACAGCAACAAACTAATGATTGAAAATTCGAAATTGTAAATTCCAGTAATGCAATATACATTTCCGTTCGGCCATTGTTCCACCCTGAGTTGTATGTTATGATTGCGATGGGGATCCCTAGTCCAAGCAAGTCGTTAAAAAGCAACATCAAACGATAATTGCCATAATTATGGGGGCCGTTCATAATTTGTGTGCTACTGAATAATTTGCCTTTATAAGCTCGCCAAATAAAGAAACATATGTTGGCCCAGTTGGACTAAGTTGCTTATGTTGGCCCAATGATGGAAAATTTGCCGCCTCGAATGTTGTTTATTTGCCAAATTATATTGCACTCGTATTCTTTTTTTTTTTTGCTACGATTTCATATATACATAATATACTCGTATTGTATAAATTTAATTACACTCGAAATGCTCTGGCTTCTATTGAAAATGGATTTGCAGCCTTGGCCATGTGCTGGGCATCTTTGGGCAACTTTTAATGATACCCCTCCAGCCTCCCTCCTTTAACTCTATGAATGCCCCAATCGCGCGCTCCTCGCACGTGTTGCACGCACAGCAATTTCAGTTTAAGAATCTACACACCATTAGTTGGCTGCTTGTGGGTGGAAATTGTATCTTGGAAACATATATTTTAATGCGAATCGTATGGCTATTTTCGAAAACATTTGAACGCAATGGGTGGCACCATAAGAGCAGGTTGTGGATATTGTACACATCGAATTGATACTCCAACAAATATAGGCTTATTCAATGCTTTACATTAATTATCTCATTACCAGCACTATCGAAATGATATAGTATTACCAACAGATGTTACTAGTAAATACAAATAGTTCCCAAAGTACTATCGATAGTTTAAAAATTGCTAAAAATTACTATTTTAACCCCTTTTTCCTCATTTTCATACAAAAAGTGGCTTGTTAGCAATTTTCCAAAATCATAAAAAATACTAGCGAAGAGATTTTTGTAAATTTCTTTTTACAGTCACTCTTAGAATTGTTTGAAGAATCTTTTTGCAAAACATTTTTTGTTTGAGACCGAGGAAAAAAGTTGAAAAAGTAGATGCTTACCAAAATTCGAAATTTTCAATAGGTACTTAACGGGTTAAGGAAAGCTTTGCATCATTCAAACGGAATTTAAATGACCTTTCCAAATATATGTAAAAAAGCTATTATTTTCTTATGTAAAGTCAAAAAATTAAGTTTTCAGTGTGTAAAGTGTTTCTTGAGAAACTGTATGTATTTTTTGTGACCGGGACTATCGTCGACTATCGATAGTACTGTCGTCGACTATCGTGGACTATCGATGGTTTTGAAATAACTATCGTCGGCTATAGATGGCGCCGACTATCGATAGTTCTCCACCTCTAATGTACATACATTCATATGTGCAAAAAACAATAACATTTTAAGTTTTGTGCGTGCTTTTCCATCTTCTTATTGTCCTCTATTGCTGTCTTACTTTCTCAATTTGTGTTCTAATACAGGACAATAAGTCGAGAGCAGAACTGAGAATAAGCATATAAAAAACACACACATAGAAAAATGGGTGTGTGTATTGGCTCATTAAAACTGTTACAAAACTTACAATTTGCATGAATTATTCTCATCAAAAAACAAATTTTAGAAATTCATCAAAAAATTAAACACGAAAAACCACAAAGAAAAACAAGGTGCTACAACAGTCAGTAATTTTTTTAAAAAACAATTTGCATACTATATCTTAATCTTTGATCAACCTTTCCTATGGCAGATCTGTGATAAAGTTAACCCATTTTAGCTAAATTTGATCAGGATGTATAAGACAATAAAATATTCCCAATCTGTGAGTTTTGTTGAGGCATCTTCAAAAACAATCAACAATTTTCATACTAAATCTTTATTTTCGATCAATTGTGCCTATGACAGTTATGTGCTAGAATGGACCGATTTTAACCAAATTTAGTAAGAATGTATAAGACTACCCTAGATGCGTATTCTGTCAGATCGGTTGAGATATCTCAAAAAAAAGTTGTCTTTTGACTGATTGTTTTAGGAACAGCTATATGGTATAGTGGTCCGATCGAAATTTCTAATCTAATTGGTCTCTCTACAAATGCATATGCCACGCCCAAAGCTTAAAATCTGTAATTAATTATTTTTAAGTCACTGCAACTATTTAGCGAAATAAATATATGCATGTAATAAAAATTACGTTTTAAAATTAAAATTGTAAAAAACGCCAACCGCAAGTTGTTATAATTAAAATTGTGGAAACATTTGCAAGAAAAGAACGTCTAAGAAAATTAATAAATCAACATACATATAGTACTATACGTATTCAATTACACTATTGTACAAAACCAATAAACGTTTCTGCCCACGATATATCAGTACGAGGGTGGGCTAGTAAATAGTCGGTCTACCAAAGGAAACACGATTTTTTTTTAATATTTATTTTTCAACACAATCTCCTTTTAGACGCATGTATGTCCAACGGTCCTCAAGGTTTAGAACACCTTCCGTAAAATAGAACTTGTCCACGTCCTTAAAATAGGCGTTCGTTTCATAGATTACCTGTTCATAGTAGTCCGATTGAAATCAAATTTGGTCACGGTGTAAAGACAATAACAAACATATAGTATAGTATAGTAAGAATGATAGCGATGTCTAAAACAACAGCAAAGTTTATCAAACTAAAGATTAATTGTCTAACCATAAGTCCAGTAACAACTTTGTGCTATAGTGATCTATCCGTCTGCCTTTGACTTACGTACTGCCTACTGAACTGTACTAAGGTCCTTATCAAAAAAAATTATGAGTCACTTCGTTTTTATACCGTGTTCTCATAAAAATGGGCAAAATAGGTTACAATGGTTTTCTGAAATTCACGTAACAAGCAGAAGGAGGCGTGGCAGACCTCACAAAGTGCATATATTCTTGATCAGTATCAACAGTCGATTGAGCCATGTCCGTCTGTCTATGTGAACGCGTCGACCTCAGAGACTTTTAGAACTAAAAACTTCAAACTTGGTATGTAGATTCCTGGATACCGGCCGCAGATCCAGTTTTTTTTTAATTTTGATCTGACCACTATATCATATAGCTGTCAGAGTAACTATCAGTCAAAATCAAATTTTAGTACGAACAACTTTTTTATTGTTTAAGATATCTCAGCCAATCTGACAAAATAGGCATCTGAGACGGTCCCATACATCCTATATAACAAAAAGTAGGACTTTGTTGTCTTAATTTCTAGACTACATATTTCAAATTTCAGACCGATATCTCACTTCGATAAAAAGTTACATATTTTAGGCTCACAATTTCTTAAATAGCCATAGTTCATGGCTTGTTAGGCTCATTTCATCGAATTCGAAAAATTTTGTTTGGTTAATTCAAAAAAAAAATTATTTGTAAAAAATTTCATTCTTTTTAACATCATCTTATGTAAATAAATACATATTTTATTTATTTTTCCCAAGTATTACTATCCGCAGTTCCATATTTGCATTATTGTGCTTTTTCTCAACACAGAACATTTTGCAGATAAAATATTTTAAATGCCCCGAAAACGAGAAAAAATTGTATTTTCGGCACGACAAAGATTTGACAGCCGATGCAGAAGATGCAGAGCCTGTGTTCAATTTTCGACTGATTTTTCCTATGACAGCTACATGACAGAAAATATAGTACACAATCTGCGAGTTTGGTTGACCTCACAAAAATGTACATAATAATGCTTAATTTTCCACTGATCGTTTCTATGGCAGATAAGTAGACAGATTTTAACCAAAATTGGTCTAAATATATGTATAAAACAGCCCCAAATTATTAAGAGAGACATACATATGTATGTATGTTCAGACGATTGCGAAATAATAAGAACAGCATATGAGAAAAATTAATTTGGTAATGTATATCCTATGGCTATGTATATCCTAACAGAGTTCAAGTCCTGCCGTGTCCTTATCTTTATGTTGTTATGGAGGTATTGACTCTTTCGCCTAGCCATAACCCAGTGGATCATCGATGAATAATAAAGCGATAGAAATGGGAGATGTTATGGACAAACATTTTTGAAAAGTTGTGACAAGAAGAAGAAAATACTTGGAAGAAAACTCCTATCTCCAGATTATAAATTGTTTAAACCAGGGATTAAAACCCTAACCGAAACCGTAACCTTTAACCGGTAAAAACCGATTGAAATTTAAAACCGTAACTGAAACCGTAACCGAAAAAAAAACTTTCATTTGACCGAAACCTTAATACCGAAATTCTGTAAACCGAAATAACCGTTTAGTAACCGTTTCATTTATAAGGGTTAATTTCGGTTTTTTATACATTCAAAAAAAAATTATTTCTCATTTTTTATTATGATTTTTGATTTTAATTTTCTTATGTTTAATTTCCAATTTTTATTTTTGATATTCATGATCGAATTTTCATAGCACTCAATATGCGCAAATAAAATAAATTTAAAATAAACTGAAGAATATATGAAAGAAATGTGTGAATGAAAATTTAAGAAAGTAATACATTTTTAATTATTATTATTATAATATTAATATACCTATATTTTTTGAAAAAAAAATATTTTTTGTGAACCGAAACCATACCAGTATTTCAAAACCGATACATACAAAAACCGGTTCACCGTTACGAAACCTTTATTCAAAGATTTTGCGTAACCGAAAACCGAAATGCGAACATAACCGAAACCGTAACTGAAACCGATATTCGTTTCGGTTTTAATCCCTGGTTTAAACTTATGTAGAAAACGACAATCCGTTATTTTCTCACTTTGCTCTTATTATTTCGTACACTTGAATTTCGACATAACCCAACAAAGTTGACATTATAAAAGATAATGACATAACAGTACTTGAACTCTTTTAGGATAGACATAGCTTAAAATGTGAACTATTCAAATAATATAAGGCTTTATTATAATTTGGTTTTTTTAATACTTTTTTTTACCAAATTTATTTTTCACGTATGCTGTTCTTATTATTTCGCACACGCTGGTATGTATGAAAAAACTGTCTGCAAGAAAAAGACGGACCTTAACCCAGTTTCATCAAGACAGCTTCAAAAACAGTTTGCATTCAGACATGGCTGTATGACTCAGGTCGTCATTCACTTTACGGGACATATTCAAAATACCCTCCGATTTAAATTTCATCTGTGTTTGAGGTGAGCAGACCGCTTTGAAAATATGTGTTGACTGTAATTTCGAACTCTGCAATATTTAAATCTTTTACTCGGATACGATGTTAACGTGAATGGGGCTCCTACAGTTTTCGCATCTATTAAATATGAATAAAGGTTTAGAAAAGTCATCTGTGATAATTTTCAACTTACTCGTACACATATCCACATCTATAACTTCCTGTGGAGTTGCCATGACGTTAGGTCGCAAGTGGCACGTGGTTAGTTTTCGGAGATCGAAGCTAATCAATATGGGAACAAATTGATATTTTGATGCCTTGCTGCTCGAATCCGCACTGACCGGTGCAGTTTATTGCACCATCCAAGGCTAAAATTAGTTCGACAGCACGATACACAAAACTAATGTAAATAATAAGTACATATGTGTGTACATATATAGAAACGCAAATAAGGAGTGTGAGTGCAACAAAAATCCAGTCATAAGCCGCACGTTGGGTCACGAATCAAGGCATATATGTGCATATTGTAGCGTTACACACACAAACACACACGCGGACAACCTGGCACAGTGACACACACACACACACAGTAATGGGTTTAAGAATAAGGTCAAGGAGAACACAAGATGAAATTGAAAGCTCTATTTTGTTGTTAATTGGAAATTAGAAAAAATTTGCACGTAATTTTCCCATTCTTTTTTTTTTTTGTTCAATTCTTTGCTGATCTTTAATAAGCATGTGTTATTCCGTTACTCTGGCGTTCGTTAGTGTAAATAGACAGACAGCTGCCCGTTTCTTGCAGTCGTCTGAATGCGTTGACGGTTGTACGGTAAATGTTTTTGCCGCTTCAGCAGTTTCTTCTCTTCTCTTCTTTTACTTTCCATTTTCTTCAGGCATTTCGGAATATTCTGCCATGTCATTTCGCTCCGTGCCGTGCACAAATTTCGTATATTTTTGGCTACACATTGCCTACAATTGCTCCCAAACTGTATGCGCGATCATCTCATGGAATTCCACTGCGCGTGCTCATCAAACGACCGAAGAGAAAGAGCGCAAAGAACGCTTCGTTAGATCGTAATCCCCAATGGCTGGAGGGTGGTGGGTGGTGGTTAAAGATGGAATTCTGTGTTTCTCTGTAAACAATAATCCAAATGTGTGATCGGAGAGATTTCATCCAATCGGATGTAAGCACTACAATCACTTTCTACACGGATGATTAATATAGAAGGTCACTTTCCCAAGACTAATAATAACAACGGTTCAGAATGCATCATACGTGGTTGCAAATACATACCTACTTACGAGGGTGGGCTGATAAGTAATTGGTCTAAACAAGAAAAGACAATTTTTTAAATGGAAATGCATTAATGGGTCAATTTAGTCTCTTTTTACAACAATACATGTCAAAAATGCAATGTTTTTGGTAGTATACATATATAGTAAGTATTCCAGTATCACAATTTTTAGTGCAAAAGGGAGCTTATGTAAATTTGCATCTAGAAAAATGCAAAAATTTGCGAATTGTAACATTATATTATAACATAATTGGACTTAAATAAAACAATACAACATTCTATAAGTGGCTTTCATATTGAAATATACTAGTACACGCATGTGTTGTAAAGCCTAAATTTTGATTATTAAAATTACCTTAACTTTGACTCCACTTTTTTTTAAATATTCTTCTTAATTAATTACTAGAACCATTTTATAATCGAGCCATATACAACTTTTTCCCAACAGAACAATGCGAAACTGCGGAAAAAAAGGCCCAAAATTATGGCATTAACTCTAAATATCACTGCGGACGGCAGTCCGCGCTAGTGACGAAAGCAGCACGAAGGGTGCGAAAGGCGACAAGAAATATATACAGGAAGAAAATTTGCTATGACTGTCCGATCAGGTCGAATTATATACCGATCGAAAGGTATCAATTTAACTTACAAATGTGCACACTAAGAGTTTTGGAAACTCACCTGGCTCGTGAGATAATCAGGTGTAAGTGAGTGGGGCAAAATTCTAATGATTGGAGCAAATGGGGCCCTTGGAGCCTTTTTGAATTTTTTTTCAATAGGTAAAAAACTATACTAATCAAAAGTACGCGTGGAATGACACCTCGATCATCGAAATCCGATCACTGGCTCAAAAAATAATTAATTTTGAAATTTTTAGTGGCCTTCCGAAATTGAAATGAAAAGTCAGTCTGTTTGTCACTTTGTTTGTAACAAAGCGTTGAAATGTCTTAAATCGGTGAATGTGGACTTGTTCCCGATCAAAAATCTGGAAACATTTGTTCTACGACTTTTTCGAAAAATTTCTTGTTTAGCGGGAAATCGCTAAAAATCGCTAAAATTGATTTTAAAGTTTATTTCTAAAGTACATAGTTAAAAAGCTAAAGGTGAAAAAGGTATTTTTTCCCACATAATAAAATATTTATAATCTTGAGAAAATTTATTATTTAGAACAATATTGCATACAAGAGAATAGACTTTCACACTTGTGTATTGCAATAGGAACTAGTGTTGGCAAACAACCTATTTTTTCTTGTAAGAATGCGGGCTTTAATATGTTTAAGTTTAAGGGGGTATTACTGCTTGGAAGGTTGTTTTTGGACCTTTTTTTGAAAAATCTCATTTGATAACGGAAATAGTTATTTAAATTCTGTATTTTTAATTGTATAAAGAACATATTGAGTTAAATAAAAAAATTTTCCTTCGCACGAGGGCTGTTCAAAAAGTTGTCGGCCTTCAAAGTTGGACGGGAAATCGATTTTGTCTTTCCTACAATTCTGTGATCGTTTTTTCATCGCTGCTTACTAATACGACGTTATTTTGGGCTTGAAAAAATGGCATTTGCTCTGCTCTCATCTCGCTCTCAGTTGTTTAGCTACCGCTACGTAGCCGTATCGCACAGACTATAATTTAATTTTTTGCTATCGGTATTGCTATGGTTTTTGACGCGACAAAACTCCGAGCAGTGAAGAGCAAATCCTTTTTATACCCGTTAATTAAAAAATAAATAAAAGGGTATATTGTATTCGTTGCAATGTATGTAACAGGGAGAAGGAAGCATCTCCGACCCTATAAAGTACATATATTCTTGATCAACAGCATCAACAGCCCAATCGATGTAGCCATGTCCGTTTGTCCGTCCGTCCTTCTGTGCGAGGGCCTAGATCTCATAGACCATAAGAGCTAGAGCAACCAAATTTGGCACACAGATTTCTATAAGCCCCACGCAGGTCAAGTTTGTTTCAAAATTTTCCCACGCCTCCTTCCTTTTACAATATGACTTTTTTTTGGTTACGAAGGTTAACTACTAGGATTAGCTATCATCCTACTAAATCGTAACAAGATCGGACAAATAGAAAGGTGGTAATGGCTGATTTAAGATTTTAAGCAATAAAGCTGCCTAAAAGCATGCAATAAAAATATTGTAAGTATCGGGTATCGTATGGTCGGGAGCTCAAGTTTAGCCTTTCCCACTTGTTTTTTTTTTGCTACGGCTCTGTTCAAATTAGAGGTCTGCATGAATTCACTCAAAATTTGAGTTAAAATGAATTAATTCAAACGATGTCGAATTGAGTGAGTGCGAGGCACACTTTGAATTGAATTCGTTTGAGTGCGAGTGACATTGAGTTCTAAAATGACAGCTCCTTATCGAAATGAGTGCAAATGAATTAATGTGCTATGTGCAAATAATGAATTTGAAATGGCCGGACTCAATCGAATAATTCGTAATTTTAATTGTCAAATGACTGAATTTTTTACTTTGAAATAATGACTTTGATTGTCTGGGTTGATGGAATAAACAGAAAAGTATTTTTCCCTTATTGCACAAAACAAGCTGCATATAAATATGCTGTGTTCCAGCTAGCAGCGCGGCTCCTGGCGAGTGTATTCAGATGCAAAAAACTTAACGGAAAAGCGTTGTTTTATTGCCACCAACACTGACAATGTCAATAAAATTATGTTTTTGGATTCAAACTTAGATTAAAAGCTTTTAATCAATAATAAGAATTAAATTTAGATTTTATAAATCTTATTTATATTAAGCTGTTTATTGCTCTTCATTGTTTTCTTTCTTGTATTCATTATATTTATTACGTACATGAAAACAACAGCAGAAAATATACATGCAAAAAATAAAATATGAAAAGTAAATCCAAATTCGAAACAAATTCGAATTGACTCAAAACAAAGTAGATTTCTCACTCATTCACTTCATGTCACATTTTTGAGTGTTGTGCGACTGAGTCTGACACAAAGCTTCAAACTCAATCAAAATCGTTCGACTTCTCATTCGACTTCTTTCAATTCCTTTTGAACATGAATGCTTCGAACTTCGTTTTAGCTCATTCATGCAGACCTCTAGTTCAAATCGAGGGCGGTAGCGAGAGCAAATCCAAATACTACGGAGTAGCTTAGCATTTTCAAACCCTGATTATCTAAGGTGCGACAGAAAACGCTTTCGCTTGAATTTGACTTCAATTTGTATGAAATTTATGTCAAATTCATGCGAAAGCGATTTCTGTGACACCCCAGTATAACTCAAATTATGTGTTCCCTAAGGAATTTCAGTTTTCAATCAATTTATAAATTTATATATGACGTGAAAAAAATATTTAGATCGTCGAGCTTTTTCTATTACAATAGCTAATAGCGAAACATTATTATTGACATCGCATTTTATTTATTTTTATTTGTATAATACCAAAATGAATACCAATTTCAAAGTTTACAATGTAAACAGACACTGTGCAACAATTGGCAACTTTGCAAAAAGATATTTCTCAACACTGAAATCAACCCGCACTTTCAAAATTACAAAAGTTATAACGAAAGTGGGTTTTACCTTTGAAAAATGTTTCCACTCATGATCAACATTTTCCAGCACTGGTCTGCTAAAAATTACTCAACACTTTGTTTTTGAAAGCAGATGATTTTTTAAAAACATACATTTTCAATCTAATCCTTAATATTCGACCGATCGATATTATGGCAGCCATGTGATATATTGCGAGAATTAAGTTAGCAGGTATAATAAATCAACAAATGCATATTCTCAAAAAAAAATAACAAAATCAAATTAAACAGAACCTGAGTACGGTATCCAGGAACCAACATATGTATATTGACGCGTTTATACAGACGGACATATTTCGCACAAGTCCATTATACCCCGTTTGCCAATTGACCCAGTGTATAAAAACGTCATCGGGACTTGCACTTGAATCAACCACTGTTCTTGCCGTGGTCATCTCTAGTCGGCACTTCATCAATTAGCTAACGCTAAAATAGACGATTGACATCTGGTTGGATTTTTTTATAGTATCAAATACTTATTTGTGCGTATCATAGCACATTTAATTTAAGCAATCCATTTTATTTTTCCATTACAATCTCATTTCGTATTGCGTACACTAAACCATCAACAATTCCACTTAGACCATCTACTCGGCATTTCTACCTCACAGCCTCCCTGAGTTCTCCCTCTGTGCCGGACATTCTTTGCTTGTATTGTCAAATTCCGAAGTTCACATGTGAAACATCTTGTGATGGGAAAGAAGAATGGGAATGAGACTGAATTGGGACTACAACTGAATCTGTAGCAGGGGTCGGTGGTCTGGAGAGGGGGAGGGGCCGTAGGTTAATGCACTGCCATATGCCAAAGAATTTTCGAAACTACAAACAAAAGAGACAACCCCTGCAACAGTAAACAGTAGATACTCACTGAATTTTTTTTTTTGATGACATCTATGCCATTATTTATTGTCACTCAGTCCGAAACGGAATCTGAATTGAATTGAATGTTGAACGCTGTACCGCCCCCTTGGCCCACACTAAGCTGGACATCTGCCAGTTGGCAAATGCTTCCCCAATGTTCGAGACACAACCAGATATTCAAGTAAGTCTAGCAGCTCTGCTCGTAATTGTTTATTATTGTTGAAATTCGCATTTGGATGCAGCATCACGACATTACTATACAACGAGGGTCAGCTTTTAATTCTCAGTTGGGCATACGGTTCTCGGCTCTATTTGAAGCCTG
Source organism: Drosophila limbata (assembly GCA_963924055.1). Classification (NCBI taxonomy): domain Eukaryota; kingdom Metazoa; phylum Arthropoda; class Insecta; order Diptera; family Drosophilidae; genus Drosophila; species Drosophila limbata. The sequence continues at coordinate 5,082,419 of OZ001351.1, read as the reverse complement.
TCGCAACTTTTGACAATCTTTTTCAAGTTGTCCCATGTCCAACGACTGTTGTGCATTGTCTGATGCCTGTTACTTGTTGCAAGTGCTCCAATTGATGAACATTTTTGAAAGCTGCCAATCGACAGATGATTACCAGTTTGATAATTTGACCAACTTTCACTCAAATATGTTGAGTAGCATAGGAAAACGTCATTAGAGCGTCAAACATGAGCTCGATTTCTCAACTTCTCATTTTTATAGCTGATTCAAAGTCGATCCCAAAGCATTAGCATTATATTATATAAGTCGGAAAATGATTATATTTTTGTGAATTTTCGATAAAATTCGATTGCAAAAAATATATGAATAATTGGCCGTGTTCACCAGAACAAATCGACAACAGAAAATCGATGAAATTTGCATGATTATTCTGGTGAAATGCAGTGATTAGCAATCATGATTTCAAATTTTGTGATGTATGATGACTGAAAATTCATCACCAAAATAGTACGCTGAAATTCTGTGATGTGATGCTTTGTTATCGAACAAACAAAATACATGATTACTGATTGATTAGTTCTGGTGAACGCGGCCATTGTAGAACTTTTCAAGACTCTGAATCATTTTTAATTGATGTCAAATCTTTATGGCATCTCTCTTGTTCGGGACGGTTTTGCCCAAAAAAACCAAATGGAATATTTTATTAGAAACTTTTACAGATGTTGATAGTCAAAAATAATTAATCAAAACATCTATAATATTGAATTGTGATTATAAAGGTATTTAGGAAATCAAATGACCTTTTTAAAATAGTAACTCTGAATTTCTGTGGCACAACAGTATAAGATAGTTTCGGTATTTTAAGAAAAATATTTCAATAGAATTGCTAGAATGCAGACTTTAACCATAAACCAAAGCCTTTATTTCTCAATTAAAATTGTCCTTTCTTCAATGAAACTTGCAACCCAACAACAGTTATTCCCAGCTGGTGGCACTTTCACCCTCAATGTATCTTTAATTTGTTTAGGTTATAAGTGCAAATAAAAATTCCCCATCGTGTCGGGGTCATTATTAGATTTGGTTGCAGTTTTGCTTAGGCTTTAATTTTACATATATTCATTATTACCATCCAATATTTAAGATAATTTCACCGGAACAGTCGAAGATAGTTAAATTCAGTTGAATTTTGTAATAAAAAAACTAAAAAAAATTTAAAAAAAAATACTTGAAATTAATGCTGTCATTGGCTTATTTTAAACGTTAAACATATTTTATTATTATTACTTAATACATAAATTTTGTTATAAAGCATCACAACTATGTTCACAAAAGTATAGGAAAATCTTTTATTAAGGGGTGTCCCAGAAATCTATTCCAATCAAGTCTTAACTCAAAACCAACTTTCGGTTTCACAATTACAATTTGTTTTGAGTGTCGACAATCAAGTTAAGGCAGATATTGAACTTCGTCAAAAACAAGGAGTCCTTTGCATTTTCGGAGTCAACCAAAAAGTGTTTGTAGTAATTTGAAAACTTTAAAACGATATTATCAAAATGTCGGGTTTTTACCATAGTGATTTTGCACTTCAGAATGACAAGTCAGCCAGGAATTCAGATATATGTCGTTGTTAGGATGAGTGGGAGTTAGGGTGTTCAAGGGTTTGTCACTCTATGCGTATGCTATACTATGCTGTTTTATTTGTTATACCCGCTTCTCAATAAATGGTTTATTGTATTCGTTGGAATGTATGCTACACTGAGAATAAAGCATCTTCGACAATATAAGTAGCGTCTAGGCCTCAGGGACTATAAAAGCAAGAGCAACTAAATGTGGCCATAAGCCCCACGCAGGTCCAGTTTGTTTAACAAAATTTCCACGCCCCCTCCTTCTCCTACAAATTGCGAAAAAAAACCCCTACACCCACAGTTTTCAAGATGTAACGTTTTAATAGTAACTAACGGAATTATTACGATCAATCATCCAACTCAATCGAAAGAAGATTGGCTGTTTTAAGTTTTTTATCAATGCAAGCGCCTAAAAGTATGTAACGGGCATCTCATAGTCGAGGTCCCGACTATAGCCTTTGCTGCTTGTTTTTAATCCATATTAAGTAACTGTCACGATGAATTTGATTTGCCGTCTACATATTTTGTTGATTCCCAATGCATTTTTCGTGTGCCTTCTTGCATACTCGCTAGATAACTACATTGAGCTGGAAACATTTGGAAGCGATATTTTAATGGTGATGCGAGGCCATTCGTAAAACAAACAATAACAGAAAAAATATAAATAAAAATGTTTGCATTTTGCTTGAGGCCAATGAGCAATAATAACAATAAGCAGCCAGGAGTATAATCTAATTTGAATTACTTATTATTGTTTTTTTCTCATATTAATATTATTACTCTTGTATATGGTAATACAATTAGGCATATCTAATATACTTAAGTCTCCAAATTAAGTCATTACAATGTCCATTTAATTGAAATCATTTAAGTCTTCCATAATGTTCTGTCTAACAAGAGAATCATGAAGTGTAATGCAAACTTACTTATCCTTACTCCATTAGAATTTCAGAGTTCAGAAATTGAAAGTGAGCAAATAAAGTAATTGTATCATTACATTATGATTTAAAGAATTAATTGCTGAAATGAATTGCTGGGAAATGTATTGGTAATCTTCTTTTAATTCTATAACCCTCACTCTGTTTTTTCTTTATTCAAATAATATATTCCTAGTTACACTTATATCTGGTGCCTGCGAAAGACATGTGATATGTAAAAAACAAGATAGAAAATTGTATGACTAGTGGAATGGCGATATTAGAATATTAGTTATTTTGACCTAGTTTTCTTATGCCATGCCTACTTTCATTTCAATTTCAAAAAATTTCCTTAAGTCCTAAGCATTTATATTAACAATTTGAAACAATTTGTTCAAAACTTACAGATTTTGCCACAAAATTAAGCTAATCCAGCCAAGAAAAACATTTGATCGTTTTAAACACAATAACTTGCATAGACTATGAATAACTTAACAGAGTAATAGTATAACAAGCCAAAAGTAATATTATTCTTTTATCTTCTGAAATTCCATTTTTCAGCCACTTCCCAAAAAACATATAATTCCTTCTCTATATATTATTAGATCCAGTTCTTGATCTTACCAATAAAAAAATTTTTTGATCGACGGTACAATGCGGCACAACATACTTTTGTCGAAAGAGCCATAGATCAATAGCTAAATAAATGGCCATCATTTTTCACAAGAAGGCATTAAATTTTCAGTATGGTATTTAGTTTAAAAAAACTAATGTTGATCTCAAAGGAAATGGAAAATATTAATTTGAAAGACTAAAACCAAAAAGCATAATAAAATTTTTTACTTCCATACTCACCATAAAACAATACACGAAACATTTAAGCGAAAATCCATTTGATATTTACGCCTTTATTTATTGCTTTAATGCATCGAAAGCATGGAAAATAAAACACTCAACAATAGTACACAAATTGTACTTATTTATAGTATACATTCAGAGTATTGTACAATATATATTCAACAACAATAACCATAATAATAACAAAATCAACAAAAATGCCTATTTGATGCTCAGTCTCTTTTTTTTTGACACATTTTCAAAATTTGCATACGAAAGCAGAACACAAGAGACAATTAACAAATGAAAATTGCAGCAAGGCAAAAAAATAGAAAATTAATAAACAAAGCAGTTGGTACTGCGAGTACGTGGGAGAACTTTGACTGCAACGCGCTCCGAAATTGCTGGCCAACTGAAAACAGATACATATGTATATGTATATCTAATCAAATGAGCGCCCGTAAAAGTTTTCGGGTATTACCACAGAAATGCCGGCAAAAAAAATGACATTCAAATGGCAAATACGTACGTATATTGTCCGCCACGCGCGGTTAGTAAAATTATGGCAACAAGTTTTAATAAAATTGATAATGATATATAATACACATACAGATTACAAATAAATTCACTTGAACAATAAATAAATGAATGAATTAAGACGCGCAAGTGGACGCTAACAAAGGCAACGCAGCACTGAGCTGCCACCAATCCAAGCAGTCAAAGATGATCCAGATCTGAGCATTAGCATCGGTATCAGCAGCAGCACCATTAGCATCAGCATGAACAGAACTAGATCTGGTCCAATTAACAGCAGCAACACCAAACTGAAGATAAACAAAAGTTATGATTCGGAAATAAACTAAAATTTGATGTGTTCAGTGCGCGCATCGCGTCGCGTCGCTTGTTTTATTTTTAGATCTGCCACAAACTGCCCGACTTTGGAATTTAAAATATTCATGTACATATGTGGTTACTATATGCATGTGTGTGTCTATGTTATATTCTCGGTGGCTCCACTGACAAGTAAAGCTGCCTTCCACTTGCAACGGGAAGCAACTCGCCACTAACTGGGTGGCCCCTCCAATTGCTATTTCGGTCAGCACTAGAGTTCATCAACTTGCAACTTGTAACTCCGTAGCAATTGTGTATGCAATTAGTTCACTGCAATTTTCTTGCAATATCAGTCCGATTAATAAATTTTAAATGGCCAGTACAGTACGTGACCAGCATAAAATGGTTGCAAAAATGTTCCACTTAATTTTTTTTACCAACAAAATTGGAATTTTATTGACTTTCAATTCATGATACTTGCTCTCGTAAAAATGCAAATCACGACGTTAAAACTAAGAGGTTTTTTTAGTCTTTTTATATTATAGTTATAACTAATGGGGATGTAAAATCGATATTATTTTTATTCGCTAATCATGTGCTTAAAACTTTTATGAATTTCACATTAAATAGTGTAAGCAACTCTCTAAAACCAAATTAGGTTTTTCGGATATCCAAACCCGACGACACATTGAACCTTTAAAATTATCTATCGCTGATCCCGAAAGGGAGAGCTTTGTTAAATACGTATATACAAATACAGTCGAACTTCCATAACTCGAGCTTCTATAACTCGAATTTTCTCTACCTCGAACTCAAGTGGCAGTATACGAAACTTAAAAAAGTAATTTCATATGTCGAAGACTCCATAATTCGAACTTTTTCCTCAAATCACCATTATTTTTGTTAGGGAAGTTTGACTGTAAATGTATTTATGAAATATAAAGCACTTGCCGAAAGTAATATCAGGATATATGTAATACATACTATGTACTATATGTATGTCGGAGATGGAATAAGTCGTACTGTGGGTCTTACCACGGGGGTCCTCAACACACTTTGAATTAAGTTCAATAGAACTTCCGATTTTTTTATGGGTTTGATTCTGGGACGCTTCTAGATGATTTTACTGCAAATTCTGAAATCATTCCCCTAGCCGTTTTAAAAAAGGAGATTTTCGTAAAATTAAACAACATTTTTCAGGAAAAGAGCACATTTATACCACATACCAAAAAAATCTGCAAAAATATGTAATTTCATGTTGAAATTTTAATTCATATAGGACAATAGTCCGTGCTAGTGACGAAAGCATCAAGAATGATGCGAAAGGCGACTAGCAATATATACAGGAGAAATAGAAATTGCCTTTTGGTTTTTAGACCCCGTACTTAAATAAAGTACAGGGGCCTATTAACTTTGTCAAAAAAAAAATGTGCGTAACAGGCAGAAGAGGCGTGGCAGACCCCATAAAGTGTATATTTTCTTGATCAGCATCAACAGCCGAGTCGATATGGCCATGTCCGTCGGTCCGTCTGTCCGTCTGTATTGACGCCTAGATCTCATAGACTATAAGAGCTAGAGACTCCAAACTTGGTATGAAGGTTCGTCTGTATTGCACTCAGATCGAGTTTGCTTTATATTTTCGTCACGCCCCCTTAAACGCCCATAAATTAGAAAATCTTAATTATAAAGACAATTTTGAGATATCTGTTTAAGATATCTAAACCAAACTGACAGAATATGCATATGGGATGGTCCCATCCATCTTCACCAAATTTGGTTGAAATCGGACCACTATATCATATAGCTGCCATATGAACGACTGATCGAAAATATAGATTTAGTATGAATATATCTACCGAACTCAGAGATTGGGAGTATTCTTGATTTATTTTAAGATTTGCGTTTCGATTGTCAGTACGGGGTCTCCGACAGTCGAGTATGCTCGACTGTAGCACCGCCCACTAGTTATTACTTACTTTATGGGAGTGCTGCGATATTTAGAACACATTGAAACTGAAAGTTTTGGGTATGATTAGCATATGGCATCTGCTAGAGAATTTATTAAAAAATGTGAGACATCTTCCCTCGAATCGATGATTAAAGTAACTAGTGGCAAGGTATTCATTAACCATACAAATCAAAGTGCCAGATGATGGCCACTACACTAAAATATCTCGATCAATTAGATTAGTCAGGAGAGTGAATGGAACCATATTCAACAGCTGCGTATACTTTAATCGTGTAATTCGAATGTGTCCACAGTCCATGGACACGTGCCATTCAATGGGCTATCAACGAGATCATCAAATTGACATTTTTGCCAGTCGTCGCACATTCAAATGCTGACTGAGTGGGTCGGTTGACTGACTGAATGGTTGCTAAGTGGTTGGGCCTGCTGAGTGGTTGGTTGGGCGTATTTAAATTCAGAATCCTTGTCTCCATCTTTATTAGCATGCTCGAAACGTCCCTGGCAATATTTGTGCTAAGGCAATGAAGGCCCTTTGATTTGTGCCTTCCTCAACAGCTAAGTGTCATTGCCGATGAGCTGCTAAATTAAAAGTACCAAATGCGACAAGTGCAACCTTAAGGCTCTAAGTGAACACAACAAAATCTTAAAATGCCAGCAAATTTTCTCTGCTTTCTCCACGACCATAAGCAACAGATTTTGGTAAATCTGCAAAAAAAAAAAGTCAAAGGGGGCATTAAGCTGGTTTTCCAACCAGTATTCGCTTCAAAACAATCAGTATGATATATCACACAATTTGTGTTTTTTATACCCGTTACTTATTAAAAATAAGTAAAAGGGGATATTGTATTCGTTGCAATGTATGTAACAGGGAGAAGGAAGCATCTCCGACCCTATAAAGTATATATATTCTTGATTTGCATCAACAGCCGAGTCGATATAGCCATGTCCGTCTGTCCGTCCGTCCGTCTGTCCGTCTGTCCGTCTGTGTGAGTTCATAGATCTCAGAGACTATAAGAGCTAGAGCAACCAAATTTGGCACACAGATTTCTATAAACCCCACGCAGGTCAAGTTTGTTTCAAAATTTTGCCACGCCCCTTTCCGCCTCCGTAAATCGCGAAAATCCACCACACGCACAGTTTTCAAGATATTATGTTTTTTTAAACGGTGAACGTTAGCTACTGTTATTACCTATCATCCTATTAAATCCCAAAAAGATCGGACAAACAGAAAGGTGGTACTGACTGATTAAAGCTTTTAAGCAATTAAAATGCCTAAAAGCATGCAATAAAAAAATTTTAATTTGTTTATGTAAGTAACGGGTATCCTATAGTCGGGAGCTCGACTATAGCCTTTCCCACTTGTTTTTTTTTGAGAACGATACCATAATTCAACCTTTTTCATTGTTGGAAGTTTCCTGCTAAATGCAAAAAGGATTAATCAAGTTTTTAGCGGATTCCTTGAGGTGGCGGTTGAAGTTCGCCAAGTGTCACCAAAATTGGACTACGGATGAGTGGAACGGGTGATCTGATCTGACGAGGCCAAATTCAATCGCTTTCAGACGGATAAAAAGCAATATTGCTGGCTCAGACACCGAACCCAAAAACATCATGTCAAGGAAACCCCTAGACACGGAGTAGGCAATGTCATGGTTTGGAAAGGCCTCACTTGGTGAATTGGAAGAAGAGAACTTTAGTGCTGTGCAAGTCCAACTTCCCGACTTTCTTGAAGAGTGTGCTTATTCCAAAGCAGATAGAGCGTTTCAACTAAATGGCGGTCCCCAGCACACATCGAAAATCTTTAAGAAATTATTGGGTGTAGAAAATTTTAAACTGATGGAGTGGCCAGAACTAGACGTGGAGAACTAACGATAGCACTATCGACACTATCGATGGTTGGGCGCTATCGAGCTACCATCGATAGCAGCCACCCACTTTCGATAGTTCCTAAAGTACTATCGATAGTTTAAAAATTGCTAAATATTACTTACTTTAACGCCTTATTCCTCATTTTCATACAAAAAATGGCTTGTCAGCAATTTTCCAAATATATAAAAAATACTAGCGAAGCGATTTTTGAAAATTTCTTTTTACAGTCACTCTTAGAATTGATTGAAGAATTTTTTTGCCTTAAAACATTTTTTGTTTGAGTCCGAGGAAAAAAGCTGAAAAAGTAGATGTTTACAAAAATTCGAAATTTTAAATGGGTTAAGGAAAGTTTTGCATCATTCAAACGGAATTTATAGTAAATGACCTTTTCAATTATGTATAATAAGCTTTTATTTTCTTATGTAGTTAAAAAATTAAGTTTTTTTCATTGTGTAAAGTGTTTTTATGACAAATTGTATGTATTTTTGTGTCCGGGACTATCGTCGACTATCGATAGCACTTTCGTCGACTATCGTAGACTATGGATGGTTTTGAAATTACTATCGTAGGCTATCGATGGCACCGACTATCGATAGTTCTCCACCTCTAGCCAGAACTACTTCCCGACTTTAATCCGATTAAAAGTTTTCAGGCAATCATGAGGGGCACAGCTCGGAAATACCGATCACTCCCATGAAGCCAGGAAGAGATTTGAGAACGTGTGCAGCAGGAATGGGAACAAATTCCTTAAAAAATTATTGATAACTTGGTAGAACGTTTGCCAAACTGTATGGAAAAATTTTAAAAATAAGGGCCTTTTGACAAGACATTAAAAAATATTGGTTTTCCAAATTTCACCTGAAAGTGCATAAATGAGTACATGTAAGTTTTTTTCGGTTTTCGTTTTTTTGCTCATTATACCCGTCACTTAAAAAATAAGTAAAAGGGGATATTGTATTCGTTGCAATGTATAGTATTTAACAGGGAGAAGGAAGCATCTGCGACCCTATAAGGTATATATATTCTTGATCAGCATTAACAGCCGAGTCGATATAGCCATGTCCGTCTGTCCGTCCGTCTGTGTGAGGGCCTTTATCTCAGAGACTATAAGAGCTAGAGCAACCAAATTTGGCACGCAGACTTCTATAAGCCCCACGCAGATCAAGTTTGTTTCACGACCCTTTCCGCCGCCAAAAGCCAAAACATGCACAGTTTTCAATATATTAGGATTTTTTACTAATTAACGTGAACTACTATTATTACCTATTATCCTACTAAATCGTAACCAGATCGGACAAATAGACAGTGGTAATGGCTGATGAAAGTTTTTAAGTTTTTTGTAAGTGCCTTAAAGCATGCAATAAAAAATATTTTAAATTTATTTAAATAAGTAACGGGTATCCTATAGTTGGGAGCTCGACTATAGCCTTTCCCACTTGTTGAATATTGTTATTCTGTTATATAATTTTACGCTTAGCTGTTGAGAATTGAATAAATTTTAAGAGAACAAGTGGATCAGTCGAGTGCACTCGACAGTAATATACCCTGAGCCTAGGCCACGGCAATTTATACATTATCTTTAAATTTTAAAAATTAATTAAAAGTAAAAATATTTTTAAAAACGAAAAAAAATTCGTTGATCTATCCAGGAATTGAACCCACGCCCCCCGCGTGTCTCTACCATTAAACTGACAATTCAAATAAACGAAAAATATTAAATAATTAAAAATCATTCGCATCGACCAGACCGGGGCTCGAACCCCGATCTCCCGTTTCGCGTGCCTAGCACCTATCACTTGGACCACTCCGCCTCTTAGACTGATGCTGGCAAATTCGATAAACATTCTCGATGTCCATTCTGGCAGAGTAAATATAAAATCAATTAAATGACGAATAATTCTATTTATATACATATGAAGCTGCCAATCTTTAAAGCTTATTATCTTCACTATTTATGGCCCAATCATGTTGAAAGTTGGTAATTAGTCTCAGGACATGATCCTACACCCGTTGGTGTAAAAAAAATTTAAAATTTTAACTTAAAACCCTAGATTAAAGGTGATGAAAGTTATTGATGAATTACGCCCACCACAGTGGGCGTGGCAAAATTTTAACATAAACTTGTTCTGCCTGACATTATAGGTAGTCTTCATTCCAAATTTGGTGGTCCTAGCTCTCACCATCTCTGAGATCCTTTCGTTTACACGGACCGACAGACAGACGGACAGACGGACATGGCTATATCGACTCGGCTGTTGATGCTGATCAAGAATATATATACTTTATGGGGTCGGAGATGCTTCCTTCTCCCTGTTACATACTTTTGAACAAACTTAATATACCCTCAGGGTATAAAAACTGATTATTTGGTTTTGCTTCACTAGTTTAGTTTTTGTGCGCGATTAAATGCAAGGTTAATTATGAATGCATATGAATATTTTGCATGTTCAAAAGTCAGTATCGAGTTTTAACTCGTCACTGCATCACTTCTTCAAATCATGTTTATTAAAGCTTTATGCAAAAGAATTGAGATTTTCGCAGATTTTTTCGTTTTCAAATTCCAATTCAAAATCGGTTATTTTTTATTTTTTTAATATATATTCTTATCGAAAAGTTTAATTCTTTTAATATTTTTATACTAAGTATAGTTAACCAAACATAGTTGACAAACTGTAATTCAGATATAAAATAAGAAATTTATCAAATTTGTAATTTTTCTGGCCTTGTGCGATTGTCACATATGGGCTAATCCGAAAAGTTTGAAACCAAGGGCTAAAACTTAAAGTTGTCAAAAATCGGCATTTTTTTAATAATAGTTGTTTTTTGTTATAATAAAATACATTTTCAGGCTTCAAATTGCAAAATCAAAAAGGTTTTACGGTGGTTTGGCTCTTCATGGCCGAGCCTAATAAATTAATTCTTTTTTTGCCTCTTTATTTCAAAAATTCTTGTAAAAAAAAGAGTATTTTCAATGGCCAAAAAATGGGCAAAACGGTCATCTGGGTGTTTAGCGCTTAGCTTATCTTAAGCTTTGTTTCATTTTCTTTTATTTAAGATAAAAATTGTATCGAAACGATATTTAATATATATTAATAACTTGAAAAAAAGTGTGTGTGTAAAAAGTGTAACATCCGTAACGTAACGTCCGCAAGAGACAAAAACTAAAATTTTTAATTAACGATACTACTTATCTTTATTTTTAATGCTGGATTGATATGGTCATATATTCCACTTTATTTTTTGTGTAGGATAGTTTTGTTTATTATGCAAAATTCGCTAATTGTATGCATGTACAAATGCACGTTAACCTCAAATGGACTTCCATTCTTTGTAACGGCCGCAACGGAACTTTCAGCAAATCTAATTTTTTTTAAAAAACAGTAAGGCTTTTATCTTTAAATGGGTTTAAGAGTACTCCCAATGAAATGCATTTTTCAGAAAACTTCATTAAAATTCACCAATCAACGCGAGCTGTATGAGTTTAAACATGAAAATATGCGTGCAAATGTAACGTCCGCAACTCAGGATTAGCCCATATGGTCGATTTAGAAAAACCATTTGTACATAAGAAGATTTAAGACTAGAATATCGATAATGATACCCTGTGGTAGTTCGAGTATCAAAAGCCAGTGTTAGGATTTCAATTATGACTAAGTTGATGCAGTCAAGACGACATAAACTCTGGAATATTAATTGCGTTCTTGTGTCTGTACATCACTGCATGTGAGTACCTGTCCGTAGGAGTAATTGTGTGTGTGTGTTTGTGTGTGTGATAGCTGAAGTGCACATTTGAATACTTAAATGAGTTGTCGTCGCGACCGCTGCGGCCGTTTAATTGTAATTTCGTGTGCAGACCCCAATTGCTAAATAAACACATACAGCAGCCGACGTGTGCGTGCGTAATGTGCACACAGTGAAGATCCCCTAAAAGAAAATCCATTCCGTAGAATCGCGTAAAAATTAAAAAAAAAATATATATTAAACAATAGCAGGGCATTTTTATAAGCTATTGCCCAAATTTGCATAAAGAATATATAATTTGTTGACTTAATTGTTGTACATGGCTAATGATTACTGTACAATCCATTTGGAATGCAACCTTGGATTGCAATATACATTTGGGGCTGCCAATTCGAATTACTAGAAGCCATAGGGCAGCTCCATTGCCATCGCCATTGCCGCGTATCATTGTTAACATGGCTAAATTATATAAGCGTTTCTGTCGTCCTCCGTGAGTGTGCGTGTGTACGCTTAAATTGCAGTTTGATTTTAGCCGCTGGCCTTTAGAAAATGAATTTTGCAAGCATCGCAAAAAACGAAAAGCACAATGCGAATTTGGCAAAGGACAACAATCAGCAAAAACTGAACTGAACAAAGGAATGCGAAATTGCATAACGAGTTTTACACCAGCTAAAAACTGGACCTCTTGTCGAATTATGCACAAGCATTAAGCTATGACACAACCTCATAAAGCACAAACATAAAAATAAATTGAGATGGCAATTACTATAGTACGAGTAAATAAAATATGTGATGATGTAAAAGTAACCAGAAAATTAAAAAAACACTTTAATTATATATTTAAGTATGTTTTATATTCTTCTCATCCACTACTTGTCAATTTTAAAGCTGAAGTCCAAAGAAGGACGAATATCTAACAAAAAACCCGTATTAAAGAGTGCTCGACTTGAATATAAAATCTATGTATTAACATCACTTATTGACTGACTGTCCCAAAAACGAATATGAATCAAAATTGGATTACTATGTGAAGTACATATGGGTATTTCCAGAATCGAGAACACGACATTTGTACTGTGGCATTCGCACGTTTATCTCTTGGATCAATAGTATTTACCAAGGAAATTCTATTGTCTACTCTACTATAAAGTTGCCATTTAACATTTTCGTATATAATAATTATTATTTATTCAAAAAGCAAACATTGCTGCCTCTAATTAAATCATAGATACAAAATAGTTATAAAGAAAAGAAAGCCTAAAAGATTTTACAAGTTAAGTCTAATAACACCACCGACACGATGGGAGAATTTTAATTGCCAGTCCGGAGAGCTATGCCCCTATTTACAGCCAAGGTCAGTCAGTGGCGCTATTAGAGGCTAATTCTGGATAGAAAAAGTGAAGGAGTAAAGATAAAAAGGGAAATAAAAAGTAAAAAATAAAATAAAATAACAAAAAATAAACAAATAAGACTTAATTTAAAATTTAAAGTGAAAGTTAAGGATGAAAAGTGCAACCCGATGGGGGAAGTTTGTTAGCCGGTCCGGCAAGCTATGCCCCTGTTCACAGCTGAGGTTGGTTGCAAATTTCATAGGAAGTAAAAAAATAGATAAATATACAAGGTCGAAAAATAGTGTAAGGACAGAAATAAGTTCGATAGAATAGAGAAGAGTATAACATAGAGAAAGAAAATAGGATAAAGACAGAAATTGAGGTAAAACACACTCAATTAGAGTTGGCCAGAAGTAGACCTCAGATGAGAGAGAATAGACAGCTTAATAGAAGACAGAGAGCTTTCCGAAGAGAACACATGAAAAACAGAGTTTTAACAGGTGCATAAAACACTAAAAGGATTGTGAAAAGCATAATCAGTGGTGCAAGTGGTGCAAGGAAGTGATAATGGGATATAGTTTCTAGTCGGCCTACAAGTTACAGAGAAGTTGAGACGACTCTAATTGTTTTTCTACGATCAGGTAGTGAAGGAAGGTTTATTAGTAAAAGTCTACTGGAATAAGATGGTAAGCGAAGATTGGGATCCCAATTTAAACTACGAAGAGCAAAGAGAAGAAATTGCTTCTGTATCGACTCAATACGAACCATATTGTTCATATATTGAGGGGAGCAATATTCCAGAATAGGACGTACTAAGGATACATAAAGGAGTTTGATAGTGAAAGGATCGTTAAATTCTTTTGACCAACGCACGCATCCAAGCACGCCCTTAGCAACATTAATGATAGAAGATATATGTAGATTAAAGTTCAGTTTAAAATCAAATAGAACACCCAGATCTTTTACGGTGTATATACCTTGTAATGCGACATTATCAATCGCATAAGTACCAAGAAAGGGTTTAAAACGACTAAAAGTCATGAACATACACTTGGAAATATTTAGAGGAAGATGATTAGCCAAGCACCAAAGTTGCATACAATTTAGATCATTTTGAAGTAGATCAAGCTGAGCAGGATCGTTAAAAGACAGAATAAGTTTTCCATCATCAGCATACATTAGTATACGAGAATGTTGTAAAATAGACGAAGGTCATTAATAAAAAGTGTAAAGAACAAAGGCCCCAGGTGACTACCTTAAGGAACACCAGAAGTTACAGAAACAGGTTTAGATATGGTAGAACTGAGTAGAACTTTCTGTGTTCTACTCTTTTAATAATAAGAGATCCAGAAAAATAAAGGAGAAGGAAATCCAATGCAACCAAGTTTAAAAAGTAAAAGACCATGATTCACTGAGTCAAATGCTTTACTAAAATCAGTATACTTAAATGACATCAGTTTGCATTTTCCTCTGGAATGCTTCATTAATAAGGCATGAAAATTCCAGCAAGTTGGTCGTAGTAGACCGACTCCTGATAAATCCATGTTGAAATCCATGTTGAAATTATAAATTTTAAAATTGCAACAAACTGATTTTAAAAAGTCCACATGGCTTCTTAAAATTGTCGAAATTATTTTAGAACTAGCCTCTATTAATAAACAAAAATTGACATAATACATGCGTGGGGCGACATTAATTAAAAGTTGTTTTGCTAATACCATTGCAAACTCTTTCTATGTTAAAGATTTCGAAAGCTTCTGTTATGGTCATTATCATGAAACGCTTTGAAATTATTTTTAAAACTAGAATTTTTTATCCAGCGCCTGAGGTAAGCCCCGTTTTATCTTTTTCAAACGTCTGCTTACAGCTAAAAGGTTAAACGACGTCTTCTTGTTGCTTTGCATTCTTCTCAAGATTTTTCCTGCAATTTTGCTGCCTTCGACAATCTTTTTCCCGCCTACTTTCCAGAAGCCTCTTGTTTTTGTTTTCCAGTTCCTTCAATCTCGCAAGCCGTATTCTCATTCTCATTGCAGCATTGTCTATGTACTTCTGGCGCTTGACGGGATCTGTGTTAATTTTTTCTAGATATCGTCGTGATGCTTCTTTATTATTATTTTTACTCATCTGCATAAAAAGTAAGCATGTATGGAAAACAATACTTTTTGTTCTGATATGTCGAGCTTACGATTGCGAACGCGATAAACTTTTGATTCAAACTAAAACTTTCCCAGGTGCGAAGCACACAATTTTTTTTTAGTTATGTTAAGCGCTATTAACTTGCTTTGAATATTAATTTTCATCTATTTCCTTCGAACTGGACAAGCAGTACTGAAGAAAAATGAGTTTTGGGCTCGCAAACGTGACACAGAAATAGCAGGGGAAAGAAGCTCAAAAATTTACCGTTTGTCGATTCTTGCTTCATCTCTCTTTCTATTCTCGTATTATTTTCTTGTTGGTACTAAAATCTTGATAAAAAAATAAAATAAAATACAAAATATTTCACAACAAAAACAAAAACATGCTGTAAACACATTATACTATATTCTTTCAATTCAAATAATTCTTTAACAATACAAAAGAAAAAAACATATCTATCATAGGAACAAATTAGTAGATAGTTGTAGGTTTTCTCAAAGTCCGATGCAAACAATCGGGTTTTCTCCAACACTTTTTCAAAGTCAATGCATTTTTTCAATTCACACAAGTAACTCGGCTTTATTATAAAATCCTATCTGATATCTGGGCACACTGTATTTATTCTTTATGCATATAAGCATTTTTCACGAAGAGTTGCCAGACTAATGGCAGACGATTGCTAGAGTTGTCGAGTAATTTTAATTTTCTAGCGCCAATTACTTTAAATTTTTTTCAGCTAAACAAAATCAATTATTACATAAATAAATTAACTTATATTGATTAAAATGGAAAAAAATTTAAAGCTTATTGCTCTGCAATGGTTAACTTAAAAAATTTGCTAATGCAACCCTTGGGTAATTTAATCTGAGAAAGTGTAAGCCCTAAGCAGCCTAGTTCGAAAAGGTTGGTGAAAATGCTAAAATTAATTAAATCTCTCGAAGTTCTGTAGCACCTCGGAAATTTCCGTGCGGAAATGGTTTCTGCGAAATTCTATTTCGCTTGCGATTTCTGTGGCATCCCTGTATATATACAGTTCAACTTCCATAACTCGAATTTTTTCTAACTCGAACAAGATCGATAGAGTATACAGAACTAAAATAAAAGAATTCCATAAGTCGAATTTCCATAATTCGAACTTTGTGTTTGGTCAGTGGGGATTCGAGTTAGGGGAGTTCGACTGTAATCATATTTTTATTTATTATACCCTGTGCCCATTGAAAATGGTGAAAAAGGGTATATTAGATTTGTGTGATGTATGTAACAGGCAGAAGGAAGCATCTCCGACCATATAAAGTATATATATTCTTGATCAGCATCAACAGCCGAGTCGATTGAGCCATGTCCGTCTGTCTGTCCGTCCGTCTGTTTGAACGCGTCGATCTCAGAAACTATAATAGCTAGAGACTTCAAATTTGGTATGTAGGTTGCTGGATACCGGACGCAGATCATGTTTGTTTTTAAATTTGGATCGGACCACTATATCGTATAGCTGCCATAGGAACGATCAGTCAAAAATCAAGTCTCGGTATGAAAAACTTTTTTGTTGTTTGAGATATGTAAACCAAACTGACAGAATATGCATATGGGATGGTCCGATCCATCATGACCAAATTTGATTGAAATCGGATCACTATATCATATAGCTGCCATAGGAACGATCAGTCGAAAATCAAGTCTTAGTAAGAACAACTTTTTTCTTGTTTGAAATAACTGAACCAAACTGACAGAATATGCATATGAGATGGTCCCAACCAATATTCTATTTTATGGATACTGGCACAGGGTATCCTCCAGTCGAGCAAACTCGACTGTAGCCGCGCCCACTTGTTTTTATTTTTTTTATTTGATGCCTCCAAAATATTTTTTTAAATTATAATTTTTGTCTACTTCGTAAGCTAATCGAAAAGAATTTAAAATCCCATGAATTTTTAATATAAAAGATTTCCACAACTATTTCAATGTCTGCCAGCTGTGCTACGGAAATCACAATGGAAATCGAATTCAGAGAAAACCAATTCCGCGCGAAAACTTTCACAGTGCCTCAGAACTTCGAGTGACTTAATTTTTTTAGCATGTTCACCAAGCCTTTCGAACTCGGCTGCTAGGGTTGGCCCCTTCTCATATTACATTTTTCAAGGGTTTGTTTAGAAACTTTTTTAAGTTTATCATTGCAGAATAACACCCAAACGATAAAAGCTACAGATATGATCTATCGGGGGTGCCACAGAAATCGCTTTCGCTTGAATTTCTCTTCAATTTCATTTCGCTGTGCCACAGGTCAAATCGCAGAATAATTTTACGCGTATTAAACTAGCGCTAAGATCGCTGGCGTCCGATGCTGCCACCTAGTCCGATTCAGATCTTCGAAGTCAGGGTCAGCGATGCCACATTTTTTAGTCAGAATTCAAAGTAAGGTATTTAAAAAAAATATATGAAACCACTTCAGTTTTCTTTAAATTAAGCATTACAAAAATAGGTCTCTTGAGGTAAATCAAGTTTTACCGAATAAAACCTTTAACTTATTGTGCAATTTGTGAAAACATTTTTCACGAAGAGCTGCCAGACTAATGGCAGACAATTGCTAGAGTTGTCGAGTAATTTTCATTTTTTCGCGCCAATTACTTTTAAATTTTTTTCACCTAAACAAAAGCAATCATTGCATAAATAAATAAAATTATTTTAATTAAATGACAAAAAAATTAAAAACCTATTGTACTGCAATTATAAACTTAAAAAAGTTGCTAAACAAACCCTTGGGTAATTTAATCTGAGAAGGTGTCAGCCCTTAGCAGCCTAATTCGAAAAGGTTGGTGAAATTGCTAAAAAACATTAAATCATTCGAAGTTCTGTGGCACCTCGGAAATTTCCGTGCGGAATTGCTTTCTGCGGAATTCAATTTCGCTTGCGATTTCTGTGGCATCCCTGTATATGTCGTTAGAAAGGTATTTTGAAGGGCTCTTAGGCTCTTTAAGTTTTTTTTTTAAGTACATATGTAGGTAAAAAGCTACAGGTGAAATAAGGTATTTTTTCTCAAATTTTGGCGACTTTTGAGAAAAAGCTCCAAACGATTTTTTTAAACAAATAATTTTAATTTTAATCAATATATTGTAGCTTGTAGAATTTCGCGTTTGTTGATATATGTTTGACACAAAAAATTTTACCGATGGGTTTCAAAGATTTACCTGTTAACTAAATATAATAACGAGTTCCAACTTTAGTTTATTTAAAAAAATATAACTTTATTTAAATAGAAAACTTAAAGCGAGTTGAACATCGGAGTTTGAGAATAATTCAAGACTAACTGTTAAATGTTTTGACGTCGCATAGCAAACCTCGGCTGTGAGCTTTTGGGGATTGAGCTTTGCGCTCTACTATAAACAGAGAGATCTTAGGGATCGCTCTTTTGAGAAGACGAATATTTGGGTGCTAAGCAACAGCCTGGATTTGTGCCGCGTCGGCAGATTTGACCCTTGGTGGGAATGACAATTCTAGCGGATGTTTATATTAACTGTTTCGATCGTGGGAGCGCTTGAATTGTTATTTTCACCAGCCTGTTATTGTTATTGATATCTTATTACTTGATAGGGGGAATATGTGCGAGAATATTTAGGTGGCTATGTGCATTACATATGTTACTTCCCCATCCATAAAAAATTAGCCTGTCCTCAGGCGGTAATATTGGGATATAGTGTTGGTTCGGATTCGAGTACAATATTTGCTGTTTCATTTGATATTGGATTGATTTGTACATTATTTGATTGTGGGGTTATTTCTTTATACATAATTTGAATTTTAGTTTTATGAAAATAATTTATTACGTTTACTTCGTTTGTATTATGTTTGACAAATTCGATCTGCCTGTTGTAATAGTTGATTGGCCTTTCTGTAATCGAGATATAATTTTGATTATCTTCTTGTGCACTGTGTACAGTTGCTGCTGTACTGTTAGGAGATTCTCCTAATAAATTTTCTTCAAGTTTAATTCTTGACAAAGCATCGGCAACATAATTTTCTTTGCCAGGGACATATTTGATGTGATAGTCAAATTCATTTAATTTGATCTTCCATCTTTGAAGTTTCATGTTTGGCTCTTTAACATTGTTTAACCAAACTAGGGGTTTGTGATCACTGAGGATTTCGAATTTCCTGCCAAAAAGATAGGACCTGAAGTATTTAGTGGCCCAAACAATAGCTAAAAGTTCTTTTTCTATTGCGGAATAATTTATTTCGTGTTCATTTAATGTTCGACTTGCATAGCATATTGGCTTATGGTTTTGCGATAACACGGCACCTAAAGCAATATTGCTTGCATCTGTAGTTAACGAAAAAGGTTTTTCAAAGTTTGGATAAATTAGTATCGGATCAGATGTAATAAGTATTTTTAATTTTTCAAATGCTGAGACGTACTCTTTGTTACTTATGTCGATTGTTGCATTTTTCTTAAGTTTTAAGGTCATTGGTTTCACGATTTGTGCAAAGTTTGGTATAAATTTCCTATAATAGCCACAGAGTCCTAGAAATGACTTGATTTCTTTCGTTGTTCTGGGTATTGGGAAATTTGTAATTGCGTTGACTTTTATTGGGTTTGGTTTTATACCTTCAGTTGTGACAATGTGACCAAGGAACTCAGTTTCCTTTTTCAAAAATTCACATTTGTCCAACTGCAATTTTAGATTGGCTTCCCTAAGTTTCTTAAAAACTCTTTTCAATGATAATATGTGTTCTTCCAATGAAGTGGAATACACTATTATGTCATCCATGTAGACTAAACAATCTTTATAGATTAAATCTTCTAAAAGGTTGTTCATGCAACGTTGAAAAGTTGCAGGGGCGTTTTTGAGTCCAAAAGGCATGCGAGTGTACTCGTAATGGCCATTTTTCGTCGAAAAAGCAGTCTTTGGAATTGAATCAGCATCCATTTGGATCTGATGAAAGCCTTTTGCCAGGTCAATGGTAGTGAAATATTGACATTTTCCAAGTTTGTCTAATATATCATCCATAACTGGTATTGGGTATTTATCGTCAACTGTAATTTCATTTAAGTTTCGATAGTCAATTACTATTCGGAACTTTTGTTTTCCTGATGCATCACTCTTCTTTGGTACAATCCAAATTGGTGAGCAATAAGGAGAATTTGATTTCCGGATAATTCCTTGTTTTATCATTTCCTTCATTTGGTTTTCGACTTCTTCGTCATAAGCTTGGGGATACTTATAAGGTCGTTTGTAAATTGCATCTTCATGTTTAGTTTGAATGACATGCTTGATTGTACTGGTGAAAGTCAAATTTTCACTTTCTTTGTACTGTATGTCTCTGAACTCATGAAGGATTTTTGTTAATTTTAATTTTTCTTCCTCATTGAGGTGTTCTAATCTGAACTGGTTACTTTCTATTAACTCATTTTCGATTGCAAAATTAAACGGTTGGTCCGTTGTAAAAGGCGGATCAAGGCAATCAAATTCGGTATCTTTCACGTAAGGTGGATCAACACGATTGACTGCGGTCTTGTCCTTTAAGAATTCTTCATGATTATATCTCATGATAAATGGGTAATCGCTTAAGGTGACAGTTTCCTCTTTATAATTTATGTTTGCTTCACAAGCCTCGAGATATTCCCTGCCTAATAATACATCGTAATTTTCTGAAAATTCGTGTATAAAAAATCTTTGGTGTTGTGGACAGAGTTTACTGGGGGCTAAGGAAATACATTGGTTTAAACAAATATTTCCTTTTATCGTCTGGACTTCTAAATGACAAGATTTAATTGGGAAATTCAAAAAGTTCTTTTTCATTAGATTTATAGAGGAACCTGTATCGATTACGCATTTGAGGTGAATGTTGTTCATTATTAGTCGAATGAAGGGGTTTCTTCTAGTTCTTGGTCCGAGGCTGCGTGATGAAAATTTTCGGCAGTATCCATTTTGGATTGACCACTAGAACTTTCGCGTTGTCTTTTGACAGGCGGATTTGAAGTGTTCGTTGAAGTTCTGTTTTGTTGGTAGTTCATTGGGTTTTGGAATCTACCTTGATTTAGTTTTTGTTGAAACTCATTATGCAACTGTGGGTTGCTTTGATTTGGGGCTTGAAAGTTTTGAGTGGCATTACTTGTGTTTGGTGGGCTTGCCATTGGATAGAAATTATGAGAGTTTCCCCTATTCCTGCGAGCATCACTACTGTTTGACGTAGTTGAGGTGTTGGTTTTTGAACGGTCAGAAAAGTTGTTTTCGTATAGTCCCTCTCTTTGAGCTACTTGTTTTAATTTAGTTATTGTCGTAATATCGTACCTAGCCAGAGTCATAAAAATTCGGTCGGGTAATTTTCTTGTTATAACGTCTTTGATTGTGTTGTTCATAGCATTGGTGTACAGAATTGTTTGTGAGTCTATGCCTTCTAGCATTAATTTGTTTGAAATTACAAATGATTTATACTCAAGGTCTTCAACAAACTTACGGATACTTCCGTTATAATTAGTGTTGTAGAGTCGACGAAGCAGTTCTTCATAGGGCGTCTGTGTTTTGAATTCGTCGATGAGCGCGTTCCTCAGTTGTATCCAGTTTGTAGCTCCTGATAGCTGTGCGACTCGCTGTGCTGTTCCAGAAGTCTGTAGTTCGATGGCTCCAAATAGAACGTTGTGTTGTCTCAGATCTTGGGTGGGGTATAGCTGCATTATATAGTCCACTCTTCTCACGAACGCCGTGAGCTCTTCCGTTTGTCCATCATAGGTGGGCACTTGTTTGATTTGTCCAAGAGCTTGCTTCAGGAGAAGCTCTGACAAAACCATTGGTGGGGTTGATGGAGATGCTGGAGGTGTCATGATTGATGTTGACAGTGTATTTATTTTTTTTTCTTTAATGTTCGGTTTTCTTTGTCTTGTTGTGGCCTAGGATTACAATTATCCTTTAGTGGTCACAAAGCAAAATTGACAAAGTTTGTCACGTTTTTTTTTAAGCACAAAACTTGGTTTTATTTAACCTAGGACTTCAGTTGTCCCTTAGTGGTTAACACTTTTGTTGTAACTTAAACACGCACGTATGTTCTTTAGCGGATATGTATTTTGGTTTAATAAAGTTCAACTTTACTCTTGACTTTGGATATGCGGATCCTTAGTAGTCTTTTTAGTTTAGTTGATTACAAACACTTTACATATCCTACCGGCTGCGCCAATAACGAGTTCCAACTTTAGTTTATTTAAAAAAATATAACTTTATTTAAATAGAAAACTTAAAGCGAGTTGAACATCGGAGTTTGAGAATAATTCAAGACTAACTGTTAAATGTTTTGACGTCGCATAGCAAACCTCGGCTGTGAGCTTTTGGGGATTGAGCTTTGCGCTCTACTATAAACAGAGAGATCTTAGGGATCGCTCTTTTGAGAAGACGAATATTTGGGTGCTAAGCAACAGCCTGGATTTGTGCCGCGTCGGCAGATTTGACCCTTGGTGGGAATGACAATTCTAGCGGATGTTTATATTAACTGTTTCGATCGTGGGAGCGCTTGAATTGTTATTTTCACCAGCCTGTTATTGTTATTGATATCTTATTACTTGATAGGGGGAATATGTGCGAGAATATTTAGGTGGCTATGTGCATTACATATGTTACTATATATACGTTTTACTTAGAATTAAATTTACTTAGAAATAGGACAGCAGCAAAAATGTGTCGTAGTAGCCAGAGCTTGGCAAACACAAAAAAATATTTATAAGAAAATGTACCTTCATACTTGTGCATTGCAATAGGAACCAGTGTTGCCAAACAACTTTTTTTGCTTGTAAGAATGCGGGCTTTAATTTGCTTAAATTTAGGATGTCTCTGCAACGCACTTTGACTTAATGCGTATTTATTCTCATTACTATCTTGGCCATGGTACTGACTTAGATTTCTAAACACCCTTTGACATAGTTATAATTTCAAATTTCCGATATCTTATTCCAAAATTTCTGATATCTTATTAAAAAACCTCTTGACGAAAACATTTTTATGCCCCAAAATTTCTGATATCCAATTTTGTGACGAATAATATTAAGTTTCACATATAAATTACTAAAAAAAAATATTTTATCTCTCGGCACTGCCCAAAAAAGTAATATTTATTAGGTATGAAGAATTTAGCCCAATGTGCCAAGTGACAAAATATTTTTTTTTCGCCACAAAATTGGATATCAGAAATTATGATAGCATGAAAATGTTTTCGTCAATTGACTTTTACCTCACAAAATTGGAGCTCTCAGTTGAATGACTGGGGTTCAATTCTCACAAAATGCCAAGCTAAAAATCTTCGTAAATGAAATAAATTCACAAATAGCCGTTAAGTTTTAAGCCATAAAACCAATAAAGAGTAAAAAGGCTAGACTTTTACCTCGTAAAGAGGTTTTTTTTAAGTTTTAACATTCGGACAAAAAATGTGACATAATTCTCATTGCATTGGACGCCAGCGGATTGAGCTCTGATTTCGTTACCCTCAAACATTTTCAGCGGACTGTGTCTCACTGAAATGAAATTGGAGTAAAACTCATGTAGAAGTGATTATTCCTTATTTAACACAATAAGCGGAAAAATTGGCAGCCAATCAGCATTAAATAGTAATACAAATCAAACATTTGATTTCACTGAAAAAATTGTTGTAGAGCGCCAATAATTAAAATATTTGCGGAGAAAGAATTGATAAAATCATACTTTAATTAAGTATTTAAGAAAATCCTGGATTACTAGACTTCCCAACATCCCATATTGTTTTTCTGTGTGCATTGTGCAATACCTTTTGTTGATAAAAACACAATTTTGAACAGTTCACAATATGTATGTTGCTCTTAAAACTTGATAAATTATACTGTAATTAGAGATTCTTATTTGCTTGACAGCAACTGTGTCGGGCCCAAGCGTGCTCCGCCAGAAATCCCAGCCAGGCAAGCAAGGTGCCAACGATAACCACATAGAAGGCAAGCTGGAGGTCACCAATGGTGAGGACTCGAACCGAACTGCTTTCGCCTTCAGTCTGGAAAATTGCAGTATGCAATTTTACAATCTTTTTGTACTTTTGGTCCTGGATCCATTTGTCGATGAGGCCAGCGTTCAGCAGACGAAGAAGCTGACCATTGATTGCCTCCTCCCAAGGTGCATCCCTTGGCATTACGTACGAGATGGTATAATACTTCGGGCACTCGGGCACAACCCAAATACGTTTCATAAGCAAAAAGTGAGCGGACTCCATCGTCAAGGAGGAATATCGCGAAACGCCCGCCTTGCCGCCCACTGTAGCAACTTCATTTGTCACATCCGCATCCAGATCTCTATTCCACCAGAGCTTCTTGTTCAGGCTAGCAAACACTGTCGATGTATCACTGAAGAACAAATCATCGGCCATGGAGGTGTACTTATACACGACCTTCAGTCCACTGTCGTCCAGATCCTGCATCGTAATTATGTCCTTGTAATGCAGCGGATGTATATAGACGGTGGCCAAGCTCGACTCAAAGATGGCTCCAAAGATCACACTCACTAAGCACAGCGATCCAATGAACATCCGCTCCGCATAGCTCTCCGGCAGATGGGAAAGGTTGACCCGCACCCAGACCACCCACGTATCCACAACAATACCCAGCGCATGTTGCCACAACCTGCGACCGGCAATATATACAATTCGCAGGTGGAGATTCACCAATCGCAGGAGAAGCCAAATGAATGCGCACACAAAGGCCATAAGAATGAAGCCTAGCCAAATGTCATAGCCTACTGCAAAGATGGGTAGTATGGATTGTGGAATGCGCTTCGCTTTGGGCACATAGATGCATAGCTGATCATCGTAAACGGCCACTGTAAAATCCATGTAGTCCTGCACCAGATAATCCTTCACAAAGAACCCGGTTAAGCAAATGTCCAGACCATCGGCTAAAATAGATCCAATGGCTCCGTTGTAGCTGCCGTTGGCGCTTCGCTCCCTAAAAATAAAAAAAAACATAAAAATATCATCAAATTAGTTCGCTCCAGCACACCTGCCTTCTACGTAAGTATGTATATGAGGGCGGGTCAATTTTTTTTTCGCAAAAATCGTCCACCAGAATCAGAATCTAGGATGAATTCTAAGAAAATTTCACCTAGAAACTATGTGTCTAAAATCAATTCCTAGCCTCCGCTGAGAAGCATGAAGATTTCAGGTTAAGGCATTTTAAGGTGTTTTGAGGTATTTAACGTATTAAAAAAAACAACACATTTTCCAATAATTTTGGGGCCTATTCTGATTCATCCTTTTACAACCAATTTTATGAATAATTTTTTTTAAATTAACTAAACATTTTTTTTTAATTCGATGAAATGAGCCGAGCAGCCATGTACCATGGCTATTTCAGAAAATGAGTGCCAAAGTCTGTAACTTTTTAACGAAGTGAGATATCGGTCTGCAATTTGAAATATATACTCTAGATATTTAAAAAAAAATGTAGACAGCAAAATGAAAGTGGGCGTGACATCAGAATGGGCGTTAATAAACGGTTAAATGCTAAAATTCGGGTTTTTTCAACATTAAAACATTTAAAAAAAAAAAAAGGTGAAAAAAAATTTTAATTTTACTATTTTTTTTATTTGAAAAGAAATTAAATTTCGTCATTGTATGATTATGTAAACATTTTGTTTTTTGCAACAGTTATGGTATCTAATTTCGTTGGGGCTAAGGCCCACTACCGCCCCCATAACCGAATTTAGCTTTCTTAAAAAGAAAGTCGTTTCAAATATCCTCAAATCGAGTCTAGCAAAAACTTAAAAAACTGACAAATATGTTATTTTTTCTTTCAGATATTTTGTTATTTGCTTTCTCAAAATAAAACAAAATGTTGAGTTTAACTATCATTACTAAGTAGTGAGTAGTCAAACGGAATTTAAAAGACCTTTCCAAATATATGTAGGAATCTAGAAATATCAGTAAGAATAGAATTAAGAAAGTATCGATAAGTGAATGAAGTTGGCAGCATAAAAAGAATATCGAATAGCTGGCCATCGAGTTGGCAGCATACGAGTTAGTGGAAACTCAATTGCCGAGGAGTGAAGTTGCGAGCTTATTAAGTGTAATCATTTGTCAAAACTATGAACATGAAGAATTGAATTGAATCTGTTATTAAAATAGACTATTGCATTATGCATACAAATAAACATTGCATTGAAGAGATAGTGTGTTTTAATGTGATTGAAAGTGGCCCTTGGCAGTGGAGTAATCCACATATATTTTTTTACTATGATGACTTGACTTACAATAGCTGGTTAAGTAAAAAAAAGTGTGCACGCATAGTTTTTCCGGCGATTGTATGTATGTACTTTTTATTAAACAATGTTTACTATATTTCAGGAGAACATTAACTCAGTGGTGTACCAAGTGTGTATAAATAATAGGTTTTTAAAATTTGTTCAAATACGGTCATTTCCTTGTCCTTGAACAAATCGAAATTATTGGATGCAAGCTCTTTAATGACAGCTTCCTTCAAATGCGGATAGCTTTTGAAGTAGCTGGGACGATCGCATAATTTAATGGATTGATTTAATCGCCGCCAGCGTCAGTTAGCTCACGATAAGTTTTGAGCTTGTGACGTCGCTCGGTCTCCACATCCTCGAAGTTGGACTCCAAATCAACCGAGTTTTGTGGCTTTGTGCTTACCAACTGACTGTCGGGATTTAAGAGATCCGTTTCCTTTGATATGATGCACAGCATTTCAATTGCCGCACGCTGACGTGCATCCTTCTTTTTATAGGATTTGCCGTAACGTTTGTTGGACGCCACGGAACAGCAGGCAACAAATTCGGGAGCTTCTGGTGTGCCTGTGGTGGGCAATGGCATAGCGTGACGAGCACAATAATCTCGCAGACCCTTTAACGTGTCGCGATTCATATTTGTCAACTCATTTCTCAGAATTTGGTTGTTGCAATCTGCAGCTGGTCCAAGGCTACTAAAGGTTTCCATCTTGGGTTTCGCATTATGATGCCGTTGATCAAATGCTTAGCAACGCGTTTGGACTGCCCTTTCCTTTAAGCCTCGAGGTCCATTAGAACAGCTTTACAAATATAGCCTCCCTCTTCGCCTTCAGTGCAATCTACACGGGATTGCCAGTCTTGGCTTGAGCACAAAACTCTTTCAGCGCTGAAACTGTTGTCTTGGGTTCCTTTGATACCTGAATATCAAAATGGAGATGATATCAATCAGAGTAAAATGTTTTGCCATAAAGAACGCCTGGAGCGAAATGTCCTTGGACTATCCAAAGGCTCTTAACGATTCAATCCCTGACCTAATTTATGAAGTGACTTCAAACAAAACTGGCTATAAACATTATTAAATATTCTTAATGTATTATAATAACTAATTGCTTACCAAGTTTTTCAGTAAATTTGTGATTTATATTAAGTTTTAAGACTTGAGTCTATTTGGTTGATCGGTAAAAACGCGACCATTTTTGAGGTTCACTCACAAAACAAAGTGTTCAAAATTTACTATTCAAATTAGAACGCTCACTATTGTTTTGTTTACTTAAGAATTGAATAGTTCACATTAGAAAAATATATTTTACAAATAATATTTTTAAAATAATAAAATAAACTCCATTTAAAAAAAAAAAAACAAGTGGGAAAGGCTATAGTCGAGCTCCCGACTATAGGATACCCGTTACTTACATAAATAAATTAAAATTTTTTATTGCATGCTTTCAGGCACTTTAATTGCTTAAAAGCTTTAATCAGCCAGTACCACCTTTCTATTTGTCCGATCTTATTGGGATTTAGTAGGATGATAGGTAATAACAGTAGCTAACGTTCACCGTTTAAAAAAAACCTAATATCTGTGAAAACTTGACCTGCGTGGGGCTTATAGAAATCTGTGTGCCAAATTTGGTTGCTCTAGCTCTTATAGTCTCTGAGATCTATGCGCTCACACAGACGGACAGACGGACAGACGGACGGACGGACAGACGGACATGGCTATATCGACTCGGCTGTTGATGCTGATCAAGAATATATATATACTTTATGGGGTCGGAGATGCTTCCTTCTCCCTGTTACATATTTTGCACAACTTAATATACCCCCTCAGGGTATAAAAGGGGTTGCAAACTGGCTCGAAATTATTTCTAAACCCATGTACGCTGTACCTAAATTTGGGCAGCTCAGAAAATTTTCGAGCGTTTTACAACACTGTTTGGTAAACAGGTGACAGCTTTTTTTTTTACCTTCCAAAAATCCATTGAATCAGTGTTTCGATTAGTCGAAATCTTTTTGAACAGAAATGGCGACCAACAAGCAGCAGAATAAAAGCCGAATTGAGATCTTTGAACACAAAGAGCGAATTAGACTGATTGAAGAGGTGCTATAGGGGCCAATATTGTGGGATTTGACCGACAAAAAACATTTTGATGAAATTTTTCAAATAACCAATTAAATTTAATCATTAGGGTATTAGTCGCTGCTACTTCTCTTATCCTGTCTATTTGGTCCGTTTTCTCTTATTATACCCGTTACTTATTAAAAATAAGTAAAAGGGGATATTGTATTCGTTGCAATGTATGTAACAGGGAGAAGGAAGCATCTCCGACCCTATAAAGTATATATATTCTTGATCAGCATCAACAGCCGAGTCGATATAGCCATGTCCGTCTGTCCGTCCGTCCGTCCGTCCGTCTGTCCGTCCGTGTGAGGGCCTAGATCTCAGAGACTATAAGAGCTAGAGCAACCAAATTTGGCACACAGATTTCTATAAACTCCACGCAGGTCAAGTTTGTTTCAAAATTTTGCCACGCCCCTTTCCGCCTCCGTAAATCGCGAAAATCCACCACACGCACAGTTTTCAAGATATTAGGTTTTTTTAAACGGTGAACGTTAACTATTGTTAATACCTATCATCCTCCTAAATCC
Source organism: Drosophila limbata (assembly GCA_963924055.1). Taxonomy (NCBI): domain Eukaryota; kingdom Metazoa; phylum Arthropoda; class Insecta; order Diptera; family Drosophilidae; genus Drosophila; species Drosophila limbata. The sequence continues at coordinate 5,053,307 of OZ001351.1, read as the reverse complement.
CAACAAGATCGGACAAACAGAAAGGTGGTACTGGCTGATTAAAGCTTTTAAGCAATAAAAGTGCCTAAAAGCATGCAATAAAAAAAGTATTTATTTAGGTAAGTAACGGGTATCCTATAGTCGGGAGCTTGACTATAGCCTTTCCCACTTGTTTTTTGTTCTTAATGTTATTTATTTGTTTGTTTTGCACAGCTGACGCAACAGTGTGACCACAGCTTAACACCAACAATCTCTCAACTTTTTAGTGATTTTTGGTATTATGCTGTCACACTGAAGTTTGTAAGGCCGGACATCAAAACATCAAACACTTCTAGCGCCCAAAATGTTTTCAGCTAGAGCATACTGTGCTTTAAAGCAAGCCAAAGTTTCGGCACAGTGTTACCACTCAACTTTTTGTTATTTGTTGGTGTTGCTTTGGCAACACTGTCTCTCTGCTTGTCAACAGAAAAAAATTTAGCGCTTTGATAGGATTATTGACAAGTTTTTCGATTAAAATAAGATAAGTGTTTTGCGTTTGTTTTTGTTTTTTTTTTTAATTTCAAAACACATTAAACAAGAAAAAAAATTGTTTCATGATAATTCCCTGTATATCAATCAATATAAAACTAATTGCCGTTTTTTCAATGATTCAATAAAGTTTAACACAGTAGTAGTTCACATAGGATTAAAAATCAAATTACATATTCCATAGGAAATTCCTTTATAAATTTATACATACAGTAGCGGACAAAGAAAACCAGAAACTACAAAAAAAAACGGTTTTGGAGTTTTGTCCTAAGTTTTTATTTATTTGACAATAGAAAAATGTATGAAACCTAGAAACCGTTTGAATGATACAAAACTTTCCTAAACTCATTAGGTACACATTGAAAATTTATAATTTTTGTAAATGTCTACTTTTTAAACTTTTTTCCTCGGGCTCAAAGAAAAAATGTTTGGATGCAAAAAACTTCTTCAAACAATTCTAATAGTGACTGAAAAAATATCTTCGCTAATATTTTTTAAAATTTTTTGAAAATGGCAGGGAGTGTAATCATTATAAGTTTTATTAAAAAATTATCAAATAATGATTAATTTTAATTTTTATTGATTTGCTCACAAAATAATGATTAAACTTAAGTTATACCTTACTACTCAACCAATAATCATTATTTTTGAGCAAAAAAATAAAACTTAATGAAAAATCATTATTTCATGAATTTTATGTTTTGCTTAAAAACTTTGTTGTAATTTCGACTTTTTCTTAGGGTAAAGGCAAAAATGATACAAATCCCTAGTCAGTAAGCCAAGACAAACCAAAATAATCAAATTGAGCTTCGTCGAAATTACAGCTTGAGTTTTATTTTGAGCAAAAAATAAAACTCATGACATAATGATTATTCATTAAGTTTTATTTTTTTGCTCAAAAATTATGATGATTGGTTGAAGAGTAGAGTATAAGTCAAATTTTATTATTATTTTATGAGCAAATCTATACAACTTGAAAAAATTTAAAAAAAAAGTAAAATCGCATAAATGAGCAACAAAGATGAATACTGGTATCTTTCTCGCAGTCTCTAAGTTATTTTAAGTGAATGATTTTTTGATTTAAAAAAAAAAAAACAAAAAATCATTTTTTGCAGGCCCTGGATTTTTGAATATTTTTTTGCAGTCACTATTAGAATTTTTTGAAGAATTTTTTTGCATCCAAACCTTTTTTGTTTGAGCCCGAGGAAAAAAGTTTAAAAAGTAGTCCTTTACATAAATTCGAAATTTTTAATGGGTACCTAATAGGATAAGGAAAGTTTTGTATCATTAAAACGGCTCCTAGGTTCCATACGTTTGTCGAAAAAATAAGAGCTTTAAAGAAAAAAATCGCTCTTTTGTAGTGTCCGATTTTCATTGTCTGGTACTGTATATCACATGAAATTGTGGTTGGAAAAAATTTTCAAATTTTGACAACGCTCTTCCTTAAAGTAGTGCATTTTTGGGTGACATTTCAAAATTAAATTTAATGATTGAAAAATCGCACAATGAGAAGACAGCAATATTCAAATTAAACACCAAAAAATAGCAGACAAATTAAAAAAGAATGCAGAATCTTTAAATATATGTACATATGCACTATTATCCAAAACGTTGAAAAAGTGTTGTCTGGAAAAATAGATGTTTTTATTTAAGTAGCGCTCATCACATTATCGGAATCTTCAAGAGTCAATTTAAAGCAATACAGTCGAACTTCCCTAACTCGAATCACCATTATCCAAAGAAAAAGTTCGAGTAATGGAGATATTCGACTTATAAAATTATTTTTCTTAAGTTTATTGAGTTTACTGACACTTATTTAGCTCGAGTTAGAGAGAAATTCTAGTAATAGAAGTTTCAGTTATGGAAGCTCACCTGTATTTGTATTTATATTTTTAAAACTCCTGTTTCAACTGCCTCCTTAATCTGGCCAATATATCAGATGAAGCACCCAATAGCTACTAGGTTATTGAAAATACGAAACAGCCCTTAGTATGTAAATATCTTTATTGAGGTCCTCCTAAAGTACTATACTTTTTGACTGCCCAGGATCTGGTCTGCTCTTTAACATACCCAAAATAGTTCTTGTCTGGCTCCTGTAGCTGCATGGTATAGTTGAGGCGATCACGAAGTGTTTCTGCCACCTGCCAATCAACGCCTGAGATGCGACGCAGTAGTCCCGTATTATGATCCAAGACAGGGCGGGCATAGACCGACTTGAATATCTGCACACGCAAAGGATATCCCCGCATGTCGTGGAACAGGAATATGGGAAGTGGTTCGCCACCCACATAGCGCACCAGGCGGCCAAAAGAATCCTCCTCAAAAGTGTCGCCTTCATACCCCATTTCATATTGGTAACTATGCCTTTGAACGCCTTGATCGTTGGGTGCGAAGGGATCATAGATCCAGATATCAGTATCGGTGAGTATGAAGCGATTGTAAACTCTATAGTGAGTCCACAGCTGCCGGCAGCTGTGTTCCAGTTCTCGTTTTTGTTGCTGGTTTAGTTCACCCACCTGGTCACCCACGATGTAAAAGAAGACGCTGGCGCGCTGCTGAGCTGATCCGGCAGCGCCTCTATTGGAGATCAATTGGGCTAAGCTAATGACCAGGACCACGCTATCACGATTCTGATTATCCGGGCTGAGTATCATCGGCTTTTGCTCATCGTAGCTGTGGATGCAATGAGGCGTATCCGTGAGTCTCAAAAACCAGAGTGCGTTCTCATTGGCCGCATCCTCGTGGATCTGATCGCGACGCAGCATCACATGTAAATATGGAATGTTGCGCATGGATTCCGCCAACAGTACGTCCAGTTGGAGCCTCTTCAATGCCTCTGAGCTGCCTTCAGTAGATAAAGACAAAACCAGTGACACAAGCTGTATTAGGAGATGTTGTCGCAAAGTGTCCGCCATGCCACCGCTCGCACACGCGATGCATCCACAAATGACCAGAATATCACCACTCGATACCTCTCGATGGTCAATTGGTTAACCGACCAACAATAGCTCACATCATGTTTTGACACCTGCAATTTTGTTTGTTTGCTCAAGCGTAATTAGAGACCAGTTATGACATTGGCGACCATTCGCCCAGTTGGAGCCTCCTTCGCCTTGAGCAAACATCTACATATGTATTTCTGCCTTTCTATTATCCTATTGTCCCACCTGGGACATGGGAATTGAAAAGGTTATTCTCGACGACTTTCATTCATTGAACGAGACTGGCTTATGCAAATGGTGGTTAACTAAAGTTCGAAATATGTATTATAGTACCCACAATTCAACAAAAAAAACAAAGTCAACTCAATTTCAATTCAATATCCGAAGAGATTAGTACAACATTTTTACTTAAGATTGCCCAGCAAACATTTGGGCGATTGTACAAATTCCCATCGCCGAAAAGAGTCTTCTGCGAGTCGCGCACGAGTCTATTGGAAGATGAATCTTCCCGGCGATTTTTTAGCAAGACCAAAACACAAAAATAAGCTCCACGTCAAATGCAATTTAATTCCGATTTTTCTAGTTATTTTTCTACCTAGTTAGAGTCGCCGACCTGCCATACTACGATCATTAAATTTGAAGGTTCGATTCCCCCGTTGTGCTAAAACTGTTGATACAAAATCTGCTTTGACAAATTCCTAGACAAAAAAAAAAAAAAAAAAAAAAACCTGGAAGGGTCACTTCTTAGGAGAGTAGCGGTAGAGTCTTTTGGAAGACTCGCAAAAGAGTCTTTCCGAAGTGTCGCGGAAGTGGCTCACTCTCTAACAAAAGGAGATCAAAAAACGATGAGAAGGCGATGTCGCCTGAAACTTCTAGGTGAGTCGCCTGAGACTCTCTTGCAATTAAAAATGTTTGCTGGGTAATACTTAAACTAGTATGATTCGTTCTTGTAAATTTTTTTTATTAATTAATGTACTTTAAGAATCCCATAAAAATGTTATTTGAAAATTTCCGGAATTGTGAAAATCGAACTTTAAGTGCGATTTTTGTGCTCAGCTTTGGTATACGCGAATGAATTTGGCTTTGAGATCGTTAGTACGGATTTTAAATTTTTTTTTCTGAGTGTACTTATCTTATTTGAAGTCTCGAGGTCTATCATACTGGTCTCTGAAATCGACGCTGAATACTTCACCCACTGTGCTATGTTTATAGCAAACATGAGTTATTGTTGTCATTTAAGATTGTGTGCGAATGTGTTTGTGACTGACTGTGTGCGTACGAGTATGTGAATGTTGCTATTAAGACGCCGCACAGTGTGGCCATTGCTCATTTTACGTTGCAAAAATCGTTACTTTTGAACCAAATCAGATAATCAAAAAATTTAAATGGCATATAATAGATAATTCTTTAAGCTATGAAATAAGTGTTTAAGAAAAGTGCCACGCCCCTAGATGCTTACCTATGGGCTGTCAAAGTTGAAGGTTTTTATATTAAAAATAAAAAAAAAAATCATATGTCGATCTAGTTCCTATGACATCTTTATGATATAGTAGACTGATTTTAACCAATTTGACATATTATGAATCTGGGGTAGTCTTCTACATCCAGGCAAAATTTGGTTAAAATCGGACCAATATATTATATAGCTGCATTGCAACAATCGGTCGAACTATGCAATTACGCCGCGTGTTTTTATTGTGAGGTTGCATTAGTTTTTTTGATTTTACGTAAAAGGATGGATCCGGTCGGATGACAGAGAAATGAATACTGAAGCGTTTTTAGGTTAGTGTACTGCGGGACAGTGCGGGACACGAGAGTTATCGTCTATCAAAGTTCAAAAACAGTCAAAATCTAGTGTTTTGCAGGGCCGCAGGCCGTACAACTTGGCAAAAATAATTTTTTTTGGGCCCCACTGTGCGCCGTACCTTGAACCGCATGCGTTATGTTAGGTCGGCTTCCGCTGCCAAGAGCTGCAACAAAGACCATCAATAAACTTTGCTTCACTTTTCTTTCACAACTCTGTCTACCCTCTTTACCTGTCGCTTACTTACGCAGACAAACAGACAAACACTCTGTGTATATGTGTAGTTTTCCAAATGAAAAATAAATTGGAAAATTGAAAAAGCAATTCATCGCATTAGAAACGTGCATTGAATGAAAGGTTGTCTGCTGGTCGTTGTCTATCAGCGGGCAACATCGTTTCCGTGCTTTATCGCGCATACGTCAGGTGTAACGTTGCCAAAGTTGATGCAGTCGCGGCTCATTCCAAGACAGTCCAATTGACTCCAACTCAGCCCTTTTCACCGCCACCACAGCGATGGGTGCATCAAGACAATGCCATGAAACGAACTCTGTCTGAACACTCGATTGTGCCCAAACGCGGTGGGGGAACACTGATTCTGTCAAGAACTCCATTCCATTGTGGGGCGACCAGGCGCAGGTTTATGACCACGCGATAAAATCAAATTGGAAAGCTTTAAGTTTGAAAACGTTTTGCTATTCATTCTTATGACGAGGCCGTTATATGCACTTCACTAAGTTCTGACGAGATCCGAGTCCGAAATGAAACGAATCGACGCTGACGTGCGTGTCATTTTTAGCTCACACCCCTGAAGTGAGAATGCAAGTTCTCTCCGGCACTCATGAGGTGGAGATGGAGGTAAAAGAATGGCCTTTTAAGGGTAAGTGGTAGAGTGGGGAGTGGGTAGTTGCAGTGCAGCGAAGCGAAATGAAATCATTTGTACGTAGCACGTGAAAATAAATTTTAGCTTCAGCGCAAACTCGTCGCAAATCCGTTTTATTCTGGATATGCCACCGTTCCATTTGCCTTTGTGTGTTAGTTGCATTTTTATATATTTGCACTTAATTTAACATTGTGCCGAAAAAAAGAAAAAAAGGTAAGAAAGCTAGGTCAAGGTGCTTGCCTGATAGATTTACAATACTCGTATCTTCACAGTCGTTAAATTCAAATACCATAAATAAAATAAAATTTAGAATTACAAAAAGTACAACAAAAATTTATAACAACAAACATGATATTACTAAATAGTGGTGAATATGATAGTGTAAACCAATTTGAACCAAAATTTGGTCAGAATCTATAACACAATACCAAATGCATATTCTGATAGTTTTTCTTAATATTTTTCATACTTACTAAAGGTTGATTACACTAGTTTACAATATCAAACCTTTTATTTTGCAAATTTAAAAGTGATTTTCTTATGGACTTTGGCCCACTAAACACGAAAATGGCTCTTAAAATTTTCACAGTGTCAGCTTTACGTAAAACAAATTTTATCTTTGCGATATAAGTTTTCAAACTTAAAAAATCACAAAAAAACCGAATTTTTTAAATTATCAAAATCGCTCGCATCTTAACTAAGCTGATCTCAATAATGTATGACAAAGTTGATTGCTTGTTTGGCCAAATCGGTTGATTAGAACTGGAAATACACCCAAAAAAGTCGGAGCAATATTTCGAAAAAATATTAATATTAGAAACCGTTGTGCTCCAATGTCTTCCTTGCCTCCTTTCATGTGCAACACTTTTCCTGACTAAATCATAATAAGGTATAGAAAACTAGTAGAACTAAGCCGATTACATGCGATTTTTTACTATTATCTATCACTCTCCCTATTCGCTTCAAGATTGGATAAATTTAAAGCAATTTATTGGTGGTTGGTGGCAGAAACCCTAAACTTTTTTTTTAATATTTTTATGGATGGAATGGAATGGAAAATAAACATTAAGGTATGCAGAAAAGAGTTATATATGTGTTTAATTATATGTTCTTTTGTTTTTTCGTTATGTTTTCAATGTTATTAATAACCCATCATTTTGTCGAGTCTACCTTAATATAGTTATGTTTCGTGGAGCATATCTAGCAAAATACAGTTGGATTCAAAAAAAAGTGCTTATGTGGTTGTATGCGTTATTTAGGGGTGCCACAGAAATCTCTAGCGAAGTAGAATTCCGCCGAAAGCATTTCTGCGCGGAAATTTCCGAGGTGAGATTTAATTTTTTTTAGCATTTTCACCAACCTTTACGAACTTGGCTGCTAAGGGTTGACACCTTCTCAGATTAAATTACTCAAGGGTTTGTTTAGCAACTTTTTTAAGTTCATCATTGCAGAACCATAAGTTTTTAATTACACCCGTTACTTAAAAATTATTGTAAGTAAAAGGGTATATTGTATTCGTTGCAATGTATGTATGTAACAGGGATAAGGAAGCATCTCCGACCCTATAAAGTATATATATTCTTGATTTGCATCAACATCCAAGTCGATATAGTTATGTCCGTCTGTCCGTCCGTGTGAGGGCCTAGATCTCAGAGACTATAAGAGCTAGAGCAACCAAATTGTGCACACATATTTCTATAAACCCCTCGCAGGTCAAGTTTGTTTCAAAACTTTGCCACGCCGCTTTCCTCCTCCGTAAATAGCGAAAAGCCACCACACGCACAGTTTTCAAGATATTAGGATTTTTTTTTTGCTAATTACCGTTAGCTACTATTATTACCTATCAACCCACTAAATCGTAGCAATATCGGACAAATAGAAAGGTGGTAATGGCTGATTCTAGCTTTTAAGCAATATAAGTGTCTAAAAGCATGCAATAAAAAATATTTAAAATTTACTTAAGTAAGTAACGGGCATTCCATAGTCGAAAAATCGACTTTAGCCTTTCCCACTTGTTTTTTTCTTATTTAATTTTTATAATTTTGTTTATTTATGTAAAAATTGATTTTATTGAGCTGAAAAAAATTTAAAAGTAATTGGAGCGTAAAAATAAAAATTACTCGACAACTCTAGCAATTGCCTGCCACTAGTCTGGCAACTCTTTGTAAAAAATGTTTTCACAAATTGCACAATAAGATAAAGGATTTTTGCTGAAAAACATGATTTACCTCAAAAGACCTATTTTTTTAATGCTTATTTTCAAGAAAACTGAAGTGGTTCCATACATTTTTTTTAAATACCTTACTTCGACTTCTGACTAAAAATGTGGCATCGCTGACCCTGACTTCGAAAATCTAAATCGGACTAGGTGGCAACATCGAGCGCAAGTGGTTTTTTTTTCAGGAGTCAGATGGGAACTGAAAAAACAAAAAAATTATATATTCTAATTTAGTCTGATTAGCTATCATGCAAAGTTTGAAATATCATACTTTATATTTAAGTTAATAGAATAAATAAATTTATTTTTTAATGAGTCGTGGAGAAAGGGTGGTGGGATGTGTGTCAAGAAAAGGTCCAACAAAAAAAACCGAAAAAAATATATAGGTATTTTACTTAACCCTGATTAAGATTCACGCCAAATTGCAAGTCTCTAGCTTTACATTAAGTTTTTTTTTAAATACACTGCCGAACATATTTATTGGCACAGCAAACATTTTGAGATTTGGGGGCTTAATTGTTCCCTGATCGTTAACATGTTGGTATCAATGGAAAGGTCATATAAATTCCTTTTGAATGATATAAAACATTTCTTAACCCATTAAGTACCCTTCGAAAATTTCGAGTTTATGTAAAAGTCATTTTTCGAAACTTTTTTCCTCGATTTTTTACAAAAAATATTTTGATGCAAAAAAATTATTCAAACAATTTAAGGAGTAACTGCAAAAAAAATTTTTCAAAAATATTTTTGCTAGTATTTTTTATAATTTTTTAAAAATTGCTAAAAAGGCACTTTTTGTGTAAAAAGTAGGAAAAAGGGGTTAAAATGGTCATTTTTAGGATTTTCAAAAAATTATAAAAAATACTAGCAAAAATATTTTTGAAAAATTTTTTTTGCAGTTACTCCTTAAATTGTTTGAATAATTTTTTTGCATCAAAATATTTTTTGTAAAAAATCGAGGAAAAAAGTTTCGAAAAATGACTTTTACATAAACTCGAAATTTTCGAAGGGTACTTAATGGGTTAAGAAATGTTTTATATCATTCAAAAGGAATTTATATGACCTTTCCATTGATACCAACATGTTAACGATCAGGGAACAATTAAGCCCCCAAATCTCAAAATGTTTGCTGTGCCAATAAATATGTTCGGCAGTGTATATTACACTTTCTTCTCATAGTCTGATGGGGAAGGGGAGGTGAAAGCGTGGTCCAAATCTAAAAAAAAAATTAAAAATTAGAAATTTGTCTAACTAAGGCTCATGACAAGTTTTAAGTTCCTAGCTTCACATTTACAGTTTTTGCCAAAAAAAAATAAAAAATTATTGTATGTACTTTCAGACGTGTTAGAAATAATAAGAACAGATTAAGTGAAAACTAAATTTGCTCGAAAATTTTTTTGTAAAAATTAATTAAGTGGTACAGCTGTGTCCGTTTTTTTAAGTTTTATCAACATTTTAGCAGTTCACTGTAGATTTATGATTATTACTCTTCTTTTTGTGTTCTTGACCGAAAAATAATATCAAGACGTGTAGTTGACACTGTTCAGTGTTGTATAAAGGTTTTAATTATAATACAATTTTGAAAATTGAAAAACTAACAACAGAAGATAAAAGCTGTTAACGGCCCTAATCGGTAGGCCGCCTGTGTTGTCGGATTTGTGGAAAGACATGTTGAGACATGCATTCGAAGAAATAAATAAATACATATATACATACATATGTATGTATGTTCATAGATGGGCAGGTTGGTCGAATGTTGTAAATATACAGAAAATATTAAGGACTTATGAGAAAGGAAGATTTTTGAATATTTTGCAAGCCCAACTTACCAAGTTTGTTAATTATTTTACATATTTTGAAGCTAATTTGATAATACAATAAGATGGGCAACCACAGCACATAGCGAAAATTTAAATACGTTTGTATCTCACCATTAAATGTTTATGAAATTGGAATTTAAATATAATTATATTCTTGCCAATAATAGGAATGGACAAAGACTTCACTTTTCATAAAAAATGGGGTGGCAAAAAATAATAGAACTGACTCCAATAGATTGTTTTTCCCGTATCTTTATAAGTCATTCATCTGCTTCCATTGGACTACGATTTTTTTGTTTAAAAATCTGCCATTATACTCCCAATATCACGTTTTTTTACGTCTTTAATTGTGTTTCCAAAAACTCTACATTTATGGCTATAAGCATTTAGAAAAGCTGAATAAGTGAGCTTTATTTATAACAGGCTAAGCTGACAAAAACAACTTAACACAAAAAAGAAAAGTTTATTTTCTGCAAGCTCCCATAGATTGGCACAACAGTGTTCTTGTTTCCTGAAATTTTTATAATTTTGAATTATCTAAATACCAGGCCAGCTGAATCGAATACAATTTTGATTTTGCCTTGTATAAATGTTTATTGAAAAAAAAATTAAAACCAACAAGAAAAAAAAGGTATACATATAATAATAATACAATAACTATTCTCTCTATCTTTGTACAACTTAAGGTAATTATCATTTAATATAATATGGTATATTCTGCAACGCCAGCGGTTGCTTTCAAGGGTCAGTGGTCCATCGATGATGTGATTGCTGCACCACAGCGGTCCACGCCAAAGTTCTGGCGCATACGTTCCAGAGCAGCTCGATTGAAGCCGCGAGCCAGAAGCTGCGACTCCGCTTGGGCGATCACATCGCGCATGTAGTCCAGGACTCCGGCACTCTCCGACAACTGATTGCAGGCGAACTTGTGTCGGAAGCGCAGCTTGGCCTTCTTGATCTTGTTGTTGTAGCGGGACTTACGGCAGGATTCAGCGCGTTGGCGCTGTGTAGTATCACGGCTGTTGGACATCGTCTGTGTCTGTGCAGTGGCCGTGGCTGCAACTGCGACTGAAGTCGTCTCGTCTGATGATCTGGTTGTGGGCGGTCGTCTCTCAACCACAACAGGATTCTCTAGCAGCATTTGATCAACGTAGCGCTGCTCCTCGTCTGCATAGTGTGTCTTCAGATGCTGCAGCTCGATGGCAACCATCTCGTCAATCTGCTCCGGCTTGTTACTATGGGCCAACATAGGCATCTTGGTCGGTAGCGCACTGATGCCATGTACCGGATACGGATAGTGGCCCATCTGGGTGTAGAATTTTTGTAGATAAATATTACTTTGTTCCATTCTGTGTCAGTGAATTCGTCTTTCCTTATCGCTTGTCTTGCTTTGCTCTCGATCTGCTCGACTCAAAGTCAGAACCGCGTTTGCTACCATCCACTTGTCAACGCCTCGCTTTTATAGGCCGCAAGCCGTTGTCAGGTCATCTATGTTAAAAATATGGCTGTATGCTCTTAGACCCTTTTATGAATCAAAATTCAACCGTTTTATGATCTTGTTTGTGTCCCAAACAATTGTGCCGCCTACCTAATCTAGCTACCTGTGTCAACTGGACTTACCAGTGGCCACGTAAACAAACGGATTAGCACTGGACCTACCTGTAACCAATGAAATGTTGTTGTTGACGAGACACTTGAAAAATCATGAAAAAGCATTAAGTTTTTTTAATATTTAATTAAAGCGTAGATGGCGAAGGCGTAAATAATCTTTTAAAGTACCCTATTGACATAGGGTAATCATAACACAATTATATACTAAGCTGGAATAACAATTATTAGTTTTCAAGAACAAAAATCATGTAAACATTTTTGTCCGCTTCACACTGAAATTACTTACTAAACCCCCTACGAATATTAAGGATTCTCTGAATCATAGATGAGAATACTCTTATCTATTTATGATAAGGACATAAATGAAACTTAGACCCCGCGTTAATTGTTGGACAAATGTCAATAAGTTTCTAACGCATGTTATGTACACATTTAAAATACAAGACAATATTTGTCGGTGAGATGACAGCATCGAGATAATCGCGCTAGTGACGAAAGCAGCACGAAGGGTGCGAAAAGCGACTAGAAATATATACAGGAAGAATGGAAAATTAAAATACCGATCGAAAGGTATAAATTTAGCTAACAAATGTGTATACTAAGACTTTTGGAAACTCACCTGATTCGTGAGGGGGGCAAAATTTAAACGATTTGAGCAAATGGGGCCGTTGGAGCCATTTGAAATTTTCTAATTTCTAATCAAAACTACGCGTCGAATGACACCACGATCATCAAAATCCGAAGATTGATTCAAAAGATAATTACTATTGAAATTTTTAGTCGCCTTCCGAAAATGAGATGAAAAGTCAGTTTGTTTGGATCAAAGTGTTAATATAGCTTAAAAGGGTAAATGAGGACTTATTGCCGATCAAATATCTAGAAACTTTTCTTCTACAACTTTTTAAAAAAATCGCTAGTTTAGCAGGAAATCACTAAAACCCGATAAAATTGAAAATACCGTAGAACCATAGAAGCTACAGATATGATCTATATATCTTTGAAAAGGTAAGGGCTTTTAGGCATACCTTTAAAGTTTTTTCTAAAGTAAACAGGTAAAAAGCTACAGGTGAAATATGGTATTTTTTCTCACATTTTGACGGTTTTTGATAAAACTGCCTTAACGATTTTTTTGTAACTTTCAATATATATTAGTAATTTATATGAAAAGCTTAATATTATTCGTCACAAAATTGGATATCAGAACTTTAGGGGCATAAATATGTTTTCGTCACTAGATCCGTAAAGAGGTTTTTATACCCTGTGCCCATTGTTAATGGTCAAAAAGGGTATATTAGATTTGTGTGATGTATGTGTATAAAGTGTATATATTCTGGATCAGCATCAACAGCCGAATCGATTGAGCCATGTCCGTCTGTCTGTCCGTCCGTCTGTTTGAGACAGTCGATCTCAGAAACTATAATAGCTAGAGACTTCAAATTTGGAATGTAGGTTGCTGGATGCCAGACGCAGATCAAGTTTGTTTTTAAATTTGGATCGGACCACTATATCATATAGCTGCCATAGGAACGATCAGTCGAAAATCAAGTCTCAGTATGAAAAACATTTTGTTGTCTGAGATATCTCAACCAAACCCACAGAATATGCAAACGGGATGGTCCTATGCATCCTGACCAAATTTGGTTAAAATCAGACTACTATATCTTATAGCTGCCATAGGAACGATCAGTCGAAAATCCAGTCTCAGTATGAAAAACTTATTTGTTGCTTGAGATATCTCAACCAAACTGACAGATTATGCATATAGAATGGTCTTATACATTTCTATTAAATTTGGTTAAAATCGGACTACTATATCATATAGCTGCCATAGGAACGATCAGTCGAAAATCAAATCTTAGGATGAACAATTTTTTGAGATATCTGAACCAAACTGACAGAATATGCAAACGGGATGGTCCCATACATATTGACTAAATTTGGTTAAAGTCGGTCTACTATGTATATTAGGGTGTCCCTTATTTGGTCAAAGTCAAGTCTCAGAAATAAATTTTTACCTCAATCGGAGTATGATAACCCGAGCCGACTTGGATCGGAAAATTTAAAGATTATATGGGACAAAAAAAAAATTTTTTTTTTTTTTTAATTTTTTATTTTTTTATTTTGTTGTGAAAAAACAGTATTTTAACACTGATTATACATTTTTCGATGTTTTTTTCATGTTTCGATGCAAATTTGAATGGGTTATCGTACTCCGATTAAGGTGAAAACTTGGTTTTGAGTTCTTTAGGACCTAATAAACAAAATAAAAAAATAAAAAATTAAAAAAAAAAAAAAAAAATTTTTTTTTGTCCCATATAATCTTTAAATTTTCCGATCCAAGTCGGCACGGGTTATTATACTCCGATTGAGGTAAAAATTTATTTCTGAGTGCTTTAGGACCTAATGAACAGAACTAGCCCGTATGCGTTTTAAAATATTGACTTTGACCAAATAAGGGACACCCTAATGTATATCATACAGCAATTTCGAGCGGCGTTAAATATTTATGTTTATATGTTTTCATACATATAACTAATTCAATCATAACCAATATTCTATTTTATAGAGACTGGCACAGGGTATCTAACAGTCGAGCAAACTCGCCTGCTGCCGCGCCCACTTGTTTTTGTAAGATATAAGAACACAGTCGAAAAGTGCAGGGCATTTGGATGAAAATGCAGTTATGTACATTCCGAATTCAATTTAAAATCCAAGTGAGCAAACATTTGCTGACAGCTAAATGCCAAGTTCAAAACCAACTTATCGGGCTGTCAATATTGGAGAAACTAATATTAGGAGTGCATATACATAAGTAGTACTTGCAAGTAACTCGCATTTGCATTCCCACACTGATACGAGCTAATGCAGGGCGGGGCGGGCCAGCTTTCAGCTGGGAATTGGCCGTGGAAATGGAAATGACAACGGCACAAAGAGAAGGGCAGACGTGCGATAAGCTGCTATAAGAATCGGCAGTCCGCAACTCCAGCCGTCTATTGGCCGGATTACCTGGTTTATCCCGGCTGTGGTCTACCCTCCATTGCTTGGTCAAGTGCCGCAGCTTCAGGTAACCATTTTGGTTGTACAGATTTGTAACGCTCTGTCGAATTGACAGGCCACATGGATTTCTGGACGTGTCGCTGCCTGATACTCTCCAGGTAAAGTCAATATATAGGAAAAGGACAACAAGTGAGCAATTAAATTAAGTGCGTCCAGCTTAAAAATAATAATACCATTGCAAATATCCCAAAACATTACGTAACTGTGGGTCCCGTTTGCCATATCTGCATGTACCTTATTCTCAGATACGTACATACTATGTTTGTAACAAATATATTTTTAAAGCAAAGAGAATATTTAGTACATACTCTAGTCTGCATATTTATTTTGACCAAACGGTTGTTTGCATTCAATTAATTCTGATTTCAAGCAATGAAAAAAGAGGAAATTGTGGTAAGTAATGTACGCTGCTTTATTTGATAACGAAAGATTTTCAGCATATTACTTTCTTCCATAAGGCAAAAAATGGAAAGTCAAGTGACCGTTTGTCAAATAAATATGCCGACCAGTGTACCTTGGATTGGTAAGATATAATGAAAGTACCTTAAAATAAATTCTACAATCAAATGTATTAAGAACGGCATTAATCAATGCAGAATCTATTGCAAAACAATTTCTTACCCTAAGCCCTATTAAATGTGGGGGTAATAATCTAGTCTGCTGCTCATCGCCAAAATTCACGGCAAAATTCTGCAATGGACCGCGAGTTTTAAGGAAATGTAATTTTATATTTTTCTTTCATGCTTTTTTTAAATATATTTTGAAAATCAAGATTCACGATTCGAGATTTTGATGGCTATTGGCGCATATTAAAAGAAGGAAATAATCCTCGGGCGTCTCACTCATAAGTATGTAGGGTATATTCTTACAACACGGGCCTAAAAAATCGCGAAAATCCCGTTGATGGACCGCCGATTTATAGGAATTTACATGCAAGGTCTTAAACGGTATATTTTATACGTGCTTATATAAAGATAAACAGAGATGCCACAGAAATCGAAAGCGAAATAGAATTAAGCAGAAAGCAATTCCGCACGGAAATTTCCGAGGTGCCACAGAACTTCGAATAATTTTTAGCATTTTATTACATTTTATTTTTAGCATTTTTTTAGCATTTTATTACAAAAGGGTTTGTTTCGCAACTTTTTTAAGTTTATCATTGCAGAACCATAAGTTTTTATTTTTTTTCTTATTTTATTAATATAATATTATTTATTTATTTAATAATTGATTTTATTTAGCTGCAAAATTTTAAAAAGTAATTGGAGCGAAAAAATAAAAATTACTCGACAACTATATAAATTGTCTGCCATTAGTCTGGCAACTCTTCGTGAAAAATGTTTTCACAAATTGCACAATAAGTTAAAGGATTTACCTCAAGAGATCTATTTTTTTAATGCTTAATTTATAGAAAACTAAAGTGATTCCATATATTTTTTTTAAATACCATACTTCGGATTCTGACTAAAAAATTTAGCATCGCTGACCCAGACTTCAAAAATCTAAATAGGACTAGGTGGCAGCATCGAGCGCCTGCGGTTTTAGCGCTAGTTTAAACCGAGTAAAATTATTTAGCGATTTGACCCGTGGCACAGCGAAATGAAATTCAAGTGAAATTCAAGTGAAAGCGATTTCTGTAGCACCCCTGATAAATACAAGTGTATCAAAACTATGTATACTTTTTAGAGTTTTATCTCACGATAAATTCGATTACCACTTTATTAACTTTTGGAGGCGCATTGAAGACCATTAAAGCTTTGGCTTAACGAGTTAGACTGCCAACAACACAATTGTAAAGATAAATTATTTTTAGTCCAGAACATATCGCTTTAGCATTATGTTAAAAGCAACAATTGTAATTTTAATTCGCACAGTGGTCAGTTATATATACGTACATAAAACAGATCCAAACATGTTTAGGAGTGTGCTTTTCAAAGCAGATACATACAGCTCCGGTAAACATAATAGCACCGATATAAATGAAAATCATTGCAATATTGTATTCACAGACGGCCCGTGAGGTGATACTAAAAAATACAGCTTCGAGATTAATCCTAAAAAAAAACAAACAAATCTTTGGTGAATGGTAGTAGAATTATGCAGGAAAACTCGCAAGGCAAAATGCCTTAATGGATTCAATGGTGACTAGATGGGTAGTTTTTATGACCTTTAAAAACTATGCTATAGTAAATTTGTTTATGTGTTCCTAATTTTAGTGATTTGGTTGTTAACAAGGTAATAATTTCTGTCTTTGAAAAAATCAACATAACTAATTACAATTGTCTTCGTTATTTTTTTTTATTCAAGTGCAAAAAAGTATTCAGAGTACGTGGAAATAAACAATTCCCTTAGAAGCCATTTGCTTTTCATGGTGCGATTATTTTAATCGGAACTGTACTTTGAGCTGAGTACTAAGAGCGTCGCCTGTTTGTCCTGATGAAGAATTTTGATGTCTAAATATAAAATGCTCATTCCCATTCATATACTTAGTTACCATGTCCCCCATCCCCAGAGGATGAGCGGATACCCAGATGAGCACTGTCAACAGCAGAAGGCAGCAAATTCAATTCATAGTCTATGAACGAGCATGTCCAAAAATAGGAGCATGTATTGTATTACGGGGCATCACGTTGCGTAGTTAAATATCTTTGTATTTCCAAATAGCTGCCAAATGAGAAAAATGGAAATAACTGTCCATAAGTATAATTAAAAAAACATTTATAATCAGTTTGTCGAATCCCAGTTGAAAGCAAACAGAAGTTGACCCAGCCAGAAAAGACCACAGAGACCACCCGCCAATACCCAACCACTTCGCTGATACTCGAAACAATCCAGTTCAGCGTTGGCAATTCGCGACTTGCCTGTATGTGCCAAAAAAAAAAAAAGGCAGGAGCCATAAATACGCACATAAAGCGAAATTCTCCTTTTTCCGCTCCTTCATTCTCGGTGAGGGAGGACCCACAACGCCATTGCCATTGAGTTTGAATTATGTCAGCGCAGTAATAAATTGTTCAGGGCATTAAATTAAAATATACATATATATATATATATATATATATATGTATATATAACATATATAGACGTGTGTGTGTGTGTATCTGTGGGTGTACATGCAATTTTCGTGACACAGCCGCAGTCGAGGACTAGAGAAAACACACACACAGCTAGGAACAGGGAGGCGAAAATGGACGCCCAATAGGATTTGTGGCGAGAATTTACTACAAAATGCCAAACATGTATCGTTCTTACATATATTGAGTATGGAAATGAAATAGGATTTTGAGGTATTCACACAAACCTTAGCAACTCGTTTTTCTCCTTTTTTCTTTTTGACAAAATATGTTTGTACATACATATGTATGTACATACATATTCAACCAAAGGGTGCTTTGTGTAATGTTCATGAAAATGTTCGGAGATGCAGTGCAAGGCGAGCATTTAAATTACTGCGGCATTTGAATTAATATGCTCGTTCTAAATGAAAATATGTGTTCGTCTCGAGAACACTTACATATATAAATATTTAAAATATAAATATGTATGTAAATTGTTTTTATGAGGTGCATATATTCTAACTAGTATTTCCGTTTTGTTTATCGGCTTATGTAGATATAAGTACATATCAACCAAGCGGGTGACATTGACGATCAAGTGATTTTTTAACAATGTTTTAAATAAGAATTAGGATTACTTTACGAAATAGGTATGTTGATTTGAGTTGCCGAAAAGCTCAAAACAGCTTCATATCTATCCGAATACAAAAATAAAAGATTTATCACAAAGAATAGAGATATATCTCCAAAGACTTGGCTGTGATAATTTTAGAGATTTGCGGGGACAGAGGGGGACATAAAAAAATTCGTGACAAACCAGATCCGCTCTTTTTGATTTATGTAGTATTTTGAAATGATTTGTATTTCTTTTATATTTTTTTGTTGGAAATTAATTTGCTTAAGGGCTTCGTTCCCAAAAAGTGCGAAATTTGATATTGGATGGATATTAAAAAGCCGGCAATATTCAGGGGTGCTACAGAAATCGCTTTCACTTGAATTTCACTTCAATTTCATTTCGCTGAGCTAGCGCTTAAACCGCTGGCGGTCGATGCTGCCACCTAGTCCGATTTAGATTTTCGAAGTCAGGGTCAGCGATGCCACATTTTTTTGACAGAATTCGAGGTATTTAAAAAAAATATATGGAACCACTTCAGTTTTCTTTAAATTAAGCATTAGAAAAATAGGTCGATTGAGGTAAAAAAGTTTTACCGAAAAAACCTTTAACCTATTGTGCAAATTGTGAAAAAAATTTTTACGAAGAGTTGCCAGACTAATGGCAGACAATTGCTAGAGTTGTCGAGTAATTTTTATTTTCTCGCGCCAATTACTTTTATATTTTTTTCAGCTAAATAAAAGTAATTATTATATAAATAAATAAAATTATATAAAGTAAATAATTAAAAAATTAAAAGCTTGTGGTCTTGCAATGATAAACTTAAAAAAGTTTCTAAACAAATCCTTGGGTAATTTAATCTGAGAAGCAGCCTAGTTCAAAAAGGTTGGTGAAAATGCTAAAAAAAAAATTAAATCTCTCGAAGTTCTGTGGCACCTCGGAAATGTCCGTGCGGAAATGCATTCTGCGGAATTCTATTTCGCTTGCGATTTCTGTGGCATCCCTGATTAATTAAATGCCTGTTATGTGCCAATATCTTTAAACTTACTTTTTTCCAACTGGTTTTTAAAGTTTCAATGCAAAAAAAACTTTTGCATTGTTTGTTTGTCTCTATTATGGCCCGTTTACCAACAATACTTTTCTCCTGGAGTGTTTTTGGCCTGTTTACTAACACAACATATGTATGTACAGCTGCGTGCGTGAAAAAAGGAGTGCAGTTGAGTTCTACATACTGAACTGGTAAACGCAGTAAAAAAAAAAAAACTAGGATAAAAATTTCTATTAACATATTTTAATTAATATTCAGCTGGTTATTTGGTAAAAACTAAGGCGAATGCGCTTCCAGGGTTTAAACAAAATTTGGTACTTCATGAAAATAGTAGTGGGTACAAAAAAGGACAATCGAAATGATGTAACTTCATTCAAAATTGATTTAACATGTTCTCCATATTTTATAATGTCTAATATTTAGTTGTGAATTCTCTATTTTTAATAACTGCTTCGCATCGGCGAGGCATGGTATCAATAAGATCCTGGCAACGCTTCAATGGAATTTGTGTCCATGCTTCCTTTACCAGTGGCCAAAGCTGGCCTTTTTTTGGCGGATTCGCAGTTGCCACAACTCGTTTCACATCTCCCCATAAGTTTTCAATCGGGTTAAGATCTGGAGACTGAGGTGGCCACTGCATCACATCGATATTTTCGTTTGCAAACCAATCTTTGGCGAGCTTGCTCGTATGGTTAGGATCATTGTCCTGTTGAAATGTCCATTTTAATGGCTTTTCCCAAGAGGCATATGGTAGCATAGTGTTTTTCAATATGTCAAAGTGTTGCCTTTTGCTCTAAGGCTAATTACACTAGTTTACAGCCAAAATTCAAAGTGAATCAAAGTATTTTTTTCTCTGAGTTTGGCCCGCTAAACACGAAAATGGCATTTAAAATTTTTTTTATGAAAGCGTTTTCGAAATATTCGAATTTTCGAGGTTACTTCAACACTTATAAGTATATTTCCCTTTCTACTTATCCGATTTGGCAAAAAATTATAGAGACCATTATGGGACAAAAACTTTTTATTATTGTTAAATGTATTTATTTTCTCATAAATAACCATCTTTTCTTTTTCAATTTAGTTAGTATTTTTAAAATATGGATGAAACATAGAAAAAATCCCTAAATTGAGCTGTTCACTGAATTAGCAGTGTTTACAACAAAAATTCAAAAATCTAACGTGTCTCATTAATTAACTTAATAATACTAAAGAACATTTTGGTTATGCCCTAATACTTGGTTCTACACAATTTATTGGCTATTACAGCCTCGCACCTACGAAGCATGGAGTCGCCCAAGTCCGGCTAGCGCTTGAGGGGAAGTTTCGCCCTTTTCAGTTGAGCAACCTGCCAAAGCTGCGACTTAGAAGACGCCAAGTGCTTTGAGACATTGCGTCTGTTGTCCCTCTATATGTTTTAAATGGGGCTTGGGTCCGGGGACTGAGCTGGGCATGGCATTGGGTCGATCCTTTCCTGGCAAGGCCGCATTTCGGCAGGTTTGCTGGTAAAGGATCGTTATCCTGCTGGAATGTCTAGTTTAAGGACATATTCCTACTGGCATATGGCAGCATAACGTTCCTTAATATATTGATGTACACATTTTGGTACATAATCCCATAGTTGGTGAAAATTCTAATAATTTTTAGATTTAAATAACTTGCAACAATTAAAACGAGACGC
The DNA here is from genome assembly GCA_963924055.1 of Drosophila limbata. NCBI lineage: Eukaryota > Metazoa > Arthropoda > Insecta > Diptera > Drosophilidae > Drosophila > Drosophila limbata. The sequence goes on along the minus strand of OZ001351.1, from coordinate 5,032,076 downwards.
GGCTTTCGTGTAATATTTCGAGTTTATAGTGTGTTGGCTTCAGTGCACAAACGACGATTAATTTTAGCTTAGCCTAAGCAAGAGCGTGGACCACAATTCGGCCGCACGCAATGTGAATTCGCCGTCGGCAAAGTGCCGATCGGCTAATGAGGTGAATTGCAACGTACAAGCTAAGAGCAACTTCAACTTAAATCTATACAAATTCAAATTTCTCTCTTAACTTAACTTAGGCTACAAAATTCATAATTTGACAAACTAAATTAATCTACTCCAACATTCCGGCCCCGTTGACGAGCTCCGGTCTTCAACAAATTGGGATGCGCGCCAACTTATGGATTGGCCTTTTAATGACGCCGGCCGCCGTTTTGATTTCGGCCACCCGCACCTTGCCGTCCTCTCCAGCTATTGCGCGTGTTACGCGACCTGTGATCCACCTCTGTGGAGGGCTGTTGTCGTCGTGCACCAGCACGACCGCTCCTTCGACCAGGTTGGCCTCGCCTTTGCTCCACTGGACTCGCTGCTGCAGGCTGAGCAGGTAGTCCCTGGACCACTTGCGCCAGAAGAGCAGTTTGAGCTCCGACAACTGTCGCCACCGCTTCAAGTACGCGGGTACGGGCTTGCTGCTGCACTCTCCTTGCGTGGATCCGTGCGGCAGCTCCAGCAAAGGCTGCCCGATGAGCAAGTGCCCTGGAGTGATGACCTCCCCGTCGTTCGGATCGCTGGTGTCCGCCACGAGAGGCCTGGAATTGAGCAACGCCTCGACGTCCACCAGATGCGTGCTCAACTCGTCCGGCGTTAGATTGGCGTTGCCTGCCCCTCGCAAAAGCCTGTGTTTGGCAGCCTTTACTGCTGCTTCCCACAGCCCGCCGAAGTGCGGTGCCCTCGGAGGAATAAACTTCCATTGCACCGCTCTCTCCGCTGCGTACTCCGTCAGCCTCGCCTTGCTCTCCAGAAACGCCTCCTGCAGCTCCTTCAGCACGTTGCTCGCTCCCACGAAGTTCGTGGCATTGTCGCTGAACATCGTCTCCGGCAGTCCTCGTCTTCCAATGAACCTTTTAAAAACATTAAGAAAGGCGTCAGTGGACAAATCGGTCACCAATTCTAAATGAACCGCCTTTGAGGCAAAACAAACAAAAACGGCAACGTACGTTTTAACTGGTGGTCTACCTCTAATCCTGTAGCTGACGTAGAACGGTCCACAGAAATCTACACCACAAACTCTAAAGGGCCGACCTTCTCGAAGGCGGTCTGCTGGCAAATTTCCCATTATTTGCCCCAACAATTTTGGCTTGTATCGAAAACAGTGTACGCAATTTCGAACAACTTCAGTGCAAATGCTTCGAGCATTGACCACCCAAACTTGCTGCCTCAACAGTCCAACAAGTACTTTTGCACCAGCATGATAGTGCCTCAGGTGCAATTGCCTAACGAATTGTCTGACGAATTCAGACTTCTTGGGCAATAACAAGGGAAACTTAGCGTCGTACGAAATAGGCCCATGTAGCAAACGCCCACCTACTCGAATCAATTCAAATTTTACGCCATTTTCCTCACACTCGTGGATGAATGGATTCAATGACTGCAGTATTGGTGCTAGTACTGCTGACTTTTTCAACAATTTGAACTCACTGCTATATGTTGTGCTCTGTACAACTGCGACCAGCTTTAAAAACGCAATTTGTCTTTCTGATGCAGATACAATGTGAGATTCCTGTCTAAGCTGCTTGAAACAAAATCGAAGTACATACGCCATTATACGGATCAGCTTAGAAAACCTAGACTGTTGATTAATTAATTGCACAATACAATTAGACTCCGATTCAGCCAATCCTAGTGTTAAAACGAGCGCACTTTTCTTATCTTCTGACGCTTTAACTTCTGATGCAATTTCGAACTGGTGGAGCTGAGGCCATCGATCTTCTGATTCCATCAAAAAACTTGGCCCGTTGAACCACAAGGAACTTACAATTTCATTAATATCGGTTCCCCTTGAAACCAAGTCTGCGGGATTAGAGTCTGTAGGAACGTGACGCCACACTACTCCATTGGACAATTCCTGAACCTCGGCAACTCGATTTGCCACGAAAGTACCCAATGTACACGAGTCACGCTCCAACCAATACAAAGTGACCTGCGAGTCTGACCAAAAATTCACACTGTCTATTGTGAACTTCGTCATTGTACTCGACACTTGTTGCCACAGCTTGGCCAGCAACAGTGCTGCACAAAGCTCTAGCCGGGGTATTGTTTTCACATTGAGCGGAGCTACCCTAGACTTAGCTGTGAGCAAAGAGACGCCAACATCTTTGTTGTTACATGTTCGGATGTAGATGCAACAACCATAGGCATGACTGGAGGCGTCAGCAAAGCCATGGACTTGGACCTGCTGGTAAAAATTCAAACACACATACCGAGGGATCGAGATTTTATGCAAGTCCCGCAGGGTAGTGATAAACTTGTTCCATGCAGTGTGAAGACTCATAGGAATAGCTTCATCCCAATCTACCTTCAGCCTCCATAATTCCTGTAACAAAATTTTTGCCTTAGTGACAATGGGACATAATAAGCCAAGAGGATCAAACAAACGAGAGGCTATGGACAAGATGTTACGCTTTGTTGGTTTTAAGGAGGCAAAACTATCCACGTCAAGATGATATTTGAACACATCTCCTTGAGGTGCCCAACGCATTCCAAGCGTTTTAACAGAGCTTTGCTCATCAATTTTTATCGAGATTTCCTCACTGGCGTCACTTTCACCAGACTGATTGTGACGATTAGAAGCCCACTTGGCCAGTGGAAATCCTCCTGAGTGCAGTATCTCAGTTACTTGGCTGCAGATGGTGTCCAGTTCTGTTAAACTGTCTGCACCTGCCAGCATGTCGTCGACATAGAAGCACGTTTTAATCACTTCCGAGCCAATGGGATGTGATTGTGAGTGAATATTTGCCAATTCAAACAAACAACGAACAGCCAAAAAGGGTGCTGACGCTGTACCATATGTAACAGTATTCAACCTGTATGCCTGTATATTTTGCGAAGTATTTTCTCTCCACAGCACAAGTTGAAAGTCTATGTCTTCCTCAGAAACATTTATCTGCCTATACATTTTTGAAATGTCGGCAGTTACGGCATACTTGTTCAACCGAAAGTTGACCAGCGTTGAATACAACTCCCTCTGAATAGTAGGCCCCACCATTAGTGTTTCATTGAGTGAAACTGCTGTTGACGACTTGCTTGATGCGTCAAAAACAACACGAAGTTTGGTTGAGGTACTCTCAGGTCTCAGAACGCATTGATGAGGAATATAGTAATGCTGTTCGAGAGGAGCAGACTTCAGAATGGACATATGTCCCAAATCCAAATACTCTTTCATGAAGTCATGATACATATTTCTAAGGGTTTCATCCCTTGATAATTTGCGCTCAAGTTGCAAAAATCGCCTTTCAGCAGTTTGAAAGGACAGGCCAAGAACTTTGGGATCGGTCTTAAAGGGAAGATTCACTTGAAAACGACCAGAAGATAGCCGTCTTACAGTTTTCTGAAAATGTAGTTCACAGGCCTGCTGTTCAGCTGTTTGGCAAACAGCCTTCGACTCGATTGGACAGTGGTCCAATTCCCAGAAACGGTTGACTAATGAGTCGAGAGAACAATTGAAAACTTGAGCTACCGAACTCCCACTAAACTGTTGCCGAGGCACTTGACCAGAACATTTGCCTGCAACAATCCAGCCGAGCAATGTTTTTTGCATTATGGGAAGATCGGAGTGTAACTTTATTTGCCCAACGCACAATAATCCATAAAACATTTCCGCTCCCAACAGCACGTCTACCTTAGCTGGCTTATAAAACTCTGGATCTGCCAACTTGATGTTTTTTGGTATTTTCCAGTTTAATGTGGAAATAGATTGACCAGGCTGAGATGTAGAAATCGACTTGAGTACCCAGCACTCAGCGGAAAAAGTGTGGGAGTTCAAACGAGATTGAAATGATGCGCAAACCTTGTTTTTGCTATCTGTAGTTGCACCACCAACCATTGCGATAGCGAGGGAAGTAGGCTCCCGCTTGAGCCGTAATCTTTGTGCCATGCTTTCAGACATCAAATTTATTTGTGAGCCACTGTCGAGCAGAACTCGTGCTGGCTGCAATTGTCCGAATCTATCTTTAATGTTCACAATAGCGGTAGCGAGAACGACTTGATCTGCATTAAGCACGTGACCCACATATGCCCCTGAAGTCGAGGCTTGAAGTGCCACTGCCTCACCCTGTACAGGTGCATTATACCTGTGGAGCAAGGAATGGTGAGGCTTCGAACAGACTCGACACTTCGACGCCTTGCAGTTCGAAACTATGTGTCCCACGGTCAAACAATTAAGACACAACTTTTGAGTTTTGACATACTCAAACCGTTGCATGACGGAAATGGCACTAAACGACGGACAAGAATATATATTGTGGTCAGCAGACTTGCAATAAGTACATGCAGACGACGACTTATGACCTCCAGTAGCACAAGCAAAAGAAGATTTCTGTTGCGGCTTTCTAACGTCATTACGTGACTTTGTCTTATCGCGAGTGGACTCTTCTGCTGACAAATATTGGTACCTTCTATTTAATTGCTTAGCGCAATCTTCCCAGGATGGCAGCTTGTCATAATCAAGCTGCTCCTCAAATTTAGATTTGGTCACATGGTCCACCTTTGCCATGACCATATGAATGATCATTGCATTAGAAATATCCTTTTCATCACCCAACGACGACAACGAGGCATATATAGCAGACACTGTATCTATCATTGATCTCAAACTCGACGCCGATGGTTTGGTCATGCTTGGTATATCGAACAATTGGGCAACCGTATCAAAAAATATAAGGCATTTATTGTCGTATACAGACTTGAGACTGGCGAGAGCCTTAGGGTAATTACAATCTGTTAGCTGATACGGCTTCACTACACCTAACGCTTCATCTGACAAACAAGACACTAAATGATTGAATTTTTCAACATTTGTCAATGAGGCATCATCATCCACTAGACTTTCGAAGAGGCACATAAAATTCCTGAACTCCGAATGTTTACCACTGAATTTAGGTAAACGCATTTTCGGCAGCTGCGATCGCTGGCTCAAGTTCATTGAGCAGTCGTGTTGTGCCTGTGGAACAGGTTGCGGTTTAGCTGCATTCATATACAAGGCCTTTGTTATCACACACAAATCCTCTAACGGCCCTCTACTTTCATTAGCTGGATTTAAACTGTCCAGCTCAGCCTGTAAATTCATAGCTTTTTCGATATATCCTTCTAATAGCTCTAAGCGACAAGCTAACTCAGTTTTGTCAGATGAAATAGTTTTTAACTTAACTGCTGTTTGCATTCGAGCAATATCAGCACTGACTTTATCGAATTTCTGTAAACACACTGTTAACTTTGCACTATATTTAGATCCTGTTGGCTTTTCGCCTAATTGATTATCTGGATCTACCATAATTAAGCGGAGGAAAAAGCTAATAAAACAAAAATAAAAATAAAAAACTTTTTTAAAACGCACAAACTTTTCGACAAACTTTTTAAGCTACCCTCGCACAAACACTGCAAGTATGTAACAAAAACGACAAGCTCGCCTACTGAACACACATACGCACGTAATGCGTTATGTGTACAAGCAAACGAAAAAGATCCAAACGACCGAAAGTAAGCAAGCCAAACGTTTACTGCAGCTACTTGTGGGCAGCAGCGTTAGAATATGCGGGGTGCGGGGGAAAGAGAGCAAGTGAGAGAATTTGGCGCGAGCGCACACACAAGCAAGCGAATGTAATTACAGCTGCTCAAGCCAAGCTTGAACTGCAAGCAGAACGAAATGAAAAGAACAAACGAAATTGGCGCGAGCGCACGCACAAACAAACCAATGTATTGGACCGAAGCAAGCAAAGAGCGAAGTTAGGTGAACGAACGCCCAAACGAACTGATGTTGATGCCCAAAACTGTGAACAAGCGTTGTGTGTATGTGCAATTGCAAATATGGTTGGTATGGGCCTGTTTTTCGTATAGCAGTATGGGCCCAAAACAGAGTTTTTTCTACTAAGACTTGACTTTCGACTGATCGTTCCTATGGCGGCTATATGATATAGTGGTCCGATTTCAGCCAAATTTGATCAGAATGTTATCTCAAACAACAAAGTGTTTTTCATACTGAGACTTGATTTTCGACTGATCGTTCCTATGGCTGCTATATGATATAGTGGTCCGATCCAAATTTAAAAACAAACTTGACCTGCGTCTGGTATCCAGAAACCTACATACCAAATTTGAAGTCTCTAGCTACTATAGTTTCTGAGATCGGCTGTCTCAAACAGACGGACGAACGGACAGACAGACGGACATGGCTCAATCGACTCGGCTGTTGATGCTGATCAAGAATATATATACTTTATGGGGTCGGAGATGTTTCTTTCTCCCTGTTACATACATCACACAAATCTAATATACCCTTTTTGACCATTTTCAATGGACACAGGCTATAAGAAACCTCTACGAGGTAAAAGTCCAGTGACGAAAACATTTCAATGCCCCAAAATTTCTTATATCCAATTTTGTGCCGAACGATATTAAATGTTACACACAAATTTATTAAAAATTCGGCAAGTCTAAGTATGCACATTTGTTAGCTAAATTTTTACCTTTCGATCGGTCATAGCAAATTTTCAATTTTTTCTATATATGTTGCTAGTCGCTGCTTTCGTCACTAGCGCGGACTGCCGTCCGCAGTGATTATGACTAAAAGCTTGCCCTTTACATACAATCGAACTGGGTGCACTAATTAGTTAAGGGGAGTTAGGAATCAGAAATTAGTGTAATAGAATTCTAACAGAACTTTTTGTGAAATAATTTTCGACACAATTTTTATAAAATGATGCTCAATTTACTACTACTCAACTTTGACCATTTAAATACCTTTGGACGCGAAAGTTTAGTATCAAATGCGCAGTTATGTAGGTCCGCTCAAGGAATCTCTGTATGCTTGCTGAAAGGTAAGCTGAATTGTACTTTTTGCCAGCTGAGCTGAAAGATTATCTGAAAGCTTATTTTTCTCCATTTGCCTAGAAACGACAAATACGTCTGTTCTAAGAAATTTAATCAAGAATGGAATATTGGTTGTACTATATAATTATGTCGCATAGGAGTGACTCATTTCACATTATCAAGGTGACATTATTACTAACAATGTAGTATTTACATACAAACTACTTAAAATTCCTCTGAATAGATAGTCAAGCAATTCAGATCAGCAATGAAATGAAATAATTGATTAATTCTAAACGCAATGTGAAAATTACATTGATGAGCAGCGCTTGATTGAATTAGCCGGAGCAGCCGCGACAGCCGCAGTGCACACATTCCACAATGCGTCCCTCCTCTAGCTTTGACTTTGGCACGCGGCAAATGCAGTTGGTGCCGAAATTCGTATCGCGAGTCTGTATACAACGTAGGCAACATAGATTCTCATAGCCCGACTTTTTCCATTTAGCTATAAGGTTGCCGTCGGCAATCTTTTCCTTCAGACAGTAATCGTATAATTCGCGGCTGATAGCCTTTCGGCGATAGAATAAGTCATATATATAGCGCGTCTTTTGGTGATGTATCTTAAAAATGGGCCACAACGATTCTGTAATGCGCTTTCCCTCGTGTGGTTCGGTCTCCGCTGTAAATATCCAAAACGTTTAAGTACAAAAACAACCAGTGGCGTCAGTATTTTCACCCACCTTCTCGCATTTTCTGTTCCAGTTCCTCTAGCGTCGGCTCAATTAATTCCCAACCATCTGGTGGTGGCTTGCGACTGCGACGTACTTTTGGCATTATTTCTTTATAAATTAAATGTGCGCGCTTATCCACAAAATTAATAAAACGCTACGAAAATAAAATAAACGCAATTGGCAAACAGCTGTCTGATTCTAGCATTGCTTAGTGTTGTAAAAGACGTGCTAAGGAGAGCTGTGTTGCTTCGCTCAGAACAGGTTCAAATGAACAGTTCACTAAAATGAACGAACATACCTATATATTATATATATTATATTATATTATATATTATATATATATATATTATATAGTATATAATAGTGATGTAAAAAAACATCGATGCATCGAACATCGATGTTTTTTCAGCGATGCTTTCCTATGTTTTTGTTGATGTCGATGTTAAGCGATACATCGATGTTTTGCAAAACATCGGTTGTCACCTTTCAACACGCTCATTTCGTCGCCCTGACAGTGCGCTTATAACAATTTTAGCAGTTTTCATAAAAATGGGACGATTTTAAAGCATTAGACATACAACTATGCATCGAAGTTTCGACCCGATGTATCAACCCAACATCGATTGTTCATTTTTAAAACATCGATAACCTCGTCATCGATGATTCCACTGAAATTTACATCACTAGTGTTAAGCAATCAAACACAGTCAGAGTCAGTGTTGCCAGATTAGCTTATTTCAGGCTTGATCTAACAATATTTGAAAATGGAATAGTTTATAAAATTTTCAAGTAGCTTATAGCCATAAATCTAGCATGCCCATACAGCATATTCTAGCAATAAATGTATTTTATTGACATCAACGAAATATTTTATAATTTTAAAATGTTTCAGGGCATAAAATTTTTGGAGCTTGTTCGTTTTAGCTGATTGTACCGTGAACTTTATTCATATGATCGTGAATTTGTTTTCCAATCGATGGTGTCATCGACATGTTGGCTGATACAAGTGCGATGTGTTACAGCCGATATCTTCAATTTGGAATTGTAAAATCAAAAGAAAGTAAAGCTTTCAAAAATGGCAAAAATAATATACAAACAATTATTCCCAGATTTTTAGCTGGGAAGCAGCACTAGCAAATCTACAAAAGTAGCAAATGTTTTTAATATTAGGCTGCATGCGGAATCCAAAAAACATTTATCGTCAATGAGCTCAATAGTTCAGCCGCAAAAACATGTTAGTCTTATTCAAAAAACGATAAATATTTAAAAGAGGAAGAAAATAATGAAATCGGTGATATGTTAACTAATTTAATTTCAACAAAAACCTGATGATTTTGTATGTTTTCTTGCATTTGGATGAAGCTTCTTTTTCAGCATATTTCTTTATATTTTAAGCTTTTTTATCTTATTTATACTCAGAATCTAGCTTACACGGGAGCTGAACACCTGGCAGCACCGGTCAGAGTTTCTGAACGAGTTGACATCGATATGCAAGCAAGCTATCGATAACTGTTTGAGTTTATTTTCAATTTAGTGTATATGTAATCGTAGAAGTAATGAGTTGATTGTTTTTGTTATTTTTCTTTAACAAACGCGTGTTATTGATATTGTACTGGTTATTTTTGTTATTTTGAACATCTTTTTTTGTGCTTCTTTGCAACTATCAATTGTTAACGAACATCAAAGGACGCGAGCATTGAGCAGATAAAAGTAAGCAAAGACAAGAAATTAGACGCAGTCATAAATATATCGTCTGCTTATGAATGTGTTTGTGTGAATGTAATGTGAACGTGAATGTGCAGCAAAAGAGAGCCACAGCCAGCCCACAGTGTCCCGCAAGCGAACTAACCCACACACATTGGACGCAGCTTCACACGCACTATAAAGCAGTTGTATTATTGCCACTGATGTTGGGGCAGATGTTTTTTAGTCTCTCGAGTGCTGGTGAATTAAAAATTACTGAATAATTACATGCTGAAATAGACGTTGTCGCCAGAAGCAGAAACAGCTACATTTGAAACACTAGGTGTGTGCAATTATGTGTCTTTTTAATCTGCAATAAATTTGTTGTAAATTTGTCTGTAAATGCGTAGTATGTACATTGTATGTATATAGTACATATATATGTATGTGTGATTGTGGTTTGTTGTGACGTCGTTTCGTAGCTGTGATTGTATTTGTTGTAATGCGTCGATTTCATTCATAAGTCTGTAGCTTTCTTTGCGCCTTCACTAAAGGCAAGGAAAACAACAAACATTTGGCCTTCGCATGAAATGCGCTCTCGCTCGCTCGAACAGTCGCCCACATAATTAGCTGCCACCGCAATCGTCTCACTCCCTTTTCAAAATCTTTGCTATTGCATTTCCATTCATTTGTCGATTAGAGCGTATGCTTTGATTGTCATTTGTATTTGTCGTTATATTCAGTGCATGGTACGTGAAATAAAAAATTGTTGTACACACACACACACACACACACACAATATATGTACATATATCTGTATGTATTAAGAGAGATCACCACCCTCCATTTGTTGGCACATTAAAACGCCCCCTTGACGGGATGTCTGTGTCTCTCTGATGTATATGTGTTTACGAATGTTTGTCTGTGTGTGAGTGTGTAATGAGCGCAACAAATCAGTATTGTTTTGTTTTCAGTTTGCACATTCCTCTTTTTTTGTTTCTATTTTCCGCGCTATGCACACATACAGTCACTCAATAAAGTTTGTATGCACCCTAAATTTGTCAAATTTTTGTATAACAAATCAGTTTTGATGCAGATTTCTTAAATTAATCTTCTATTCACTTAAATTACGTTTGAATGGTACAAAATATCTTTAACCCATTAAGTACCCATTGAAAATTTAGAATTTTTGTAATAGTCTACTCTTTCAACTTTTATCCTCGATTTAAAAAAAAAAAAGATATTTCGATCCAAAAGATTCTTCAAACAATTCTAAGAGTGACTGCAATAAAAAATTTTCAAAAATATCTCTGCTAGTATTTTTTATGATTTTTTGACAGACTGACAGACTCGATCGCAGACGCTTTATAAACCCAAATCTCAGATTAGAGTCTAATACCCATACCCAAAAATAGCTTTTCTATGTAAATACATTTAAAAAAAGGGGTTACTATAATATTTCCCATATCATCATATGTACTCCAATCATGTAAACAACAGTTGGAAAATTCTACATTTCTCAAAGTGATCTGGCTAGCAGCGATGGTTGTAATTGTATTGTCCATACATAACAACGAGTACTTATCAGAAAAGTCATGTACGAGCTGCAACATTTTTTCACATAACAAATGCGCGTTAATTGGCTTACAAATAATTCCTGTCTGGAGTTAGTGGTAAGAGAGAAAGTCTCGTCATGGTGCATACTGCTCCATTTGATATTACTTACAAATTAAAACATTTTAATAATCAGTGTACTGACAAGAATGTGATCAAGAGCGTCACTAATATTTGTGGATTAACACAAATTACAATAAAGGTGCATTTACACTAGTTGACCAGCTTGTCAAAATCATCTCAGTAGGCTGTGCTTTACACCAAGTCAACACACTAGAGTTGACTAAATTGCCATCAAAATTTTCAGCCCACTGAGATGAAATTGACCAGCTTGTCAACTAGTGTAAATGCACCTTAACTGTGAAAGCTATGAAGAATTAATAAGAGAACTAGATATGGGCAATTCCACAGAAATGTCAACCGAGGCTAAAAACGTAAAATTTATCAAAAACTCAAACCTTATGAAATTTTCTTCCAAAAATGTATTCAAGTTATTTATTTAAGCAATATACGCTAGAAAAAATTCAATACGATGAACAAATAGATTCTACATTGGAATAAATTCACTTTTTCCATATTTTTCCCCATTTTCTTAAAAATTGATTTCCAAAATAGACCGTTTGTATTCTATCGATAACACTAAGTAAGATAGTAAGACAAACCATTTTAATACAAATAAATTTATTAAAAGTATAATTAAAAACAAGTTTTTCGATCTGTTTCGATATATAATTTAAAAAAGAGAGACAGAAACAATAGAAATATATTGTGGAACAAAATGTTGCGAGCGACATGTCGCGTGCGACAGTGATTCAAATCAAATTAAAAAAAAAAACACTAAATATTTTTAAATCAAACAAAAAATATTTTTTAGTTAAATCAATGCATTACATTTTAAACTTAATTGCCTCAAAATATTCGTACGTTTTGCCGAAATTAGTGTTAGAACTGGTGGCCGAAGAAACGACTTCTGTTTGAGTCGCGTGCGAATGCGTTGGTTTTTTGAAATTATCTTGAAAACGAACAATTGCTCGAAAATAACCTTAGCACCAATAATAGTGCTAAGTAAGACCTATAAGTTCCCCCTTTTGTCACAACAAAATAATATTTTGGTATATGTTTTATTTCACTTTGAATGCGTACGAATGTCGCATTCGACATGGGAGAATTACCCACATACCATTCGTAGCCTGAAAGCAAGGCGAACAGCTGAATATTCGGTCTTTAAAAAGAAAAAAATACTGCACACATGAAAGTGCTAGCAACTATAAGCTTAAATGAGCTTATTTTGCTCGGCTCTGCTTAATCGATCAAGCAAATTTGATTTTATCAGACAGCTGATAGCGTAATGTGAAACAGTGTGAAAGAGGCGGTCATAGAAAAACTTAACTAAAACGCTTTCAGTTCAGCTGACAGTTTTCATACGTCTGTTGAGCTGATGCTGGCAGAAATAATCTTCGAGCTGATTCAGTATCACTTTCAGCTATACAAATGTATCGGTTACTCAAATGTTGCCCTATTTGAAGTGTAGTAAAGTATTCTGCGCCAATTATTTACAATTTGATAGTATGTATTATAACTCAACTGTGCCAGGGCCGTCCAGATGCGACAATTTCCGCATTGCACTGTTATTCAAATTGGACTGGGAATGAAGCAATGGATTTAAAATTTCACTCAATTATATCGATAATATTAAATTATACCGAAGCAACAAAGGTCGATAAAATCAAATGAAAAAAGGAAAGTTTTAATTATTTGATAAAATTGAATTCAATTGAGCTTAATTTAAAAAGGGGTTTATTCCATTGCAATATCCATTAATTCGAAACTAAACACAATTGATATAATATAATACTAATATAAAAATTGATATTTATTCACAGTCAGCTACGGCTTTAACATGGAGCCCACAGCTGCCGGAAACCTGCTGGAGATCATGGACCTGGCCCGCACCCTGCGCCAGGAGCAGCTCTTCATTCACCATGAGCAGGCGGCCTTCGCACAGCTCACGGGTGCCCTGGAGACGAATGCGGCAACAATAACACAGGTTTGTATTGTTATATCTTGGTTAACGATGTCACGTACTCGCATTTATGCATGTTTGTTTGTTGCTCATTGTTCTTTATTAACTTGACTTCCCTCTCTCCCGTCACCTCATTTAGCTGGCGTACATCTGCGCACAACAAAGACAGAACCTGCATGATCTGCTGCTGGCCAGAACGGATCACGATCCATTTGCCTGTTGCCGCCGAGCGAGCGCCTACGACAGTGCGCCCTTCCTGGATGCCAAACAGGTGTTGCCCTACGAGGTTGGTATCTCCATCTTCACAAGGCCGAAAGATAGAACAATAGCACTCATAAGAGTCATTACTACTAACATATTTGTATTTATCCATATGTATGCATTGGTATATACAAACATAATCAGTTGGTTAAATGCAAATCCAGACTACAAAACACGATTTCCGATTGGAACAGACATTGTTTTTGCGACTTATGAAAATACTATTTAGTTTAATTAAAATGCGACTCGAAGAAATCAGAAAGTCGTAGTATACTTTGGAAACGTTGAGTTTTCGCATTTTCATTACGCACGTTTGTTGCTTTTTATCAATCACTGGCAAACGTGCCAACTTATTTAAAAGATACTAATCAATTAAAGCCAAGGCCAGTCATATGTGTCCCAATCAAGTAATCAACATTTTTGGTATTTATATTTCTAATAATGATTTCTTTTGAGCAAGCAATTTGTTCATAGAATCAAGCCTTATTCTGAGCACTTAAAATAAACGAATAAGTACTGTTAAATTTGTCAAGAAAATATGGGCAGACCTTATGAAGTATGTATTGTTTATTTACATTTGAAGAGTAAATATAATGTTGGTACTTTGGCATACATGATAATTAGCGTGACCCCAATTTATCACCTTCGAATAGAAAGCTCGAAAGTTATTCAAGAAATACCTTAACGTAGATTCGGGTCAAATGAAGATGTATTTGCAGAATTAGTAAAGGGACTCTCACAGCCTGTAGTCCTTTGCACTAGTTATATTTATTTATTTATTTTATTTTCAATTCTTAGTTTATTCTGCTGATAACGAATAACACATAACAGGGTATCTAAGGGCCTGGGCTTAGAGTATCTGATAGTGGTGTCTTAATAAAGCGGTTATGCTTTTGATGCAATTTTAGCCACGTAACTCTTTCCGTTTGCGTAAGAATTGCCAGTCAGTCAGGACAAAAGTTTTAATATATTAAGATGAAGCAAGTATAAAGATTTAATATGTATAAGACCAAATGCTTATGTGTGCTCTCAATTTCTCTTCTAGCACGCTTTGGCCTATGAGGATCTGTTCAACTATCTGTATAATACACCATATTTGCTGGCCTTGTCGCTGGCGACAGCAGATCGGCTGTCATTGTTGGCCCCGACACAGTTGGAACAGATTGTGAATACTATTGCGACGGGTCTATACGGCAATGCGATCAACACAAAAGATGTGGAGCTGCTGCTAAAGCTGCTGCGTGAACTGATCGAGATGCAGCTGCTAAATAGCGAGCAGCCGCGTCGATTGCTCCGTGCCAATGGCAGCGCCTTTGCGCGACTGTATCAGCGGCTGGTGGAGTCACTCTTTTCCGCCCGCATCTTTCTAACGGCGGCGTTGCATGCACCACTGATGGCGGTGTTGAGCGAACACGAGGCGCTGCTGGATGTGGATCCGCATAAGTTGCTGCAGAGCTTCACGGCACGTGAGCGGCAGCGTCGCTTTGGCGAGGACGAGACCAGTGCGACCTACCAGCGTAACGTGGTGCGTTTCCATGCCGAGACACTGGGCAAACTGCATGCACACGCTCAGTCATTTGTGCGCAGCCTGCAACAGAGCTGGTCGCTCTTTCCCAGCTCGCTGCGTTGGCTCCTTCAAACGCTCGGCCAACAACTGCGGCAGACGCAGCGGCACAGTGATCACGAGATACGCCAGCTGCTGTCGGATTTGGTATTCACGCACTTCATTTGCCCGGCCATTGTTAGCGCCGATCTGCTGGGCATCATCGACGTAAATGTCAGCGAACAAATGCGTCACAATCTCAACCAGATTGTGCAGCTGCTGCAGCGCCTGGCATTGAGCGACGAAGCCAGCGAGCTGGCCCAGCTCATGGAGATGCTGCTCGTTGGCCAGACTGGCGAAGATGTCGTTGCCATTCTGCCGCAGCAAAGTGACTTTGAGCGTGCCCAGTTAGCCATTAATCAGCGTGAACTAAACCACTTTGCCGACTTCTTTCGTCTGCTCGCGCCACGTGCCGATTATGACGTGTCCCCTGAGCAGCGACAGCGACTGCAGCGCATTCTCTCTCGCATACCCAAGGCGGAGGCGTCCACAGTCCTCGAAACGGTCAGCGCCGAAAAGGATTCGTCTCAGCCAGCGTACGGTAAACGTTCCTCCAACAAAGGGCTTATGCGTCTTGGCAAGGCGACCAAAAAGAAACTGGCCAAGGGAATGCATTTTAGCAGCGGCGCCAACACGAATGTCAGTGCCAATGCCAGTGGCAGCAACAGCAGTAGCCTCGTGCCGGAGCTGGCCAATGGGAACAGCGGGAGCACGGGGAGTGCAGCCAATGGACCGTCCGGCATGGCCAATGGGGACCTCGAACCGTGCTCCTCCTCTCACAGTGGCAGCAACACCAGCCTCAGTTCTTGTGGCGGCAATGTCAGTGGAGCAGCTGCAGCCATAACTGGACCATCCTTAACAGAGGCAGATGCACCAGATGGCAACGAGCCAGTGCTAATGTTTAGCATTTATAATGCCGCCGCCAAGTGTAAGCTGAAGCCACTGACCGAGGAGGATTTGCTAAAGATGAACTGCATTGGGCAGGAAATAACTCCAGTGGCAGTCGTGACGGCAGCCGCATCTTCGAATGCGGACGACGCCAGCAGTTTGGAGGCGATGCGCCGCCCACAGGATGACGCATCGATTGGCAACTCGGATAATCTGGAGGCAATTAGTGAGGCAGCACATTCGGCGAATCATTCGGTGGCCAGTTCACTGGATCTGGAGGAGCAACAGGAACAGGATGTGCACGATGCGGAAAATGATGACAACTTGTCGGATATGGTCTCCGCAAATGTGTCCGGCCGCGGCACGCCCAATATCAGTGGCCGGGACACACCGTCGTCCCAGGTAACCGACGGAGATGGCGCCGCCGGTGATCTGGCACATCATGTGGCTCGACCAACGCCACAAATGCAGAATATGCTACTGTCTAAGGTGCGCTCGGATATCGAGGATAAGTTCTGCAAGTTCGAGCTGAAAAAGTTTGAGGGTGACGAGAATGTGAGCATTATATCGGACACCTGGTCGACGGATGTTCTGGCCAGTGATTCCGAGAATACGCTAGACGCTAGCAATGAGCAACAGCGTGAGCGGGACAGAGACAGGGATAGGGAGCGCAACTTTTCTACCCCGCTGATACCATCCGCTGTGGTGCTGCCCGGCGACAACAACAACTTTGTGGTAGAGGTGCTGGCACGAGCCGCGGCTCCCACCCTGGATGCATCCGACCAGCGCTCGGAGTCCAATTGGAGCACCGATGTGCTGGCCAGCGATTCCGAGAAACTGGCTGAGATCGATACCGACGACAATGTGAGCATTACCGCCAAATCGGACATTGCTGTGTCGCTGCCTCCCCTTGCCGTCGTTCTCGACGACGGCGAACAGACACCCGGCAGCAGCGGCGATGGTGACGGCGATGGCGATGGCGATGGCGATGTGGATGCAGATGCCGATGGCAATGGAAATGCTAGCGCCAGCGAACGCAGTCAAGAGGATTCGGCCTTTTTCGATGCAGTTAACTCTTACGATGATGCACATCATTACCAGGCATCCTCGTCCCTGGCGCGCAGCTCCGTTCGGACCAGCTATCACGGCTTGGGTGGCGACAGTGGCGACAGCAGTTTCCAGCAGCAGTACAAATGCAGCGCAGTGGAGGGCAGGAAGAGCACACCCCTCATGGGAACCGCCTGTATGCGCCGGCAGACTTCCGCCGAGAGCAGCATTTCCAATCAGAGCCTCAATTTGGAGGAGCCCCAGTCGACCAACAAGCAGCAGTCGCTGCAGCAGCATCATCATCACCATCACCATCATCATCATCACCACAAGAAGAAGAAGCAGCAACAGCAGCAGCAACTTCATGCAACTGCGACTGTCGGCAATCAGCGGGATCTGATTGACTTTAGTGACTACAGCGAGGACAAGGACGAGCCACCGGGCCTGGTGCAGCAGCTGCTTGAAAAATTTGGCGATGAGCAGCAGCATTCGCGAGCAGGAGTCGAGCATCGTCGCATCTCTATGGAACAGCGTACGGCGAGCGTGGATGGTCGACGCAATGGGATTCTTGCCGGTGGCGGTGGCAGTGAGCGGCGTCACCAGAGCCTCAACTACGAGAACCACGAGATCATGCTGTCGAACATGCTGCCCAGAATGCAGATGCTGCCCAAAACGGACGATGACAAGCAGCAAGAGCAGGAGGAGCTGCAGCTGCTTTGTGCCCAGACACAGCAGTTACTTCTTCAAGCCCCATCCCCATCCCCATCCAGCAAGCCCAGCAAGGCAACCGGCGCCATACCAAAGAGCATCAGCTTTGATGCCAGCGCTGACAAGGAGAAACATCGCGGACAGCAGCGTGAGCAGCAGCGCGAACAGAGCGCCGGCATTCTGAACAAACTAAAGCAGGGCATCTTCAAGAATAGGCGCAGCAACAGCGGCAAATCCTCCTCCTCCTCAGCGGCAAATCAACGCTTGAGCAGCATTAACAACAACAACAGCAACAACAACAACAACAATGGCAATAGCAATGTCAGCGAACAAAGTCGGAGCGTCAGTTTCGATCCCAGCGCCGCCTGCGTCAGCTTCGGCGCCCACTACTGTGATAGCAGCGAGGACATATTGGCCAAATACAGACGTAAGGTTAGCAGCTCGAGCGATGCCACCAACTCCGACTCCACGGGCAATGGACATGGACATGGACATGGCCACAGTCTACCAGCTTCTTCAGCTCATGGTCAGACCATTAATGGCGGGTAAGCAACAAAACAAATCAATGCTAAGCATTTATTTATTTAAAAGATGGCAAATAAGAGTTTTGAGCAACAGGATACATTTTTATTTTCAATTTTCATTTAAAAATCATAGTATATAGTAACTCTTATTTTCAGTTTTTATAATAAATTTTGAAAATAAAAGGTATTTTATTTTCAATTTTGTGTGAGGCTGGGAAACAACCTGGACACGTTCATTTCACACCCACCCCACTTTTCATTTCTATCTGTCTCTTTCTTATTACTTCGTGTAATTGTGTGTTTTCACTCTAACATTATTCATTCGCTCTCTCTCTCCGTCTCTGTCTCTTTCAATCCACAGACAATTGCCTGGCGTGGTGTTCAGCAGCGTTAAGCAAAAGTTGCGCACAGTCCTATCGAAAACAGATCTGCATAGCGGCGACTTTCGACAGACGACGTTGAGGCCACTGGACGCGACACCGTTGCAGACCTATTTGCAGATTCAGTTGGCGCAGTGCATCAGCCTGCAGCGGCTGCCGCAGATATCGCATGTGGCGGAGGCACTGCGTTGCCTGGCGCAACTGGAGCGGCCACAACATGCCCAGCTGCTGTTGGAGCTGCAACACGATCTGGAACGGAGGAAGAGTTATTTGCAGTACTTACTGGTGCATCGTCAGCAGTTGTTGCTACGGTCGGAGCAATTGGATCAGCTGGAAAAGCGACTGCGGGGCGAGGCGTTGAGCTGCCAGCGTTGCATGTTGCAGTCGCTGGTGCGATTATATTTGGGCAGACAGCAGAGCAAGTTGCAAGAGTTTCAGGCAGAGTTTGCTCTGCTCAGCGTCAGCGATGAGCGGCTAGAACTGATCGAGGAGTTTGTTGAGGGCTTGCTGGAGGAGCTGCGCGAAGGCGGGCTGCAAGACGACTTTCAGCGTGATGCGGCCCGCGATGCCATTGAACGATTGCTGCTCGAGCAAATATACGAGCAGGTGATGTTCCCCAACGAAGATGCTGATGTGTCCAGGGATGAAGTGCTGGCAGCACATATTGGCAAGCTGCAGCGGTTTGTGCATCCAGCTCATCCAGCACTCTGCATTGCCCAGGAGTATCTGGGCGAGGCGCCCTGGACATTTGCCCAACAGCAACTCTGCCACATGACAGCCTATAAAACGCCGCGCGAGAAGTTGCACTGCATCATAAAGTAAGTGTGAGCTTACCACACATTAAAGTGCAGTGAACATAAGTTACTAAGTCATTATTGC
The DNA here is from genome assembly GCA_963924055.1 of Drosophila limbata. Lineage (NCBI taxonomy): Eukaryota > Metazoa > Arthropoda > Insecta > Diptera > Drosophilidae > Drosophila > Drosophila limbata. The sequence goes on along the minus strand of OZ001351.1, from coordinate 5,012,721 downwards.
ATTCATCCATTGACAGCTGCATCTCTAGCATCATGAGCCTCTTGCGCATGTCCAGCGGTCGTGTGCCTGCCGCAGATGATGTCCTGCCAGTGCTCATCTATGTAGTCATTATGGTAAATACTCAATTGTATTAATAGTATGCTGTTCAAACTAATCTGTTGATCTCTACTTTATTTTGTGTGTGGCAGGCGAATCCTCCTTATCTGCTCTCTACAGTGGAGTACATTAGCTGCTTTTTGGGCAAAAAGCTAGATGGCGAGGATGAGTTCTACTGGACGCTATTCGGTTCGGTTGTCAAGTTCATCAAGACCATGGACTACCTTGACTAATGCTACTTAGTGCATTAGTTATAGTTGTTATACTTATATTAAACTTTCGTTAGTCTTAAGTATTGCATCGAGTTCTGTTTTATCAATGTTCAATTTATTTTTTTTTTTGTTTTGTATATTTAAATTGATGTCGAGTCAGTTGTTTTCCAGCCAAGTTTCGCTGTGCGGTTGATATTTCTATATTTATTTGTAAGCATAATTCTACTTAATATATATACATTTATTTATTCTTTGCTCAGTTTATGAACGATATTTATAAATGTATTAAATTGTTATCAATATATATATCGAAGGCGGCTATTAAACAAATATAAATTTAAAATGACAGCTGCTCTCAACTGTCTTAACTATTTTTCGATGCCTGCATTACATTTGTATACTCGTACATAATTAGTAAGTACATACAAATATACATACTTACATATACATACATATAAAAATTAATATGTTTAAGCATGCATGACACATGAAAATCAACTTAATATTCCTTATTGTGTAACACAAAATAAAACAAAATAGAAGAAATAAAATGTGTCTTATTATCGAAAAGTAGAGATTTAAAAATATTTAAACGATGTGTTAGTTTCGTTTAATACAAAAATATAATATTTAACTTTCTATTTTTTCTTGATTTCGTATATTTATATATATTTAAAACTCTTTGTCCTGACTGACTGACTCACTGGGCATCAACGTGTTGCCCAAACGGTAAAAGATAGAAAGCTGAAATTTTCACACAACATAGCTGAGATAAGTTGGTCAAAATCGGGTCAAAGGGCAGGAAATTGCTAAGTATGAGAAACTTTTTTTTTTTATTAAGATATATGAACCAAACTCACAAGTTGAATGTTTGGGACTGTTTCTTAGATCCTGACCAAATTTGGTTAAAGTCGGATGACTATATCATCGTGCTGCCATCGGAACAACCGGATGCAAGTTAACCTTTAGTTTGCTTAAATGTTTGTTAACCTTTAGGGCCGTTTTTTCAATGTACATATGAAGTCTATTTAACACATAGTAACAAATTTGACATGAATTTCTATACAATTTACGTGCATTTTTTTTTTGTATGATATAGTAATTCGACTTTGACCAAATTTGGTCAGGATCTAAGAAACAGTCCCAAACATATAATCTGTGAATTTGGTTAATATATCTTTGGAAACAAAAACGTTTTTCAATGTTTAAATAAGGTATTTGATAACTATTGAAAGGAAATTTGATGTAAAATATATAGAAATTAATGTCAAATTTGTTACTATGCGTTAAATAGACTTCATATGCACATTGAAAAAACGGCCCTCAGAATTTAAATTCTATACTTAAAAGGAAACTAAGTTGTTGTTTATAGTAAAAATCAAATAACAGTTGAGTAAAAGCTAATATAATGTCTAGTATGAATCCAGACAAGTTGAGGGAATTTATTTAACGCTCCGAAATCTATTCTTATCCACAAGCCTGCGTAGACAAAATTTGCTTGAAATAAACTAAAGAGTGGATCTTTTATTAGGAATAGAGAGGTAGGGAAATTGAAAAATTATGTGAGCATGACAGCTGAATTCGATTGTCCAAAGTAGTAAAGATATCCAATTTTGTTTTGGATTTAAGTAGGACTCTCTAAATGGTTGGATTTAAGTAGGACTCCCTTAAAGTAAAAGGAGTTTTTGATTTACTTTATACTATATATTCCAGATTATAAAATATTTAATTAATCAAAGTAAATCCTAATCAAATAAACATTTCTTATTGCTGCTGCCAAAAGAACAATTACTCTTCAAAATGGATTTTATCGAGTTTTAAAAACTACATAAGAGAAAAGTCAACAAAATGTAAAAATTTTAAAACAAATATTTAATTGCATTTTTACAACTAAATGAAAATCAGACTTTTGTCGGGTCTTGATATCAGAACCGATATTTTAAAACAAGTTCGGATTAACACGATGCACATTTTTCACGAATCAAATATAATAAACTCTAAATATTTAAAACGAAACCATCATGAAAAATGTCGCCGTGTAAACTCCGACAAAGGAAAATTTTACAAGAAAAAAATGAATTGATTTTTAATGATAAATTGTGGTGTATCCGTGTTCGATGGAGAGTTTGACAGCTGCTATTGCCGAAGCACGTACTTCTCCAAGTTGGCGTTTCGTCCGCCCATTAGGTAGCTGTTGATCCACATTTGGGACATAATGCGGACGCCGCGCTCCTGCAAGTAGGCAATATCAGGTGCGGCCAGAGGCGCTTTCTTCACGTCCATGAAGCAGTGCGTGGCGCTATCCGCAGTCGGATCCGAGCTGAACGGCGACTGTGGCTCCAAAATGCATGCGCCGCCAGCTCGCAGAACATTTTTGATAGCGTCCAGGCTGCGCTCGTGCAGACTGAGTATAACACGTTGACCTTTAAATGCTCCACCGCCGTCCCCGTCGGCAGACAGTTCGGTACGCCAGCGATGTGCAGCCACAGCGATTGGCTGCTCCTCTGGCGACAGGGCGGGCAGACTAAGCGCCTTGGGATTGCCCCACTCGTAGAGCGACTCATCAAGAAAGGCACCACGGGCGTGGCTCTGCTCGATATAACTGATATTCAGGATCCACTTGCCAGCTGCCATGCAGCCTAGCACTTTCTCGCCGCGATTGGGACGCTCGCACAGAAGATGAGTGCATGCGGGATCATAGTTAACCAGATTCTGACTTATGTCGCCGCCAAGTCCCTGGATGCGCTCCATAAGCTGAATGCGTTTCTCCTCGTCATCGCTGCAGGAGATGCTGAAACATGGTGTACCCGGATGACGCATTAACGGCGATCCATCTTCGGAGACTCGCTTGGCTCCACCATTGAACTCGGCTGGATCTCGCCAATCCACGATATCTTCGCTGGCGGTGAGGGCGAAGCCCTCCGACTCGAAAGGTTGCACATACTGCACCTCACTCCTTGTCTGACCCTCATGGTCGCGCTTTAGGCTGCTGCGCCGCGACTCACGGCTCTTAAGGTAATCAGTGATCTGCTTCAGCTCCGATGCCGATTCCTCAAAGCTGATCTTGTCAAAATTTATGGTGCTGCCGCTGGGTAACTCCTCGCGAGGATGACCAGTTCCAGTTGCAGCTCCAGTGGCTGTGCCATTGGGACTTTGTGTGTTCGGTATAAACGGCGAACCAGGTGCCGCTGGCTTAGGTTGAAAGAGTTTTCTCCCCACCTGCTGCTGATCCTCTGGCATTTTCTGTTGATGTTGTTCATCCAGTTGTTGATCCTCAGATGCAGATGCAGATGCGCTGTAGTCAATGCCAAGAGTTTCACAAGTGATGCGCATCACACGTTGCCTAATTACTGAAATGGGAGTGTCCGGCTTGATCTGGTGCTTGGGCAAACGCCAACGTCGCTCGAAATCGTCGGCCATACGCTGTTGGAACTCGGGCGTCAGGCAAAAGTTGGGTATGCCCGGAGCGGGTCGCGACGTCTGGCGGCGATTGACGGGCGTACTTGCCTGTCGCCTGATGCGCTCCAATTCGGGTGTCTGGTTCTCACGCATCTCGCGGATTATCTGTCGCACGCAGTCCCGTGCTTGGCTGGTGTCCAGTCGTTGCACCACCTGCTCCAGAAAGTCAAAGTTGCAGGCTCCTCCAGTTCCAGCGTTGCCTCTCTGACTGAGTGGCGTGTGTGGCGAATCTGGTGTGGCGGAGCTGCCGCCAGAGCTGCGGCGTCGTGAGCTGGGCAGGCCAGTTACCAACTCCGAGACGCGGGGATTGCGCAATGGCGTTAGCTCCGGCAACGGCAGTGCGTCCATTTGTGGATGCTGCTCCTTATTCTCCTCTTGTATTGTCACTTGGTCTGTCGAAGATGTCTCGTGATGGGAAATGGGCGTCTTGTTTTGTTGAGGCGTAAGTGTCTTGTTCTTGTTGCTCTCCTTGAGTTTGGGTGATCCCGGAAAATCGCTGGCACTTTTGCCCACTAAGAAGCGCTCATATGGCAGCTTCATACCGCGTTGGGCGCACTGCATCAACCATTCGGCGTTCACCACTGGATAGCCCCATTTGATGGCGCCCTCATACTTGGAGCCCTCGGCACTGGAGCACACCAACAAAGGGCGTTCTTTCTTCGCAAACACGTTGTTCAGTGTAGCGCCCTGCAGCTCCGCCAATGCATCGATGAAATAACGCTCCAAACCCGCATATATAGACACCACAATGGTCATGCCACGGAGCTGCTCGTTTTGGGCATTAAGCGGAACTGGACGATGATAGTACTCCAGGGGCAGCAGCTTGTTTTGCTTCATGCAGCTCTCAAGGTATAGCTCCGTAACGACATGACGTGCCTGAACTGGCAGCACAGACTCGTCAATGACCTGCAAGTAACTGACAATGGCATAGTCTACTGGATCCGTATAGCTTGACGGCACCAGGCAGCCCTGGGCCGCCTTGCACTCGCTGACCATGTGGTCATAGAGCTCGCTACTGAAGCTCGCCTCGTGAACGTACACCGAGGCGCCCATGAAATAATCCAGCTTGTCAAAGTCTATTGACAGCGTACTAGCGCTCAGATCTGGATAGGCGATAGCAGTAGCAACTGACGGAGTAGATGCCGGCGCAGCAGCTGCAGGTTCACCTGTGTGTGCAGCAGACAGTGACAGTTGCGTGGAGCTGGCGGCGGGCAGTGGCATGGCAGGCTCTTGCTCCTGCGAGTAATGTGTTAACAGATCGGGCTCTGGTTCTGGCTCTGGTTGAGCTACTGCTGCTGCTGTGGGCGTTGCACCTTCGAAGAGCTTCTTTTTAATGGGCGCTGTTGGTTGCTTGAAGCTGTGATTCATGGAGCGCAGTGTGCGCTTACTCCCAGGCGAAGCAATCACAGGTTGTTCCCCGCCATCCGGTAAGGTGATGCGATGGGGCAGCTCGTTGGCAATGCGACCAGCGCGAATACTTTCCAGTAGCCAGTCGAGCTGCACCACCTGCACCGCTGCAAGCAGTCCTTCGGTTTGCCACTGACGGTATGCGGCATTGTCCAGCTGGCCGACAATAATGTGGGTGAGACCCTCGTGCGGATCATCGTATCGTGTGGCGCCGCCCGTATTGAGCACACGATTCAGCTTCTCGCGCTCGGCGGCACGAAAGCCGCTCAAGTAGACACAGCAGCCATCGAGGAAGCTTCCCGCCTGCTTTGCCTTGCGCGGACAAATCTCAGACAGCGTCTGCTGATAAAGCTGTTGCTTGTGGTTGCCGCTGCTGCTGTTGGCCGTTGCCTGTTTGAGGAGCTGATTGACGGGCAAGTTGCCACCGCCACCGCCACCGCTACTGCAGTTACTGCTCAGCGACTCGTTCACGGTGGTGTTATCGCTGCACATGCGCCGTCCTGCACCCGACACAAAGCTGATGCTGGATAGGTCAGAGAGTTGTGTTTGATCCGCAGCGGTGGTTTGGTTCCCGCTGCGCTTGGTGGGTGTGGAAACCTGCTTGCGGGGACGCACCTCGTACTGTTTGGTTGGCAGCGCATAGCCACGTTCATGGCTGTCAAATATCCACTCGGGCAGCAGTATGTCTTTTTTGAAGCGCACAGCTGCCTTATACTTCTCAGAGTCGGTCTTGGATTGCTCGGTGATAACAATGTCCACTTGCTGGGAGCGAAAGGCGCGATGATATATGCCGCCGTTTTCATTAACAAGACGCATGACGGCATCCTTGCGGGTCGCCTCCAAGCCGCTGCACGTGATGTTCGCGCCAAAGAATGTGGGCAAACGATACTTGTTGAACTGCTCATCGTTGGCTTTAATGTTGTCATCGCTGCTTCTTTGACAGCAGTCCCAGACACACTGCACCCAGTCTACATGCATGACGGGCACACCATTTAGAGTCGCGTGCTCGTATTTGTTGGACTTGATTGTGTTCGATATCAGATGCGTGATGTTGCGTCCAAAGTTTTGGAAATAGTGTCCGCCCATCCACTGGATCAATCGTTTCAGTTCATCCTTTTCCTTGCTCGAGACTCCGCTGGCAGATATTTGTAGGTCGCGCATAGCTGTTGAATAAACGGGACTGCTGCCCAGCGGTATCGGCTCGCACTTAACAAGGCACTCCAAAATGCAAGGCGGGCCCAGCAATAATGCCTTTGTCATTTGCAGCTGATTAAAAAGATCGCCCTCGAAATGCGCCATCACGAAGACATCCTTTTTAGTCAACCCCCCGCCAGCAATCAGAGGAAAGCCCTCGCTTGGCCGAATTTCACGAATTTGCGTGTCTGCCAGCTGCTCACGCATCAACTTCAATGCGTTGGCATATTGCTCACCGATGGCGCTGTCTGTTTCGCTCTTTGTGTTGTTCACAAAATAGGCGCATATTGAATCATCCAGACTTGTGCCCATTCTCGCTTAATTCCTTTGAGTGCACTGTCACTTACAATTGCAAATTTACGCTTATTTGGGTCTACTTTTTGTTTTTGTTGGCGCTTTTTGGCGCGCCTGGTGATGTTGGTTTGTGTTGAAAGCCAGGGCTACAAAAACATTGGCCGCGTTCACCAGAACTAATCAATCAGTAATCATGTATTTTGTTTGTTCGATAACAAAGCATCACAATCACAGAATTTCAGCGTACTATTTTGGTGATGAATTTTCAGTCATCATACATCACAAAATTTGAAATCATGATTGCTAATCACTGCATTTCACCAGAATAATCATGCAAATTTCATCGATTTTCTGTTGTCGATTTGATCTGGTGAACACGGCCATTGACTAACAAATTTGATATTATCGATGGGCCCAAAAGTCGATGTTTTCGACCATCGATATATAACATATAGTTATTAAACTAAAAGAGCAACATTTATTTAATTGCACTACTTATTGATTTGTTTTAAAATAAAACTTGTAAAGATCTTATCAATTACTTAGAATTGAAATAGGATAATCGATAGAATTAAGCAATACATGTATCGATATTTGAATAAGCGAGTTGTATCGATACTATGAAATAACCATATCGATACAACGAGCTTCAATAAGGACTTTAAAATTGACAAAATTTTTTTTTTTAATAATTCATGTGTAAAATTTAATATTTTTCGTCACAAAATTGGATATCAGAAATTTTGGGGCATGAAAAGGTTTTTTTATAAGATATCAGAAATTTGTAAGCGGTTTTTAGCGATTTCCCGCTAAACTAGCTATTTTTCGAAAAAGTCGTAGAACAAACGTTTCTATATTTTTGAGCGGGAACAAGTCCTCATTCAAACATTTAAGCTAAATAAACGCTTTGATACAAACAAACAAACAAACAAACAAACAAACATACTAACAGACATACTGACTTTTCATCTCATTTTCGAAAGGCGACTAAAAATTTCAACATTAATTATTTTTTGAACCAGTAATCGGATTTCAATGATCGAGGTGTTATTCGACGCGTATTTTTGATTAAAATAGTAAAAAATTAAAAAAAAAAATCAAAAGGGCCCCAACGGCCCCATTTGCTCCAATCATTTAAATTTTTCCCCTCCCACTTACACCTGTTTATCTCACGAACCAGGAAAGTTTCCAAAAGTCTTAGTATGCATATTTGTAAGTTAAGTTGATACCCTTCGATCGGTATATAACTCGACCTGATCGGACAGACGTAGCAAATTTTCCATTCTTCCTGTGTATGTATATCTTATAAAAAAACCTCTTTACGAGGTAAAAGTCTAGTGCCGAAAACATTTTCATGCCCCAAAATTTCTGATATCCAATTTTGTGACGAAAAATATTAAATTTTACACATGAATTATTAAAAAATAAAATTTTTGTCACTGGCACTTCGCAAAAAAGTACTATTTATTAGGTATGAAAAATTTAGCGCAATGTGCCCAGTGACAAAAATTTTATTTTTTAATAATTCATGTGTAAAATTTAATATTTTTCGTCACAAAATTGGATATCAGAAATTTTGGGGCATGAAAATGTTTTCGGCACTAGACTTTTACCTCGTAAAGAGGTTTTTTTATAAGATATCAGAAATTTTTTAATAAGACATCGGAAATTTTGACAATTGCAATATTTTTTTAAACAATTCAATAATTATATAACTAAGAGAATTAAAAACACATTCAATCAGAGACGTTTCAATATTATATATATTTATAAATATATTTCGATCTTGCTGTAATTGGAATTACAAAATGTTTCATCTGCCGCAAAAAGAATTCACCACTTGCTAGCAGTATCTTTCCACATGCACTGCAAGCAGTGCAAGTAGTGTACATGCAGTAGTATACATGCAGTAGTGTAAAGGTAAAAGGTATATTCAATTAACAGGTAATATCTTGCCTAAACGAATTTTGAGAGATAGGTGTTATATGTCAAAAGACGCGGAATTGAATTGTCTACAACATACTACATATTTAAAAGTGAATTCATTTGTAGATTTTTCATAAATAAAAAAAAAAAAATTATTTCACCTATAGCTGCTTACCTTTTTACTTAAAAAAAAACTTTGAAGGTATGCCTAAGAGCCCTTCAAAATACCTTTTCATCGATATATAGATCATATCTGTAGCTTCTATCGTTTGGATGCTATGAGGGTTTTAATTTTAGCGGTTTTTAGCGATTTCCCGCTAAACTAGCTATTTTTCGAAAAAGTCGTAGAACAAACGTTTCTATATTTTTGAGCGGGAACAAGTCCTCATTCAAACATTTAAGCTAAATCAACGCTTTGATACAAACAAACAAACAAACAAACATACTAACAGACATACTGACTTTTTATCTCATTTTCGAAAGGCGACTAAAAATTTCAACATTAATTATTTTTTGAACCAGTAGTCGGATTTCGATGATCGAGGTGTCATTCGACGCGTATTTTTGATTAGAAGAGTAAACAATTAAAAAATAAATCAAAAAGGCCCCAACGGCCCCATTTGCTCCAATAATTTAAATTTTCCCCCTCCCACTTACACCTGCTTATCTCACGAACCAGGTGAGTTTCCAAAAGTCTTAGTATGCACATTTGTAAGTTAAATTGATACCTTTCGATCGGACGGTCATAGCAAATTTTCCATTCTTCCTGTGTATATATGCTAGTCGCTTTCGCACCCTTCGTGCTGCTTTCGTCACTAGCGCGGACTGCCGTCCGCAGTGATTTTCTCGCACCAAATACATTTAAATTTTTTTCAGCTAAATAAAATAAATTAAATAAGAAAAAAATTAAAAACTTATGGTTCTGCAATGATAAACTTAAAAAAGTTGCTGAACAAACCCTTCTGTTATTTAATCTGAGAAGGTGTCAGCCCTTAGCAGCCCAGTTCGAAAAGGTTGATGAAAATGCTAAAAACATTAAATCATTCGAAGTTCTGTGGCACCTCGGAAATTTCAGAGCGGAATTGCTTTCTGCGGAATTATATTTCGCTTGCGATTTCTGTGGCACCCCCGAATAAGACGGACCAAGAAACTGAAAAAGTTTTTTTTTCAAGAAACATGGGTAGGAAATCTGGTCGATCTGTGCGGGGCTAAAAAAACTTTAGCATATTGCATATAAGGGCCAAAAGAACTCATGGAGCCATTGGGCGTGGGGCTACTTGAATGAAACGCCGAAAAAAACAAAAATTCCTGACCACTTTAAACTATAGGCCTTTTTTCAGTGTAAGCTGCTTTCTCCGCAAGCTACTGTTTTTTGCTGATCGGTCTCAGTTAAATTAGGAAGAAGCAGCAATTCAAACACAATCAGCTTCTTCTTTTATACTTTTCTATCTCCATTTGCCTTAAACTTTTTTCAAGCTCCAGTTTCATTGCTCTCAGCCACCTTTTAGCTGTCGTTTCCATCTTTAACTTATAGTGTTCTTATGGTAATATTTTGAAATTAAATATATTACTGAAATATTAAGGGATGTGTTCCATACTTTGAAAATTTTCTGTGTAAGGGCCGCCAAGATTGTGTTTACCACATGCCATCAAAGCTGACAAGGGTCATCACTGCAACTGCCCCCACGAATAGTGTCTTTTTTAAATATGCAACTACATTTCAATAAAACTATTTATCATTCGATACCGTTAAATTTTTATCTCATGATCAATCTAGTGAAGAACGTGGTGATTGAAATTCAGATTCTGATTAAATTTGCAAAAAGTTATTTTGTCTAATCTTTTTATCAACTTTGAGTTGATTTTTTTAATTTTAAAAATAGTAAAAATTATGAAAATAGCTTTCTTCCTTTAATAAATTAGTTATCTTTAAAACAAAACCATTTTTTTTTTGGATCATGTAAAAAATTTTTTGAATGCTTCCAGATTTTTTATTTTTCAATTTTTTATTATTTCAGTTAAATTTTACTTTACTTTTACTTAAATTCTTACATTAATTAATTAAATAAATAGGCATATAACAAAAGTAATCAATTTAAAAAAATTTTATTTTCTTTATTATTAATATAAAAAAATATTTTTTAATTGTCTAAAATTTAAAACAAAAACTACTAGCCTGATACTTTTTTGATAAACAAATTTGTCTATTGTTTCATAGCTTGAAGAGTTATCTATTATATGCCATTTAAATTATTTGATTATCTCATTTGGTTCAGAAGTTACGATTTTTGCAACGTAAAATGAGCAATGGCCCCACTGTGCGTCGTTCGGATTAATTCATTTAAATTCAAATTTTGAGTGAATTTAAGCAGACTTCTAATAAATAATCGATTTACCACCACAAAAAGTCTGAAAGCTTGAATTCAAAAGATGAGCACCTTATGCAGAAATGCTCAAAAGGACAGCTGAAACCATTAAGCGTATGAAACTCTGGAAATACATATTCAGGGATGCCACAGAAATCGCAAGCGAAATAGAAATCCGCAGAAAGCAATTCCGCACGGAAATTTCCGAGGTGCCACAGAACTTCGAACGACTTAATCGGGGGTGCCACAGAAATCGCTTTCGCTTGAATTTCTCTTCAATTTCATTTCGCTGTGCCACAGGTCAAATCGCAGAATAAATTTACGCGTATTAAATTAGCTCTAAGATCGCTGGCGTCCGATGCTGCCACCTAGTCCGATTCAGATCTTCAAAGTCAGGGTCAGCGATGCCACATTTTTTAGTCAGAATTCGAAGTAAGGTATTTAAAAAAAATATATGGAACCACTTCAGTTTTCTTTAAATTAAGCATTACAAAAATAGGTCTTTTGAGGTAAATCAAGTTTTACCGAAAAAAACCTTTAACTTATTGTGCAATTTGTGAAAACATTTTTCACGAAGAGCTGCCAGACTAATGACAGACAATTGCTAGAGTTGTCGAGTAATTTTCATTTTTTCGCGCCAATTACTTTTAAATTTTTTTCACCTAAACAAAAGCAATCATTGCATAAATAAATTAAATTATTTTAATTAAAACTACAAAAAATTAAAAACCTATTGCACTGCAATTATAAACTTAAAAAAGTTGCTAAACAAACCCTTGGGTAATTTAATCTGAGAAGGTGTCAGCCCTTAGCAGCCTAGTTCGAAAAGGTTGGTGAAATTGCTAAAAAACATTAAATCATTCGAAGTTCTGTGGCACCTCGGAAATTTCCGTGCGGATTTGCTTTCTGCGGAATTCAATTTCGCTTGCGATTTCTGTGGCATCCCTGAATGTTTTTAGCATTTTCACCAACCTTTTCGAACTAGGCTGCTAAGGGTTGACACCTTCTCAGTTTAAATTATCCAAGGGTTTGTTCAGCAACTTTTTTAAATTTATAATTGCAGAACAATAGGTTTTTAATTTTTTTCTTATTTAATTAATATAATTTAATTTATTTATGTAATAATTGATTTTGTTTAACTGAAAAAATTTAAAAGTAATTGGCGCGAAAAAATAAAAATTACTCGGCAGCTCTAGCGATTGTCTGCCATTAGTCTGGCAGCTCTTCGAGAAAAATGTTTTCACAAATTGCACAATAAGTTAAAGGTTTTTTTCAATAAAGCTTGATTTACCTTAAAAGACCTATTTTTTTAATGCTTAATTTAACGAAAACTGAAGTGGTTCCATATATTTTTTTTTAAATACCTTACTTCGAATTCCGACTAAAAAATATGGCAACGCTGACCCTGACTTTGAATATCTGAATCGGACTAGGTGGCAGCATCGGACGCCAGCGATTTTAGCGCTAGTTTGATACGCGTAAAATTATTCTGCGATTTGACCTGTGGCACAGCGAAATGAAATTAAAGAGAAATTCAAGCGAAAGCGATTTCTGTGGCACCCCCGATTAAAAAAAAAACCAATAGTAATTAAAAAATAGTTTATATTCCTTATTTCTCCTCATTCAAAATAGGATATCCGGTAGGCAGATCTTCAAATTCGGGTTGGTTCATTTAAGATAAGTGATATTTGTTTCCTATACATAAAATTATGTTAAAGGCAACAGATCCATCCTTAAGAGCGCCTTCAAAACGGAATAGGAAATGTTGGCCACGTCCTTCTCTGTAACGTTCCTATAAAGCATAAAAACACTTTAATGCACTCGCCAGCCGCCAATGCCTGATAAATGTTTTGATTTACTGGCATATACATCATTGTCTTTGCGGCAATAATTTTCGATCCATTTTAGATATTTATAGTACTTATTTTTTTGGTGCACTTTTTAATACATTTTGACAATTCGACTTCAAAATATCGATTTTTTACCGGCCTACTCTTAGTGTAAACGCCTTTAGCCGTAGGCTACGGCTATTTTCTTACCGGTCTCAGTGTAAATTGCCTATAACATATATCAAATATGTATATGACTACCATTACCACCGCTCTAATCTCTAACCGTGACATATGGATGTTTGGCGCGCAGACTAATTTTGAAATCAATAATCGAATTACGACTGTTTGAATTAATTAAACGTATGTTCTTTGGGTTCCACTGTACAATATCTATTTATTTCAGTTTTATTCGATACATATATGTATGTAAATATAATTTAAGAATTGCTTTGCGATCTCGCACGATTGCGATGCATGCGATACATTTAAGTTTAATTTATATTGAATTTCATTGCATATTCCGAATATATTTAAATATTGACGCTTAATATGCTAACTTGTGTTCTGCTGAGACTATTGTAGTTATTGTTCTTGATTGTTAATAGATAATAGATATATAAGTAATAGTTGAAAGGTGAGTTTAGACTGGGCTCTTATTATACAAAATAATACAAAACATGATTACATATTTATACTTTCATATTTATACTTTCGTTCACTGATAGTCAAATAACAATTAAAGTTAATAAAATAAATTAAATACCGCTATGTAGGCCTTAAATTTCTAAATAAATCAAATTAAATGCATATGTTAGTCAAATTAAAGTTACGCGAGTTTAACTTGGCCAAAGACAATATTGAAAATAATAATAATAAATTGACGAAAAATACATGTACGAATATATATGTGTGCATGTATGTATGTATGTATGTATAAGTAGGAGACACAGAAACAACTTGGCTACAATTCTATACAAATTCGTGTGCATTTCGTTAAAGTTTATTAGAGTTGCGACGCGTTTTGATTTAATTTTGGTTCTTAACTTAAAATCTAGAGTCTACAAATACAGTTAGCAAAAAAAAATTATATATATGTATAAGGTATTAAATTGACAGCAAAGGAGAGACAAAGATGGCCACTGTGCTTATGTAGGAGCAGGACGGCACATCTACGCACAGGTGCGCGCTCGGCGTTGAAAGCGTTTCATACGTCGATACCAATCGTCCTTCCACTCGATAACTATCGAACGCGGACCAATGCCCAAATAGCCAGGCGGTGCTTCTGAGTCCCGGCCCAATATCAAATACGATCTGTAAGAGATAAATACATACATATTTAATAGAGCATCTAACATAATTAATGATCATTAGTTTGAGCTATGATTAAAGTTGATTCTTACCTGTTTACTTTGATCTTGGGACAGCGGCACTCCAAATTCTTAATCGGTATGATCCAGGTCATAGGACCCCGTTTCAGCATTGTATTCGGCATTCCATAGGCGCTGGTTTTGCTTCGCTTGAATACCGCTTGGATTTGGAGATCGTAACGCGCCGTTTCGCTGTCGTTTGGATAATCCGGAACGCTGCTGCTCCCAGTTGCTAAACGAGACCCGTATTCCTGCTCCCCCGCCTGCTGATCCATTTCGTAGTCCACGTCCGGATCCATTGCGCGACGTCGCTCGCTGTTGGCCACCTCGCTGCTCGTATCTCGACCAATTACTTTGGCCATTATTGCTGAGAATTGGACAATTTGAGAAATTGATTGAAGAAATTTTTACTTAACTATACTAGAGCATACCGTAGTCTCTTTTGCAGAATTTGTTGAGGTTTAACCTTTTGGTGCTTATTTTGCATTTTTCGCATGCTATGGATAAGGGAGACAACAAAAAGAAGAAAGAATAATTAGTAAAATACTATATATAGAAAGCCATGTAGTCGACAAAGATGCACCTCGCACCGGTAAACCCGTCGTCGAAAATTCTGATATAATCATCGAGATAACTGAAGCAGATCGGAATGCCAGCTTGGAGCTTGAATGGGAAGCTTTAATGCATTCACCGTATGGTCCAGATCTAGCACCTAGCGACTTTCATCTTTTTTTTGTCATTGTTAAATTTTCTTCGTTACAAAAAAAATAATTCCATCGAGGACTGCAACTCTAGATTGGTCGAGTTTTTTAAAAGCAAGGATCAGAGCTTTTCTGAGAGTGGAATTTTAAAGCCCCCCTCTAACTAGCAACAAGTCATTGAACAAAACGCGACATATTTGAAATAAATCGGACAGCCTAAGTCGTAATGGATTAACTTTAAAAGTAGGGTACAAAAAATGGATTTCTTTTTCCCCAACCTAATAAATTGATCTCAGAGAGACCTTCTACTGATTTCCACGCCCACTTCGATACTTTCGCCCTGAGTTTTAACTGCGTGCATGAGTTGGACAATTTTTAGTAGTGTTTGTGTTTACAATTTAATTGCAAAGTTTATGTCTTTATGGGCAATGCCAATTAGCGTGTCGAACAGAAACTGAAACAGCAACTGAGACAGAAACAGCAACAGACGTTGCTGCAGCAACAATAATATGAGCATTAAGGCGCGATCGGCATAACATTAAAGATACCACCCTTTACCCCCCTTCTCTCCACCCAGGCTACAGTGTGGCCTCCAATGGCGCGGCCTTAGCTCGCCATTGCCTTCTGTTGTTAACTAAAATTAGCCAAGGCATTCTGTTGTTGTTTTGTGCATGCAGCAATGCAAATTGTATCGTCTGTTGTCGCTGCGTTGTTGTCGTTGCTGCAGTTGCCAGTTGCTGCCAATGTCACAGACAGCAGCAAACGTGACACAATTGGACGCATAAACTTTGTTTTATATGAGCAAATGGTTCGGTCGAGCGATCGATTCGAGTCGATCAATTCGGTCGATCGATGGATCGATAATAATAAAGTCAAAGAGTGGGGCGGGGGTGTCAATTCTAAAATTGGACGGGGGTGCGCCAACATTTCGTGGATCTCGCCTCTATTTCGTATTTTATGTGAATCACTTCACTTTCGGAAAGGTGCACAGAGAAAAGCAGGAGGAGGGTGGGAGTGCGTTAAGTGGCTTGGCGATGATATTTAGCGCTGCTATTTGCGGCCCTCACTCTAAAGAGCATTGGCCACGCCCCCCAGCATTATCTAAAATATATCTAGACATATGTATGTATGTACGTTAGAGTGCATCGATTTGTATGGGCCCGAAAAAATGAAAAAATGGTAACCCATTTTCGTAATCTATGGTCAATTCTAAGATGTTTTCACCAAGAAACCATAGTTCTAAAATGAATTCCTGGTCCGCGCTTTTTGAGTTGAAAATTCATTTTTTTGAACATTTATATCTTGGGTGTTTATGGACCGATATTGACAAACTTGGTGTCAATACTCTTGTTAGAGCCAGGCCTTTTAAAATTAATTAGAGTCAAAGTACAAATTGTCCTTTACACAGGATTTTCGTCCATGGAAGGACGATTTCGCGGTTCGATTATGTCAAGATATATCCTAAAATATTAGCCATAATTTAATATAATTTTAGGCTAAAGGACATTTTTATCGTCCTTGAACTTGTATTTTTTATTAACAGAAAATTTAAAACGTATTTTATTAAAATTGTATTAAAATACGTTTTAAATTTTCTGTTAATAAAAAATACAAGTTCAAGGACGATAAAAATGTCCTTTAGCCTAAAATTATATTAAATTATGGCTAATATTTTAGGATATATCTTGACATAATCGAACCGCGAAATCGTCCTTCCATGGACGAAAATCCTGTGTAAAGGACAATTTGTACTTTGACTCTAATTAATTTTAAAAGGCCTGGCTCTAACAAGAGTATTGACACCAAGTTTGTCAATATCGGTCCATAAACACCCAAGATATAAATGTTCAAAAAAATGAATTTTCAACTCAAAAAGCGCGGACCAGGAATTCATTTTAGAACTATGGTTTCTTGGTGAAAACATCTTAGAATTGACCATAGATTACGAAAATGGGTTACCATTTTTTGTGAAAAAAATCGATGCACTCTAATGTACGTATCAGGTACAGTATTCATTATGAGCTATATTTTAAAAAATACATAGTAATCATTACTTAAAGATTTTTAAGGATTTTCTTTAATGTTAATGAATTATTTTGAGCGAAAAAATAAAACCCTCAAATAATCATTATATATGAACATTACTATTTTACACCAAAGTTTTTTTCTAAAGGGATTTGGGCTAATCCAGCGTTGCGGACGTTTCATTTGCACCCATTTTTGGTTACAAGCTAAAACTGATACAGCTCTCGTTCAGATCGTTAAATTTTAATGAAATTTTCTGGATAATGCAGATCTTTTAGGAGTACTTTTAAACCTAATTTAAGATAACAGTCTTACTGTTTATAAAAAAAGTTAAGCTTGCTTAAAGTTCCGTTGTGGCTGTTAAAAAGAATGTTAACGTGTTTTTTTTCACATTTTTTAGCGAATTTTGCTTAGTAAACATAAAATATCAAAATAAAATTTTTAAAAATATATGAATGTATGATCACTACTTATTTTAAATTCCCTATTAAATAAACAAAATCATGCTTAATTTATTTATTATTGTTGGTGTAAAATGGCATTCGCATTACACTTTCACTTATGAAAAATATCAAAAATCGCATATTAAAATAATCATTTGATTAATCGATTATTTTCATTTAGTCGCGATTAATTGCGATTAATAAACGCAAGGATGTGATTAATTATTTGCCATCTCTAACCGTTACATTTTTTACACACATTTTACTTCAAATTATTAATATATATTAAATATTCTTTCACTATGGTTTTTATTTTAAATGAAAGAAACTGAAACAAAGTTTGAGATTTGCTAACCGCTAAACACTCAGACGACTGTTTTGCCCACTTTTTGGATTATTGAAAATACCATTTTTTTTTTCAAGAATTAATGAAAGCGAGAGGCAAAAAGAGGAATTAATTAGTTAAGCTCGGCCACGAACAAACAAACCACCGTAAAACCATTTTGCTTTTATATTTTGAAGCTTGAATATGTATCCTATTATTAAAAAAAAACAACTTTTGCTAAAAAGTATTAAGTTTTTTGTCAGCTTTAACTTTTCGTCTTTGGTTTAAAAATATTCGGATTGGGGGAAACTTTTGCACAAAAGCCATGAATTAAAAGTGGGTTTTAATTTGAGTAAAATAAATCGCTCAAATATTATGATTATTTGAGATTTCTATTTTTTTCGCTTAAAATTATTCATTATTATTATTGTATTTTGATTGCATATGTATTCTAGTCATTGATTTTTTGATGTAAAAAAATATAAATAATCTTTATTTGCAGTCCCTGGTACATACATACATGTGTATGTATGTATATGTATGTTCAATTGACTGTATGTATTATTCTATGTCTAAGAGTCGTAGAGTCGCGTTTCAGTTATTCACATGTGTCGCTTGCAATGAATTCAAAGTGACTCGTTAATCATTTAATTGTGCATTACATTAACATGTCATTAAATTTAGTATGCAAAATCAGATACGCGGCAAGGCTAATAGGGGGTGGTTCGTTCGTTGGGGCGTGCCCCAGTGTGTGTGTGTGTAGCACTAACTTTAAATTAACTCAAACTCGACAGAATTTCAAATTAATTTAATAAGATTATCAAATTATAAATTCATAATTAATATTCATGTCGAGCAGTCTCGTTCACCACCTCGCTCTCCCCTCCTCCGTTTTATGCTCTCCTTCTCTCATTTTATCACTTGGCCCGCAACTTAACTAACACTATGAAATGCCAGCAAGGACTAACTTTTTAGAACTGTGCTCGTGTGTGTGTGTGAGAGAGACAGAGTGAAAGTGAGAGAGAGTGAGAGAGGGTTGACCATCATTTCAGTGCGCTTCTTGGTTACAAGCATGCAAACTTCAACTTCAACTTGGGTTTCTTTGCATCAAACTTGCGCTTTTCTTTGCCATTGACAAATAAATTTAGCTGGTGCCTTTTTAAGCAGCAACTAAAAAAGCTGAAAGCTTCAGGGAAGTGGCCAGAGTGAAAAGGCGCAGAGGAGATACATACATACATACATTGAGTAGAAGGCAATTTGACAGAATCCATCCTCATTTGCATTTGATGATGGATGCTCTTCTTGATGGGTGCCCAATTTGCTTATTTAGTTCTGAGAAGTTGTCACAGTTACTTTTTCAGTTTTCAGATTTCAACTTTCATTTTAACTCTCACTTAGGACTTATTTAAGTTTTTTCAGAGAACATTAGCGTTTCACGCGTAAGCGAAAGCTAAAAAGAGCTAGATTGCATTTAGAGCCAACAACAGTATCAACGTCAAAACAAAAGAAAGTTTTAGCCAGCTGACAAAGCTATCCTTAGCTGTACTGCAGAACCACATTTGGTTATTTGTACCAAAAACGATATATTTTTTAATCATTGGTACATTACATCTCTTCTTCTCGGAATGGTTCTTTTTCGTAGGCTTATTGATTTGTTATTTTATTAAAAGTCTTTTTTTTTTGTTAATTATTACTATGAACTTTTGCATATTTATACGTGCAAACAACCATTTTATCCTCGAACTCAGAGTATTTTGAGAAGAATAAAAATAAAAAATAATAATTTTTTCTTTTATGTCGTCATGCTTTAGTTTTAACGTGAAATGCAAATTTGAAAGGCAAAATTTTATTTGTGTATTTATTTTTTTTTAAATATAATGTTAAGAAATATATTGATATTGATAAAGTGAGATAAAAACAAATGGGAATGGATATATTTTAGTTGGAACGCTGTCTTTGAGATACCATATATAAAATTTCTATGAACTTTATGCTCCTACGATATAAAAATGACTGCATACTTTTAGGCGCTTATGTTGCTTAATACAGGATTAGAAAACATGACATTCGACCACGATACTAATATGTGAAAACATTTATCATCATGAAGCGAGTTTTATCTTCGTAACTGTGGCTGCGATGATTTGGTTGGTTGCTTCTACTCTTATAGTCTTTGAGATCTTGGTGCACAATACAAAAAATATCCTAAGACTATCGGATATACGAATAATAAATTAACTTTATGCTTATTTTTTTGGTATTTAAAAAGGAACATTTTCCTATCGCATAATATTCAATTGAACCTTGTGCAGACCAAATATCAGGCCAATTTGTCATAGCATTTTCGCACTTTTTTTTGTCATTCCTTCCGTCTAAAATCTTGACATTCCCGCACCCCGCATATCGCACCCTGCTCATAATTTGTCGCCTGCTAAATGCCCTGTGCAAATAGTTGACAACAATTAGCAGCGGTTACGGGCAGCACGGACATTGCACGGACAGTGCCGCTTAAAAGTGTGCTGCCATTGTCGCCGCCGTTCGTTCATTCATTCATGAACAAATAAAATAAAGAAACTTTTAAATACATTTGCGTAGCGCGTTGTTGTTGTTAATGTTGTCGTTCGCTGCTCGCTTTCTATTTGCTATTTGCTGCTTGCTGCTCTCGCAATTTGCTGTGCCACTTTGTGCAAAGTTTGCTTTGCTTTTTACTTGAGCACGCGCCACCTTAGGGCTCAGCATTCGCATTTAAATGGGTAATGGGGCGGCGGGGGACGGCAGCTGTGGCAGGGGCAGAGGCAGGGGCAGGGGATAGGGGATGCTTGTGGTTCTTGGCTGCGTCGCTGCCTGGCGGGCGGCTTTAGCATGATTTATGCCTTTGTGGCGCATTCTGTTTGCTTGCACTCTTCCTTCTCCTTCTCCTTCTCCTTGCAACCCATTACTCCCACTGGCCCCACTTGCCCCACTGCAACAACCCACCATGCCCGGTGGCAGCGGCAATTGTAACTTAAAGTTGCGTGCAAACATTTGCGCTGTCTGTTAAGTGCTGCCGCCCACGCGGCCCATGTACTGCCTGCCACGCCCACGTCCACGACCTCCCGAGAGTTAACAGCTTGCAGATCGTTGCCTTCCTCCCCCTCCCTTTTGGCAGTCGGTAGACGTTTTCTTTTGCTTTTGAGGCTCTGAGCCGTCGTCGCTTAACCGACAACCGACTGCACTTTAGCGGATTTGGGTTTTCTCACCCATTTGAAAGGATTACAAAACGAGAGGCAAAAGTTTGCAGTCTGAAATAGTTAGTAGAAGCGACCACACTATGTTACTAAAACACCAGCAGCAACAACATCAATAAAAACAACAACCAAAAGTTAGAGCGGTTAACACAACAATGTAGACACGACACGAGAGAGAAAGGGAGAGTGTGAGAGAGAGCACTTACTTACCCCTGCCGCCCTCGGTGCGATAATATTGCGACTGGGCGGCCGCCGAGGAGGAGGCGCCTCTGGTAACGCCAACGCTTCCAGTGTGCTCACTTGGCTCTGGCGCCGTATTCTGCGTGTCCAGCATGTTGATCATGCGCGGTGGTTGTTCTGTGAAGATATTGAAAGTTGCTTAACATACATACATACATTCATATATATTATCTGTGCTGAAAACTATTCTGATATATGTACATATCGACCAAAGTATTGTATTCATATTATTTTAAATTATTATTTAATTATTACAATATATTTAATCTAATTAACGAGCCCAAACCACTAATAATTCGTATGCTTAACATAAGATGTCGAATTTGCAATAATAATGTTATCAAATACAAATATATTTTTTTCTAGTAGACAATCTTATTATTTTTCGATAGAAGAACCTTTAATGTAATTTCTGAAGCAGCGTGTGTGTGTAATAAATCATTCGAATTAAAATGTGGTTTTTGTGACCATTCAAGGCTTAACCCATTTAAAGCCAATGTACCCAAGCTAGTACAGAAAAAAACTTTAAAATATCCGTTATGTTAACTAGAAAATCAACTTTACAAAGTTCTTTTAATCACATACACTGTGCTGATCAACTGCATATATGTAAAGAAGAGACAACGAATAACGGTTGTTGTTATTTTGAATTTTTTAAATTTTTGACACATTTCTTAAAAGCTTTTTTTATTCTCTTTATGATTTGAGTTTGAAAGTTTTTCGTTTCAAACACTCTTGCCTCTTAATGGGTTAAAGGCGCAAACATTGCTTGTTTCTAATCAAAAAAAAAAAAAAAAAACACATAATGCAAAGATCAAAATGTTATAATCTTTCTTTATTTCTTAAGCGCATACGGAAAAATGCACAGTTACATACGATAAAATTTAAACTTTATATTTTTCGAAACTACATCGATTTCTATACTTTAATATTTTGCAGAATGGTGAGACTTAAGTTTTCTAAGAGATTGGCATTAAAATCTCAATTTCGTCAAAAAGTGACATACTTTCGCAAAAACGAGTCGATATATTCCTGATCAGCATCAACATCCGATGTCGATGTCGAAATGTGCATACATACATCGATTTCACAGTAGCCAAAAATGTTTTTCGAAATTTTTCGTATCCTTGGATCAAAATAATATTTTCCTTCATTTTTATTAATAATCGCACGTAGATCAAATTAATATTATTATCTAAATAAACTAACGAGTATCTTGACTAAAACGATCTTCCTAGTTTTAAATTCTGTTTTCGTTATGATAGAGTTACTATATATACATATATATACATATATACTATGATAATTGCCACACAAAATAATGCTTTAAGTTATGTTGTGGAAGTCTAGTAAGAAAGGCTACAGTGACCCTGTACTTATTGAGAAATAATAAAATTTGTAGAATCTCTGGTGGTTTACTTACTGATGCATGGCGCGATGTGGGAGCGACTCTGTTGGTAGCCGCGGGCGCAGCGATTGCAGGTCAGTCCGGTGACGCCGTCCTTGCACGGACATTGACCGCTCGTGTTGTTGCAGACTTTGCCAGATGAGCCGATCGGATGGCACTCGCAGGCTGAAAGATGGGAAAAGAACAGACGCACAAACAGTTGAAAGATACTCATTGAGATGCCGTTACAGATACAGATACATTTCATCAGATACAATTGTATTTGTTGTTGCAGTTGCTGTTGCAGCTGCGTCGCGTTGAGAGCTTAATTGAGCTGGCCGCACTTCAAAGTCTTTTTTCCCAATCGCATGCAAATGCATTCGGAAATCAGCACACGAGAACACACAGGCAAGTAATGGCCAATATGGCGTTATGGCCATTGGAATCTACTTGAATTTTACTTTAAGTAACATTCAAGTTTTTCTTTCCATCGACTTTTCGGCCAACCAGCGGGTGTCGATGGCCAAGCAGCCTCTGGTTTTTTTTTTTTTTTGTTCTTTCTCTCTGTCGGTTCTTGCCATACGTTTATGAGCCGTGGAAATATGCATTAACAGATAACAGAGACAGAAACAGAGACAACACCCAATTTTCCCCTCGGCTCCCCATTAGCCACTTCCACATCCACGTCGGGATTCCAAATTGAGTGCACGCTGCCAGTTAAACACTGGCCACTGCTGCCACACGTTTGGTTAATTGCAAATGAAAGTGCAAATGTTCTTGGCGCAGCGGCAGACTTTTACTTTGCATCCTCTTTGCTTTTACATACATATGTACGTCTTTCCCTGTTCCTTCCAAACAAACTTTGATAACACTAGGTTACAGCCAGATTGTAACCCTTACCGAGTCCACTTTTCTGATACATATGCGGCCCCAGTTGAGAAAAAAACACTATAAACATTTTATTGTGGTAGAACTTTAAACAAAATATTAAAAAAGTTTATTCTTTGAAAAGCTTTTTTTTTAAAGGTGAACCATTTTTTGCTGTAGAGCTTTAAAAAACATCTAAAAAGTTTAATTCGTTGAAAAGCTTTTATTCCTAAGAGATGAACTTGTACTTTTGACTTTTACCGATTTTAAAAAGCATTTAAAATTCTAAAAGCATATTGTTTGTCAATCATTCACTTGCAGTTTTTAAAAGTTATAGATAAGAAATATTCCTGATTGTTCGGATTGTGATGTTTTGTTTGTTCTTTTAATAATCTCAAACACATTCATAAGTTCTAAATTTAAGACCATTTTAAATCCCAACTTAAATTCAAATCGGTCAACTATATCAAATAGCAGTCATAGGTTCGATCGGTGAAAAATCAACTTAAGTATGAAAAATTTTCTTATTTCTCAAACCAATCTTACAGAATATGCCTTTAGTCTTGTTTTTTTTTACACATGACTAAATTTGATTTAAAACGGTTCACCATATCATATACATAGCTGTCATAGGAAGGATTTGTCAAAAATCAAGGTATTGTAAAATAAACTTTGTTGCTCTTGAGATATTTCAGTCGACCAGTTTTAAATTGGGATTATTTTCACACATCTGATAATTTAAATATTTAATAATTTAAAAAGATACTTATAGTTGTACCGGTAAATTACAAAAAATTAAAAAAGTGAACCGTTTCGATATACATAATTCCATAGCAAAATTAAGCCTCGTTAAGGTCTAATCTTTACAATCTATGGCTGAGAAATATAATATGGTAAATAGATTTAAGCCATATCTGCTAAGAATATTTGAGAAATTAGCAAATTTATATTCTGCAAGATAGATTGAGATACATCAAAGAAAATGGTTTGCCTTGCTTCTTTTAGCCATTAAATAATTTCATAATTTCAGAACTGAGTGACTAGTTTATCTGAAACCAGTCAAATATACAGCCTATATTGAATCAGCTCGTCTTCCCGATTAAGAGTAACATACATATGTACCAAACGTGTACCAAACAAAAAAAGTAAGTCGTCTGCAACAACGTTCGTTTTTGTTCGTTTTTAGCCCACCCACAAATGAGCTGGTCTGGAGCACTCTCTGGCTGTCACTTTGCACACTAAGTCTAAGCCAGGATCTCCTCTAAGCTGGTGTTTGTTTGTTCCGTGTGTCGCCAAAAACTAACATCGCAAGTTGGTTGCATTTGCGTTTGGGCTTTTTAGTTAATAAGCCGCTTTGGCCACTGGCCACTAACCACTGGCCACCACTTCAAATAAGGGCCCAAAGCCATTGCAAGTCTAAAGTATTAAATAGAGTCGGACAGAAACTGAGACGACACTCTGACGAGCCACGGATGGTCTATTCGTAAGTCCAGGCTCAGGGTCATTCAGTATGTAGAGTGAGGAATGAGTAGGGAACTGGGAATGAGATGGCGAATGAGGATCGAGGAACGGTAGCCATGGAGCTGAGTTTGCAGCTTGCGTGCAACATTTGGTAATTTAATCCGATTTACAATAAATTAAATGCGATTTATATGCACACAGCGACACATCCGGAAGATAACAACAACAACAACAACAACAACAACAACAGCTGTGACAACAACAACAACAACAACAACAACAATGACAATGACAACAGCGACAGCAGACAATAATAACTTGATACAGCAACAAGAACAACAATAGCACTTTAACCATTTTGCGTGTCTCGTGTCCATTGTTGGACTGCAGGGCATACTGTCAGATATGGGGGGCTGACTGCTGGTGTGGGGGCGTGGCAGCAACAATATGACAACAATATAGATGTGAATGTATGTGTGTGTGTGTGTGTGTGTGTGTTGGTTGTGCGGTATCTGAACGTGGCAGCACACACAACACTCAACTGTTAAAATACATAGCCAGGGCTGAAAAAATAGCAGCAACAACGAGTTCATTACGCATCCTGGCCCATATCGCGGCATGGCTATGAACTGCGCTACAAATATGCATACGACCATCTCTGTGTGCGTGTATGTGTGTGTGTGTGTATGGCAGTTTCCATATGGCCCGTGCTGCGCTTTTTTGCGCATTGACCAAGGCAAGAGATTATGAATTTTCATTATAGCGAGCCACGGACACTTACACACACGCACTCAGGCTCACATAGTCATAATCCTACTCGCAGATAAACACACTCATTCCCACTCACATTTATCTAGTGCTACATTCAGATTGACATTCACAAAGAATGTAATCGAGTAGTTTAATTTTTTTGTTTTTTGTTTTTTTTTTTAGTTTCGCTTAGTTTGCCAACATGTCAGTCTAATGTTTGCCACATGCCACAAGTCTCATGCTGCTGCATGTATTGCTGATTCATTCAAGAGTCATATCAGTTACCTTTCCGAGTGTACCTTTCACCAGCCCCAACATACAGTCACCTCCAATTCGAATTGGGGCACAAAAGGACGACCCAAATAGCCGCATTGAATCACAGCTGAATTGACGAAACCGTTTCACCGATTAATGTGGTACATGCGAATACTGGTACAAACATGAGTATGAGTATGCCAGTATTTAAAGATTCAATTCACAAAGAGCTGCAGTTTGGCATGTAACCGTCTCACTCAGTCTCAATTCGGGGGATTCCCTTGCTCCAATTTGAGCCGTGAGATGGGAACTCGCTGTCAGACAGCATTGCAATTTCACTGTAGCTGCAACAGATGCAGACTCGGTTTCCTGAAATGGCCTCTTAATTAGGACATCACGTGCGTGAATCATTGCCAAAGTAAGTCGAAGTTGGACAAATGAATCAACGAGAAAAGAAATGCAGGGTATACAAAATAACTTTAGGTTAAACATTGAGAGTTAACGACTCTATAATGCATTTACCTGCAAGAAATCGGTAATTACAAGTTTCCATAAAACTAAAATCTTGTAATT
Source organism: Drosophila limbata (assembly GCA_963924055.1). NCBI lineage: Eukaryota > Metazoa > Arthropoda > Insecta > Diptera > Drosophilidae > Drosophila > Drosophila limbata. The sequence goes on along the minus strand of OZ001351.1, from coordinate 4,986,314 downwards.
AAATAATGCACATAGTTGCGTGTTTGTCATTGGTTTTTGTAAGAAAACGACTTGGAAGATAACATGATATAAAAATGGTTCAAAATTAAAATTATAAGGAAATTCCGAGAAGCTTGTGGCTCCAACATGTCTGAAATTGTATTCAAGAACTTAAAGTAAAACATTATCTTCCTATTAAATCAAATTTAAAGTTTACGTTTATTCCATTTTATTATTTTCTTTAATTTAAATATACAGTAAAACACCTTAAAAAGCCCGAAAAACTTTATAATATGAGCTTGAAATATTTCGAGTATTTTAGTAATATAAATGTTGACCTCAAACAGTATTGTTCTATTTTTCAATAGTTTTGAATGTTTATTTATGTATTTATCTATTTTTAAACATATTGCAGCCGATTTGTATAGAGGCAGAATCTACATACATGCATATGTATGTATGTTTTTAATATCCATTAGTCACACTATATACATACATAGATTGGCCTGGCATTCATTTCATTATCAGAAATTTCATTTTGACACTTTTCTGCTTTTAAATTTTTGGGCTGTCTGCCCTGTTTTTTATTTACAACGGTTTAAATCGGTTTGGCTTTTATTTATTTTGCTTGGCTTTCCAAAAATTAATTAACCGAAGTTTCGCTGTGCGCGCTGTTTGAACTCGTACACACAGTTACAGTTACACTCATACTCACATTCACATTCACACTCACAATTATATTCACACTTACGTATACTCAGGCAGGGCGGCTCTGGGTAAAGTGTAAACATCATAAAGCAAATCAAGCGCAATTTGTTATTGTTTATTTCAACTTTACGCAAGCGAACGCAACCCACGCCTCTGCCTCTGCCCCTTCCTCTGCCCCTTCTCCGCTGCCTTAACCCCAACTCCAACCCCAACCCCAATGGCAGACCCCATGCCTTCTCCCTTTCAACTTATTCTATCCACTCAACTGACCGCATGCTAAAAAGTGCGTAACAAAAATTCGACGTGGTCGTCGTCGCAGCGCCCACTTCCATCAACTGCCATAAAATATTAGCCGAAATTTTGTAGTCCAGCTGAAAAAATTGTGGGCAATAAAAAGCGCAGCTGCCTCCAGGAAGGGGCTGCTTTTAATTTTCTCGTTGCTCTCACTGTTTGTTATTATTGGCCAAATAGATTCATGCAAAATTTCAAAAGAAACCAAACACAAAATAAGAATTATGAAAAGATTTCCTTGTCGAGTCGCAATAGAATCATTTGCCACAGAGAGGGATTACACCTGACTGCTGCTGCTGTCTGAACACTAAACAGACCGTGGAGCAGTCAGATACATTGTATAAATAATGAGTACGTGACTGAATCATAGCAGCACCAGCAAATATGAATGTTTTACATTTCGAAATTACCGATTCTGATTAGACATAGTATAAGTTACCACTTTTTTCTATAAACGTTTTTTATATTATTAAATTTTTGATGGTAATTCATTCAAATACAATCAACTGTAATGTTAGAGCTCAAAATGTAAGTACATTTTCAGTAAATTTACAGCTAAGCAGTGTTGTTTCAAAGAATTAGAAAATGCTGGTATATTTGTTTAATTTTGTAACGGATTATATGTAATTAGTGTGTTTTTTCTTTGTCTTGTACTGTGCAGTTAGTTCTCTTTTGCGAATTTAAAAGTTTTTACAAAGAAATGTTATCTTTGAAAACAATATACATACTAATCTTGGGAGCATTTTGACACTATATACTTATTTTGTAAAGCAACGATCCCTCAGAACTGATGGCTTCGTTTGTATTATTAACTCATTGTTACTATTGAAGCTATTTGATAAATCTAGGTTTCCGATTTGAGTCATAGTTTGCCAAAAAAGTGTACAATTAAAACAAATGTATGTAGCAGGCAGAAGGACACTTGGAAAACACTATAAAGTTTATGTCGCTTATTTACATATTTCAAAACCGTCATAACTCAAAAATGTTGTAAAAATGTTGTGCAAAAATTTAAAATTAATATATTCAGGCCTGTTCCGAAGTCCGAAAACGAGTCGATTTGCCACAAATTTGCCGAAAATCGACAATAATTGTCGTTTTCAAAACGTGTGCTTTAGAGTCACCGGTTTTAAAAGTAAATGCCGTTTAAAGCATTAAAATAAATACCTAAAATTATAAACTGAAAATTATAATAATTTTGAACATTTTTAGAATCATTAAACATTATTACTTTAACTTTAAATAGTTGAAGTATATTTTAAAAGAATTTTTTTATAAGCATATACAAAATATTGCATAAAAAACAAAACCGAGCATCAATGACTAAACCGAGCTGTTCTGAATTCCAGCTGATACGGTCGATGACTTACTGCTATCGAAACCTAGTTCAAAAAGTAAAAACAAGTTAATTTCGTTCGGAGTTCGGACCAGTTCGGAATTCGGAACAGGCCTGATATTATAGTCTTCATATGAAAGTGGAAAGATTTCTAATTTTTACGGCAAGCTTGCCTGAGTTTAATTCTAAGCACCCCCCCTTTAAATAAATCTATTTTTTGTATAAATCATATTTTTAAAATTTGTATTGAATACTTTCTTGACTCCGCAAATGTGTTCGAATATTGAAATCTCTACATTCTACGTTATAATTTTTTCGAAGCAAATTGTTACAGTTTAAGTGAATTTTATTTATTACAATACTTAATACAGAATCAGTCATTTTAGTTCTTAGCCATGCCTTTGGTTTTTCGAGTGTGCCAGTTCCACAGTGCCATTTGTATGGCTATGCAAGTATTAAGTATGATACAAATAATTCGAATATAGCCAGAAAGTGTTAAATTGTTGTGCTTTGAAAGAACTTAAATTCAAGTTGGAAACTTGAATTCATTGTTTAAAAAGTAAATAAACGTTGAATAGACTCAGTTTTATTAGGAGCGAGTCAGTCAGCCATTCCTGCCTAAATTGGCTGAGAGGGGGGCGGGCAGGCGTGTGGAGGATGGCTGCTCTTTACTGGCCTATTAATAAATCAATGACCTCGCACGGCGCGACAAAAGTTATGCCCATCCACCCAGGAAGGGTTTCCCACCAGACTCCAGTCCCGAGTCTGCCCCAGGAAAAACTTTGTCGCGGTTGCAATTGGCGCAAAGTTCGCTCAACTTTCCCGACATCGAAATGAGCAAAGCTAAAGAAGAAGACGCTAGTGAATCCCTCACTGAAGCCAGATGGAGATGCTTTTACCGACGACTTTTGCTGAAATGGATTGCTACAATTTTGTTGCATGTACAACACGGAAGACTGTAAAGTTTTTAGCGTTCAGGTAAAACGAGAGTGGGTAAAATGGAGAGTGGGAAGTTGGGAAGCTGGGAAGTTGCGTGGGAGAGCAAGGGAAATGAGACCTCAATTGTATTCGAAACTTTGGTGCGCTTTTCAAATTGTGCGTTAAAATTGAGGCGCAGACATAAAGACTATTGAAAATCAAACGATGCGCGCAAAAGTAGGCAATGTTGAAATACTTCCACAGTAAATTGGCTGCGAGCCGGAGGTCGGGGGGCTTGTAACCATCGCCATCGCCATCGCCATCGCCGTCGCCGTCGCGGTCTCGTGGAGTGATCGAAATGGCAGCGCCAATTTGACGCTCGAACAATTTGCACAGCTTTAAATGTCAACTCGCATGCAAAATGCCATAATTCAAACCCTAGCCCACGCCCCCCAAAAAACACGCCGACAGAGCGCCATAAGCGTGGCCAGCCTGAGGTTGTGTCTATAAATAGTATATGTCTGTCTCTGCGTGTGTTCATGTGTGTGTGTGCAATGCTTATACTCTAACCCACCCTAGAGTCGCAAGGGTTGATCAGCTCGATAGGTGAAAAAGTAATGGAAGAGCTACGATAAGACATAGGAATGCTGCCTGAACTAAAAGATATGTTATGTACAACGTACTTCTGAGTTATGGATGGATTTATGACTCATAAGCAGCCTCACAGTATCATTTTGTTACGAATTCGAGTTCTATACAAATCGATACAGAATGCAAAGAGATTTGATTCCATTGATCAATTTTATTGAAAAGCCGATATAAAAGAGTAACAAATTTGTTTCGGCTAAGTAGTAGAATTTCATTCACTTCTAAGTTAATCGATTACCATAGTAAATATTTAACATTATATTAGCACTATAACTGATTCCAAGAATGGATTATCGAAACTATGGAGTACGACTGAGACTTCTGACTTCCATTTCTTATTTTACACGTACACTATACTACAGGGCAGCTCTTAGTCGATTCAGCTTGCAATCTGTACTTTTATCCTGTTGTCAAAATTTGAAAATTTGTCCTGCCATCAACTTTTATTGCTTTGCCAGCGTAAAATTTGTTACGCCGCTTAATTTGCCTCCCTTCCGCGCCCTTCTCCGACTCAGCACACATACATATTTAGTTGTAATAGATTTTTGCAGCTTAGTTTTAAAAACAATTATGGCCTTCTGGCTAGCTGCCACCTCCCACTCGGTGTTGCTGGCTTTGATGATAAATGCATTTTCTTGTGCCATTCAATTAAGTTAGCTGCAACCCTCGTAAAGGCCACCATTGACTTGGAGCGACCTTTAACCGATTTGTTACAGTTGCAATGCGTATTTTATGAAACTCGAATGATGCTTGAGCGATATTTAACGCCATCCGGGACACCTTCTCTCTCTGTCTCACTCTCTTTATATCTCAACCTCAACCTCAATCACGCCTCATCCTTCGCCCCCACAGCTGCTTGTCTAATGGTTACGATGGCAGCGGCTGTGTTTCATGAACTTTGTGGCAAAATGGGCAGTAAAAAAAGTTGCTCCTCTCTCTGTGTGTTACTATGTGTTGGTGTGTGTGTGACTGTCTGTGTCTGTGTATGTGTGTGGCTTAGGAAATTCATGACATTATTTTAATTGCTGCTGCTGTAGCTGCTGTTACTGCCGTAGCATTTCGCACGTGACTTTGTGATTTTATGGCTTTTAATTTCACGTATTTAGTTTCGGATATTGTTAATTGTATTCAATTGTAATTGCCCCTCATGACACGACACGCTCTCAATATGACATCGTTTATGATATTCTGTGTTGTAAGTTTGACATAAACTCCATATTGGCAAATTGCTGTTGAATATAATACCTTTGTCAAGACGTTTGAAGCAGAAATTCAGTTGAAGTGAAATATGAGTATGCTCAGATATGCAAAAACTGTTTGAGGTCTTAGGTTAATATTCTGTTCGGTTATATAACTTGAATTCTTGAATACTATTTAAATTAGGGTATCTCATAGTACATAAGCTAAATCAGGTTTCATAGTTTTACGTGTGAAATTAATGATGTCACAACGGCGTTACAAAAAGCACAGCATAGTTTTTGGGGCTGACAGAGATTTAAATTATCCAGAAATCTTCAACTGCAGACCGACAACAACAACTCTATTATGAATTACGGTCAGTCGTTTATTTCACATTTGTGTGTTTTCGTGTATGAGTATGTGTCTGGGTATGCCAATCTCTCATTGGACAAATAATAATATGTAATTTTCCGGTCATTGAAACATTTGCGCAAATAAGGAAATTGGCTGAGCCGAAACTGAAATGGCTTTGACAACATGTCCGAATCCCAAAAGTATCTCTCTGTGGCTGTAGAAATGTGTACCGTATGTGTATGTGTAATGGTTTGCCTGTGCATCCGCTCCTGCAGCCCTGTCCCCACTGACTTCCCCTGACTTCCCTCCGTAATTGATGAGTTATGGCTGGCAACGTCTGTTCGTTGACATTTTGCTCGAGTCTGCTGAGCTCAAGTAAATCATTTGAATATTTAAATTAAATCGAAATCATGGCAATAACAAATGTGCATCAACATCAGCAGCAACGTCGAGACTCCACTCCTGTCCCGGAAGTCCCCATCCACTCCAAGCCCGCCTTAAGGCGTTAATTATCATGCGAAGCATGTAAGCAGAGCGTGATTTGCAATCTACGAATAAACTTATATAGTACACAATATCTAATTGCAAACGACTGACAGGGAAATTCCGAAATAACTTGTAAGAGTTACACACTTTTTGTGGGGTAAAACTTTTTTATTTAAAATAAGTTTCTAAAATATAGAATTTTTTTATTTTTTATCATTACTTGAGAATGTCACAGCCGATGTTAAGAAATCACTGCGGACGGTAGTCTGCACTAGTGATGAAAGCAGCACGAAGGGTGCGAAAGGCGACTAGCAATATATACAGGAAGAATGGAAAATTTGCTATGACTGTCCGATCAGGTCGAGTTACATACCGATCGAAAGGTATCAATTGTTCGTGAGATAAACAGGTGTTAGTGGGAGGGGCTAAATTAAATCATTTGGAGAAAATGGGGTCGTTGGAGCCATTTGATTTTTTTTTTTTAATTTTTTACTTTTCGTATCAAAAATACGCTTCGAATGACAAATCGACCACTGGCTCAAAATATAATTCATTTTGAAATTTTTAGTCGCCATCCGACTACGAGATGAAAAGTCAGTTTGTCAGTTTGTTTGGATCAAAGTGTTAATATAGCTTAAAAGGGTAAATGATGAGTTGTTCCCGATCAAAAATCTAGAAACTTTTGTTCTACGACTTTTTTCGAAAAATCGCAATTTTAGCGGGAAATCACTGAAACCCGCTGAAATTAAAGCCCTTACAGTATCACAAATAATAGAAGCTACAGATACGATCTATATAGTACATATATGTATTTTGAATGGCTCTTAGGCATACCTTCAAAGTTTTTTATTAGTAAATAGGTAAACAGCTATAGGTGAAGTAAGGTTTTTTTCCCACATTTTGGCGGTTTTTGAGAAAACGCCCCTAACGATTTTTTTTTAATTTTCAATATGTTTAAGTTTGTAAAATTTCAAAATTTTTTTGTATGTAAAAGTTAATATTAAATTATCAGAAATTGTATATTAAGAAAATGTTTTCGTCACTAGACTTTTACCTCGTAAATAGTTTTTTTTATAATATCACTGCGGACGGCAGTCCGCGCTAGTGACGAAAGCAGCACGAAGGGTGCGGAAGGCGACTAGTTTTACACTCTCCGAACTCTAAAGAACGAAACAAGATATTTTGGTCTAGTTTTTTGCATTGGACTCATAGGGTCAATTGGCATCGGTGCTGTAAAAAGCAGGCGTGGCACCGCCCTTTTTCTTAATTTAAGCATACGCAAATTTTTTGCTTTTTACGCTATATGAACCAAACTTGCACGATTGATTTGTTCTTATGCTCTTAACACTCTGTTAAAAAAGAACTCAAATCGGACAACTATATCATATAGCTCCCATATGAATAATCGGTTGAAAAAAGATGCTTTCCAAGATATCTGGACCAAACTTATAACACACGAGATTTATTGCAGCTTAGACATATGGCCCAAAATTTATCAAGATCGGTCCACTATAGCATTTAACTTTTATAAGAACAATCAGTTCTTAGTCGAGCCTTGCATGGAAAAATATATGTTTCCTGTATTTTTTGTTGTCTTTTCTGTTAAAATACATTAAAATATATTCTTTTCTACTAATTCGCGCAACAAAATGCTCTAAAAAATCTATTTTGAAACTTGATTGCTTATTCTGTTTTTGCCGCATTTCTTCTTAATCGATACTTTTCACAGAGAGGTTATGTGCAATTAGTTTTGTTCTCTCAAAGATAAAATATTTTTCCAAAAGTAAATTTTGAGGCACCTTTTTCAAGCACACAGATCAACACAAAGCCCGCTGATTTTTAACAACGAAGATTTACTAACACAAAGTAAAAACGCCACTAAATAATATCCATTATAAATTTTGGTTAATTGGCTTTTGTATTAAAAAAAAACACTTGATCAAAGATCATCAATTTGAGCAACTTTAAAAATTGACTTTTTTCCATTATCGTGACGATTATCGTCATCGGGCCCATAGTGCATTGTCATAACCAACACAGAATTAAACTGAGTTGGCCAACTCGATGTCAATTCCTTACTGGGTGGATAGTTTATAAGTTTACAAGTTAATCTAGAATGTGAGGCTGTTGATACGATGACAAATCGACCCTAAAACTGTGTATGAATGATAAACGAATAAGGTCGTAATTGGCTATCAGAAAGTACACATAAGTATTGCTTTATAAAATTTACGGACAAAGGGACATGGCTATATCGACTCGGCTGTTGATGCTGATCAATAATATATACACATTATAGGGTCGGAGATGCTTCCTTCTCCCTGTTACATACTATACATTGCAACGGATACAACAGCCCCTTTTACTTATTTTTTAAGTAACGGGTATAAAAACCCGGTTAAGTGATATAAAAAGCTGACAAATCTTGTAGATACTACGCCCTTTGTTATGGCGATATGAGTATACCAGAATACCAAAATATAAAGTGAATCACTGAAAACATAAATTCCGATTAATAATCGTTTAAAATTATCCGAATATAAATATGCAGCTAAAAACAATTGCTGTAAATACTTAAATAAGTATACTAAAATGTAATGGGAAGTGCTAGGAATGTGAATTCCGATAAATTATGCGAATAAAGCTGAAATAGCTAATGTTTCTATATGTAAAAATAGACTGGCTCCTCAAAATATCTTAAATTTTCAGAACTTGTCTTCTGCTTTGTAAGTTTATTCTTAAGAAGTGCATATTTTGCCAATAGTTCCACGTATTCTTTGAGATTGTCGGTAGTTTTACATGAAGTTGTTTTTGTTCTAGAGATGAATATTAATTGGAAAATAGCTTTCCTCGAATTTATTTCTGCCTGAAGATCTTATAAATAAACATTTGCTATTTGTTGCATCCGTTGAGATGGAAATATTCTAACGAAAATTAAATTTTTGCAAATTGAACCAAATATCGAGGCATTGGCATCTAATGGAGATGATAAATTGTTGTGGTTAAATGTGTTGATTTATTCTGGTTTTCAAGGTATTGTGCTTAAATGTTTATTTTTGCAAATGGTTTCCTAAAAGTTTATCCATTATCATTTCCCATCCATCAAAGAACTTGAATGTGAAATGTGAGCCACTTCTGGTGGATACCATTGCATTAACCGGCTACTTCCTCGGTTTTCTGAGTTCACCCGGTTGATCCAAAGCACTTGCAGCAAGTCAGCCCAAATATGTAGTATTTGGACACCGCCAGAGAAGCCAAGGCGGTTGACTAATTAAAAGCCAACGTCGCCAAATGGCCGCCCCGACCCAAAAACATGACGTAAAACATTTTGTGAACAGGCAACAAGAACGAGTGGAGCAACAATGAGAATAAATGTAAAACAACAATGCAAAATGTTTTAAACAAATTGCACGCGTGTCAAAATTAAAATGAATAAATTTCTTTCGACGTTCTGAAAATAAAGCAAAAACTGAAAGCGACAACAATTGAAAAAAAAAAGAATTAAAAAAAACTCAGCAAAGAGAAGCCGCCGACGATTAAACTCATAAAGCTTTCGTTTGAGAGTGTATAGGTGTGTGTGTGTGTGTGTGTGTCTGTGTGTGAGCTGCTTGCTTTACTTATTTACGATGTGCGCATTTGGCTGGTCTTGTAAATACTGATGAATTTTTGTATGGTTGTTGGTTTTGTTTTTTTTTTGTTCTTCGAGTGGATTTTGTTTTCGTTGTGTTGTATAATTAATTAAAAATCGATAAGATTTTGATTTGGATTTAACGGCTTTTCAGAATTATGATGGTTAGTCAGCATCAGCGACGTCTTTTGAAAAATGATGACAAATGGGGCATGTGGCGTATGCGCAATCCGCAGATGGGCGCAAACGGGTGGGGAGACGAGAAGAGAAGAAGGAGGTCGAGAACGAGAACAAAACGAGGAACAACATGCAAACAACTTGTTTGTAGAGAATTTGCTTTGCTTTTATTATTGTTATTGTATTGTACTACTGCTTAAGTAAATTTCTGTTTGTTTACAAATTCAATTTGCTATTGGGCATATATGAAATCTTGGTCTCAGATACTATAGATGGATAGATACGAGTACGTGTGAGTGCGTATACCATACGAGATTGAGCATTCAAGTATTCATGTGATCCAAAAATAGTAGTTGCCCATTTTGACTCTTGGCCAGCCATCTGTTGTTGGCCACCTTATTTGGTCGAGTTGATTAGGCGGCGAGTGAAAATTATTGCCAGCTCATAAATTAACTGACCATGCTGCTCAACTTCAGCTGCCTTAATTCATGCTTCATTCTTTGTTCTCATTTCTAACATATCATTCTGCATCTTAAACTCAAAATGTTGCTAGTTCTGATTTTCAGTTTTTATTGCCGATCGATTGGCAAATGCGGCAAATTTATGGAGTAAATAAATTACATTAAAACATTTTCACAAGGTCGTTGATTTAAGGGATTGGGATTGGGGGTTTCGGCTCAGATTTGTGAGTAGTATGCTGGTCAATATTTGAACTAATTATTGTTAATTGAAATTGGCAGGAATGTGTTCGAATGTGTCTTAGTACGCTTGAAAGTTTGTTGTGGCAACAGTTAATTAAATTTTGAGGTAATTCATGATGGAATTTGATGATTTGGCTTCGACATGACGGAATGCCCAAATGGCCAGGCTAATTTTAGTGCATGAAAACTTTTGGACGATGGACAGCTAAGTACATTGATTTATGTGCATTCAGCTCTACTCGCAGTTGGCTTTCAAGTAGCTTAAGGATGTAATTTATCACAGTTGACTTACCTTTGCACACCTTGCGATGATTCAACGGCTTGTTGGGGTCCCGATAGAATCCCTCCTTACACTGATCACAATTGCGTCCCGTGGTCGAGTGTCGACAGTTTAGGCACATGCCGCCAGAGACGCCTTGCGAAACCCGAAAGATTTCCATACTGAAGCGACATTGACGCGAATGATTATTGCAATTGCACACTGGAAATAGACAGAGTTAGAGATTAATTCGATTTGAAAGAGAGTTCAATATGATTATGGGCATATATGATGTAGATTCTTGAGTCATTTGCATATCAAGTGCCAAGCATTAACAGCCATCGATATCTTTATCACTCACTGCCTACGAGTAGTTGCGATAGGCATTTCATTTGGCATTGCGATAAATGAAAATAAATGGAACGCAAATCGTCCAGCAAGCTCAAGATGAGGCACGAGTGGTAAATATCTGTGGTGACGATGGTTCTGTTAATAGTTCTGATGCTGATGGTGAGTGGCGGCTGGTGGAACTAATGAGGCCAAGGCACATCATTTGTATAGCGGGACATTGGCTTCAATTGCATAATTTATACGTCGATTTGTTTAAACGACTTTAAGAGCAATCATCACAGACACAATCACAACCGCATTGGCGACGGGTCGACTACCGAGTCGAGTGTTCCATGCTCCAACTTACACTTCTATCTGGTTATTCTGAACTTCTTATCTAATGTCTCTATTTTGCTAACATAATAACTATTACAAGAAGTGAAGTGTCACAACAATATACTCTTATAGATTTCCTTTTATATTATTTTTAATAGACAACACATTAATAAGGGACAATTGCAGACATATCGCTCATTTACTAGAAGAGTGACATATCTTAAAAAATGGCGTTTCGAAATAAACGCATTTAAAGTTTTCAAGTGTCGTCTGTGTTTTTTGAAAAGCGGCTGAACTTGTAAATTTGAGAAAAAACTTAAAAAATCTTTTTTAATCAACGATTGCATTGCAACTGAGAAATATCGTTTTTTTGAGTTAATAAAGTCGAATCGTTGGAAATGAAAAAACGACACACTCTTGGTATTAAAGATAGGACGATAAAACTTTTACATAACATAGATTGTCACATTGCGAACATTTCTGCATCATTAACTCAAAAATCGTGAGATAAAAGATTGATTGAGATAAAGATTGAAATACTTTTTTGTGAGCGCTGTATCAGAGCATGCATTTACTTTATTCAAAATTATGATACAGACCTGGAATTCATTCTGGAATAATGTTATACCCTGGTTAAAAAAAGGGTGTAATTGTTTTGTCCAAATGTATGTAACGTGCAAAAAGACGTGTGACAGACCCCATTAAGTATTTATATTCTCGATGAGTATCAGCAGCCAAGTGGATGAACGTCTGTATAAACTCTTTGATCTCAGAGACATATTTTGCATTTAGGTTCCTGCAGATCAAGTTTGTTTTCAAATTTGGATACCAGTAATGACAAGGTCTCGGCAGGCTATAAAAATTTTATCACGATCGGTTAAGAAACTTAGAAGATACTCAAGAAAGAACAAGAACATCTGAAGCTTGCCGATTGCTTGTACAGTAAGTATATAAATAACTACATATGTATTGAAGTGCCCTCTATTGTTTTAAAACTCAAAAAACATCACCTGGTAAAATATAATAACAGCAATAGATATAATCAAGCAATATAATTTCTGATAGGAAGAGCCCCATTTTTAAAAAAAAATTTGAAAATAAAAGTTTATCCTATTGATTTTTTGAAACTAATAACTCTTATTTGAGATCCCTGCTTTTGTATGTATTATATAGTCGTGTATGGGTCTGTATGTTATTTGAATATCAGAAGTGTATACGAAGAGCGCAGTTGGTAAAAGTTTCCATGTTTTGCTTTTGGCAAACAGTTTTGCTATTGACAATCGATGACGGCTGCGACTTCGACTGCTGTGTTGGCATCTTCAGTGTCAGTGCCAGATTTGTCCGAGTCTAAGTTAGAGCTGACAATGGCAAAAGCCGACGATTTGGCTTGTCGCTAGACACAGAACAAAAAATAAAATACTTGACTCCCTCCCTTTCCTGGCCATCTATCCGTCTCACTATGGTCCCGATGACGATTTTGTTGGAAGTAAAAGTAGAAAAGTAGTTGTGAAAGCGTGAAAAAATACTTTGGCCCCCCTTATTGAAAAGCTGCCGACGCCCTTGAGTGTGATTATATGTATTTTGTAAAGCAATCAATTCTGAAACCGGACAATAATGCCCAAGTTGCGATTTTTTGCGGTTTTCTAGAAATTTGACTTAATTGCACATAACCTCTCTGTGAAAAGTGTCGATAAAGCTAAAAACAGAAGAAGCAATCTAGTTTCAAAAAGTATAAAAGAATATATTATAATGTATTTTAACAGAAAAGTCAACAAAAATATATTTTTCCATGCAAAACTCGGCTGTGAACTGATTATACCCGTTACTTATTAAAAATAAGTAAAAGGGGATATTGTATTCGTTGCAATGTATGTAACAGGGAGAAGGAAGCATCTCCGACCCTATAAAGTATATATATTCTTGATCAGCATCAACAGCCGAGTCGATATAGCCATGTCCGTCTGTCCGTCTGTCCGTCCGTCCGTCTGTCCGTCTGTCCGTCTGTGTGAGTTCATAGATCTCAGAGACTATAAGAGCTAGAGCAACCAAATTTGGCACACAGATTTCTATAAACCCCACGCAGGTCAAGTTTGTTTCAAAATTTTGCCACGCCCCTTTCCGCCTCCGTAAATCGCGAAAATCCACCACACGCACAGTTTTCAAGATATTATGTTTTTTTAAACGGTAAACGTTAGCTACTGTTATTACCTATCATCCTATTAAATCCCAAAAAGATCGGACAAACAGAAAGGTGGTACTGGCTGATTAAAGCTTTTAAGCAATTAAAATGCCTAAAAGCATGCAATAAAAAAATTTTAATTTGTTTATGTAAGTAACGGGTATCCTATAGTCGGGAGCTCGACTATAGCCTTTCCCACTTGTTGTTTTTATGAAAGTTATATGCTATTGTTGACCGATCTTGACCATTTTTGGCCAATATGTCAAAATGATTTTTATACTAAAAATCTATTTTCAACCGATTGTTCATTTGGGAGCTATAAGATATAGTTTTCCTATTTAATAACACATCAATAGTGAAAGTTTGGTCCAAATAAATAAAGTTAAGAAAAAAGGCGGTGCCACGCCCACTTTTTACAGCACTGATGCTAATTATCTATGAGTTCAAAGCAAAAAACTAGACCAAAATATCTTGATTCGTTCTTGAGTCATTAATTTTTTCAAAAAAAAACCCCATCGGGACCATAGTGTAACTGTCCCTCTTTTGCCAGCTGTGTGTGTGTGTGTGTGTGAGTGTGTGTGCACTCATGTTATAATTATCTTTCACACATTGTGAGGCGCAGACAAAGCGGCTGCCTGTCGTCTGTTGCTGCTCTAACATACACACAGAGCCCTCCTATGCGCTTCTCATCGCATCTCTTGGCGCGCGCCAGCCGCAGACAAAGTTATGTCAGCGCAAATATTTGAGAGCAGTCGACATGTCGAGGCCATTGGATCTGTATGGCTTCTATACATATGTATGTAGAATATAATATGTGTGTGTGAGAGTGTGTGTGGCATTGTCAACACAGGCTGTGAGTAAATATTTAGAAAAACGCAAAACGTTTGCACGACGTGTGGCTAATTGCTAAGTCACCCGCCCAGTTCGAGGATGCCTCTCAATGGGCTCAATGGGCTTGACTCCCTTGACTCTCTTGGCCCCGACTCCGACTCCGAGTCTGATTCCGGTTCCCTTTCTGTTTGAATGTAGCTTCAGATCTGTTTTGAGCATGGGCTCGGTGTTGCATTGGTGTTAAAAATGCTAGATAATTAATTTTAATGACACACTTACTGACTGCGAATGCAACTTGATTTATGGGGCAACAGCATTTCGATTTCATGTTAATCTCCAAGTCCAAGAGATTACAAAATGTGGCTTAAAACGCTGCATAAAACTGTTCATTAGGCCTCGATTTGGGCCCAGTCATCTGCATGGTCAACTCTTCGCATTGGTAATTAAGTTCAAATTTGATAAGTGAACCCAAAGGCCAGACAAACAATAAAATTGTCAGTTCAGTATCTGTATCTGAATTCGTATCCGTATCTGTTTCTGTATCTGTATCATCAGCTGTGCCTCTAATTAACTGCCGTTGGTTGAACATATTGTTTGAGGCGCTTAACATTCAGTTGAAATGCTTTATGTTTGGCCACTGAGTGAGCCAACTCAGCGTTAAGGGCCAAGACCCAAAGCCACTGACATATTGTCGATGAGAAAAGTGAATACCAAAAAAAAAAAGGAAACAAAATGGCAGGAGAAATCGTTTTAACGATGATTTTGCTAGCTTTTGCTTTGGCATATTACTCTACTTTTGTCCCCCCACCTCTCTCTATCTCCCTCTCTCTGTTTCTCTCTCTGGCTGTCTGTCGTTGTCACTCTTTGGTTATGTCGATGTCCGTTTCCGTGTCCTGGTAGCGTTTTCAATTTGCCTGCTTCGCGCTCCTCGACATTTCATCGTTTTATGATTGATTGCGTTCACATCGCTGTGATTTTCGGTTACCAAAATCGTGAATTGAATTCGTGTCCAACCCGGGCTGGACCTGGATGGGGTGGCACTTGTCGCATGTGGCAGGGTGTGTGTGTGTCTTCCTCTTGCCGTTTGCTCTCTTGGTGTGCGCTTTGCGGTTGCGGTTGCTGCTTTTGCGTTTTTGCGTTGCAATTTGACAATTTCATCGCAAAATTGTTTTGGTGTTTGTGGCCATGTTCTGTTGTGGTATGCAATGTCTGTCCGCCCGTCTAGTCTGTGATTTATCAAAAGCGGTCGATTCACAAATTTTTGTTTTCGTGCATGCTCTGGTAATTAATAATTTTTGGGAGTACTACAATGCCAAACGATTGCGTTCTCTGAATGCAATAATAGCCAACAGGAGAGGGGAAGCCTTTATGGCTACCTAGTGGCACAAATTCATAAATATTACAGGACCGAGTACTTGTAATAGGTAGGAGAGGATTAATTGCAGTTTATATTACTTTCCCATAAGCTCGCCTGCTGTGTTGGCAGTCAACCTTCGAAGCCCGAACAAGAAGGCATATAAGTCAAACACACTTTGAACTATCATTTAAGAAACAAATTCGTAAAATCTTAAATCAAGACCATTAACCTAACATCTTTTCTGTGTTCGTTTGCTCAGAATTCAAGTTCTCTAGTGTATATAACGCAATGATTGACAAGCTAGTAAATTGGTTTGTAATGCATTTGCATTTCAAATTATTGCAAGTATCATGTTTGAGTTTAAAAGATCTTGAATCAAGCTTCAAATGTACCTAAAACCTGTACGTTTTAAAGTAATAGAGTTTGAAACGCTCTTGCAGTATGTAATAGAGGTGGAGAACTATCGATAGCACTATCGACACCATCGATGGTTGGGCGCTATCGAGCACTATCGATAGTTTAAAAATTGCTAAAACTGACTATTCTAACCCCTTTTTCCTCATTTTCATACAAAAAGTGGCTTGTTAGCAATTTTCCACAATCATAAAAAATACTTGCGAAGAGATTTTTGAAAATTTCTTTGAATTTTTTAAAGAATTTTTTGCATCAAAACATTATTTGTTTGAGACCGAGAAAAAAGTTGAAAAAGTAGATGTTCACAAAAATTCGAAATTTTCAATGGCTACTTAATGGTTTAAGGAAAGCTTTGCATCATTCGAACGGAATTTAAATGACTTTTATAAATATATATAAAAAGCTATTATTTTCTTATGTAAAGTCAAAAAATTAAGTTTTTTTCAATGTGTAAAGCGTTTCTTAAAAAACTGTATGTATTTTTTGTGTCCGGGACTATCGTCGACTATCGATAGCACTATCCTCGACTATCGATGGTTTTGAAATTACTATCGTCGGCTATCGATGGTGCCGACTATCGATAGTTGTCCACCTCTAGTATGTAAATAATGTTCTTAAAGTTATCTTCAGTGTACAAAAAACAGTCGGAAATTGAGTATTTTGGGATTAAAAGATTATCTTGGTATAAGAATTTTGTACTTGAATCAATAAATTTCCGGACAGGCGTAATTGTAATACCATTTGTACTTGATTTGAGTACAGAATACTTGAGCTGTTCTCTAAGTGTATCTTTATATCAGAAATTAAATAATTCCAATGGCCCAATTCGATGGTTTTGGTACTTGGTACTTGGCCTGCATTACACGAATATACATACATACATATGTACATATGTATATCTTATTATAAACATTTTTGGCTTAAATGAGTCGTAAAATTTCCTGAGTTGATTTTAAACTTTTGTTTTATGTTTCATAAATTGTTCGCACTTTCTTCTCGGAAAGCACCCATAACAATACCAAGAAATCTATATGAATGATGTGTATGCCATTGCTGAAGATGTTCTGTATCTATTCAAACAATAAGACGATGGACAATTCATTTCTAGAATTGTTTTTAGCTCCCGGGTGATTATTCACTGTCAATCCACTATATTTCGGGCATGTATTTTATTACTTCGCCCGAGATTTTCAAATAAGTATTACAATGACTTCAAATAAAATATCATTTCGAACGTACATTGTTTTAGCACATGTGGCGTATAAAAATCAGCTAATTGGCAGACAATTAGCTTCAAGTTGGCCAAATGATCTGCCAAGCTAAAAACTGAACAGTTTTACCAGTAAAAAATTCAAATATCCACACAAAAAGAGCGATGCTAAGCGTACACAGTCAATATTTCTGCAGTCGCGACTAGTCGGAGTGTCTAGATTAGACCTGCCCAAGACGAGAGACCTATCTAAATATTTTCCGTGCATTGCATGATCAATATAATTATGATTAATTAAATGAATCGAAATGTATTGTGCCGCATCTCAACAATTTAAACTATTGCATCTATTTCTGTTTGATATAATAATACAATGACATAATAGACCTAATAAATTATTTTGTTAATCAATTGCTGAACATTTGGAATCACTTTTACTTTAATTAATTTAAGACTAACTTTTCTGGCACCAAGGTAGGACAATAACCATGATGTGTGATTAAAATATAAAAAGTAAATAATTGTACTTTATTTCCCAATATTAAAGTTTTAATAGTCATCGATTTTGCCGCAGTGTACTCATTAAACAGTGGGACAAAGACCTGTTTGCTTTAATGACCAGACTGCTACTGGAATAAATTTTCAACCGCCTGCTATAGTTTCTGGCTGACTTTGGATAGCTAATCAAAATAAATCATGATCTAAAGTTGCTGTTATTAGTATATTTAGTTTTAAAACATATATTTTTAAATATACGTATATTTGCTGTTCGAATGTATGGATATTTAGTATACTCGTATTTTGTAGCTAAGGTTTCGTATGTTAGTCTTCCAGCATATTAATATATACAGTCGAAAAGATTTTTCGAGCTTTGGAATTCTTCATTAAAAAAGTATGTTGATTAATGAAATTAAAATTATAACTTGACATACATTTTTAACCACTGCAGATCGAATACTCCACAATTTTGACAGTCGAAAAAGCACATTGTTCATCTCAATCCTTCCTATATGACTCAAGATACGCGCTTGAAGTTACTTAATGTTTAAATCTTATCCATATTTCTATTTATTTTTAAAAAATTTCTACTTCTGGAGGAGCGCACTTAATACATGTTCATCATCTGTGATTTTTACCTAAGAAATTACTCATATACTATGTACAAATAAGAAACTAGCTGATTGTTTCATCTAATATGAGTAAAATTTTCGTACAAGTATTATTAATGGCATCCAGGGATTTTAGCTTCATACCTCCACATACATTAATATGTATGTAACAATATGCATTGAATACTTACAGAGATTTTACTGAAACTGATACTCGTATTCAGAGCTATGCGAGCATAAAATGATAACATCAATTCGATGAATCACAACTAAGTGTGCACTGATTGTATTCTTTGCCTGCTAGCGTCCCATAATCGACCCTTGACATTTGTTACTTGTTACTGCTGTTGTTGTTATTTGTGCAACGACAAAAGCTATTGGCATATTTTAGTCGCTTCTTTGGGACTGCAATTAAGGCGGCGGATTGGCGTGTCGGGTAGGGGCATAACGAGAGGATAGAAGACGAGAGGGGAGGGGAGGGGAGGAGAGAAGACAAGACGATTGCAGCTTTCGCGTGGCGCAGCTGTAACATTTTCCTTGTCAACGGGAAGGCAGCAAGCAGCAGCAAAACAACGATTACAAATTGTTTGCTGCCAGCGGCAAAATAAATAAATACACAAAAATGTCTGCTTAAAAATAAATTGTGTGGAATTCTGTTTCAGTTTTGTGATTGTTGCTGTTGTTGTTGCTGTTGTTGTCGCTACTTTGGGGTTTTGTTTTCCAATTAACGCAAACGAATTAACATATACATAGTCGTATGTATATAGAGGCATTGCCGATATCCTGCCGCTAATAAAAAACAAATTTCATGACTGCGCCTTGGCCCACACACACACACACACACATATACACATAACCACTTAGGGACTGAGGTAAAGATTGAGAGAACCCAGATCGTTGTATTGCCAGAATTTATGTATAGTTTTTCGTCGAATTGCTTTGAGAATTGCCTGTGTTTGTCTGTTTGGCCGTTTGTTATTTTATTTAAATCAAGGTACAACATTATTTCAATTCTCCCTCAAACGAGACTCCACTTGGATCTAAACGTCGATTCTGACTCGTATTTTCCTTTTAATTTCGAATTCCGCTTTCGATTTCTGCTCTTTCCAAATTAGTGAAATGCAGCGGCTGTGCGGAGGACCCCAAAGAAAATCAATAAACAAATTTAAAAAATGTTCAGCTTCAATATGATGTTAGTTTTCCTACACACCGAATGAGAGAAAGACGGAAAAAGAAAGAGAGGTATGTTGTGAGAGTAGAGAAGCGGAGAGCAGAGGGTGAGTTAAATAAACGACTCGTTAAGACACATAAATAAAACGCACCAAGTTTCCTAATTAAGTCGCCCAACGCATTCACACACATACAAAAGTGGCCCATAAGATAAACAAAACAAGTCGAAATGTCTACAGTCGCGAGAACACGACAGTATCATACCCTGTACATTATCACATTATCAGACCCTGTAGTTGTGTATGAATGCTTAAACGTGCAGCATGCAAAATAGGAAGAATGCATCACATTTACAAAAATGCCGCTTGCATTGCAAGTTTATCTCTTCAGCACAATTGTTTTATTTATGACACTTAGTTTATTATTTATTATTTATTATATTTTTTTTATTTAGTGGTACGCTGCAGAGGGAAGAGATAAATGAATCTACTACACAAATTTGGTGTGTCTAGCTTTGTGGATATGTTTGATTCTGATGCAGATTATTGAAAAGTCTAAGAAATTAAAAAAAAATTAAATTATGACAAACAGTAGAAAAATTGTTTATTTATTTCCTCTCTCAGTTTATCTCTTTTCATTAATATAATATAAATATAATTTATTATCACAAAAAAAGGCAGTAACAATTGCCAAAATTAAACGTACTTAGTTAATGAAGAAAACTCTTTTGAACAAAAAAAAATGCAATTGCATTTTGTTGTTGTTGGTGTCGAAAACAACGCCCAAAGCGTGTGTGTTTGTGTGTGTGTGTTTGTGTGTATGTGCGTGTGTGTAGGTTAGATAAACAAATCAACAGCAAGATCAACAGCAATTCGAGTAACCACCTCAGCTCGCAGGTGATGCGAAGACAGAGACAGGTATAGAGCAAGAGACAGATAGATACATACATACATAGGTAAAGCAACTGAATCTCAATAGTGCTGCTGCTAACTCTGTTGACGGTAGCCGCCCGCCCGCTGCGCGCAGCCAATGTCAGCGTCAGCGTCGACGTCGACGTCAAGCTCAAGTGTCTGCTGACTGCGCTGCCGCTTGTTGTTGGTTTTGATCTTTGTTTTGATTTGGATTGGAATTGGGATACGGACTTGGACTCGGATTCGGATTCGGTTGCCAGTTCAAAGATCACTGCGGTTGCTCTTTGTATTTGCATTGTATTCCGCGCGCCTTGTCATTAGACAGAGCTCTAGAAGCAGCGGAGAGGAGTGGGGAGGGGAAGGTGCTACTGTAGCTGCAACTGAAGCTGATGGTGTTGAAATGTCAGCGTTGTGCACTTGGAGCACATGGCCTCCAAGTGCGGCAATATGTTTTGTTTAACTTTTGGGCTCTTGTTCTTGTTGTTGTTGCATTTGCATTTGTTTGTTTATCTTTCAGTCGTTTCGCAGGCAGTGAGAAATCGTGGACTCTGTGCTGTGGCTGGAGCTAGAGCTGGGAATGGTAATGAGAATGGGTATGGGTATTGGAATGGTCTGGGCCATGCCCCGCCTTAATTACAGCGCTACAGCTAATTCAAATTAATGATTTTTAAATACGCAAAATATGCGCTACTGATTTGAAGTTGACAGCGCAACTGGCCGAGGAGGGACACGTCCAATAGAGTTGTAGATTGTATTTAATTTAACGAAACGCTGCGAAACAAAGCAAAACAAATTTGACCAGCCTTTGCTTTCCCCTATACCCCATACCCTATACCCTGCTCCCTACTCCCTCTTCCCTACTCATTCTTCCCTGCTGTCTGTCAATGTCAGTAGCGTAATGTACAGTAAGAGTATCTTTGTCACTCGACTTTGTCCTGCCAGATTGCCCATCTCCATCTCCACTTGAACAAATTCACCAGAAGCGAAGCTTCAACTGAAATGCGATGCGACCAAAAGGTCAAAACGGGTAGTCCAACGCATAAATCAGCAACAAAAGACAGTCTCTGCGATTCTACGAGTCTCTCTTTCAATCTTCTAGTCTTCCACATCGTGGCGATTTCAATGTCATTGCAGTTTTGCAGTTCCGCTGTTGTAAGCCACATAGCCGAGGAGCCCACATCGGAGACCGTCTTCCACGTCCGTACCCTCCTCGGAGTATCATAAATCTTATAAAAAAAACCTCTTTACGAGGTAAAAGTCTAGTGACGAAAACATTTTAATGCACCAAAATTTCTGATATCCAATTTTGTGACGAATAATATTAAGTTTTACTTAAAAATTACTACAAAAAAATTTTTTTGTCACTCGGCACTGCGCAAAAAATATATATTTATTAGGTATGAAGAAATTAGCGCAATGTGCCGAGTGACAAAAAAATTGTTTTTGTAGTAATTTTTAAGTAAAACTTAATATTATTCGTCACAAAATTGGATATCAGAAATTTTGGTGCATTAAAATGTTTTCGTCACTAGACTTTTACCTCGTAAAGAGGTTTTTTTTATAAGATATCAGAAATTTTGGAGTAAGATATCAAAAGTTTTGAAAATTGCAATATATTTTGACAGTACAATTTTGTAAAAATCTAACAGAACTCTCAAGCTCTGGCTGCTACGACACGTTGTTGCTGCTGTCCTATTCCAATTCTAAGCAAAACGGATATATTCTGTTAACAGGTAATATCTTCCAAACACATCGAAATTTTACAAACTACAATATATTGAAAATTAGAAAAAATCATTACTTGCGTTTTCACAAAAATCGCCTTAATGTGGGAAAAAATACCTTATTTCACCTGTTTCTGTTTACCTTTTATCTTAAAAAAACACTAAAGGTATTCCTAAGAGCCCTTTAAAATACCTTTTCAACGATATATATATCACATCTGTAGCTCGAAAAAGTCGAAAAACAAAAGTTTCTATATTTTTTATTATAAAATGATTTATCTGCCGCAAAAAGAATTGACCACTTGCAAGCAGTATCTTTCCACATGCACTGCAAGCAGTGTACATACTGCATATGTACATGCAGTAGTGTAAAGGTGTAAGGTATATTCAGTTAATAGGTAATATCTTGCCCAAACGAATTTTGACAGATATGTGTTATATGTCAAAAAACGCGTAATTGAATTCTCTACAACATGCAGTATATTTAAAAGTGATTTGATGTGTAGATTTTTCTTAAATCGCCAAAATGTGGAAATAAATACCTTATTTCACCTGTAGCTGTTTACCTTTTTACTTATAAAAAAAACTTTGAAGGTATGCCTAAAAGCCCTTCAAAATACTTTTCCAACGACATATAGAACAGATCTGTAGCTCCTATCGTTTGGATGCTATGGGGGTTTCAATTTTAGCGGTTTTTAGCGATTTCCCGCTAAACTAGCGATTTTTCGAAAAAGTCGTAGAACAAACGTTTCTAGATTTTTTATCGGGAACAAGTCCTCATTCAAACTTTTAAGCTAAATCAACGCTTTGATCTATACAAACAAACAAACAAACAGACTGACTTTTCATCTCGTTTTGAAAAGGGCACCAAAAATTTCGAAATTAATTATCTTCTGAACCAGTGGTCGGATTTTGATGATCAAGGTGTCATTCGACGCGTATTTTTGATAAGTATAGTGAAAAATTATAAAAAAAATCTAAAAGGCTCCAACGGTCCCATTTGCTCCAATCATTTAAATTTTGTCCCTCCCACTTACACCTGTTTATCTCACGAACTATGTAAGTTTTCAAAAGTCTTAGTATGCACATTTTTAAGTTAGATTGATACCTTTCGATCGGTATATAATTCGACCCGATCGGACAGTCATAGCAAATTTTCCATTCTTCCTGTGTATATATGCTAGTCGCCTTTCGCACCCTTCGTGCTGCTTTCGTCACTAGCGCGGACTGCCGTCCGCAGTGATATAATAACTTCTTCAAGAGATTTGTCACCCCTGAGAGGTGACTAATCGGCATAACGCCTCGGACAGTGCGTCCGCCCAGTTCGATCTATTTAAGCACGTTATACGCTTCAGTTGGAGACCCAAGGCAAATTTTGGTTTTACTGTAGTAATTTTGGAATTGCACTATTTTATAAGCAATTTAAGCATTAACAATCAAAACGTGACCAAGACTGAATTATGTGGCGATGTATAAATCTGATATATACGAGGGTGGTACCCTAAGTAGCCTGCTTTTGTTATTTCCTTTTTTCAAGTACAGCTATTTTTGAAATTCCTACACATTTTGCTAGGATGGTTAAACTTTTGTGTATTTTCTTTACCAAGCTTTTACTGTTGTAAACGAAGGAGCGGAAACATCTACGGTTGAGTCCGCAATATTGGTAAGACTTTTCAGATAAAGTTTTTTTTTCCCGTTTATTCCATGTTATCTCTTGACTAACGAACATGTTAAGCCGACTAATTGTGGGACAGCCTTCTTTAATTTTGTTTTACCATAAGTTCAATAAGTGTTTCATCAGTCACATTTTCTTCTTAATAATATTTCCCTGAGGATATCAAAGCTATCAATGAGTTGCGTTAGTGTATTTTCGCTTCGGTTTAAATTCCAGCGAATTCCCATGTCAATTTCTGTAATTTTTTGTGTCATTTATCCTCTTCTTTCTCGTTTATTTTTTGTAATTGTATTTTTTAAAAAATTGTCTTGGTCGCATTTGTCAAGAGATCGGTGTGTATGTGTTAAACCTCCAGCTGGGCGGGCCGAGGAGTGACAATGGCAAAAAGGTAGGAAATCCAAATCCTTTTGTGCCACACAGTTTTTGCCATTTATGGCACTTACTCGTAAGCAAATTAATATGAGATGCCTTTTCGGTGAGCATACTGGACAATGACATCAGGATGAGAGGACGAGAGGATGGCAGGATGACCGAGGGAATGCGGGAATGAGAAAATGAGAGGGAATAAGGCCGGTGACTGTTGCTGCTTTGTTGGTTTTTACTGTTTCTCTAGTTTCGCCTCAGTTTCGAATTTTATGCATTTTAATCTTTTTGTTACGCTTGGAGAGATGATCAGGGGCAGGGGCGGAGGCAACATTTATTTGTATTGTATGCCGGGTGAGGCTTCGATTTGGATTTGGATTTGGACAATTGTTCAATGAGTTTTGCGAAGAGGCAGCTGTCGCCCTTTTGTTGCTGTTATTGCACATTTTGGCCCGGATCCATTCAGTACCATAAAACTATGCAGCTCGAAATGCATGCAAAACTATGTTCTTGGCTCTGTCCCTGGTGCTATCCCTGTCCTTCCCCCAGTTTCCCTATCGTGTCCGTCCAGGTCCCGTGACGTGGCAGCTCTCAGAGTTGCCGAGCTGCCTTTGCATTTATATATATATTTGCCAGATAGACGGACAGCAAACAGAGTCTGCCTGTCTGGGAAGCATTCACATTGCCATTCATACAGCCAGCGCATTTTTAAAGCCTTTTTTTGGTTTGGCTCAGGTCTGCAGTCCCCAGTCCCAGATTCACACAATGCACCTTCGGTTTCAAAGGGACCTAACAGGTGTGTGTGCGCCTGGGAATGTGAGTGTGTATGTCGCCTCTGTGTTTGCCACATAAAGTTGCCAAAATGGAAATATTATTTTATGCATTGCTCGACAGCACCACGCATCAAAAACTGAATGAAAATAAACGCAATTTTTAACCAGTGTCCATCAATACAAGTAAACACAATTGATTCATGCGCTCAGTCAATGAGGCAAGTGCTTAAGATACAGATACAGGTAGATACTAAAGTGAAAATGGAGAGACTTGTTAGTTACTGTAGTACCGGAGGCTTAATAATCAATTGAATTAACTACTAGTCCAGATTATAAATAATTCATTTCACTTGATTGATATTTATTATACTGCGTTAATTTTTATTGAATGAAAAGATTGCATTGAAATGGTTTTAAAATTTTTGTTGTGAGTTTTTCCTTTCTCCGTTATATGTAGTACCGGAAAACGTTCTAAGCAATTAAGCAGTTTTTGCATAAAGAACCCGACCAACGTTTTAGGTTAGATTCATGCCGATTTCGAGTTATGATGTCATAAAAATTATATTAAAATTGAATAAAAAATTACAAACATTTATCTGATGGATTATTAGAATTAAGAGTGAACAATATTTTCGATCGCTAATTCATATATACCTCCGTAGTAGTTTGAGATCTTATACAAAAACACTTCTACGAGTATTTAAGAACAATACAAAGTTTGCACCAAGAATCTTTAAGTTAGTAGTTTAATATATATTAATTATTGACAAAGAAATGCCACAGGTTTCTATCTTGATCATTTAAATTATTGGCAATCTGATTTGGGATAAAATTTGATTCAGTTTAAGTCAAATTTAAATTTCGAGGAGTTAAGAGATGATCATTTATCTTGTTCGTATGAAATGCAATTTGTGTTTCTTTATTGGGCCAAGATGCTTATCTAACCGAACGATGCTGGCCTGTTTGGTTACCTGATAGCTGAGAACTCAATTTCCAGTTAGAAAGAGCTCTAGCAACAGCAGTAATACCAACAATTGCCATTCACTTCACACAGAAACGGGTAAGTAAGCAAGTATATTGTCAATTCAGAGTCAACAGTCACAGCGACAAACAAAATTGTTCGCATGACAAACAAATCGTGAAAGTAAAGGAAAAGACCAGCAAATCACAAACAACAAACTACAACAATAGCAACAAAAATGCGACTCAATAATAATAAGTAAAAATGTGCAACATTTACCCCTCACCTCACACAGCCTGAAATCTGCAATCTGCAATCTGCGCGATCTGCAATTCTCAATTCTCAACTCGCGTTTCTCGATTTGTGATTCGGTGAGATTCGCGTATTGCGATTCGGTCATGTTTCGGCAGTAGCGATGCCAACTTCAGCCCAGTACCCATAGGGTAAAATAGGCTAATAAGTTTGTCACAATGAATGTAACAGGCAATAAGCAATTAGTAAAAAGGTAAAACTTAAAGCCAATAGCTCTTTCTGCTTCAAACATGTAAGCAAAAGTAAACTATGAACGGGTTAATGAATATATAATACTTATGCAACCTTTTTTCTTTATTTATTTATTAGCCTTAATAGGACTCGTTACGTTACTTCAAATTCTCTTTATTAGTTTTCTTTGCAAATTAATAAACTTGTTGCAGCAAGAGAAATTTTGCGGAATAATCGTTATAAAAATCGGACATACATATTCCCCATTTTGAAGTTAACTGTTATAAAAAACCATTTGAAAGAACTGCCAAATAATATAATGGTTTAAATAATATACTTGAATATAGTTCTGAAAAAGAATTTCACAAGATGATCCTTATACACAATCGAGTCTTATTTGCCTGTGCAAAAATGTGGTAGAGCAACCAAATGTTTTCGCACCGGGTCTCTCAAAGTCGAGCACACACGACGGAAGCGTTCTTACTGGCTTATTAATATTTTTGTTTTGCAGTCAGTTGGCCCAAAATGAGCGAGGTCAAAAGGAAATCAACTGCATATCGTTTGGCGATCTGCTCTGCTACTTGCCGGCTGATGGGCAATTGAACCTGAACCTGAAACCACAAACTCAAGACTTGACTTCAGACAATGCAATTTGCATATTTAGACAATAGCAGCGACAAATATTTTTGCATTTACTTTTCTTGGTTTTTGGCTATCTCTTCTGGTCTAGGCCTTGGCAAGAGTTCACGACAACAGAGCAACAGCTCAGGAACAGGAATAGTAATAAAAATAGCAATAAGAATAGAAGTTGAAATAGAAATAGAAATCAGGATACTAACAGCAAGAACAAAGGCAAAAGTTAATTGTCCAGCACTGAGAGTTGACTTTTCGGGGAAATTAACACTTGACTCGACCAAGAAAGACTTAAATTCGTTGTAGGCCCAAAAAGGAGCAACAGCAGCCAGTAAAGATAATATTTATGGCCAAATGACAAGACAACAGAACAGAACAGAGAACAAAAACAAATGCCACAAAATATGCGAATGCGAAAGCGAATGCGAGTGGAGTGTATCTTTTGGTTTTTGTTTTGCGGTTACTTGTGTCTTTGTATCTTTTGCCGTTTACTTTATGTATGGTGTATGTGTAGGCAGACATTTGCAATTTCATATTGCAGTCTAGGATGGCCAACAGGACACACACACACACACATCAGACGGCAAGGGATCTGGGTCCGGGTGCGGGTCCGAACTTGGTGTTTATTAAATGCTTCGTGGCCAACTCTTGACAAAAACAAAGAAGAGAAACCCTCTTGGGGGCAGGCATAAAAAACTCTGTAGAGGCCTTAACGACTTTGCCAGTTTCGCCTTTTCGGCTATCTTTCACTTGTTGTGTTTCCTTTTTTTTTTTGTCATTTTGGGTTGTCACATTTATCGCACTTTTATAATTAAAAAGAAAAGAATGACAGACTGAGGGAGAGACAGAGAGTGGGAGAGAAGAAAAACTAAACGCGGGCGATAAGCGGCAGTCAGAAAATATGAAACAAACTCTGAACTGAGATCTCAGAACCGGCATAGGAGGAGAGGAGTCTGTGGAGTCTTCTGGTAACTGCTGCTCCTATCATTTCGCTAAATAATGATAACAATAAACAAAAGCCAGTGCATTGTTGTAAACATTTATTTATTTATTTTTTTCTTCGTTATTCCCGTTTTTATATTATTTTGGTGTGCGAGTTTTGGCGTCGCTTTTAATAAATTACAAATTTATGTATCTTTTGGGCTGGTTGGCTTTTGGCTGAATGAAGCAGCAGGAGGAGGAGGATGAGACTCTGGCTACCTCTGCGATTTACGTGGCTAGTTGGGCATAATTGTCAACCCCACACTGCGGACCAAGATTAACAACTTCCGAAATGGCTTTTTTAATGACACCAATTATGAGTTTCTTATCGGAACAGCAGCTGCCCGACAAAACCTCGGACACTTCTTCTTCATTTCCAACTTTTAATGAAGTAATTTTTCTCTTGTTCTCATCGAGAAGAAGATGGTAGATGAATGGTAGATTCACATTGTTTGGCCAAAACAAATATTGTTAAAATTCAGGTGACTTTTATAAGGGAATGTCGAGACTCGCGACTTTCGCCGCTTTCTATGTCATTAATGTTCTTGTTGTGAGCTTTTTTTTTTGTTGGATTTTTTGGTACATACTAAGTACATCGCATTGTTTGTAGGGTCGTCTTTGTAACTGTTTTTTGTAACTGCTGAGGCCTAAGTATTCGGGCGTGATAAGCAAGCATTTGCTCAGTGGCAGCTGCTGAGGAATCCAGATGGGCAGCTTAGATAAAGATAAAGGTGTTGTGTTTAGAAGATACACACTTAAATTTTGTAACTGAACATCTATTATGGTATGTTATATAACATATTTTCTTTGAAGTTTTCTTGAGACTGCCTTGGCTTCGACAATTTCCCAGTTGAATAGTCAATAGTAAATTATCATAAACTTAAGCTGGATGCTTCACACCTTTCACTAGTACTTCAACTGCAACTAATGAGCTGGCCCATTAAAGTATTTGTCTCTCAGCACTTGAACATCAAATATGTTTGTTAGCTTGGTCAAGAGTGGGCCCAATCATATTTGTTTACAATGGCAATTTCAATTTGTTTTTACTATTAATTTGAGCTCTAGTCACTCTGTCTCTCTCTGTCTATCTCTCTCTGTTGCGCTAATGAAGCCAATGTCAGTCAGTTTATTGATCCAGTAGCTCAGTGGCTTAATTCCTGCATCCATTGGCGCCTTCAATTGTGCAATGTCATCAGACTCGAGGTGTTGCGACTGCTTGATTAATTAAATGTAATTGAGTTTTAATAGGCGCATTGAGTTCAGCGCAAAAATTCAATGACTCTCTCCCTCCCTTTTTCTCGCTGTCTCTGTCTTCGCCTATGTGATGCGGGTGAAGGTCGCGTGGGTGCTTCAACACTTGGGGAAGGTGCTGTAGCACCATCACACTATGGGTAATTTCACGAGTTTGTGAGGCCAAAACCCATTTTCTGAAAGTCGCCAATTTGAAATATTTTTGAGTGCAACGCATTAACAAAAGATGGTTCTTCAATGTTGCATACCAGAAATCTCAATAGATGGCGCCACTTTGAAGAAATCAGCTGTTAAACACAGGGTTGCATTTGCAAAGCACGTGCTTTAAAAATTGTAAAGTTTTGTTGGCGATTTAAATGTGCCAATAAGTAAACAATAAGCCAATATTATTAAAATGTTTGAAATAAATTCGAATCAGTGTGGCTTTTATTATGTGTTTGTGAGTGTCAAATGTAGAAATTGATCTTGGTGTCCCCATAATAATGTAAAAATGTAAGTCGTCTAGCAAACGAAAATTTTTTATTAAGTCTCATTTTCAAAAAGGTATTTAAAGTGAGTCCAGCGGAGTCCATCCTTGAAACATATTGTGTATTGTAGAGTATTTAATTCTTGTTCAAATGATTGTAGTTAAAAAACCCGCATTTACCCGCAATCGGTGATATTTATTTTTTTAGAAACTAACCTCATAATTTACAATGCCGATTTGTTCGCTTGCCGTATGGGGAATTTGACCTGTTTTTGTTGGCATTAATTAATATCTCGTAAAGTACTCAAGATATTTTGATGCGGTTTTTTTTCTAGTGTTATACATACTACTAGAAGTATTTTGGAAAAGTGGGCGTGTCATCAACCCCGCCCCAAATTTTGTTTTTTTCTAATTTGATGCTCACTACCATTTAAGAGGGCTAACAACTTCTACGTCTAACAAGTACGTTTTCTTTATATTGCTAATAATATATAAGGTCAAAACTTGTTATTTGCAATAGAAATCATTGACATACTTGTTACCGATAAAGATAAAAAAAAAATAAAAAAAAATGGGGGTGGGGGTGGTGACACTCCCACTTTTCCAGAATACTTCTAAGAGGATACATATCACTAGAAAAAAAACCGCATCAAAATATCTTGAGTAGTTTACGAGATATTCATTTTGGCCTCACAAACTCGTGAAATTACCCATAGTGCATCATCAGCAGCAACAACAACAACAACAGCAACAATTCATTAATGACTTAACTCAACTGGCGGTTCAGTGAGAGTGGGAAAGGGAAAGGAAAGCTCGGCCAGGGCCATATATCTCTGTGTGAGCCATCAACTCTTGGCTATGGGCCATCAACTCTCAGCTTTCGGCCCTTGAGTCGAGTCTCGCTTAACAATCACTTAGCGCATTATTAAAAACGCTATTTGATTGCGCTTTGGCGTGTTTGGTCTTCGGATGTCGGCCGATTGAAATCGATAGGCGTTGCTTAGCCAAGTTGCCTCAAACAAATGTTGGGCTATGTTGCCATCAAAAGACACTATGCAACATACTCGAAAATCGAATACAAACATTTTTTGTATTTATATTATTTAATCTTAGAAAATTTACTTAAGAACGACAAATAACTTTAATATTAAATAAACTCTTCGTACTTCGCTGAATTTGTTAAAAAAATGCATGTTAAAAAATTTAAATTTATGAATCTTCTTGGGGAATATTTGAAAATTTTGGGAACGTTAATAATGATTTTATTAATATTTTTACAACTTATATTACAAATAATTTTAATATTAATTTCACACTTCGAGCATAAGAATTTGTAGTGAAATTTAAGTTCATTTTTAAATTATGAAAATTATTATTTAAATGATGATAATGAACAAATTAGCTTTTGCATTGTTTTAATTTGGATGTGTCCTATGATCTAGCATTTTCCCAGCTACCATACATACATATATGTAGAGTATTTCATAGTCATTGCTTGCATGTTGTGTGTCATTTCCGTCTTGACTTTAATTGACCAT
Source organism: Drosophila limbata (assembly GCA_963924055.1). Taxonomy (NCBI): domain Eukaryota; kingdom Metazoa; phylum Arthropoda; class Insecta; order Diptera; family Drosophilidae; genus Drosophila; species Drosophila limbata. The sequence goes on along the minus strand of OZ001351.1, from coordinate 4,954,955 downwards.
AGCCAAGAAGTCGCACTTGGAAATGTCTCAATCAAATGATACGGCAACCCACGGTAAATCTACATAATTTGTTGTTGTTGTATTTGTGGGTTATGCTATTGAGTCGAAAATCGAAGAAACCGAAACTTTTTCTTTTGTTTTTCTTTTCTTTTTGAGACACGCCCCGCACATAAACTGAGTGTTGTTGTTGTTTTTGTTGAGATAGTTGTTGATAATTTGCATTTGATTATGGGTGTTGGTGCTGTTGTTATCGTTCTTGTTGTTGTTGTTGTATCTGCTGCGAAAATTGTTCCGGCAAATGACTTTGATTTCTAATCTGAGCTGTTAGATCTTGTAGCAGCAAGATTAAAGAACGAAAAGCAGCTGTTTTTCTTTGGACAAGGGTCTTATGATATTTGATCTGGGCAAATGTCGCTATGAAGTTGTCAATGTTCTTATATCCGTACGTGATGGAGCAAGGGAGCAGAGGAATCTATACATAACATGCCGCTAATAAGCTCGTTTGCGGTCCAAAATTAATAACACCAACAATCGGGGACATTGCTAGAAGAGGTTGACAGCGGGGGCAAAATTTATGTAGCCCAACGGAAAAAAATAAGAAAAACAACGACAACGACAACAACAACGAAGAAAGACAGTAACAGTTACAACGACAACGACAACGCGAAGGAAGAGGAAGGCGACCACGAGAATGAGAATAACAAAAGGCAACTCAATAAAAATAAAAATAACAAGATGTCATAAAATGAATAGCCAACAAAATAACAAGTACAACAAGGCCGAAAGCAAAGCAGCAGCTATGTAAAAAAAAGAAAGCCAAATAAATAAATAAGTGCATAGCCAGAGGACAGTAGAGCTAACCAGAGTGGAGAGTGGAGAGTTGTGAGTTGAGGGAGGGAGGAGGGCGGTGCATCGGATGAGCGAGAAAGGAATCGTGCCGAAAAAAGGATAATTACGTGCTCAAGATTTTTATGCGCCCCATTCAATAATAAAAAAAGCAGAAAGAGAAAAAGAAGCCAAATTAAAGTGAGCCCAACTCACGAGAGGAATGCGGGTGAAGCTGGGGTTGATCTGGTCTGGGATTGGGTTGGATTTGGGTTGGGCTAGGGTTGGGTTTTGAGTACAGCGCCCTGGGCAAATAAACAGCAACATAAACAAGACACTCATAGGCAAGCGCTAAGCACCCAGGGAACAACCACCCAAATGTTAACCACATTTCAAAGTAAAAACGGCAAAAAAAAAACAATATATATATTTATATATAGGAATATATACGAGTACTCGAGTATTATACGAAAATTTGTCAAATGAAAATATCCGTACTTTGAATGCTCTGAACAGTCGAGATGAGTGTCTATCTACATATCTAACCATGGTCAAAGCGCTTGACTATGAGCCACATTACGTTTATTGTTGTTGTTGTTGTTATAATGTTGCTGTTATTGAATTTTCCCTTTTCATTCGCTTCGATGACTTAATCTCGTTGTCTTTTAGCGCCTGTCAGAGCCCATCCCACCACAGTACCATCTAGCGTAGAGATAAACAAAAGCCAATGTCGAATCGAATAGTATCGAATCGAAGTCTTGGCAAAAGATGAAGAAACGCCCAACTTGTCAGCAGGCTGACCTGGATTGCTGTCCAGTCCATGGCTTGAAACCCCTTTCGGCTTTACCTTTCAAACAGGTGCGTCAATCGAAGACAACCCCCGTCGACAGACAACCACATGCCAAACACACAGACACAGGGGTGGTTCTTCTGTCCAGCAGTCGCAGCAGCAACAACTTCAATTTCCAAATACATACTTTTGAAATATTTGCCCAAAATTTAATTAAAGTGTAAATACCCTAAATAACATTGATAGAAAAATAAACGAAATTAGATTTAAGGTATGCGTGAAGTGAGGAATACCATTAACGTAAAGTCATGTCTCAAATAGCTAAAACTATCGGAATGTTCATTATAATTCCGCTTAGAATGTAATCCCCAAGCAATCGCTGAATCGTCAATCCTAGGGAATCCCTTGGGAATGCCTAGGGAATGCTTAGGGAATTACTTTAGAGCTTTGGAGTTCAGGCATGTTGTCTGCCACCAATTTTGCTAGTTGTAGCTCTGTACTTTTTTTAATATCTACACAGTGGCTCACACGGACAGACAGATGAGCAGTCAGACAGACGAACCCGGCTATATTGGCTCGGCTGTTGATGCTGATCAAGAATACATATACGTATACATATACTTTATGGGATTTGCTTAAAAAACTTTGGCAGTTCTAAGTTAATTACTTGGCTGGCCGAAGGCGACGTTAAAGAATCATCGTCATCATGGTCATTATTATTATTGTCATTATCACCTGGCCTTGTAATTATCGTGTTCAACGTTCGACAGCTCAGTTTTAAACACTTTTGACTTTTTGTTTAACTTTCGGTGCATTTTGGCCAAACTTCATTCGAGCCGAGTTTGATTCGTTTTAATTAACTTTTTTTAGTAGGTCTATTTGGTTTTTTAATGCTGCAGCCTCTGGGGATCGGTTGCCGCAAATGTTGTACCCGTCATTTGTGTGTGTGTGTGTGTGGAGGGGGGCGAATGGGGGCGTGGCTCGGCCCCCAAAACATGTTGCAATTCGGTCAACTTGGCGTCGATGTTGGCTAATGAGTTTTTTATTTGACAGAGCTGTGAGTGTGCATTTGCCACACAGGCCCCAGTTCGAGCCACTTGCCCCCCAGCTATGTCCCTTAGCCACGCCCATTACCATGGCTAACACCAATTCCCAAGCGATTTACCATTCCCAACTCGACACAAATTGTGTGCTAAAGTCTTGTGATTAAACAACTTTGGCACCTGCGTGGCCCGCTGCACTTTGATTGCACCTCACACCTCACACTTTACACCTACGCCAACGTTGACTTTGACGGCGCAGTCGCCGCAGACGCCGCCGTTGTCGTTGACTACAGCTTCTTTGCATATGGCGCTCCACCTTGTGGGCCACTTGCGCAACGTGTTGGCTGTTTGCCTCATTTACACTTGTCGTTGTTGTTTTTCTCTCTTTACTGGGGGATAAATTGGCTCATTGACAGGCGGGGGAGATGGATACGCAGACCACCAGAGACCTCATTAATTTTATATTCTGCAAATATCAGTTTGATTCTACGAGCGTCGATTCTAGTTGTCAACAATGTATTCAATTATACTGTCTATGTTTGATGATTTCAAATAAATTATTTTAAAATCTAAATTCCATTTAGACCTAATTAGTTTAGTTTTATCAATTGTTAAAACTAAGCAAATTTTAATGTGTCGCCAATTGCGAAGTTTACACTATATAACATAGTCTACGCTGGACATCACCGGCAGTGAGAATCACGATTAACTCATCAATGTATTCACTGTGAAAGATTCAGCAACTTATAGCCTTTCCTCACTGAAACTACATTTCAGCATTTTAGCATTTTTGTATAGGGTGAAATGTGACATTTGCTCCGAAAATGCTGAAATGTAGTTTCAGTGAGGAAAGGCTATTAAATCATTATTTTACCTTTGTACATAAACTCCCGATTGTCCCTGAAAATTGTCCGAGAACACCCAAAATTACACAATTTCTAATTTAAAAATTTAAAATTAGAGTTATACTATGATTTTTAAATAAAAACAGATGATAAAAGTACATCCTGCTTCCAGGATACTCCATGCAAAAATAGTGTTTATAAAATTTTCACTTCCTCTAGGTAAATTTTTTAAGATTGTATGTTTTTAAATTTCTGATATTACTGTCTTGTGATAAGTATAATAATAATTTTAATTTATCTGATTGGGTTTTTCTGGATTTCCGCAAACCTTGCAACAAATGTAAGATCAATTATAATTATTTGTATAAACCCTTTTGAGTCTATAAACTTAAAGTAAATATGATTAAAATTATTTATAATATTTATAATTTTAGTTTGATTGTTAATATTTAATTAACTTTTTGTCGACTGTTCTTAGTGGTGTTATAAAAAAAATAAAATTAAATAAATAATTACAGTTAGCTTTCAGTTAACATTAGCTTGAAAGTCGATCGGGATCCTTATCTATTTGTTAATTAATTGTTCTATAATATTTTCTAAAACTTTTAAGTTCAAAGTAGCTCAAATATTGTTGTTAAGGCAGTATAATTGATCAAACAATTCAATTTAATGTGTCTTTTGGGAAAACTTTAGTCAACAAACGAGAATTTGAACTTACTTAGTATTTAGCACTGCGCAAAGATAACATTTTCATCATCTGGCCTGTGGGCTGCACATTGCAGAATCTACATCGGCAAGAGGCTCAGCTACAGCAGCCACATCATCAGCGGCACAATGAAAGTTACACGAGGAGAGGGGTGTGGAGGGGGGGGGGGAGGGGTGCTGGCAAGTTGCATGTTCAAGTGTGCAGCTGAAGTTGCAAGTTGGTAGCTGCTGGGCAGCCGACGCCTTGAAAGCAGCCAGCATAAGTCAACACCATGTGTTGTTGTTGCTGTGGTTGCAAGCATAAATCTGTTGCATGTTGTAAATGTTAAACGCGACGGCAACGGCAACGTCAGTAGCAACGACGTCGACGGCTTTCATCTGAGCTGCATCTTTGGCGCATTTGCGCTTCAATGCGATTTATTTGCCCGTTGTTTGTAATGCCATTTATTGATGTTGTTGTAGTTGCTGCTGCTATTTGTGTTGCTGCTGATGCTGCTGCTGTTGATGTTGCTGCTGTTAAATGCTTATTTACATTACGTTTAGCGGCACTTGACGGGTGGCTCCTTCGGCTTCAGTTACAGCTAAAGTCGCAGTCACATTCACATTCACATTCACAGTCGCAGTCACTGGCACATCCACAGCAACAACCACAGCACCAACTGCATCTCCATTTCCAAGTGGCAGCTTCGCATGTTTCGCTTGTTGGGGCGGCAACTTCCCAGCAAAGGTATAAAAAAAGTTGCCGCTGCAGAAATTTTGATTTATGTCGGCTCTGTTGCTGCTTTTGCTAGTTCTTTTTTCGGTTTTATATGCCATACATATCATTAGCCAAGCACACCGCGAGGGTTACTTGAGCAGTTTGCCTGCTTGCAAAGATTGCAGAACAACAGCAATAAATATTTCGGACTGTGTGTGAAAGAGCTCATAGGAGACAGTCTTATTAAAACAAGTTATCTTATTTTTCATCCGGATTCTGTACTTGTATTCGATAAGTACGAAATTAAAATTTATCACTCATTTCATTTCCAACAGCATTTCAAAATATGCATATACGTATGTACATACATACATATGTATTTACATATGTCAAGTCCCTGTTCAACAGCATTTTAATCAGGGATCGCAACTCTTATTTTTGACCCAAAAATTATTTAAGTTGAAATAAAAATTGAATTGAATTTTTTATTCAAAAATCATAAAATAGGACTTTTTTTTAAATTTTATAATTAAAATTGATAATAAATATTATTTGCCAACTATAATTTGAAAAGTTGAAAATAAAAGATATTTCCTAAATTTGATTCAGAATATCTTTTGAGCCAAGCTGTGTATTACAAAAGGATCCTGATGATAAGTTTTAAATTAAAATTGAAATTTAATTTTTTTTTTCATAATTTTACTATTTTTGATCGAACAGACAAGTTCAAATTAAATGATTTAATAAAAATTTGAAATAAAAGTTTATCCTGCTTCCACAATCCTGCATCCTGAATTAGTAAATTTAAGATTTTCTCATTCATCTGAATTATTTAAACAGGCCTAATTTTTTTTTTAGCTCTTAACTCTTATTTGAAATCCCAGATTTTAATTGTTAGGTGTCCACGCAAGTTTTCTGACAACCCGCGCCAATATTTCTTTATACAGATCCTCTGCAGAGCCACAGCATAAGTAGAGTCATGATATACCATCTTCAGCAGACGGTAGCTATGGCCAAGTAGCTGTTGTGGTTTAGTTGTCTATTGTTATTTTCTTAACGTGGATGTTTTTTTTTTGTTGCCATTGCTGTTTCTGTTATTGTTGCAGTTGTTGTTGTTGTTGCGCATGAGCAACTTTAGACTCGGCATCAGACCAAAAACGAATGTTGTCCCCGTCTTGCCAATGCCTTTCGCGTGTATTCCCAGTTTTGATTTAACATTTCACATATCGCATGGTGAGGAAGAGAAGCAGTGGGAGGATCGGATCGGAGAAAAAGAACTTGCAATTTTGAATTCAAAAGAATTGTTTGCCATGGCGCAAGTGCAACGCCAACAGCAACAGCAACAGCAGCTGTGCAACAACGAACGAGACACGCAGCGGTGGATCAGGAGGGGGCAACAGATGTTGTTGCTATTCATATACAAATTTATTAGCAACAAAAAATAATTAAATAGATTCCATGAAAGACCCGATCCGATCCGATCCGACCAAGACACTGACGCGACTTAAGACATCAATTGTGCATCTTCTTATTGTATCTTCATCTGCATCCGTATCCACAACAACAAGCCGTTTTCATAGACACGTCTTTAAGTTATTCCTGGGGCAGATGTTGACATTTGGGGCAGGTACCCGTTGTCGTTGTTGTTTGACAGCTTCTTATAAAATATTTAGCTGCCTGCCTGCAAGGCGCCATGTGGTATGCAACAATCTTTTATGCCGTTTCAACGAGGCGAGGACTCAAGGCGAAATGGAGGGGTCAAAGAAGTGACCCAGGCCCCTGCATACACAAAACGCAAATAGCCAGACAAATATGGCAGACAGACTGACTGGAGAGCGGGTTAGACAGACATGGACAGCAAACAAGCAAATATTCATGGACATACTTGTGTGCCCGGCTCTAAGTAATAACAGTAAAAATCAACGCACTTTATTCGTCCTGATGTCCTTATGTCTGCCCTTTGGCTACACTTCAGTACACACACACACACACACACATTTATATGTATGTAAATATGTATCGACAAGGATGGCAATAATAATAAAAAACATTGGACATTTCAAACAAAACATTCAATAATATGGTACATCGAGACTTTTCAAAAAATAGTCTCTTTGTATTTTGAGACATTATATATAAAAAGTAGTTGTCTCGAAAACAAAAAAATGCCGCTTCTATTATCTTTTCCATCACTGTATAAGCATATAGTCAGATCTACACATCCATAGGCCTTCGCCTGGTTACCTTCGTAAAGCTTTTTTTGCGAATATGTCGACTTTATTATACTCTATCGAGGGTTTATAATTTTGTGTTTCTGATTTCTGATCCATTAAAGGAGACATGGTAGACCCATAAAGTATACATATATGTACATATATTCCTGATCGGAACGGCGATCTAAGTCAATACAGCGATGACCGTCAGTCCGTATGTTGTTATGTGAACTAGTTAGTCGCTCAGTCTGGAAGCTTCTGTATAAATCTTAATAAAACTCGGCGTGGCGATGATAAGATTTCTTCTAGCTAAACGCTTAGCTGTGAATCAAGTAAACTTAAGTATGTTTTGAGCCATGAGGACGACACTTTTGAATGAGGGTCATAAAACTGTCAAATGGAATTCGAAATGTAGGTGGCAAATGGAAAGTTGTGAATTAGGGGAATCTATGTTGTGAAGGGCATTCAAGATTCGTTAAAGTTGCAACTGTCCTCTAGCTGGCTATTCCTTGTGTATTCCTCTGTATTTGTGGGTGTGTGTGTGTGTGTCCGTTTTTAGCTTTGACTACCTTTCTTCTTACTCCTTTCTGCTTGGGGCTGACTCGACTCTGGTTGACGGCCAGGTTGCCTTTTGCTTTTGACGTGATCTGATGAGTCTGACGCTCTCGCTCTCGCTCTCGCATTGGCTTTGACTTTGGGGTTGGCCCGCATATGTAACGTTATGTGCATAAAAAATAATCATAATCACTTGAAAGCCCAGCCAAAGCCAAATCCGCAGTGGGCTTGGGCTTGGAGGCAAAAATAAAGGCAAGGCAAATAGAGGGTCGGATCGAGATTTGGATTGCAGGGGCTGATGGCTTGGAGACATGACTTGGAGCGTTTTGAGCACTTTGGCTCCAAAATAAATAAAACATAAATTGCAACAAAATAAAGCAACAGTCAAGTGATTCTGGCTTTGACTCTTCCATGTTTGCCCATGTTCCAGGACATTGTTTACACTGACGTGCTTGCTTATTAAATATATTGCTAAGTGAATTTGGCACCAAAAAACACAAGGACAGCATAACTCCGACTGGGCACAAAATTCATAAGCATTAAACAAATGCAAACGCAGGTATGCACTATGGGCAAAAAGTCCGAAATTTTCGCATACACTCTAAATGTAAATCTACAAATCTTGAAATTTTGCATGGAGATTAGTAAGACTCATTTAAAATTCTGATTTATTGTCTTTCATGAATTTGAACCACGCCTTCACCTTCGCCTCCCCATCCTAATATAATGGAAAAGTGTAATTATATTTACATATATAAAATCGAAATATAATGCTAGAGACTTGCAATTTGACATGAATCTTAGAATGCTGAAGTAGAATTCATATATTTTTTTTTTAGTTTGATCTTGTCTTCTCCCCGAATTAGTGAAAAAGTAGACACTTTTATAAGTTCAAATATATAGCAAGATATTTTAAATTTTGCATGTTTGCTTATTTATTTTTTTTGGTTTTTAATTTGAGCATGTCTTCACCCCGCTCCCCATCTGACTCCAGAGCATAAATGCCCACCGGCAACATGTGATTTTTTACGAAAAGGGGCAAAAGCGGTCAAAAAGGATTTTTAGCATCTGATTCTAGATGGTTTTGCTAATAATTTTTAAGCAAAAAATTTGAATTTATGTCAAAATTTTGGAAATTTTTGCCATAGTGTTATGGCGCAGGTATGAGCCATAAAGCATGTAGCCAGGAGAAAGAGCAGAGCAAATGAAGTTTATGTGTATGTAATGTGTGTGTCTGTGTGAGTGTGTGTGTGTGTGTGTGTTGGCCAGTAAATCAGAACGTATGGCAATGACAGGCTCGTCACAGACAGCGGCCACCATGACGAATGGCAACACAGGTCTCCAAGCTGCCCAGCTCCCATTCCCCATTCCACTCAGTTCCCAGTCCACTCAGTTCCCCTCCCCACGACACAGGGTTGCTCATGCTGCTCCCAGCTGCTTGATATGCCCCGAGGCTCTGGTTTTTTGCACTGAAGTGCGCATTTGACAAGCCCAGTAAACAACAATTAAAATGACAACGGGGCTAGATAGAAAAGGCGAAAGGATTTTTTCACATTTCCCTTTTACTTTGCCTATCAGCGTTGTTGTTGTTGCTGTTGTCGCACAGCGGACAAGAAAAAAAGTCCCGAAATGCAACTGATGAAATCTGACAATGAACCAGACGAGATACGACGGTAACGTAACGAGTCCTGCTCGAAATTATAGCCAGAGGACATGCAGGACACACAAAGCAGCGAAATCAGCGCCTGAGCTGCAGACACACAATGTGGCCCAAACGGGCCCAATCAATGGCCAATACGTTGTTAAAAACCCAACTCCCTTTCTCTCATCTCTTTCATCCGTCTCTATATCAACGTTTCTTTTTTTCAAAAATATAGAGATCTATGGCAAGCAAATAACTTGAGGACATGACAATGCAATTTAGAGCGACTGATCAAAGCAAATCAAAAACCCATCACAGAATCGTTGATTTCTTATTGTTCATGATTCTTAGAGGATAGCATAGTAAAGCAGTTCAGAAAAGCAGATTTAAGGCTTATAATATCGTTGCAGAGGATATTATAATTAAGTCGAGGAAGATGAAACGCATTTACCAGCAAATAAATATATTCTTGACCTTGAACTGAACGTAAATTATTAAAAATATTAGAGCCGTTGTTAAAGTTGTGACACATTTTTAAAAAAATTATAATAATGTCGCACACTAAATATGTTTTTGCAAATATACACTAGACGGCATATTTATTTTGACAACATTTAATGTTAAATCTACTCATAATTTGAACCTATTTCATGTACATTTTGGCATCGATGGAAAGATCATTTCAATTCCGTTTGAATGATACGAAACTTTCCTTAACCCATTAAGTACTCATTGAAAATTTTGATTTCTTGTTAAGGTCTATTTTGAAACTTTTTTCCTTGATTTTTAAAAGAAAATGTTTTGATGCAAAAAGTTTCTTCAGATTTAACTTTAAATGTTGTCAAAATAAATATGCCGTCTAGTGTATAATAATCATTTCCATAATAGGTTTTCTTTGTGCAAATTATCATATTATTTCTGACTCCTACGTTCCTTTTTTGGTTGCTTGTATTTGTATTTGCAAATGTAATCTGTTACTAAAGCCTTTTTTTAAAGCATCTAATCAAATTTATTTTTACTTATATATTTCGTCTTTGCCGTCTAAATGGCCCTAAGAGTAACGGGTATAATTAGAGAACATTAAATACTCATCTCATGTTCTATGTTGTTAAGAAACAACAAGTCAATCAAAAGGTAAATATGTATATGTAATCAATTTTGATTTTGGTGTTTGTTGCCCCAATTATGCTGACCAACAATTATTTAAATCGATTGATTATTGGAATATTTGAATATATAAATTAGATAAAATTTTTATGTGCATTTTAATAAATTTAATGGCAATAATCGATTAAGATAATCACATATTATCTTAAATCGTAAGTTTTAAAAACTTTAAGGAATATGTTAGTGCATAAATCATATCTGTACTTCTTATATACTTGTACAAAAATTTATTTTTTTTTGGCTCGAACTGTTTTAAATTTATAGTACCCATAGAACCAGCGATGAAAACAAACACAAAGTTTGATATAATTGGAATCTGTTCAATAGCCTTGAAGCATACGCTTTATGAGAGCTGACGCATCGTTCACATAATATATATATCACTGCGGACGGCAGTCCGCGCTAGTGACGAAAGCAGCACGAAGGGTGCGAAAGGCGACTAGCAATATATACAGAAAGAATGGAATGCTATGAGTGTCCGATCAGGTCGAGTTATATACCGATCGAAAGGTATCAATTTAACTTACAAATGTGCATACTAAGACTTTTGGAAGCTTAACTGGTTCGTAAGATAAACACGTGTAAGTGGGAGGGCCTATATTAAAACTATTGGATCAAATGGGGCCGTTGGAGCCTTTTGGTATAATTTTTTTATTTTTTAAAATCAAAATTTGACCATTGGCTCAAACGATAATTAATTTTAGAATTTTTTGTCGCCTTGCGAAAATTAGATGAAAAGTCAGTGTGTCTGTTTGTTGGTATCAAAGCGCTGAAATATGTATCATAAATCGGTGAATGAGGACTTGTTACCGATCAATAATCTAGAAACGTTTGTTCTACGACTTCTTCGAAAAATCGCTAGTTTAGCGGGAAATCGCTAAAACTCGCTAAAATTGAAACTCCCACAGTACCCAAACCACAGAAGCTATCTACTTATCGCTGAAAAGGCATCTTGAAGGGCTTTTAACCATATCTTAGGTATATCTTTTCTAAAGTACATAGGTAAAACGCTACGGGTTAAAAAAGGTTTTTTTTTTCCCACATTTTGGCGGCATTTGAGAAAACACCCCTAACGATATTCTATTTGTGTTTTAAGTTTAAGTTTTACAAATTACTAAAAAAAATATTTTGTCACTCGGGACTGCGCAAAAAGTAATAGTTATTAGGTATGAAGAATTTAGAGCAATGTGTATTCGTCACAAAATCGGATATCAGAAATTTTGGGGAACGAAAATGTTTTCGTCACTAGACTTTTACGTCGTTAAGAGGTTTTTTTTAATAAGATTTATATATACATATGTAGGGGCCAGCGGTCGGTTTGGTTTATTTTATTGGACAAATTGTTTGGCTAATTTGCACGGCATTTGGCTAAAAGCCGTTGGCGCATTTATCATGACGCGTTCAGTATTAGAACGTCCATCAGAGACGTCAGTGGACAGCATCCAGAAGAGGCAGAAAACTATTTTAATCTGCGCCACACGGCGTATGAGTAATGTCTTGATTTGCCAACGGCTTAAGATTTAAATTTATTTATCGGCCGACTGCTCACTCAACCCAACTCATCTCATCTGCGTCTATTTTTAATTTAGATGCCTCGAATTTTCTTTTATTATAATGCAGCAGAAACTATTTCGAAATCTCTGCGAGTTGCTTTTCCTGTTGTTGTTTTCCTCATCTAGTTTTTGCAAATCTCTTAGCGCCTGTCTTGTGGCACGCAACGTGGGCACAGTTTGATAGCCAGCAACTGTATGAAACCTGGAACAGCAGAGAAGGCAACGATGTGAGCGTGGGGAACAATGTTAAGGGGGCGTGGTGGGGGATAATTGTGGGCCATCGTCTGGCTTGGCTTGCATTTTAATTATGATAAAGTGCTGTTAATGTGCGTTTGATTGGCTCTGATGCTGTGCCATGGGAAAGGGGCCACCCTTTTGGTTGATTTGTGGTGCAAGTCCAGCAAATGCCAAGGTTGGATGGACGATGGACTTGCCAGCTGATGCAGTTTTAGGACGGGGACTTTCCCTGAACTACTTTCGTTGCCTGCCGGACAAATTTAATAGAATTGCCAACTACCTACACATGTTAGCTCTGTGGAAGTACCTTCTTTGACATTGCAATCAAGCCTTAATCCGAGGCTGTTCTTCCAGCTGTGGCACAGCTCTTCAGTTATCACTGAACGACTTTTCCCCTGCTCGAATATCCTTCAATTGAATCAGTCGGATTAAAGCAAGTGATTGAAACCTATGCAGGTTCGATGCATTGTAACCAGGGATCGCAAAAAGGAGATATGAGAAACAGGAAAAACTTTTGTTTTAAAATCATTAAATTATTTTTCCACTTTTATAATAAAAATTATAGTAACAGTTATTTTTTTAAATTTTAGAACAAAAAATAATAATAAAAAATATTTTTAAATTTTTATAAGAATTGAAAATAAAAATTATTTTTCAATTAAATTTATTATAAAATTGAACATAAAAGATTCTAATAAAAATTTAAAATTTTATTTTCTTTATAAAAACTAAAAAATATAATCGTGTTCGAATATTTTGATGCATTTAATTTTAAAATGTAATGCTTTGATTTATCTTAAGTAGTATTTTTATTAAGTAGTATTTTTTTAATTAATTTGAATCACTGAATCCACAATATATTTCTATTGTTTTTGACTCTCTTTTTAAATAATATATCGAAAACAACTCAAAAAACTTCTTTTAAATGAAACTTTCAATATATTTATATATATTAAAATGGTTTCTGTTACAATCTTACTATCTTATCTTCGAGAGAATGCAAAAGGTCTATTTTGCAAGTCAATTTTTAATAAAATGGGCAAAAATATAGAAAAAGTAAAAAAAAAATACACTGATAAAAAAAGGATCTAAAATCAAGATTTTGGTCTCAGAACTAAGAACATTGGTCTAAAAAATGCGTCGAGAACATGAAAATCTTGAAGTAAGAAAACACATCTTGATTCTAAGAACATTTTCATTAAGACCAAGTTCTTATTTTGAAGACCACAAATTCTTATATTTTCAAGACCACAAATCTTATTTTAAGAATAAAACTTATTATTTTTTTAAGACTATATGTTCTTATTTTAAGACCAAAAAGTTTTGAATAGTCAAGACAAAATATCTCAAATTAAGATTAAGCTTCTTAGCATTTTAAGAAGAATGAAGTAAGTTTTAGTTAACTTGAGGTCTAGCAATGTCGAGATGACACTAAACAACAAACAACAACACAAAAAACATAAAAGAGGTGCCAATCTCTATAATCAGTACCGTTGTGCTGAACCAGAACCAGTTGTAAATTATAAGTCTCAAGCAGTAACAAAATTTTAAGATTTTTGTTCTTATTTTAAGAGAAAAAGATCTTAGATCTAAGATTTTTATTCTTATATTAAGAACTGAGGATTTTTTAGAATAGTATTCTTAGTTTTAGTAATTTGGTCTTAAAATGGTCTTATATTAAGAACAAAATATTTAAATTTGAGAATTTCATTCTTATATTAAGAACTTACGATTTTCAAGATTAATATTCTTAGTTTTAGTAATTTGGTCTTAACATATTCTTATTTCAAGAAAAAAATATTTAAGATGAATGTTCTTGATTTTAGAAAGTGGTCTTTTTTTTCAGTGTACGCGCCGAATAACACCTCGGTCAGCAAAATCCGAACAAGGTTAAAAAGATAATTAATTTTGAAATTTTTAGTCGCCTTTGTTTGTTTGTTTGTATCAAAGCGTTAGTATAGCTTAAAAGGGTAAATGAGGACTTGTTCCTAATAAAAAACTAGAAACTTTTGTTCTACGACTTTTTCGAAAAATCGCTTGTTGAGCGGGAAATCGTTAAAACCCCCACAGTATCCAAACGATACAAGGTACAGACATGATCTATAAGTCGTTGGAAAGGTATTTTTAAGGGTTCTGTGGCATACTTTTAAACTTTTTTTCTAAAGTACAAAGTTTTTTTTATTATTCGTCACAAAATTGGATATCAGAAATTTTGGGGCATGTTTTTGTCACTAAAAGATTATAAAAATGTAGTTAGAATTATTATTTTACAACTTTTTTATTTAGATCGAAAATTAAGAGTTTTCTTTTACTTTCTTGATAAATATCAACAAATAACTTTTATGTAATAATATATATTTTAAAAATTACAATCTTTACGGTCCCTGATTATAACATATCATGAAAATATTATCACAACGATCCGTTAGTTGTTATTAGTTGTGGCTAATAGTAATTACGCTCACTCACATACACACACACACACACACACACTCATTAGGTGCAAAAATGCAGCCCCTTTTCATATGTTTTTCATATGCTGGCAAATCTGGCAGCGCAAAAATTTTCCAATTTTCTCCGGTTTTTTTCCCGTTTATTTTTATTTGTTTGCCGAGGCTAGGCCGGTTGTTACTGTTACTGTTGTTGTTGTTGGTTGTAATTGCCGGGAATTGTTGCTGTTGTTGAGGTCACATTGAACGTCAAAAGCAAAAGTTGGCAGCGTTAATTTCGTTTGCCCATAAACATGCAACATATGCGATGTGATGTGATGTGTGCAAGGGAGGGCGTTCCGCAAAGGGTCGTCCCCGTGTCCCTGTGTCCATGTGTCCTGCACTGCATTTGCAACCCTAATAAAGCGCAGCACACGTGGCCTGCCTCTGATAACAGTCGCGCCTCCGTCCGTCCGTCCGATTGCCTGTCCTGTCCTGACTTGGCCCAGCCTGCTTGTCTATGCCCATGTCATGGTTGCCTTCTGGCCTGCGGACCCCGAAACCCGTGATTTATGCACTAAACAACCGTCCGTCCGTCGGTCCGTCCGTCCGTCTGCTCGCCTTCTGGACGTGCCCCTTGTGCTCGCCCAGAGCCCTTGCAAAAAAATGCATTTCTCATTGTTGCTGTTGCTGTTGCCGTTGCTGCGGTGGCATGTTTGGCATGTGGCATCCACGCGAGACACGCAAGGAACATGCCACTTGCAGCAAGTGCCACAAAAACATTGGCACATCGTTCACAAGGCCAGCGCGAAAGAGATCAAAACGAAAGCAAACTGAAAACGAAAACATGCGAGGGCCAATCAAATAATCAGGCTTGAAAACTGGAGTTATAGTACATACATATTGTATAATACTTAGATCTTAGTACACACGGAGTAATAGCGAATAACAAGCATATGGAAATCCATCCCTTAAAACATATGTAGGTATTACTTATTACTTCTGGGCCCGACTCTTTGGAAATGCTTATCAAATTAATTTCACTTAAATTCGCGTTTATTGTTCGAGTTCAGCGAGAGTTTAGAGGGTTAATTGCGAGTTGAGTTTATTTTTTGGGCAATGCTATTGCCATCTCGCTCGCCCAGTAGTTCGATCTCTTTTCAACTTTCTTCGGATATTGGAATTGATTGCATGTTTGTTGTTTGTTTGCCTGTTGTTTGTTGTTTGTTTTGTTCCCCTTCTCCGCCAGGCAAAGTACTATAAAGGTAAAGTCTCGATTGCCTGCAACGAGGGTTGTTCCAAGACTTGCAAATTGATTAAAAAATCCGAAAAACGCTCTCGTTTACTTGCTGCGTGCTCTACACGTGTCCGGAGTTGTTCAATTATGTCTAAGCCAAATCCGCAGCACAAATAGTATTCCCCACCTCACACATTCTTACCACTCACAGTGGCTCAAAATGAGCAGCGTCCCCCCATTTTGGGTTCAACCCCCGCAGATCTGAAATGCCATCACCGATTTTAAGACGAAAACTAAACACACGCGACTGGCGACGTGTCGTCAGGATTGAAATTGAGTCGTTTAAGCCGTGCACTCGCCAATCCCCCTTCCTGCCTCCTCCCTCACCTTTCACCCCACTACAATCAATGTCGACCATAGAAAGTCAAAAATTCGCCTGGCTTGCTTTACAAATGGAACGGCTGCCTGTCAAATGAGTCGATTGTATAGATTATAATCTAAGCTATAACTGAAAAAAAACTGGATATAATGATACACAGTTATTAATTATAAACTTTTCAAAACTAATTGAAAACACAATTTATAAATGCAAATAAGATCTATCGTAAAAATACATTACCAATATCTCAGCCTTACTTCTTAATTTTATTTATATAGAATGAAATATATTTGTATTTTAATTAATAAAAATACCTCAACTAGTTTCAAGCCAAGAACTATAAAACATTTAAGCATTTGATTTTAGCAACTTTCTTAAATAAATCACGTTAATCCCTTTAAGAAAATATTATTCAGTATTGGAATAAAATACAATGAGAGCAGATTCATAAATATACCCTGTACACAATAAATATTAACGAAAAATAAAGCAAAAAAGTACAAGGAAAAAGTTCCAAGATAACTTTTCTATGATTTGAAGGTTTACTGAAATGTTCTTTGAAACATTCAATTGCTTGAAATTGATGTATAAAACTCAATAAGTTGAGGAGAGAATTCGAAAATATCACAGACAGCTTTATTTTTTTTCGCTCAGTTATAATGATTTTTTCGCTCTTAATTAATTTTAATTTTCGCTCAAAATGAATCATTTTTATTGAAGAAAATCTTTAAAAATCTTTAAGTAATCATTATTTGAAATTTTCATAATATAACTCATAATGATTACGGTTTCTGCATTTAAATGGCTAACTATTTCGTATAAGGTATTTTTTTCAGTGTACTCACTTTTGCACTCGTTGGCATCCCGTGCCGTCGCCCGTCCCCAGGGCCGATCGAAGTGGAAGGGCTTGCAGCGCTCGCAGTCGCGTCCTGCCGTGTTGTGGCGACACTCGCAGCTGAGCTGTCCGTTGGCGTCCGGCGAGCACTTGGAGGCGTGGCCGTTGCACTTGCAGCGTCCGCCCACTGTGAAATCGGACACTGCATAGTGCAGTCCTGCAACGGTGGCTGAATGCGAGTGGGACTCGATGGTGTTGCCTCCCAGTTGAACGCTGTATTTGCCGGTACGCAGATCTGCAGGTGCCTCGATGGCGAGCAGAGCTTGTGGATCGGGCTGCTGGAGGCGGTGAAAGACGATGCGTATATCAGTGGCCGTCACCCAGTCCTGCAGCACAGGCGAGGAGTCCAGATCCCGGGCTGAGGGTCGACCGTCCAGTGTGCTGAAGGCGATGCGGGAGGCGAGGCCGCCGTTGCCATCGTGACCTGGATGTCGATGGGCGTCACTGCAACGCGGCTCCTGCTCATTGTGCTTGGTGACAGTGGTGCGACTGGGGCGCCCGAAGAGACGGCGGCACTGCGAGCTGTAGTACTGGAAGGGCTGCCAGCTCTGGCCGTAGTCGGAGCTCTTGTAGATGACCAGGGAGTCGGGACGTGGTGCTCGCGGACAGAACTGAAGGCTCACATATGTCAGCTCGTACTTTTTGCCCAGGGATAAGGTCAGAGTCACATTGTCGCCACCTCCCCCGCCGCCGCCCGGTGCAATGGGCGCCGATCGCCAGCAGGTGACGTTGTTGGAGTTGTTCAAATCGGTGAGGGCGCGGGGCGGGAAGCTGTTGGCCTCGCAGCTGTGGCACTGCAGCTCATTCGCACTGGACGATGATGCAGATGATCCAGTGGCAGTGGCAGCTGTCACTGCGGCACGTGTCTGATGATCCTGGTACTCGCAGTAGCGTTGCGGCTGCTGCTCGCCGCAGGTGCTACTTGCCACAACGGGGGCCTCGTAGGCGGCGTTGACAAAGTCTGGGATGCAGAGACGCGCCTTGTCATAGTCGTAGCAGGGATCCTCCGCCGGCGGCATCGCGAACATCTTCAGATACGCATCGTTCGGTTTTGCGGACACTGAAATCGCGACCAAGGTCAGAAGAAACAACATCACACGGCGTTGCATGTTGAAAGTTACACACTTCTCACTTCAAAAACAAAATCAAAACACACACCACAAGCCAGTCACAAATAAAAAAATTATTAAATAATTGTAATTGTTATTAAATCACGAGTTTGTTTGTTTTTCACGTGTATAAAATAAGGTAAACTCTTTGCCAGGCGCCTTCTGAGCAGCACGCGCAGGCGTTTCTCGCGATTATCTCTCTGCTTCAGTGTAGGCTAAGCGTTTTAAATCGCGCTCGAATCGCGTAGGCTGGACAGCATTCGTCGTTGCCGTTGTCGTCGTCGGTGTTCGTTACGTCAAGTCGGGCTGCCAGTTCACAGTCGACTGTGTAATCGTCGTTCACGAAGCGCGCGCGCCAGCCACGAAGTCAGCAGCTATGTGTATGTGTGCTTGCTCACGCTTGTTTGTGTGCCTGCTTGTGTTGCAGCGTTTGATCGCGTCTGCATTTGTTGTTAGCAACATATGTTGCTAAGAGCGCACAGCATCTCAGCATCCACATTGTTGTAGCGGAGCGGATATACTCACCACGACGCTCTCTCTGACATCGCGCGCTCGCTCTCGTTCTCACTGTCTCTATATCTCTATACCTTGTGGATAAGATTTTGATTGCGCAGTTGTTGACGCTTGGCAACATTTTTGCTTGCAGGTGGTTGCCGTCTCTTTTGCAACATTCGTGGCTAGGGCTTCTGCATGGACTCGCAACTATTTTATTGCTCATATGGCGACACATTTTGAAGCATGTTGCTGCTGATGCTGCCGTTGCTGATTGTTGTTTGTTGTTTTTATAGATATCAATTCGCGTCCAGCCCGTTCACACTGCAAATCAAAATAAAGCCAAACGCAGCCTGTGGCTAAGAAAAGTAGAAGGCGTTACATACACACACACAGACATACATATGCATACGTCTTGTGTTTGCTTTTCGATTGCTATCGATAATGAAGTCGCCAAGCGGCTGGCGAGGGCTGAGGCCTAAGTTATTAACTTGTCGTTAATGAAAATCATCAATTTTTAACAGAGGGAGAGACGCGTAATTACGTGATACGAGTATACGATGGCTTCATTAATGCTGCTGTTCCCCTTTCGCTTTTGTGTTGCCGCAGTTTGTTGCACCACTGTGTTGCCTGCGCCTCACTGATAAGCGATTCACTTTTGTCTACCTCGAGTCCTGCCATATATACATATGTACATACATGTAGATGCCAATGGCCATATGCTATAGTTTGTTTTGGTTTTTGTAATTAGCTGTTTAAGCTTCAGGCGTAGCGTAGGCGTTATTGAGAGAGTGGCATTGGACGCATCTACCAAACTGAACGCTAATTGCTAATTACTAATTATGACAGTGCTTTGAGTTTTGCGCCAGGTTCACACTGCGTCATAAAAATCTATTCTGATTTTAAATCATTACTTTGAAAGGGAATACATTGGGTACATCGAATCAATAAATAAAAACATTTTAGTGGCAACGCTGCATTTTTGCGGCGCTAAAAAAACTCAGATGTTTGGTCAGCTGTTTGTCTGCCAAAATTGGCGGGAAGCTTTTACTCAACTTTGCGCTTCTGTTGTAGCAACACCAGGTACATATTTACTTCTTTGTTGACAAAATGTAAAATAAGGGTCAAGGTATACAAATTATAATCGTTATTGAATGATTTCGAATTATGCTTTTAATGTTGTAATTGTGGATTGTCTTTGTTAAGTCTTATTTTAGAAAAAAATCTAGCCGAAGTGTTCGTGGATTGTGGAGTAAAACACTCTTTTCTGCCAATTTGTGAAAAAAGTAATTAAGCAAATGCTTACTGTGATTTTAAACTTGTTAACACTTTTAGCCCATTGTTGTCATTCTCTTCATGTTTTGCATTTTAAGCCAAGTTTGAGGTAGTGTAAATCGAAATGAAAAAGCGTTATGTGACTGGATTGTCTCTGAATTAAATTTAAATGACATAGCATTTCACTTAAAATCCGAAATCACTAAGAAAATAAGGACTTTTCACGTTTATATTATAAGCAAGCGGATCAGTCGAGTGCACTCAACAGTAATATACCCTAGGCCTAGTCCCCGGCACGCCGAAGATTTGATGCCCATGCAATTCTCATACTTATCTTTAAATATCGACCTTTCGTTTTTGTGGCAGCTACATACATATGTATATAATATGATAAGTGATCTAAACCAATTTAAAAAAAAAATAAAAATAAAAAAAAATAAAAAAATAAAAAAATTTAAAAGTAATAAAAAAATATAAAATTAAAAATCATTTGCATCGGCAGGACCGAGATTCAAACCTCGATCTCCCGAGCACTTATCACTGTCACCACTCCGCCACTTGGACTGATGCTGGTAAATTTGATATACATTCTCGATGTATGTATGGACATTCTGGCAGAGTAAATGTAAAATGAATTAATTGACCATTAATTCTATTCTATTTATAGAACTGCCATTAAAATATCTTGGACAAAATTTTTAATATCTTCACTATTTATGGCCCAATCGTGATGAAAGTTGGAGCTTAGATTCTGAGCATGTTCTCACACACTTTGTTAAAAAATTTTAAATTTCAACTTAAGACCCAGAATTAAAGGTGATGTCAGTTTGTTATGAATTACGCCCCCACAGTAGGCGTGACAAAATTGTAACATAAACTTGTTCTGCCTGACATAATAGGGAGTCTTCATTCCAAATTTGGTGGTCCTAGCTCTTACCATCTCTGAGATCCTTTCGCTTATACGGACCGACGAACATGGCTATATCGACTCGAATGTTGATGCTGGTCAAGAATATATGTACTTTATGGGGTCGGAGATGCTTCCTTCTCCCTGTTACATACTTTTGAAGAAACTTAATATACCTCTAGGGTATAAAAAATGACCTAAATGTAATCGTATAATTGCGACATTTAAGGTAAAGGAGAGAATCCCTTAGACAATCAGTTGGGACGACCACGACTGTCTTTCAGTGATGCAGGATCACGGCTGAAAAGAAAAATGGCAACGGACATGGCTCAATCGACTCGGCTGTTGATGCTGATCAAGAATATATATACTTTATATGGTCGGAGATGCTTCCTTCTGCCTGTTACATACATCACACAAATCTAATATACTCTTTTTGACCGTTTTCATTGGGCACAGGGTATAAAAACAGCTGACTGTCAAATATGTACAACGCGCTGTTCACGTGCTGTGTATTGCAAACTTGCAATCTGCAATGCTGCAAGGGTCAAGTGAACACCCTAAGAATTTTTAATTTATTGTAAAACGAAATTTGACCGATTTTACCAAACGATTTCGCATGTCCCAACTGATTTTGATTTTTGATTTTCGATATCCGAAACCGAACATCGTTTCGGTTTGATTTTCTGGTTACAACAATGGCCATG
Organism: Drosophila limbata; assembly: GCA_963924055.1. Lineage (NCBI taxonomy): Eukaryota > Metazoa > Arthropoda > Insecta > Diptera > Drosophilidae > Drosophila > Drosophila limbata. The sequence continues at coordinate 4,933,253 of OZ001351.1, read as the reverse complement.
TTCACCAAAACAAATCCACAACAGAAAATCGATGAAACTTGTATGATTGTTCTGGTGAACGGCATTGATAAGCAATCATGATTTAAAAATTTTGATTATGATGACTGAAATGTGATGCTTTGTTATCGATAAATCAAATTGTAATCAACAGAGCACAAGATTTTAAATTAAAAGCACCGAAATTAGTAAGGAAACCATTTTATTTATGTTATTTTGGTTTGCATACATAAAATACAAAGAAGACGTTGGACTCTGCGTATTTCAGGCTACGAAAAGTGCTTTAAAGTTTCTTATATAAAATATTAAATGCGCATACAACAGTGGCTCAATTATTTATTAATGGAACATATTATCTATTATTTTAAATCTGGCCTTTTGCTGTGTTCATTCCCATTACACTAAGCATTTTGCGCCAAACTGTTTTGAATTATTTTAATAAATATTAAAAGCATTGACAAAAAAAAATGACAACTTTGATTTTGCCTTAAGATTTCGTCAAATCGTTCACCAATTTAAAAGCGTCGGCTTTTCAACGATGGAAATAGGATATTTCCACTGTCATACCCGTTACTTATAAAAATAAGTAAAAGGGGATATTGTATTCGTTGCAATGTATGTAACAGGGAGAAGGAAGCATCTCTGTCCCTATAAAGTATATACATATATTCAGCATCAATAGCCGAACCGATATAGCCATGTCCGTCTGTCTGTCCGTCTGTCCGTCTGTCCGTCTGTGTGAGTTCATAGATCTCAGAGACTATAAGAGCTAGAGCAACCAAATTTGGCACACAGATTTCTATTAGCCCCACGCTGATCAAGTTTCTTTGATCGCCTCCGTAGATCGCGAAAATCCATTACACGCACAGTTTTCAAGATACTTGGATTTTTTAAACGGTTAAACTTGGCTACTGCTATTACCTATCATCCTACTAAATGTCAACAAGATCGGACAAATAGAAAGGTGTTAACGGCAGATTAAAGCTTTTAAGAAATTAAAGTGCCTAAAAGCATGCAATAAAAAAAGTTTAATTTATTTAGGTAAGTAACGGGTATTCTATAGTCGGGAGCTCGACTATAGCCTTTCCCACTTGTTTTTTTTCTTGTGTATAACTCTTATTTTAAATTTTGATTGCTTGAAAATAAAAGTTATTTTTCAATTTTTATTATAAAAAATGCAAGCAATAACTTAACTAAAATATCTTTTGAACGGGAGGGCCCATTTCATAAATCTTATCACATATGTTATATTTTATGCACAATTCATTATCTATATATTGATGTATCATTATACCCATAAACTAATACTTTTTATTCAAAGAATACAGTAATATAATAACTCAGTGCATTTCCATTCAATTTTTATTTGCAATTTTTATGATAAAAAAAAAGTTTTCTTAAGCTTAAAGCCTATTGACAATACGTCCACGGCATTGTATTTCGGAGGTTGTGAAAATTAGCGACTCAAAAGTTGTCTCCAATTACATAGATCAGATTAGTGATTAGACTGTGAGTGTGTGTATGTGCGTGTGTGTGTTGCAACTGCCATTAGGATAAGTCGTCGTCAGAGTAAGTAGTTCCGTTGCCATATCTTTTAACTAGTTGTCTATTGTAGCATACTTACAACATATCATCTCACACACATACACACACATTCAGATCCACACACACACAAGCACACACATATACACTCGACAAGCTCATTTCCGGTTGCTTTGAAGCTCAACGACTTTTGTGTTGGTTGGTTTGGCTCAAATGTGTTATCAGAACTTTTGCTTAATACCTTGGTCAGTAGGCGTGGTCAGCGACTAGCCAAAGCCAACCATAACCTCTGTCTATAGTATGTGACTCATTGGATGTACACGACATCCATTGGGGTATGTGGCATGTGGTATCTGGCATGTGGCATGGGAAATGGATGGATGGGTTTGAGCTCTCGAGAGTTTCCAAAAACTCTTGCAAACAGTTCGGAACTTTGTCGCTTAATGAAAATTGCATTGTGTCGCTGAGTGGGATTTGGATTTTGATTTTGAGTGCTGGACACAAAGGCAACTTTGTGTTGGTCGAGGCGTAAAGTCCAAACGGCTTTCTGTTTGTTTTGTTTTGTTGGTTTGTTTGTTTGTATAGCTGGCTAGCTGGCTGGGTTGCTGACTGGCTGTCGGCAAAATTTTTAGATTATGACGCTTTGTCGGCAATCCTCTCCAGCTGCGGCAACGGGCCAAACATTTGGTCAGTATCAGCTTGTATCACATTGTCTTGGTCTCCCGCCCGCAACCTCGTACACTTGCTTTATTACGTACTATATGCCCCGTTTATAACTGGACTCTCACTTGTTATATTGGAGAGACATCAATAAAATTTAACATTGAGGCTCAACACTTGTCCATTCACACGAATGCGGCTCTTATAGGTAAAAGGGGTCCCCTTTCCATCCGAACAACGGCATAGACAACGGGCCAGTTTTTTTTTTATGTATTTATTTTTTTAAAAATGTTTGTTTGTTTTTTTAAACATAAACGGACGACACGCCGGAATAATTTTTGAAATAGTAGCAACACTCTCTTGTTACTGACAAAAACATATTAAAAAAAAAAACAAAATTGTTATTGTAACAAAAATGCCGATGGCATTTGCACAATAACGACGGCAACAACAACACACAAAGGGCTAGATCAGCTTCACAGCTATTTTTCACTTTTGAGAACTAAAATTCACAACTGGTTCTGGCTTCTCAAAAGTGACATTAGGCTGAGATCGCTGGTCAAGTCAGCACAACGGTACTGATGATAGAGATTGGCATCTCTTGAAACAGCTGTATACCGTGCCATGCTCCTTGCAATCTGCAAGTGTTTTGTGTGTTGTTGTTTGTTGGTGTCTTATAGACATTACTAGACCTCAAGTTAGCTAAAACTTATTTCTATTTATTTTTTTTTTAGGGAACATTTTGTTTGTCTTTTGCTTGCAATTGTATCTCGATTTGATTGCCAAAGCTGCAAACATGCGAATGCCATTTGCCAGCCGCCAACGGCTGAGCGGGATGAGGAGGTCGAAGGGTAAGAGGGCAGGAGCTTCGCCCCCGCTGGAAGCCAGACGGACGCAGTGCAACTTAAACGCACAGATAGATGACTAGATTCCTATCAGCGTCAATAAATAAAGTTTTTAAATGGAACAAGAAAATAAATATATGTCTCCTTGTTACAGTGCATATCCAGACGCCCTGGCAACGTATCTGCAATTCGCAAAGAGGCCCACAGTGCGTGCAAATGTTGCGAAATGTGAAACCAATTTCACTATAAGATTGTATTTATTATTATTAATTTTTTTTTTTATTAAGAAATGTGAGATCTTTTAAAAAAACCTACTTACGAGGTAAAAGTCTAGTGTCGAAAACATTTTCATGCCCCAAAATTTCTGATATCCAATTTTGTAACGAATAATATTAAGTTTTTCAATTAAAAAATTAAAAAAAAAATTTGGAAAAGGTAATAGAACAAAAGTTTCTAGATTTTTGATCGGGAACAAGTCCTCATTTACCATTTTAAGCTATATTAACGCTTTGATACAATCAAACAAACAAACAGACTGACTTTTTATCTCATTTTAATTTTAAAATGTATTATCTTTCTAAAGAGTGGTCGGATTTGATGATCGAGGTGTCATTCGACGCGTATTTACAGGTGTTTATCTCACGAGCCAGGTGATTTTCCAAAAGTCTTAGTATGCACATTTGTTAGTTTTACCTTTCGATCAGTATATAATTCGACCTGATCGGACAATCATAGCAAATTTTCCATTCTTCCTGTATATATTGCTTGTCGCCTCTCGCACCCCTCTTGCTGCTTTCGTCACTAGCGCGGACTACCGTCCGCAGTGAAAACATGGAATAAACATAATTATGCATATTGTCGTCACTAAAGTATTGGTTAATTTTTTAAAAAGATCTTTCGCTCATTTACACACACGAATTGCGCCTTAAGTTTATAAATTTATGTCAATTAGCAATAAAGTGTTTAGATTTTCAGAGGAGTATCTTTGCATCATTAACACATTGACGGATTTAACGTAAATGAACGATTTGTTTGTTATAATTTGGAAATTAGCTTGAGTGATAATATTTATAAATCTGTGTATGGTATGTATTGTATGTACTATATCAAATGCGAATTTATGAAATGTCAAAGTAGTCGATTAATGTTATTTATGTACTTATTATTTAAATAAATTGATTTGGTACAGTGCCAGCTAATTGTTTATTCCACTGTGCGACTCTCTACCTCAGTCTGGAATTTTGTCAGCCTTTTCACATTGAAAAAGTTTTTCGAGTTTCTATCGCCGAGACTCCTTTGCTTGTCTCCCTCTCTTTCCCTCTCTTTCCCTCTCTTTCCCTCTCTTTCCCACTCTCTCTCTCTTTCTCTCGCTCTCTGTCTCTGTTTATCTATCTCTCTGTGTCGTTTACTCCTCCTGTCCATTCTGTCTGTTGGTCTGTTTGTTTGCTTGTCTGTCTATCTGTTGGTTCGACGCTTTGTCTCCTGCCTTGTGCAATATGCGTCGTGTCTTGGCTGTCTGCCTCAGTTGGGCGGATTGGGTGGAAGGGGCGGACTTTTCTGGCAAGCTGCATCTGTGCGCGTGGGGCGTGTGTTGCATGTTGCATGTTGCATTAACTGATGTTCTCTTCTTTATGTTACCTACATACACACATGCCATACTACACATACATGAAGCTACTTACGAGTACATTGATTTTATAATTAGGCATGTCAGCAGTGCATGGAAAGGGAAAATCAGTAAGTAGCACAGGAAGGAAGGAAGGAAGCTGCCTTGCCACGGAATTCAAAGTCAACTCGTGGCCATAAAAACAGCCAATTACCTTCAAGTCTCATTAGGTACGACTACAACCATTTGGCCCGCAGTCAGCACAGGCTACATGTTGGTTGGATAGGGAGTTGGTGACCGTCGCTAGGCATGGGGGGGAGTGATGGGGGGAAACAGGACAGCCAAAGGGCTGCCTCTGTTAGCTGACCGTTACAATCGAATTAGGCGCCGTTCTCAACGCTAAATGCAATTAAAACTAGAAGATGTTGATTACATTAGAAGTGCAGGCAGCCACGACAAACTGACAGTGTCCAAGGGAAGGCGTTAGGGAAGGGGACGATGCGAAGGAAGGATGGTGTCAGGAGGAGCAACAGTTCGTTGGTGTGGAAGCCAGAAGAGTGTCAAATGGACCAGCGCGTGCGCTCACAGAGAATTTCAAACATTTCCCAACGCCGTCGTCGACATTCCCGTTGTTGTCATGCCCCACAAAGTTGCGGATTGTCCTTGCTGCTTTTTGTTCATAATTTATCCTTTTTTCCCGCAGTTCCGTGTGTGTGTGTGTGTTTTTTAACACGTCCACAGCGCGCTCAAGAAAACCGCCCGAAAATTGTTGCGGTTGACCAGAATTATTTTTTATACTCGTTTTCAATGCACGCAAAACACAAAGCAAAAAGCAACAGAAAACTTTGTCAACAACGCACACTGGTTCCGCTTGTGTATGACAGCGGCCAAAAATACTTCCCCTTGGGATATCGAAATGAAATTTTCACCAAAATTCTTAACAAATGTTCGTGCTCATAGGCTGAAAAAATAGAAACAATCGGCAACTTGGAGGATGTAAAAAATAAAAGAGGCGCGTACTTACTTGGAGAGAGCACATGAAATACAAGCATAACCAATGCAAAAATTATATACAGATGGGGGAAATTAAAATTTTTAATATGCAATTATGTGCTTTAAATAATAAAAAAGCACTAGGATGATAAATTAGACCTCGGATTTTGCATACTTCCATATTTTTCATCAGATTGGTACCAAACTTTGTATTTAGGTATGTTATAATTTAAAAAAACCAATTTTTAATCCATGTCGAAAATATGCAAATTATATGCAAAAAATATGCAAAAAAAATATGCTAAAAATATGCAAAATATATGCAAAATATGCATAATATATGCAAAATATGCAAAAAATATGCAAAATATGCAAAACATATGCAAAATATGCAAAACATACATATAGTATGCAATCAAATTTCATCTAAAAATTTAATCATACATGCCATTAAAGTAAACCGGCAGCCATAAGTCATCGAAAAAAACATTGATTAAAGCTGATAGGTGTTATTTTATTTTGTGTAGAGAAGTGGAATGCCAAAGATCGAAAAAAAAAAAAAATATGCGCATCGTTTTCTACTCTATTTTTAACGAAACGAACTTTGGTGTTATCAGAATTCATCTAACTTATCCCTAAAAGAATATGCAAATATGCAAAATCCGAGGTCTAATGATAATAAATAAAAAGCTTATTAACCATATTAATAATCAGAAATTCAATATAACATTCAGAATACTGGTGAAATTAAAATTAACAAAAAAAACATAATTATTAAAGTCGTAGCAGATGACTTAACTTTTTCCCTCTTTCCAAGTTCTTTCTGCCCTGTTATGACCAAAGCAGGAAAAAATTCCATGAATACGCTTTTATCAATTCCTTGGCAGTATCAGGGGCATATTTATTAAACTTGTTTACTATAATATTATATTCTAAATTGATTAACTTACATGACACAAAAGGTCCTATTGGAGGATTTTGGACGGAAAACACCTTTAAGCTTACTAAAAAATAATTTCTATGGACTCAAACAAAAATGATTAAATGTTAATGATTTTTCAATATTCATATCACTGCGGACGGCAGTCCGCGCTAGTGACGAAAACAGCACGAAGGGTGCGAAAGGCGACCAGCAAAATATACAGACAGAATGGAAGGCTATGACTGTTCGATCAGGTCTAGTTATATACCGACCGAAAGGTATAAATTAACCTAGCAAATGTGCATACTAAGACTTTCGGAAACTCATGAAGAACTCATGAAAAACTTAATATTATTCGTCACAAAATTGGATATCAGAAATTTTGTGGCACGAAAATGTTTTCGGCACGAGACTTTTACCTCGTAAAGAGGATTTTTTTAGAAGATTGATTAATTCAATAAAATATACTTTTTCCTTAATTCTTTTCAATTCTTTATACTGAAGCTGCTTGCACATAAAAATCAAATGGATTAATTTTATTGCTTGAGATTAATCGCTTAAAACGTAATAAAATTATCTATGTATAGTACTCTAAAATATAACTAGTTCACTCGAGAAATACTTATAATTACATCAATTACAATTGATCAATTTGGAGACGATATATTTAATATTTTTATTATTGGCCTCCGACACAACCAGTGTGCAACGGGACGGTTTGTGGGTGGTAGGCGGTGAAAGGAAGAGGTTGTCAGGGAAGAAGGCGAGAGGGAACGGGATCTGATTATGTCAGCAAAGCAGGGAAACCATCAGTCATGTATGTGTGTGTGTCGTTGGCCAGGCATAAATCTGAAATCCGCACGCTAATTTGTGCATGATAAATTATTTATGTCAAAATGGAAGTCAACAACAGCAGTCAAAACAACAACTCGCTCCAAAGCGTAGGCAGGGGGCTGGGGATGGGAATGGGGATGGCGATGGGGGCTAAAAGTAAGCTACCTTAGTCACCTAATCCCATGAAGTTTTCCAACAACACGAATCATTCATAAAAAACGCTTGCTGCAAATTGGTCTCCCCATTTGGATTTTGGCCGCAAGATTTCAAGCTGCAGGTACTCGTATGCATTAAAAGTTCTACAGTGGGGGAATATCCGTAGGGGGGGTTGGGAAGGAGTTTGCGCTTGACTTTTGCGATTGTATGAATATTTGATGAGCTGCTGGAGTGAAAGTTTCATATGCATAATCCGTCACAAATGCTATGAATTTCCGTGAGTTAACCAAAGGGGTTGCTGCTTTAAAATTGGTTTATGGCAGGTACAACATTGAAACAACTAGTTTAATAATCGATATTATCATTTGCCTAATTATTTTCGATAGCCCTTCACACTTACATAAAAATACACTTGTAATGTAACTAATAAAAAAAACCTACAATTTGTTCCTTATACCAAGCTCTTTAATGTATACATATTATCAAAACCGAACTTTAAAATTAGAAATACGCTTCGTTTTGTAAGGTGATAAAAGTAAATGTCAATTTTTTTACAAATACCACTTTCAAATTAGTCATCTTAATATTTTATTGGAAAACCAGGATAGAGGAAGTCGTGTCTACTTACTGTAAAAGGCTTAGGCCCGTTTTTTCAATGTAATGTATTTTGACGTAAAATATATTGAAATGACTGTTTTTAATTTATATCTCAGATACAGTTTATAAGTACATTGAAAAAACGGCCCTTAAAGTTTTGCCCATATTTTATTTAAGAACAAGGGTGTTGCGCCCCCTGCTCGCTTCGCTCGCCGTTTATAATCGAGTTTACTCGATTGTAGGACACCCTGTGCCCAGGCACTTCCTTAGCCTAATACATACATATAAATAAACAACAGTTTCCAACATTGCAGCCGAATGGCATGCCGATGTTTTGATGCCCTTACAGAACGTAAAATACATGCAATTTTCGACTATGACTTCAATATGATGCAACATCTCCGTGTTGGACAGCTTTATCCATAAGGGTTAAGCTGTTCTAACTGCATTCACAGCCCTCTAATCACAGAAAGCAGATTAGGTCAGTGCCCGGACCAGGTCCCGATGGTGTGCCTGCTTTCGTACTAAAGTACTGTGCAGAATCTTAATGTAGACCACTGCATAAGTTGTTTACTTTGTCAGTTTCCCAGTGCTATGAAAGGATTCTTATATTATTCCTCTTCATAAAAAGGGTATGAAGTCCGACGTTCAGAATTATAGAGGCATTTCCAAGTTGTCTGCAATTCCGAAGTTGTTTGAGAAAATTATAACTTCTCATCTTCAACATTTATGTAGCTCACCTACTCAACACGGGCTTATGAGATGTGGATTCACAACCACTAACCTACTTGAGTTTACTTCTCTAGTGATTAAAGGGTTCAAGAAAAAGATGCAAACTGATGTTATTTATACTGATTTTAGTAAAGCTTTCGATTCTTTAAACCACTCTTTACTTACTTGATCTTCTTGGTTTTTCCGAACAATCTTCTTCTTTGGATCTCCAATTATTGAAGTAACAGAACCATGTCTGTCAAAGTTACTTCTGGAGTATGGCAAGGTAGTCATCATTGGTCCATTACTCTTTACGTTATTTATAAATGATCTTCCATTTGTATTATCTCACTCCCATGCACTCGTGTATGCGGACGACGTCAAGCACTGTCTATCGTATAGTGACAGTTCTTCTTATATTCTCTTGCAAGCAGACTTAAATGCATTCCATCTTTGGTGCCAAGCTAATTAATTAAATCTCTATAGCTCGAAATGTAAAGTTATGACTTTCCATAGATCTTCGCGCCATATTTCTCAGTATTCACTTAATGGCATTGGAATGCTTGAATGATTCCGAAAGATCAGTTAATGACTTGGGTATAGTTCTTGTTTATAGACTGAAGTTTGATAAGCATATTGCTATAGCTGTCAATAAAGCAATGGGAGGTCTCGGGTTTATTAAGCGATGGTCCAAGGAATTTAGTGATATTTTTAAACTTCTATACAGGTCTCTTGTTCGTCCGATTCTTGAGTATGGTTCATATGTGTGGTCTGCTCAATATGAATCCTATCGTGGCAGGATAGAATCGGTTCAAAAACAATTTTTGATTTTTGCTTTACTTGGCTTATGTTGGACCTCGGAAATTCAGTTGCCTTCATATTCTAGTAGACTTCTCTTGGGGTAATGCTTGGGGTAATTTTCATCCACAAATTACTGCAGGGTCATATAGACTTGGCTAATTTTTTAGATGAAATAACCTTCAACGTAGCTTTTAAAGTAACTCGAAACTTTAATCCTTTACATTTCCAACATTTCTCCACTAACTGGGAATTGCAAGAGCCTGTTCGTATTCTGTGTGCAGATTATAATAGTCTGTATCCTACGATTTCGTGTGTTCTCCGCTCACTATTAAAGCCTCTATATTATCATGCTTAACAAGTCTAACCAACTAACTACTTATTAATATAATTTTGGTCTGATTGGTTTTTTCTGGGTTTTCCCCAATCCTTGCAACACATGTTGGGCCAGTTATTTTCTTTTTCAGTTTAGATACCCCAGAGCGTTTAATTTTAATTTAATTTGCAATTTAAATATATATACAGTCGAACTTCCCTAACTAGAATCACCATTATCCAAGGAAAAGGTTATGGAGATATTCGACTTACAGGGTTCTTTTTCTTAAGTTTATCAATGTTACTGCCATTCATTTAGCTCGAGTTAGAGAGAAATTCGAATTATGGAATTTGGAAATATGGAAGCTCAACTGTATATTGTTTTCTTTAATTCTTAATTTTAAATTAATTGCTGTGTCCGCTGCTTTTAGCCTGACAATAAATAAATAAAAAAAATAGTAAATGTATAACACAGCAGAAAACTCGCAATCTGTGAGTTTGGTTGAGATATCTCCGAAAGCACAACAAAAATAGGCATACTAAATCTTTAGTTTTGATCAATCGTTCCAATGACAGCTATATGGTATAGTTGATCGATTTCAACCCAATTGGATCAGGAATATATATACTTTATGGGGTCTGCTACGGCTTCCTTTACCGTTCCATACATATCAGAAAACCATTTTACCCTTTTTCCCCTTTTAAAGGGGCATAGCTCTTTTAATCCAGGCTGGGCCTGGTTAATAGTAAGTCTATTCTCTAAATATCCTAAAAGTGCCCAGTTGACTTGCTTCTTTTCAAGATACATTTAATTAAATAATTATTTTGTTGATTACAAATATTTGTGATAATATTTGATTCATGTCTACTTATGGTTTTACATAATCTATCTCTGGTGCTTTTCAATGGTATCGATTGTTATTCAAGAGTTGTCAGATTTAAGTTGAATGTGACTTGTTGAATCCAATTGTCGTTGCCAGTCAGATGTAATTATGCAACACCTGCAAAGACTTGTAAGTTGTTTGGCATAATTCCGCTTGGAAGTCGTCTCTTGGCAGTCATCAGCTAATTGATTCTACATTTTCTGAATCCACAAAATGCATTAGACTGGCTGCAGTTTCTGGGCCAGCTTATTGACCAAAATCCTTGGTCATAATCAGCTTCAGCTGCACTTAAAGTCGTCTGTCTGTGCAACTTTGAATCTACTAGTTTCAACACTCAGAAATTTAATTTGTTACTTTAAAACCGAATCATACTTGAGTACAACAACTACCGTTAAACATTAAAAATGTGAGCGAAATTCCTTAATCAAGAAATCTATATATTAAACGGATTCAATCTTAAATATAAACAAGCTTATGAATTTCTATAATTCTCTCGTCATTAGTTATTAAACACCTTATTTAGACATTTAAAAAGGCAGGCCTAAGACTTTATTTAATAGGATATTTTCTGAAGCCAGTCTTCACATACATTCTACACTAACTGCAAGTTTAGAAAACTCACTCTGATTTTTTGACAACTTTATTAGGGAGCGTGAGGTGTTCCACAATGCTCATAATACTTATAACTGATTCAAATATGATACAGAAATAAGTTAGGTTCGACATAGGGAAACTATTCGTTCCCAAACAAATATCGAGCACACAGAATTTTTCCAACAATCCTGAATGGTGTATACCTTTTTTTAGAACACTCTTGATATTAAGAATTTCAAAACAGGTTTTAAATTTAGAATTTCGTACATGGATCAAGTATTTTTATTCATTAAACATTTTACACCGGAATTTCTTGATTCAAGTCCGAGCGTACTTGATTTTTCTCTCAGTGTATGTGTCTGCATTCATCGCAGTGCATGTATTTGTGTATGTGTATGTGGGTACGGCCACTTTGCTGCCCTGCAGCTTTGGTAAACACTTGGCAGCTTTGGCCAGGCCAGCTGCTGCCTTTCATTTAGTGCTCATCAAACGAACGGAGGCCACTTTGCTGGCAACATTTGTTGGTTCTGTGGCCCCCTTTGTTGCCTAACTGACTTTGTCACACTGCCACATTTTGCCGCTTGTGTTCTGCTCAGGTGTCGGGTATTGTGTTTCTCCTGGTGGTGGTGCTGTTTCAATTAGTGCATAGACATCGCTTCGCTTCCCGTCGCCTGCACCTCATCCGCATCTCCAACTCCACCTCGGTGCCGCTATTTAACCCGTTGGCCACTCATTAGCAGCGCTTGGAGCTGCGGTTTGTGGTGCTCGTTCGTGTTCCCATTGCCATTTCCATTTCCATTTCCAATTCCATTTCCAATCCCATTGCCACACTCATTCTCATTCTTATTAACTCTCGTTGCTCCTAACTAGCAATTGCCACACGCCTCCGCTTCGTCGCCTCCGTGTCTCTCTATCTGACTCCTTGTATGTCTGACAGTCTGGCAGCCTGTCTGTCCGTCTGTCTGGTTAGCTGACAAGCTATTGTAAGCTTTTTGCAAGGCTCACCTCTTGTGTCTTCCTCATTTTGTTAGCTCTCCCGCCCTACACCGTCAAATGCTTAATTGTTTGCCATTTTTCCTAGCATACTTTTAAGCTCACGGCATTCAAATTGCGTCTCTTTCTCGCTCTCTCTCTTAGAATGCTTCTGTCTGTCTCTTTATCTACATGCTTTGTGCATTTATAATCATTTTTCATAAATGTTTGACCGTTGGTTGGGCAGCGCTTGAAGCACACTTACTGTGACAGCTCTCAAAGGATTAGACGTGTTTCACATTTAAAAAGCGCACCAAATGACTCACCCAATGTGCCAAAGACAATGATGATGATGATGATAACGACGACTATGATTATGAAGATGTTGTAGTTTATGATGCCCAGCTGTTCATGTCCAGCGTCTGCTGTTGACTTTGTATCCACTACAGGCGTCGATTGCTGAGCTCGTTAGAAACTCCGCCCTTCTCTCTCTCTCTCTCTTTCTGACTATTTTTGCCCCTGTCTATCTATATCTCAATTCCCAATTGGTATTTGTTGCTCGTTTCTGTTGATTCAAACCATTTTTACCCGTTAGCTGGTTTTTGACTTTTCGCAAAAACTGATTTAAGCCGCTTACTCCCAACAACAACTACAGCAACAATACCAAAAGCAATGGCAGCAACAACACACGCCACGCCCCAACCGTAATTCCCGTTTTAAATGCCAATTCCGCATGTTCTCGGCAAATTCACCTGGTTTGGGTAATTGACGTTGACGGAGATTATGCAGAGTGTCGACGCTGATGTCGACGCCGACGACGCCGACGACGCTGCCGACGTCGCGACGTAGCAGCACTGTATATATTGGCATTATGGCAAGCAATTGGTAAAAATAACAATAACTCGAGGAAACAACCTGAAGAATCGTTAAATATTACCTGCGGTAAAAAAAACCTGAATTTTTCACCATTCACTATTAGTAAGGTAAATTTACACTAGTTGACTAGCTTGTCAATCTCATCTCAGTAGGCTTAAAATTATGATGGCAACTTAGCTAACTCGTGTAAACGGTGGTCAACTCTAAGCAAAAGTGTGATTACTTGGTAAAATGCACAGCCTACTGAGATGAAATTGACCAGCTTGTAACTAGTAGAAAACTCTACAATAGAGCGAGCTTGACTTTGCAGGAACGGTTTGGTCCTAAAGTACCCGAAAATAAATTTTCAACTTATTCGGAGTACGATAACACATTCAAAATTGCTTCGAAACATGAAAAAACTGTGTTTAAACACTGATTATACATTTTTCGATGTTTTTCATGTTTCGAAGCAATTTTGAATGTGTTATCGTACTCCGATTAACGTGAAAATTTACTTTCGGGTACTTTAGGACCAAGTGAACAAAACAAAAAAATAAAAATTTAAAAAAAAAAATATGAAGAAACAATTTTGTACTTTGTTCTTTGTACCTTTTTAACTCAGGGTTTAATCTTAAATTGTATAAACTTATCCAAATGTAAATAATATCATTTGAAATGTATATTAGCACAAGCTTCTCATGTTGGGTATTAGTTGGCATTGTAAGACGAACTGTATTTATGAATTTCAGTTTTAACTTAATGTAGACATAATTCTGAGATCGTCAATAAAATCATATCAAACGCTAAGATTAATAAATAAAAGATTAAATGGCATTGCAACCTTTTAAGTTTGGATGCCAAAATCTCAACGAAGTATATCAAAATGTTTGGTCGCGTCCCGCAATTAAAAGTCATTTGGCAATGGCCCATGAAGAAACCGCCACAGACACCTCAATCACGAGCAGCAGCAAAATGAAATCGGGTCTTTGTTTTTATGTGTATCTAATGATGCGTCAATGAATCTCTGATAGCGACTTTTGGTCGCATCAACAAATGAAGCGTCATTAAGTAATAAGTCTTTCAGCCGTATCCGACTTAAAGTCGAACTGACAGACGTCCGAGTCTATGTCTTAACCACGCAAGAGATCTGAGCCAAAGGATATTAAAAGTACAGCGCCCGGCACGCCCTTTCCTTCGTCCTTCGACCTACCCGTGCCCCTGCGCCTGCTCTACTGCCGCTCTGCTAAAAGCGCTTAACGATTTCATTAAGCAGAAATAGCTGGCAGGGTGGGGTGGACCTGGTAAATTTAAGCTTAAAGCATGCCAACTGAAATGGTTGCCAACTGCAGCTGGATTTGCCAGTTGCCAGACTGCACAGCTCGGCAGTCAATCAGTTAGTTTGTTCGTCTATAGAAGTAACTAAGACTGCCTCACTATGGGTAATTTGACCAGTTTGAGAGGTCATAATTAATATCTAGTAAACTTCTTAAGATGGTGACTTGCCCACTTTTCCAAAATACTTCTAGTAGTATGTATGACACTAGAAAAAAAGCGCAAAATATCTTGAGTAGTTTACGAGTTATTATTTAATGCCAATCGGCATTTGAAATTGTGAGGTTAGATGCTAAAAAATTAAATTTCACGAAGAGTAGACGTGGAGTAGTGTTCACCAGAACTAATCAATCAGTAATCATGTATCACAAATCAAAAAATTGTTGATGGGTGAACGATTTGATGAAATTTTAAGGCAAAATCAAAGTATTAATTTTTTTTTTTGTCAAAGCTTTTAATATTTCTTAAAATAATTCAAAACAGTTTGGCGCAAAATGCTTAGTGTAATGGGAATGAACACAGCAAAAGGCCAGATTTAAAATAATAGATGATATGTTCCATTAATAAATAATTGAGCCAATATGGTATGCGCATTTAATATTTTATTTCAGAATCTTTAAAGCACTTTTCGTAGCCATCTTCCTTTAAAATACGCAGAGTCCAACGTCTTCTTTGTATTTTATGTACATATGCAAACCAAAATAACATAAATAAAATGGTTTCCTTATTAATTTCAGTGCTTCTAATTTCAAATCTAGTGTTCTTTTAATGAAGATTTGATTTATCGATAGCAAAGCATCACAATCAGAGAATTTCAGAGTACTATTTTGGTGATGAATTTTCAGTCATCATAATCACAAAATTTTGAAATCATGATACTAATATCAAATCATCATACAAATTTCATCGATATTTTGTTGTCGATTTGTTCTGGTGAACACTGCCAATGTGTCAAATTGAGGCAATCTCGTTTTTTCAATAACCTAGTACGCAATGTGATATGTATATAGTATAGAATATATTGGGTGCTTCATCTGACATATTGGCCAGATATGTCCGATAGTAAAATCAGTTTACGAAGCAGTTGAGAAGGCAGTTGAAAGCCGTAGCTCCGGAAAATAAAATGCAAATATAGCTTTAAATTGACTCTTTGGAAGATTTGGATGAAGAGATGAGCGTTACTTAGATTAAAGGAATCTACCATTCCAGGCAACAAATTTGTAAAATGTTGGTATCAGTGCATATATTTCAAGATTATGCTTTTAAAAATTGGCTGTAACAAGCGCAGCCAGATCCACCATTTTTTCGTGTTGAATTTGCATAATTCTATCTTTTCACTGTAAGATTTTTCAATTTATTAATTCACTTTTCAAATGTCACATTAAAATGGACTGCTTTACAGAAGAGCGTTGCCACAATTTGAAAATTTTTTCCATTCACAATTTCACGTGATATTTAACTTATTGTGCTTTGCAATGACAACCCTGTGTTTATCAGCTGATTTCTTCGACGTGGCGCTATCTATTAAGATTTCTGGTAGGCAACATTGAAGAACAATCTTTTGTTAACGCGTTGCACCCAAAAATATTTCAAATCGGTGACTTTCAGAAAAAGGGTTTTGGCCTCACAAACTGGTCAAATTACCCATAGTGTGCCTGTCTGTGGCCATCTTAAGACGTGGCACTTCCGCTTCCGCTTCAAGTGCGTCTCCGTTTCCAGCTCCAACTTCACGAACAAAACAAAAAAGAGCACGCAATGTTATATAAACTCAAAAGAAGAAAAATGAACAATGCACCAAACTGACAACACTTTTTTGTAAGTGTTTCTTGGCTCGGTCGCTTTTGCTCTGCTTTTGATTTCGCAACGTCATTTCGCTTTCGCCCTTTGTGCATTTTGTGCCGCACAATAGACGAGACACGCCCCCATCCCCCAGCACAGCCCCACATGCACTCCATCTCCCGCTAAATGTGTCCTTTTCTTGTCTTGCTTTGGGGTTTTGTTTGCCGTTTCCGCCTGGTCGCGAAAAGTGGTTTCTATTTATTTATTTATATTCACATTGTGCAGTTGCAATTGGCGATGCATTTTGCAGCCGCACGGAGGGAACTCAGATCCTTTGGTAAGGGGATTGGAGATGGTCGGGCAATGAGAAGCATTATATGTGAACGACTTTGCAGCTTAGCACGTTCTAAGGCGTAAACTACCAAAGGGATAAGCCGGAGAATCCCAATAGAATTTAAGACTTCCGCCCAGGTTTATGGGGACATTGCAGAGGAGCCACAGACAAAGGTGCAGAAACAATCAGTGTCAGGGATCACTAGAAGCCGGACTGGCTACTTTAAAACACAAATTTCTGTAGGCAAATACAAAATTATACAAAACAATACAAGAAATTACACCGATTATTACTTGGATATCTACAATATACTTATCAGAGGTGCCCAGCCTATGCCCCGGAGGTCGGTAGTTAATCGATTTTTCACACAGACAGAAGCCAAAAGCTAGGTATGGTGTGAAAAAAATTCCTTCGTCTAGGCCTCAAACTCAACGGTGTGGTTACAGTCGAGTGTCCTCCACTATATTATAACCTGTGCCTAGCCATTCAGACGTATTTGCATACATACAAAGTCAAAATTGCTTCGAAACATGAAAAAACAGTGCTTTATACCTGATTAATAATCAGTGATTATACATTTTTCGATGTTTTTTTTCATGTTTCGAACCAATTTTGAATGTGTTATCGTCCTCCGATTAAGGTGAAGTTTATTTTCGGGTACATTAGGACCAAATGAACAAAAAAAAAAAATAAAAATAAAATAATAAAATTTTGACTTTTTTTTTGCCTTATAAAATTTTTAAATTTTCCGATCCAAGTCGGCACGGATTATCATACTCCGATTGAGGTAAAACTTTTTTTAAAGTGCTTTAGGACCAAATGAACAGATCTAGCCCGTATGCGTTTAGAAATAACAACTTTACCAAAATAAGGGACACCCTAACATATATACCCAGCAAGCATTTCAAATCACATAAGACTCTTAAAAGAGTCTTTTGACTGATTAAAATGAATCTAAATGAGCGCTTTTTCGAATCTCAAATGATTGTTTCCTGTGAGAAAACGGTACCCTAGCAAAGACTCCTTTGGAAGAGTCATATATGACTCTATTTTTTGATCACTTTAGACTCAGTTCGGAGTCTTATTTCTGAGCAAATTGTTTTATTTGAGAGTCATATGTGAATCACATTTGAGTCATATTTGAGTCATATTTGAGTCACAAATGAGAGTCATTTGAGAGTCACCTTTGAGTCTTATTCGAGTCGCAATTGAGAGCCATTTGCGAGTCATTATTGGATCTTATTCCCAATTGTTTGCTGGTAAAAAAATAATTATTATCATTTTGTATTTATTCAATGATTTTATTCAATTTATTTATTACTTAATATTACAGCTTTTTAATTTAATAATTTAATTTGTACATTTTCTTTTTGCTGCAACGCGGTCGCCAGCCCGAACAAAATGCTTTTGGAGTATTCCATTCATAACCTTGTCCGTTGCCAAGAATTTTATGTAGCAAACTTTTAATAAAAGAAAAGTTGTTAATTAAATGTACTAAAGAATTGATGAAAATATATGTACGTACTCTTAATGGTCGTAACCACGAGCAATCGCTCAGCGCTCGGTTTAGTGGCGGTCCGCTTCCAACTATATGCAACAGCCAATTCGCCGGCAAAAACCTTTTTTCCCAATGTATTCTTTCTGAAATATCATAATTGAATGTATTATATGTATCTTATAAAAAAAACCTCTACGAGGTACAAGTCTAGTGACGAAATCATTTTCATGCACCAAAATTTCTGATATCCAATTTTGTGACGAATAATATTAAGGCTTACTTAAAAATTACTAAAAAAAATTTTGTCACTCGGCACTGCGCAAAAAATAAATATTTATTAGGTATGAAGAAATTAGCGCAATGTGACGAGTGGCAAAATTTTTTTTAGTAATTTTTAAGTAAGCCTTAATATTTTTCGTCACAAAATTGTATATCAGAAATTTTGGGGCATGAAAATGTTTTCGTCACTAGACTTTTACCTCGTAAAGAGGTTTTTTTATAAGATTTGGTATTCACGGCATTTTGAATTACAGAAAATTTTCCCCCTTAAGTAAGTCACCTTGTCTCTTTTCATCGACCATGTAGGTATCTTTCTATTATTACCGATTATCCACGTGCAAATACATATACTCGTAAATACATATTTTTCTTAGGTAAATACTTGAAAATCCATGTCAGACTTGGCACAACTTCACAAGACTTAATGGCAATTTGTTGAGCGCCACAAGTTTCAGTTTCTTTACGAGCTTTTCTTATTCTTCTGACATACTGGTGCATACACTAACACACACATACCCACACTGAGACACGCACACATGCAGAGGATGAGCTTAAATATGTGTTTGCGGCGTAAGTTTATAATCCTTTACGGAGCTGAGAACTAATTGCAATGTAAATAAATTACAGGCGACATCGGCAGTAAAAGTCAGCCCGCCTTCCCTGACAGTCCCGACACAATTTCAACAATATTTCACTCAATATTCAAAAGCAGGCAAAATGCAACGCTGCTCTTCCTCCATTCTTTCCCGATGTCTGCCTAAGTATTTCTTGCTCTTTCCTTCGTTGTCGCTGTCTGTAGAAAAACGCATTCAACTCTACTCAACTAACTATTAAGCACTACTCCAAGTTTTACACAGGATATATGCATGTATTTGCACTCGTTGTCCTTGCAGCCTCGGCAGAAATGAATTTGTTATTGCACTGCAGTTTCGGTCATCTTGGCTATCTAATAAAACTCTCAGAGTACTATATAAAATAAAAATAATAATTGCAATTATCATTAATCATTAAAATTACTCTTCCCAATCACTTTCAGCTATTTATAATTAGTCAACTCATCCCCCACCCCCTAAATTACTGATGTTTGGAAGAATAAACCAATTAACTAAGATGTTATTAGCTTACCTTAATTCCATAATTTATTGGTATTTTATTAAAATATTTTTTAATTTATCTAAGCATGTGTAATCATTTTGTTTCGAAAGTTGATCGCCTCCAGAAACTGAAATCTAAATGACTTCAATGTATTTGGTCTATAACTTTAGCTAATATATTAATTAAAATTCACATCTATGAATTCAGCAATCTTGTAAGTTTCAGCATTTGTAGGCCGATCCACATAATGTTATTAGAATAATATTCTTATCTTGGCTGATAAAATATATATTACTTGAAAGAAAAAGTTTTGCCATGTCCCTTTGTCTGTCCAAATAAACACCTAGAGCTCAGAGACTACGTATAGAATTGTGCCAGTCAAAAATGTTCCCATCAAGCTCAGTTTTCTTGTCGCTAAAAATAATTTTTTTTTTTTTGGCTGAGGAAGGGAAATGCCTGCACGCATCTCGCAATCTGCCGTCGCAGAGAGGAACAAGGAGAGGAGCGCACCCACTAACGACCCCCCTCTATAGGTCTTCCACTTCGGGATCGCTTTTGCATAACCACGAAGTGGTGCCCTTTCGCGCACTGCGCCAACTATTCACTCTTTATAGCGTTCTGCTAGTTGATCCGCGTCCGGATTCGCACTCACCTCATCATCATGTTATTGTGCCTCAATTTGTGCCATGCGCCGTTCCTCCAGTATTGCTGCGTCCAAGTCTCGTTTCTCCTCCTGGAGAACATTTCCCGCGAAGGTCGTTACAGCGGCCCAGGACTCCTTCCGTAGCAGCACTTTGTTCACAATGTTTTCGGGCATCACCATAGGTGCAACCGCAGTCTTCCGTTTTGCGCATGCAGAAAAGGCATTTGCGCAAATACCCATGTCCGGACAGCAGCTGTGTTAGGTAATAATTTACTTCGCCATGATCTCTCTCCGTCCAGCTCTTCACGTTCGGTATAAGTCTCGACGTCCATCTGCCGGTTGTTGCTGCACGCCAGCGCTCTTGCCACTGCTGAATTGTCTGCTGTCTAGATTCTCTGAAGGTCGACACTCTTCCTTCCCGCCGTACTACACAGCGTTTCCTACGTTCAAAGGCTAGCAGGTCAATGGGTATGCAGCTGCTGATCACCAGTTCTGCCGCTTCAGATACTGTCCGGTAAGCCGACGCGATCCTAAGTGCCGCAGTACGTTGCACCGACGCGTACACCTTGCTACGCTAATCAGCTTCCAGAGCTTCAGTCCACACCTAACATCCATATAGCAGAATGGTGTTCGTGATCGTCAGGAGCAATCTCCGGTTGCTCTGCGTAGGACCTCCGATGCTTGCCATCAGTCTGGCTAGGGATGCTGCAGGTCTGCTGGCTTTTTTTGGCTGCGTGCTGGATCTATGCCCAGTAATTGAGTCTGCAGTACAGCTTTAGCAACAAGTACTTCGCCGATCTTTGAATGCTTTTTGCGTGGCCGCAGACCTGCAAAGACACGTCAAGTGGTTTGTGGCTTCTCGTAAGGAGAAGAAGCTCAGTTTTATCCGCAGCTAGCTTGAAGCCGTGATCAAGTAGCCACGCTTGGACCAGAACCATCACAGCGTTTAGCTTGCACTGTTCTTCACTGGCAAAAGCCACTATGTGCGTGTCATCTGGCATTCTTATTTCTAAGATACTGTCGTAGGTATCGTTCCACAGGTCAGGACTGATGCATGCACAGTGGTCGGTATGCTGCGGCGCGCTCTGGGTTAACGTTAGTTTCTGTTGCTTCCAGACCGCAGGGAAGTTTCCTTCCACCAGGCAGATGTTATACATGTCTAGCTGCACTTGTGGACGTTCAGCTGCAATCGCTTTTAAAACCTCGATTGGAACCCCGTCCGGTCCCGGAGATTTGTTATTTTTTAGCGCGCCAGCAGCGGATGCAAGCTCTTGCAGCGTAAACAATGATGGCGGATCTTCTGACAGCTCTGCCAATGGTTTTTCTTGCGGTTGCTGGGTGGGAAGCAGTGTTCTAACTATCTCCGCCATCTAACTACAGTCCAGGAGCGGAAGGTATGAATTCGCACCCATCCTCTTTATGACTAGCTTATAGCCCATGCCCCAAGGGTTGCTGTTTAAGTCATTTCTGAGCTCCTCCCACTTAGTCTCCTTGCCGTTTTGTAGGCGCTCACAACGCTGCGCAGCGCAGCGCTGGGCAACGTCTTCGGAATCTGGTGAGCTTCGGCGTACAGCGGAGACACACACCTCTCAACTCCGCTAACTCCTCGTTCCACCAGTACCTCGTTGCTCGTTGAACCCTGCGCATAGCAGCATCATAAGACTTGATAATGCTCCGCATGGTCTCTTGCACGATCGTTTCCGAGTCAAGAGTGTTTTTGCTGCCCTTAACCCTCACGAACCCATTTCCTTGTCCGCTGTTAACTATCGATAAAATTTCACTGGATAGAATCCAGATAGCTGCAGTCGCAGTGTCGTCCTGAAACCAGTTACCTGTTCTGGCTTCCGCGTACTGCTCGCTGATGATTACTGCGTCTGTCCCCTTCTCCAGTTCTACTCCGGTGCATATTTGCTTGGAGGACTCTTATCTAGTTCTTCGACGCGTTCTGCTTCTTGCGTGCTCCGTATCTGCTGGAACCTGGTAAATGATACATGGGAGCTAGCTTTGCTGACACTGCGCCATTTTGTGGCCAGTTTCCCCGCAGTCGCCTTTTTCCAATTCGAGGAGGAGATCACCT
Source organism: Drosophila limbata (assembly GCA_963924055.1). Classification (NCBI taxonomy): domain Eukaryota; kingdom Metazoa; phylum Arthropoda; class Insecta; order Diptera; family Drosophilidae; genus Drosophila; species Drosophila limbata. The sequence continues at coordinate 4,910,932 of OZ001351.1, read as the reverse complement.
GTCCTCGTCTTGCGCACGCTTTTAATATTGACGTCTGCATCAAACTTGGTGTTGTCTCGCAGGCTTTTTAGCATTTGCTGGCTTTCTTATTATCGCGTAGTGTTTTTGCTTGGTTGTGTGGGTTTTGCTTCTCTGTTGGTTCGGTCGCTTATTTTCTGCTCTCGACTTAACCTTGGGCTCCTTTGGAGGCTGTGCTTTGCCCTCTTGGTCTTTTTGATAGCGACTGCTTGCCACTTCCCGAGACCTTCAACCCGCCCATTTTTTGTGAGGCATCGCCTCCTCAGCAGGGCTTTTGGTTACTCGCTTGCTTTTAGCTAGCGTATCCTCAACTCTTTTGCTTGTTGTGGGCGTCTCCATCTCTGCGTCTTTACGGGCAGCTTCTCTGGCTGAATTCCTCGCTGTCTCAGCTTTGATCCATCTAGACCTGCAGGTCTCGAGAACAGTCAGGATTTCGCTAAGCTCAGATACGCCATCTTTGACATCTATGCTTATGTTCCGCTGCTTCATCTTGACTTAACTTGACTTTTCGCAGAACTCGTTTGCAGTCAGCCACTGCTGCTTCTTCTTCCGCCCTCATCTTCGCGATGAACACCTGGGTTGGCGTCATCAGCCGACGATAAATCTATATATGTATCTGTAATGATCAAAGAAATATGGAACGGCAGGTGCTAGAACTTTGACTTGAGGATCTGATTAGAGTAATTACAAGTCGGTAAACCAAAATATAGTTGTATTTCGGTGTATTAGTTGTTTTTTCTTGTAGTTTGTCGGCATCGTTTACAGCTCGTCCTTGTCGTTGCCATTGTGACTCTCAGCTTAGTTTGCGGGTGTGTGTGTGTGTGCTAGTGTGCGTAGTTGTCCTTGTCGATTTACATGAGTTGCAATTAGTGTGCTCTACTGCAAAGCTCTTGTAGCTTTGGCAACACTTTAAGCCAGGTCCCGTGCACGCTCCTTGCAAATAACAGAAAGCGAAAGAGAGATAGATGGAAAAGGTGATAGAGACAGAGCGAGAGCGAGAAAGAGAGTGAGGCATGTTGTCCGCTTTGTCCATTGTTTGTGGTGTGCTTTTGTTTCGCACAAATGTGTCGGAAAGTGTTCGGCCTGCGTGTGATCCTTGCTCTACCCACACACACTCTTTGCCTTTGTGCGTGTGTGTGTGGGTGTGTGTCTGTGTCTGTGGTTGTGCTTTTCCTAGTACTGGTGTACAACTCATGCCTATCAACTGCATCCGGCTGGCATATCCGTCGGCCAACAGCTTTCAGCATTTATGGCTTTTAAATAGTTGCAAGCGGCCGTTATCCAACAACTACCCCTGCCCCGCCCACTTTCGTACCTTCAGCGCCTTTAGAGAGAGTTCTAGAACTCGCCACTTCTGCCAGTTTCTTGGCAGCCGCCAAATTTATGACTGTATTTAAAAGCACGCCGACTTCTTGCACTACAGATATTTACAATACGAGTACGAGTAATTTTTGCATAGTTTTTGGCGTTGAATCGCATTTGAAAGTTGTGTGATTTAAGTGTTGTATTTCCAGGAACGGTAAGGAGTAACACACATAAGTACATAAATGAGATGGATTCGTCTTGGGAACAACTTGCCCCTTATCCCTGCCCCTCTTCGTGACACTGGGAGCTGAACATCAGCTGTTTTAATGCGAGTCTTCAGCTGCAGTTTCAATGCCTACACACACACACTGTATATTGTATTGCAATATTAACCCTGTAGCAGCAACACTTTAATGTGGGCGTGGCAGTACGAATGCATGGTAGAGAGAAGTGTGTGTGTTCCTGTCGTGCAACCATTTAAATGTTGTTTTAAGCCTTATTGTTGCTGGGTGTTCGTGCCCATGGCACAAGCTACAGTTTGTTGTGAGCTTCATGTTGCTGATTTCCTGTTGCAGGATGTGTCGTTGGATATGGTCAATGCGGCTTGAGTGCTCTGGACACTGGGCTCCAGTGCAAAGTGTAGCGACTGTGTGTTGTCGTTGTTAAACATTGTGTTTACTGTTGATGTTGATGCTGCTGTTACGTCAAGAACAGCTCATGAGTGCCGCAATGACACTTGAGGAAACCGCTTCAGCTCCTCCGCTGCCTCGACTTCCTCTGCTGCTCGCACTTCATTTGATTCTTGACGAGCGCTGATAATGCACGCGTATTTTACTTTTGTCAGCAACAACTACCAGCAACAGTTACCTCGACTGCACTATGGTAAGAAAAATTCAAAATTTTGGCATAAGCTCTAAATATAAATTTAGGGATTTTAAAATCGGCTAGAGCCTTGGTTACTCTCATTTCGAATGACAATTTTTTTTTTTGTGGTCTGGGCCCTCCACCTTCACATGAAATTTGGCATACATTTTTGTTAGGCTTAAGTACGTTTCTCCTCGACTTAGGGGATATATTAAATTTATTGCTAAAATATTTTAAACTTTGCGTGTTTGCTTATTAGACTAAAGTAGAGTTTTAAATTTTTTGGTTTTTTTTAATTGACCGTGTCTTCACCACCTCCCAATCTGACTCCGTATAGAATCAGATTTTTTAGCCTGATGCACACCGGTGCATCATCAAAAGGACACATCTCATAATAGGTGGTTTTATTAATAACCTTTAGGTAAAAGTCTTGTCAAAGCTTGTGGTATACAAAAGTAATACTCAACAGAACAGAAAAACATTTGTGAATATTAAGCTAAAAATTCACATGAACAACACATTGGACCATTGCACAATAAACACACAAATACTAAAAATCTAAAACAGCGTATTTTAGATACCTTTATTAACTTTATTCATACTAACATTTAAGAAGCAAACATAATTCACGCTGCATCTTGCAAAGATTTTCCCCGTGCTTTTTCTGTGACTCCCAATCAGCTGACTTTAATGGAGCTTCAAACATTAAGGATTATCCTAAAATGTCTAAAAAAAATATTTTTATTCTTTCTTGGGTATTCAGATTTAGGAAAACCAAAAATGGTACTTTATGCCAAAATATCGGGCTTTTTTACCATGGTGGACTGCAGCAACAACTTAGTTGTATTAAGGACACACTCTTTATTGCTCTACCTCGTTGGCATTGTTGCGACTCAGTCAACTCTAAGTCGAGTGTTAGTTATGGCCAGCTAAGTCAGTTGTTGTCGTCATTGTTGCTGGTGCTGTTCCTTCTGCTGCAACTGTTGCTGTTGCTGTTGTGGTTAAGGCTGTTGCTGCTGTCGTCTCGAGTTCTTACGTGAAGCACACTCTTTATGTTAATAGTTGACACTAATTAGGCATGTTTGCACAAAAAGCGTTTCAACACACACACACACACACACCCGTGGTTGCCTGTCTCTGTGTACATCGCTCTCACTCGCTCTCTCTATATGTAGGCTGACGTAGCGTATACGTATTATGTTAAGTCCAACAAACAGCGCAAAGCCTTTGTCAGTGGCGCTGTTAGAGGCAGACTAGAGACACTGCCTACAGTAAGTACTGACCAACGAGTGCATTCTGAATGAATATAATTTATATATTTATTTAACGGCGACTAAAAGTAAAAGAAAAACAAATTCAACAAAAAAAAGAAAAAAAAAATTGTAATCAATAATGTGGGTTAATTATCAAATAATTTTATATTGGAAAAAAGGGATATTAGGATAATACTTATTATATTAAGTCATATTGTATTAAGTCGGGGGTATTCGCGAAATTACAATTTAACCAACATTTGTTGCATGGATTGGAGAAAACTTAGAAGAAACCCAATCAGATCAATAAATATTAGTTGCTACGGACTTAAAAATGTAATATACTACTTTTAAATTTTGGAAGAGCAGACTCTGAGGTGAATACTCGACAAAGTTCATTGAAAACAGCACAGAGGATTCGGAAAGGCTTATGCATCGTATAGTTAAAGTTACAAGAAGGTCTAAGTTTATATGTGGGTCTAGGTATATTTGAATACAAGTTCACATAAATTCACATAATTTTGGGCATCAAGACTGTAATTAAATTAAAAACAAAATGAAGTTACACCAAAGAAAAGTAATATATTTTCTCAATATTTTTCAAAAATAACCAAAATTCTTTTACCATATAATATGAAAGACATTTCCAACCCGTAAAGAATTTATTGTAACTCAAGGTTATTTATGATTTATTTCAACAGTTTCAATATGAAGCTAAAATAATAAAATATTTGGGGTCAAGAAATAAATGATCTTAAAGGTTCTGTTAATAATCTGATTTGGGTCTTACCAGAAAACCTGAGAGGTTTGCTTACGAACCGGATATTCTTATATATTCTTTACACAATAAAGTCTTTATTTTTTAAGTCTAATCCGATAGTGATAAAATGTTTTGAACATATCGATCCCAAAAAATTTATTATTATGAAACTCAAGTCTCTTCATTAAATTTTGGTCTTGAAGTTCGTTTGAATGGACATGGCTACTTCGATGCGATATAGGGTTGCGTATTATGGAAAATAAGCGTTATAATAAATATGAAAAGTACTTTCTCGGTGTAGAATATTTTTTAATTGCGATTCGGTTAGCCGTTCATTGCCAGTTACTACTGCACTCTGCAGGCAACTGTGCAATAAAAGCAACAATCTCATTGTCGTTGTCGTTGTCGTTGTCATACTCTCGTACTCGTTCTTCTTACGCTTGTTGTCATTCTGTTTGTTGTTGTTGCTCCACATAAAACGGTGTTAAGCATAGAGCAGAACTATTACTTAATCATTTTAACCTGTTTAAGCGGCTTAATGTGCCACTAGTGTCTCTGAGTGTCTGCTTGTGTGTGTGTGTGTGTGAGCGCTGGGATTGTGGCAGTTTCCCATTTCCACAAAGCTCTTTTCGAGAGCCACACGAGCATCTTCAAAAGTCACTCGAAAGTTTAGGCACCCCCTTCGCCCTCCACCCTCCGCCCTCCGCTCTCATCCTCCGTCGTGGCAGCGACGTTATAGTTGCACAAAGTGTTAAACTAGCCGGGGCTTTGCCATTGTCTGGCAATGTGTGGCATGGAACTCACTCAGTCGGCAGTCGACTATGCAGATGTAGCTGTAGCTGTCGCTTGGAGTCTGCCTCTGTGAATGTGTGTGTGTGTGTGTGTGTGAACAATACACGTACCATACATACATATGTAGTCGTATGTGTGAACGTGTCCCCCCTTCCGTCGTCAATCATGCATCCGTTTTTGTTGCTTTTAATGAAATTTTAATTTGCTGCGGATATGCGCAGTCAGTGAGCTTGCGAACTTGAACTGAAGCTACATCCAGGCGACAAACTCACAGCTGCCAGAGAGCTCAGCTCCATCCCCCTCTTCAGCTCCAGCTCCAGCTCCATCTTCATCTGCAGTTGCTTCCTTATCACCTCTCCGTTTGCTGTATGCGCCACACAATTACTTAGACTTATGTATGATTTATGTCTACGACTACATGGCCTCTGCATATTCATCTGACTCAAAGGAGGATTCGAAGTTGAGTTGAGTTGAGACTTGTGTGTGTTTACCGTACCGACACAATACACAATAATGCATTCGAACGTTGAGGATGTTCTGATGTTTAGCCCAATTTATAGCGTGTGTATGTGTGTGTAGCGTACAAATGTGGAGTGCAGTTGATCTGTTTTTTGGCAGCGTCATTTTTAAACACTCATGCGGCTTTGATGTGTTATGCAGTGTTGATTGATGGCCAATGCAAAGTTTGATTGAACACTGGATGCCACTGGATGCGCCATGAGGCACGAGTATTTGTTGTATGGAGTGTGGCAATTCAACTCAGTGTGGCATGGGGCAGCTGCGATTGCGTTGAACTTTTGTGTTTAGAACTAAGGCGATTGCCACACCAGGCAGCAAGTTGGCTGTAAATCTTCAATAAAATTGATTTTTCAAATTGCTTTACGGCATACTAATGCGAGTGCAGCAATTGAACTGAATCGAAACAATGCCTCACTTTCCCTCTAGAGAGTGTCTCTTCTTCAACAAGTACGACATTGTGTATTGACCAAAAAAGAATATCTGCGATTTCCGCAGTCGTGAGTGGGCAATGACTCCCACCTAGTATCCAGATTTCCCCTTACTCGTAATACAATCAACATTTTATGCTTTCATATTAATTTTGTTATCAGTCAGCAGTTTTGTTTCTGTTTCCTCCGAAAAGGTGAGCCAACTTTACTTTCTGCCATGTAACGGGCAAATGAAACACATAAACAAATTATAAAACGTGAATTATCACAAAAAATTTTAAAAGTAATAAGGCAAAAATGCCACCCCCGCATTGGCGCGAGGGAGTGAGGGGTTGAGGGGCTGACTGTCAGTCACCCTCACTGTTCACGGTTCTCGTGCCGCAACTCTCAATTCTGAATTCTCAATTCAGGTCCTGGCAGACAGCACTCGCGGCATGACAACTGGCATGGATTGTAGCTGTGCTCTGGCATTTCGATGAGGAGCTCCAGCTGACGCTGACACAGACTGCCAGAGATTTGTATAAAGTTAGCTGGGGCTCTACCACACTGAGACTTGGGGCAGGGGGCATGGCACGTGGGACTCCGTGAGGTAGGTGGAACTGTAGGCGGAGGGAGGCGTGTGCATTACAAGACAATAATTGTGGCTTGAGCTGCAGACGAAGTAGATTTCTGCTTCGAGTGTCGCAAATAAATGTGATTACATCGCATGCAGAGGGCGGCAACTGCTTAAGGCACACGACAAAGTCCAGTCAGTCATTCTGACAGTCCCTCATCCTTACAGACGGAGGAATAGGAGGGAAAGCTATCCGCAATTCGTAACGTGAAAAAGCCAACTTCTAGCAGTGATTTGTCACTTTTATACCACTCGTTGTTGTCTAGCCCTCATGAATAAGCATTTGCAGTTGAAGGAGATTGTTGTGAGCACTGTATCCATAAGTATCACTATCTGTATATGTACCTTTGTATCTCTATCTGCATTTGTAAATATTTCAGATAAAGATGAACATGGTGCCTCTTCATAAAATCTACTGTCTTTGTGCCTCAGCATCGTAAAGGAAGCCGAATAAATACAGTTCACACCCTCAGATTTTACACGATCGTGGAATCGAGCTTTGCGTAATAGGGTATATCGTATTCGTTGATATGTGTGTAACAGGGAGAAGGGAGCATCTTCGAGCCTACAAAGATGTATATTTTCGATCAGCAACAACAGCCGAGTCGATATAGCCACATCCGTCTGTCCGTCCGTCCGCAACCAAATTTAGCGTATTAATTATTAAAAGACCCACGCAGATCAAGTTTTTTTAAGATAATACTTTTTTTTTTTGGCAATTAGCGTAATCTAAAATTATAATCTAAAATCCTACATAATCGCAACAAGATCGGCCAAACAGAACGGTAGTAATGGCTGATTTAAGTTCTTAAGCTATGTAAGTGCCTAGAAGTAACTATGCAATAAAAATATATTTTATCAACTTAAATAAGCAACGGGTATCATATAGTCGGAAACCTGACTATAGCCTTTCGTGTTTGTTGTTAATTTATTTTCTAATTTCATTTTTTATATTGCCTTTATTTATTTTTGAGGGGTTTTCAATCTAAAGAACTTTGCTGTATGGGGTGGAACTTGGGCTAAAGCATCAATCAAAATGTGGCAACTGAATGCAACATTTAGCATATTACCGTTGCGGTTTTTAGTTTTCGAGAATGATGATTTGAAAACGTTGTTAAATTTTTGTAATTGTTGATTTATTGCAAGGAAGCTGACTGAATTCTCCAATCCAATAAACGAAACATCTTTATTTATTAAGTTTACTCCCCTAACACCCTTTGACTTTCCGGTTGTTGGCCAACAAATATTAACATGCTCAAGTCGCTTCACAGATTGGTTATGCCATTTTTGGTTGCAGTGTATTAGGTTCCACTTTTTGGCCCGCCGGCTGAAATATAACTGTTCATAAATTTCACACCCGTTAAATCTGGAATATAAAAATTGTCTCTTATTTCTATGCCATCTTCTTCTTTATCATTTTTGTGTTTTATGATGCTCATCGTTGTTTTCGTTGACGTTGTTGTTTTTATTGTTATTGTTGTTGGTTTTGTCGCTTTCTTTGGGGGAGCAGCGAAGAGCTGCTTAATAGACCAAATATTGAATCGACTTGTCTCACGAGGGTATCTCTTCTGTGTGTTGTCCTTTGTGGTAAGGGTGCAGGGTGGTTTCGATACCCACCATCCTGCCCACATCTCCCCATTCCAATATTCTACGAGTTTTTCTGTGTGTGTGTGTGTGTGTGTATTTGTGTGAGTGCGTTTGTTGTATAATGGGCATTTCATAGACCATTGACCAGTGGGTAGAGAGGATAACAGCGGTCCACAACTGATTAATTGGGTTCCATCATGGTCCTGGCTACTCGTCCTGTGTGCCTGATGCCAATGCCGATGGCGATGCTGCTGCTCACTTGCATGCATTTAATACGTTTATTAATTACATTCCGGCCTACATTGTCCCTGGACATTGGTCGAGGCACAAAAATGTTTTGCGAAAGGTTCAACAATGTGTAAGTAAGTAATGGCGTGACACGTGAGAGCAAAGGAGACAGCACATGCCTTTCATGCCTTGGCGACAATTTAAGTTAATATCTCGCTCTTCCTACGATGGTCTGCTTATGAGATAACTCAAATTTTAAAGTGAACCAAGTGGCTTCGTCCTTTGCTTGCTTAGCTCGCGAAAATTTGATATGGAAATGAGGAACACTTTTTAGATATTTTTCTTGAATATTTTTTTAAGTCTTCAAAATAGTACTTTATGATTGAATAGTCCACAAATGATGTAATATGTATTATAATATAATCAAATTCATTTCTTTCTTAACTTTTTTCAAAAACTTCACAAATCGCACTTGCAAAAAAATACTGTTATTCTGTTAAGAATAGCCCCTTAGCAGAATTTTGGAAGCAGCTGCAAAAATACTTGCAAAGCTTAAGAGCAATATAATATTTATGTACACATTTCGCCAAATTTAATAGTACCTTCATTCTTTTTAAGTAGAACCCTTAAATGGAAGGTTTCAATAGCTCAAAAAATGTCGAAAAATTTTCCAAACTTATAAATTCAATGAGCAAAAGAGCCATTGAGCACCAACGACGCGTCGCACAGTGGGAAAACTCGCTAGATTGGCTGCTTTTAACTCCTATCCCTTACTGTTAAATATGATTACTATGCTAATCTATTCGATAACCAACACCTTAAGCATCATATCGATAATTGTTTTTAAACATTAAAATTGATATATGTACAAACGAGGGGTCTAACAAAAGTTCGGTAAGTTAGCGACTTTTAAATCGTTTTTCAAAATTTCAAAAGTCTCAAAACTTTCGCAATTCTTTTACGAGGTTTTATAAAAAATCTTGGACAAATCGGTTGAAATGGAGACTAGAAAACGCAAATTAGCTGAAGGTACCTCAGATGAAATTCTACTACCAACGCAAACAGAAATTCACTATTGCCTTTTATTCGGTTTTCCACGCAAACTGAAGACGGTGCAAATATTTGATGAATGTCAAAATATCTATGGAAAGATTGCACCATCTCTGAAGACTATTTCAAAATGTTTCCAAAGATTCCAGACAGGACATTTTTCTGTAGAGGACGATCCCCGAGAAGGTCTACCAAAATTTTGGAGGGACGAAAGAAATGTGGCCCTAGTTAGAACAAAACTTGCCGAACACCCTCGATCTAACCAGGAAATGATTGCTAGTGAACTGGAATTGAATGCCATAGCCGTATCTCGAATATAGCATCAAGATCTGATGAATACGAAGAAGTTTGCGCGAAAGAGGTCCAAAAAGAAGCTCAGATGCATTTTGCACAATATCTTTTGCATACATTTGAAAATTTGAGGTCTAGCAACTTTAATAAATTCGTTACTGATGCCAAAGTTTGGGTTAATGAATACGACCTGGAAGCCAAACAGTAGTCCATGGTAGAGGTGGAGAACTATCGATAGTCGGCGCCATCGATAGCAGACGATAGTAATTTCCAAACCATCGATAGTCGACGATAGTCGACAATAGTGCTATCGATAGTCGACGATAGTCCCGAACACCATAAATACATCAAAAAACACTGCACATTGAAAAAATTAAATTTTTGTACTTTACATAAGAAAACAATAGCTTTTTATATATTTTTGGAAAGGTTATTTGAATTCCGTTTGTATGATGCAAAACTGTCCTTAACCCATTAAGTACCCATTGAAAATTTCGAATTTTTGTAAACATCTACATTATCAATTTTTTTCATCGGTTTCTAACAAAAAAAAATTATTTGCTGCATAAAAATTCTTCAAAAGATTCTTAGAGTGACTCTAAAAAGAAAATTTAAAAAATCTCTTTGCTAGTAATTTTTATGATTTTGGAAAATTACAAACAAGCGATTTTTTGTATGAAAATGAGGAAAAAGGGGTTAAAGAGGTAATTTTTAGCAATTTTTAATTTTTTAGCAAACTATCGATAGTACTTCGGGAACTATCGAAAGTGGGTGGCTGCTATCGATGGTAGCTCGATAGCGCCCAACCATCGGTAGAGTCGATAGTGCTATCGATAGTTCTCCACCTCTAGTCCATGGTATGGAGCTCCAGAGTAGCCAACCCACCTATTAAAAAGTTTTAAAAGCAAGATTTTGAAGACTGTTTTGAGAAGTGGATTTTTAGGCTTAAGAAATCCATTGAAATCAATGGTGATTATGTAGAGAAGATACAAAAAGACGAAGATTCAGGATAAATAAAAAAAAAAAATTTCCGAATTTTTATTCCGGTCAACTTACCGAACTATCTATGAGCTTTTGAAAGTTTTGTCGCCAATTTATTTTCGAGTATTTAATTTAAAAAATTTGGGTTTTCTTAAGTTAAAGGCACGTATTAAATATAGTTTCTTGCAAGTTTGGTTATTTACAATAACCTTCTTTCTGCAATATTTGTGTTCAATGATTTTTTGTTCAATGCTTGTACCAAAACGTGAATTTTTTTGGCGAATTCGCAATCCTGCTCTCGGATCCCAACATAGAACTTATTCAAGACTAATGATAACCATAATTCTAACTATTTTTAATATTGCAATATGTTTAAATATTCTTGTTTTCATAGTTTTTATTTATATTGTTTGTTTATTTTTAAAAAGAGTAAATAAATGTAAGAAAGACTTTACAAAAATTGCCTATTTAAAAATAACAACAGATATACGAACTTTTTGCTACTTTCGGATATATAAGTTAAGAGCAAAAGATCTACTGTTTTCCCCACTGTACGTCGCTGTAGCTGGCCGACGTCGACGTCTTTGGCTAGCGTCAGGCGTGCGAGTGCGTTAATTATGTTTGTATGTGGATATGTTCTGTGTATTCGAATGACTATCAAAGAAGTATATGGGTGTGTGCTGGTATTCGTGTTAGTTACGGCTGCGTAATTACACAACGGCTCACATTAAGCACCGTCCAGATTCCCACCTGACCATTTGCCACCCACTTCCTCTTCTGGTCGGGGGAACATTTCTTATTAATTGATTGGCAATGGCAATTGGCAATTGGCGCAACTGCTGCGCCAACGGCAACTGCGGTGGCGAATCGATTTTAATTGAATTCCACGTTATCCATGCTACACTTGTTATTGTTGTCGTCCTGATTCTTTTCCCACAGCGCATTTTCATAAATCAATTTTAATTGTAGGCAATTATTGGTAAAAGTTTCGTATTTTTTTTCACTTTTCTCCTGATGCTCAAAACCAATATGTGTACCATCATTAATTGCTCTGAAATTATTATCATAATCGGTTCATTTAATCATGACTTGTTCCCTTTAGTAATAACTAGAGGTGGTGCGCCGAGCCAGGATCGGGCCTAACTTTTAGGCACAAAACACACCCAAAAATATCGAATTATAATCAAGAAAATCACAAAGTCTGACCGCTTGTCCATACTCTTTTAAGGTTGTGCAAGCGAGGTTCGTTATGTTTAAGTATGTTAGTTTGCAAAGTTTTCCATTTTTGCCGCAAAAAAAGAAATGAATTAATTATAAATATAGCAACTACTTAAAAAATTTATCAACATTTTTGTTAAATATGTATGTAAGTGAATATAGCATTTATTAATTAGCCTACAAATTCAAAAGTGCTGTTTTCCAACATTCATGGATTGATTATTACGGTTTATACCTTTCATTGGCGTCCTTTAATTCGGAGAAATATGTAAGGGTAATTCTATTCACGTTGTTGTTTTTGCTATTGCGCCGGTCTGTAACAAATAATATAGACCTTTAAAGTTAAAGGCTTTTACAACGTTATGCACTTGGTTGGGATTGTGTGTTCATATATACATAATTTCTCTTGTATAGTTTTACCTGCATAAGTACCATATTCTGTGGTTTGGAAACTATGCCACGGAACTGGAGTTTTTCTTTCAAGAAGTTGTACAAAAAAAAATCTGGGTTAATAATACGACTTATGTCTACAACATTTCATAAAGCTAACTCAACGCTCTGATACACATAAACAGGCCAATTGACTCTTAATTTCAGTTTGGGAGGGCCAATATTAAATGTACATATGTACGTACAATACTTATATTATAATCGATTTTATTTTATATATTTTAAAGCTAACAGTTTGATGCACAATCGTGAGTCACGCTAAAAACTTATATATAAACTCATAAACATAATTAGGGTATTCACTTGACTGTGGCAGCCTGGCACATGGCACATGTCCCAAACGTCCCAACAACAATTTGAACTGAAAAATTTCATGCCATGATGTCAGACCCAGACCCTTGACTACGAAAAGTCTGTCATATATGCCTATGTAAAGATGATAAAAAGCCCGATAATAAGTCGATAATTTCAATCGAAATTTAGTATTTTTGGCATTTTTTAGTGTGAACGTTTTGACAACAGGTGTTTAGTGACGCAACAAACCTACAGATTTATCACTGCGGACGTCAGTCCACGCTAGTGACGAAAGGTTAAATTTTCGTAAAGCAAGAAAATAGATGAGCGCAAACTTACGCTGTAAAGCATGGTATCCACCACCGCGGAAAATAAAAATTTCTGTCAAACTTCATATAAAAAAAACTGAGGCAGAAACTTTTCGTTTTCGATTTCGTTTCTTGAGTATCCAGCAACTTGAACGAAATCCACAAATAAATATCGATAAATGGCCTATCGACAGCGTGTGTGGACTGAGAGAACAGCTGATACACAGCTCAGGAATATATTGTCGACAATTATTTCGCTAGTGTCGATTGAAAAAGTGGAAGAAAAAACTGTGCGCAAAACCAAAAAGTGAGATGAAACAGTTTTTGCAACAATATATGCCGCCACCAACACAATCACTTCATCGTCAGAGCTCATTATATTAATTTTTTTAAATAAGTTCAACTTTCAAAATTGGCGCTTTTACAAAACACAGAGTGACCATGCACGATTTAGGTACATCGCCACACGTTTTTCGTATATGGGCACACTGTTCTGTTTATGTTCCACACACACGAAATAATTAGCAAATTCCTAGCATAAAAATTTCGCGGTGCTGGAGACAGGCCTTAAGAGGGAAAAAAAGAAATGGAAGAACGCAAGTTGAAATTGGAGGAAAGAAATATGGAATTTTATTGAAACATTAAATAATACAAGAATTTTCTCTTGTCTTTTGACGCCACTGGGTTCAACCTCAGTGTGACCATCACAGATATTTTCTAATTCTTCATCCATGTCTTCTGCGGCATTATCTTCAATTCGAATATTGTGAAGATTGCAACAAACCAGTAAACGAATGCGCAGTTCCTTTAGGCTGTAAAACCTCCCTTTGAGGATCCTGATACGATATCCATTATCCGGGAGTTACTGGGAAACGGGATAACCAATAACTTGGGCTGTGGGTAGGCGGAGTTCCCTGCGATCCACTCTTCTCCAGAAAAATTTCGCTCAGTGTGCTTACCAATTGAGCAGTTTTAAAAAACTTTGGAATCATGGTAGCTTCCAGGACTTCCCATTACGGCATCTCTTATGCGCAATTTGTGGTCACAAACGACTTGAAGCTTGACAGAGTAGATTACTATCATGGCTTTTATTTCCAACAATGCATCCTTACCGCTTTTCCAAGGCATATTGCTCAAATCAGGTAGCATTATCAGATTTACTTACAGAAATAATACAAATGACAGTAACCTCAATGTATACAAAAAACAGTAGACTGGGCAGAACTGGACCGAAAAGGGCTGTTCATTATTCAAGTATTGTACCTTTGCCATCTGCCATGCTGCCACAGTCAAGTGAATACCCTAATTGTTATTGCTGAAGTGTGTTTCAAAAATGTTTCAAGTGATAGATGACAATAGCTTTCAAAAACAACCGATCAAAATATTCGTGTTATTGAAATATTTTAAAGATTTTATTAACAGGCATATATCAAAGTACTTAAAATTTGTTGTCATAAAATTATTTAAAATTTCAACATTATTATTTATTATATATATTGTACTAGTTTTTTTAGGAAAAAAAATAATTTTACCTAAATATAGTGTATTTAAACTTGATTAAAAGACAGAAAATATTTAGGGTATATATGTATTTAACCAACAAAGATTTTAATGTTGATTATAATCAAATAATTGGCCGCGTTCACCAGAACAAATCGATAACAGAAAATCGATGAAATTCGTATGATATTTCTGTTGAACGGCAGTGATGGGCAATCATGGTTTAAAATTTTGTGATTATGATGACTGAAGATTCATCAAATCGATAAATCAAAACGTAATTAACAGAACACAAGATTTGAAAATAAATACATAGGACAAAATTAATAAGAACACACCTCATTATTATTAATTTGGCTTTCTTAAAAAAAATGCAAAGAAGACGTTGGAATCTGCGTATTTTTAAGGAATATGGTTAGAAAAAGTGCTTTAAGCTTAATTAATTCAATATTTTATAATGCAATATATCAACAAATATATTGAATCTGGCCTTTTGCTGTGTGCCAAATATGTTTTGAATTTTCTGAATAAATATTAACACCTTTTGACAAAAAAAGAAATGACTACTTTTATTTTGCCTCAAAATTTCATCAAAACGTTAACCAGAAGCTCATCAAAAATTGTTTAATTTGTGATACATGATTACTGATTGATTAGTTTTGGTGAACGCGGCCTCTAAGAAATATGTTAAGGTTTTTTGAACTTTAATATGCACTGTCGTTTCTTATAAGCTTTTATATTTTATGCAGCACATGGCAAACTGGTTACATGAACGCATTTATCATGGGATGACTTACTAAAAATAGAGCAATATAAATTCATGTTCTCAGTTTCATTACCACTTAGTGGGCAGTAGTTGAAGTTGAAATTGAAACTTCAAATCACCCATATGAATATTGGTCCGAGGCACGAGGATACTTATGGGTACCATACTTACTCATATGCGTAAGGGTAAATGGTGCTCTGGGCTTGAACATTGTCTCGGACCTCGCCTTAACTCAAGTGACACTTGTCTAAATGACCACTTATGTAGGTGGTCTTTGCCTTGAAACCTTAAACCCTTGCGAGTCCTTCCTCCTCCTTCTTTGGGGTTAAGCATCTGGTTCCATCTACTTCACGTGGCACATTTCATATTTGCGGCAATTGCGAGTGCAGTTTGTGTGCCATTTGTCGTAACGTTGCGTGGGTTTTCGATTTTCAAAGGTTGTTTTTATGTTTTGTCTTTGCTTATAGCCTGCAAATAAAAATAGCCAAGTTTATGGCTTGGCCATTTCAATTTCATACTCGTACAACTTGACCAACACAGTTATGAAATGCTCCTTCCTCCACCGAAGTCAGCCAGCCAGCCAGACACTTGAGCTATAACTTTTTGCTCCTTACTTTCCCAATTTCCACAAGACCCTTGAACACTTATATTTTTCTCACAATGTAACCATCGCTGTACGTTCTGCTCGGGATGTTCGGGAATGCCCGGGCTTGTCCGAAGCCATATCGAATAGTTGTTCAAACTTTAAGTATCATTGACCTTTTTAGGGGCGCAGTTGCGATAGGCGCAACAGTTGCCGCCTTCGAGTTAAGCGGCGGCGGCCCAGAAAATTACCTTAAAATATAAACAAACGGCAGTATTGCGACCTGAAGTTGAGGTATGTGAAGTGGTGGTAGACGAGGGAGGAACGGGGAACGCAGCAGTACCCAGAGCGTGCCAAGCTACGTGTGAAAATAATGAGCAAGCATGCACTACACAAAAGCAACAGCGCCCAGCCAGGAGCCGGGGGCTTAAAAGGGGTTGGACGGGGGCACTGAAATTCAAACAACAGAATTGTTTTTTTTTTGTGTTTGTGTGTGTGCGTGAGCGTGTGTGTTGTGTGCGCAGAGTAGCGAGAAAATGCAATCGAAATCCCTGGAAAGTCATTTTCAAAACTCTCTGAGTGCGTCGGTGAGTCAGTGTCAGTGTGTGGGTGTTAGTGGGAGTGTGTTTGTGTGTGTGTGATCCATCATTCAGCTGCTAAACAAACAAAGTAAAAGGAACAATAACAGCAACAGCGTCTACTACAACAGAAACAGAAACTTCAACGTTAATTTGCTGCCTCCGCGTTGAAAATAAAAATTAATATATGCCGCAACACGTTTCCACTTCCCAATCAGAGAGTGAGAAAGAGAATGACAAAGGTTGTGAGAGAGAGAGAGAGAGAGGTAACAGTCTGTGAGAGTGTGTTGATTGTAAGAGCCGGGCAGTGAATATCGCATTTGGTAGGAGACGGGCCACAAAAGCTGATGTTGCTGCTTTAGTTGAAAATAGTTTCCGTTGAAAAGCAAAAGACCTTGCCACGCATCCAGCACAACAACAATAGCTCCACAATAGCCAGCTCTCTCTCCATTTCTCCACCTCTTCTCCCAACTTCCACTTTTCACAACTTCCACGTACTGTAAGAGTGCATGATTCAGATGGTCAGTCAATTGCCACGCCCACTAATTACCTGCAGTGTGAAGAGCAAAGCAACAAAGAAGTTAATTTGATTTGTATTCCTGCCACTTGCCTGCCACTTTCAGTAAATGCATTAAGGACGTATTCTCCACCGTACATCCTTCCCTCTCGCCAGTTGGCTCCTTTCTTAAGAGGATGCGTAGAACGAAGACAAATTTCCTTAGATGTTATTTTAGAAATAAAAGGAAATGTCATTTTTAATCTCCGGCCTTTTCCGATTTTCACTTTTTATTTTATAGCTGTTATTGAAATGTATTTGTTTACGTTGCACTTCTTATCGGACTTAAATACATCAATTTAAAATAAATCCAGTCCACAGGATTATGTCGAAATTATACTAGAGCAGGTTTTACAAAATCATTTCCAAAAAATCTTACCGAAAGTGAAAACCGGAACAGGCCTGTATGTTTTAACTAAATGGAAAGCATGAATGAAATCGAGCCTTTAACCTGTTTACGAGGTAAATGTCTAGTGACGAAAACATTTTCATGCCCCAAAACTTCTGATAATAAATAAATATTACTTTTTTGAGCAGTGCCGAGTGACAAAATATTTTTTTTTTATTAATTTACTATGTATGAAAAACTTAATATTATTCGTCACAAAATTGGATATCAGAAATATTGGGGCATGAAAATGTTTTCGTAACTAGACTTTTACCTCGTTAAGAGGTTATTTTTAAAGGATATCAGAAATTTTGGAATAAGATATCAGAAATTTGACATTATAGCTATACCAAAAGGTGTTTAATGATTGTAGAAATCAACGTCAGTACCATGGCCAAGATAATAATGAGAATAAAAAAAAAACACATGTAAATATAATTCATGTACATATGTACACATGTAATATTATATTATTGTAATGGCATCTTTTCGCTTGATCCATCTTGTTTTTGGAATATTTGATGTGATGTGTTAGCTGTTAACATCGCTTGTTCGTTCATAAAAACACCTGGGTCTCAGAGACTACAAGAAGTAGAGATTCCTAATTTGGGTCAGAATATTTTATCGTGTGCAAACAGTCAAGTTTCTTTTTCTTGTCACTTCCCTTCTGCCCCAATAAGAATAAAGAGATAAAGGTTATTTTCGACACGCCAAATATTTAATATCCTTGCAGAGCTCTGCGAGATATTTACAGAAACAATAAAATTTTGTACACTAAACACTAATTTTAGGGCGAATTATCACAGTTGCATGATATGATGTGGACCGATCCGGCCGCTTCCGATATAATTACTGCCTGCTGGAAAAGCCTGTATCAAGTTTCATCGGGATAGCTTCAAAACTCAGAGACCATCTTGCGCAGACATCGCAATATCGACTCAGGTCATTGTCCTGATTAAGCACAACGAAACACAAATTTATAAATTTTTATATTCGACTACCATCAACAATCAGTTGAAAACTGAATAGGGGGCTGTGCAAGGGTATCAAATCTTTGGGGTGTCAACGATAATCTTTCTTTGTTATTTTTTAATATTTTTATATTATTGAAAATTATTTTTTTTTACTTAATTTTGACAAAATTTTTAAAGCAACTATATAGCTATACCAAAAGGTGTTTAATGATTGTAGAAATCAACGTCAGTACCATGGCCAAGATAATAATGAGAATGAAAAAAAAAACACATATAAATATAATTCATGTACATATGTACACATGTAATATTATATTATTGTAATGGCATCTTTTCGCTTGATCCATCTTGTTTTTGGAATATTTGATCTTATAAAAAAAACCTCTTTACGAGGTAAAAGTCTAGTGACGAAAACATTTTAATGCACCAAAATTTCTGATATCCAATTTTGTGACGAATAATATTAAGTTTTACTTAAAAATTACAACAAAAAAATTTTTTTGTCACTCGGCACTGCGCAAAAAATATATATTTATTATGTATGAAGAAATTAGCGCAATGTGCCGAGTGACAAAAAAATTTCTTTGTAGTAATTTTTAAGTAAAACTTAATATTATTCGTCACAAAATTGGATATCAGAAATTTTGGTGCATTAAAATGTTTTCGTCACTAGACTTTTACCTCGTAAAGAGGTTTTTTTATAAGATATCAGAAATTTTGGAGTAAGATATCAAAAGTTTTGAAAATTGGAATATATTTTGACGGTACAATTTTGTCAAAATCTAACAGAACTCTCAAGCTCTGGCTGCTACGACACGTTGTTGCTGCTGTCCTATTCCAATTCTAAGCAAAACGTATATATTCTGTTAACAGGTAATATCTTCCAAACACATCGAATTTTTACAAACTACAATATATTGAAAATTAGAAAAAATCATTACTTGCGTTTTCACAAAAATCGCCTTAATGTGGGAAAAAATACCTTATTTCACCTGTTGCTGTTTACCTTTTATCTTAAAAAAACACTAAAGGTATTCCTGAGAGCCCTTTAAAATACCTTTTCAACGATATATATATCATATCTGTAGCTTTTATCGTTTGGATGATATGGGGGTTCCAATTTTAGCGGTTTTTAGTGATTTCCCGCTAAACTAGCTATTTTTCGAAAAAGTCGAAAAACAAAAGTTTCTATAATTTTGATTATAAAATGATTTATCTGCCGCAAAAAGAATTGACCACTTGCAAGCAGTATCTTTCCACATGCACTGCAAGCAGTGTACATACTGCATATGTACATGCAGTAGTGTAAAGGTGTAAGGTATATTCAGTTAATAGGTAATATCTTGCCCAAACGAATTTTGACAGATATGTGTTATATGTCAAAAAACGCGTAAATGAATTCTCTACAACATGCAGTATATTTAAAAGTGATTTGATGTGTAGATTTTTCTTAAATCGCCAAAATGTGGAAATAAATACCTTATTTCACCTGTAGCTGTTTACCTTTTTACTTAAAAAAAAAACTTTGAAGGTGTGCCTAAAAGCCCTTCAAAACACCTTTCCAACGACATATAGAACAGATCTGTAGCTCTTATCGTTTGGATGCTATGGGGGTTTCAATTTTAGCGGTTTTTAGCGATTTCCCGCTAAACTAGCGATTTTTCGAAAAAGTCGTAGAACAAACGTTTCTAGATTTTTTATCCGGAACAAGTCCTCATTCAAACTTTTAAGCTAAATCAACGCTTTGATCTATACAAACAAACAAACAAACAAACAAACAGACTGACTTTTCATCTCGTTTTGAAAAGGGCACCAAAAATTTCGAAATTAATTATCTTCTGAACCCGTAATCGGATTTTGATGATCAAGGTGTCATTCGACGCGTATTTTTGATAAGTATAGTGAAAAATTATAAAAAAAATCTAAAAGGCTCCAACGGCCCCATTTGCTCCAATCATTTAAATTTTGTCCCTCCCACTTACACCTGTTTATCTCACGAACCATATAAGTTTTCAAAAGTCTTAGTATGCACATTTTTAAGTTAGATTGATACCTTTCGATCGGTATATAATTCGACTCGATCGGACAGTCATAGCAAATTTTCCATTCTTCCTGTGTATATATGCTAGTCGCCTTTCGCACCCTTCGTGCTGCTTTCGTCACTAGCGCGGACTGCCGTCCGCAGTGATGTGATGTGTTAGCTGTTAACATCGCTTGTTCGTTCATATAGTAGAGATTCCTAATTTGGTGAGAATATTTTATCGTGTGCAAACAGTCAAGTTTCTTTTTCTTGTCACTTCCCTTCTGCCTCAATAAGAATAAAGAGATAAAGGTTATTTTCGACACGCCAAATATTTAATATCCTTGCAGAGCTCTGCGAGATATTTACAGAAACAATAAAATGTTGTACACTAAACACTAATTTTAGGGCGAATTATCACAGTTGCATGATATGATGTGGACCGATCCGGCCGCTTCCGATATAAATACTGCCTGCTGGAAAAGCCTGTACCAAGTTTCATCGGGATAGCTTCAAAACTCAGAGACCATCTTGCGCAGACATCGCAATATCGACTCAGGTCATTGTCCTGATTAAGCACAACGAAACACAAATTTATAAATTTTTATATTCGACTACCATCAACAATCAGTTGAAAACTGAATAGGGGGCTGTGCAAGGGTATCAAATCTTTGGGGTGTCAACGATAATCTTTCTTTGTTATTTTTTAATATTTTTATATTATTGAAAATTAATTTTTTTTTACTTAATTTTGACAAAATTTTTAAAGCAACTATATTCGTATGTACATATTTAAGGAAATATCGAACAGAGAAACTCGATTACATATTGAACCAAAAAGACCATCAAAACAACAAACACTCGAGTATGTACTTTTTTTTATTGTCTTGCACAGTGCGCTCAATTGAAAATTGAGGTTGAGGTATTGAAAACGATGTCATTTTTAAATTAAAAATGTTCTTTTTTAAATCTTTCACAGGTAAGAAAACATGAATCAAGCTGAGACTGCTTAAGACAAGGATATAACGATACCCGACCTAACTGTAAACAGAGCACAAGCAGCTGGAAAAGTGTCACCCGAAATGAGCTGTCGCAGGATGTTTAGACGTGGCTTACGGGAAGCTCTAGAAGAGCAAGGAGAATAAGACAGCAATGAAAGCGCTCAGTAGACGAGACAATGTGCAAACTATGCACAACAGCTATGTGGAAGTACAGTGGGGCAAATTGTGTTGCCAGAACTTATAGATAGAGATATAATCGTGGTTTGATGATTTCACCCGACGAAAGGCTCAATAAATTATTTAATTCATTGTTAGAAAAAATAAACTTTTAGAAAATGAAATCTGTTGTCTAGTTAAAGTGTAAGTGATCTGTAGTTTCAACGAAATATGATGATATTAACTATATAAAAAATATATTATCTTCTTGTCAAGTATTGAAATGTCGTAAACTGAGCTTAAAAGTCCCCCTGTGTGTCTCTCTTGCGATTTGAACGCCTTGTGCAACGAATTGCATTTCTTTTGTTGCCGCATTCGTAATGAAGACAAGTCCCCGAAATAAAAACGAACTAAAACTGTTAGTAGATGCGACAAGGACACGGCCTAGACGACGGCAAGAGTAGCAGTCACAACGGGTGCAAGTCCATGTTTGTTTGTTTGTCTGTTTGTCTATTTGTTTGCCAACTGTCTGGGCCGGCAAACAGGCCAGGCAATAAAATAAGCAGCAAAATGAAATGGCTGCAGACATTGGCAGACGGCGATGGCATCTTGGAGACTTGCCACTGCCACTTGCCACTTGCTGCTTGCCACTGCACCTGCAGCACACAAAGATATATGAAGCTAGTTGCCCGAGGACTGTGTACTGTGGCTGTTCTTGTTGTTGTTTCTGGGGGCGCAGCGAGCGTTGAGGCGTCTCCAGTTTTTCTTTTCGCCTGTCACAAGTAGTAAAAATATTTAGGAATAGACGATGACGTTGCTTGAGATGATGCTGACTCAACTATCCCACTCAATCTATATCTATTTTTCAATCTCAATCCCACTTCCTTTCTCCCTCTCTTTCACTATCTGTATCGGTATCTGTTCGAGACTTTCTCTCTCTTTCCTTTCGTCGGCTCTGGGAAAGCGACAGCTAACGAGTGGCCTTTGAACGGCACGTTCGTGTTTAGACTCTTAACACATTTTTCGGTTCGCTTTCATTTCTACTCAAGTGCAATCAGCAGAAGCTGGCGGACTAAGGACAACGGACGACGGACAACGGGTCGCGGACAATGTGGAGAGTGGACTGTGGACTCGTCTTGTCCGGGACAGCGGCACGTACCATGTTGTCTCGCCCAGACAGTTTGCAAACACAAGACAGGACACAACGCAACTGAGTCCTCAACATTCCCTCTGCCCCACCTCTAACCCACCCCACCCCACCCCACCACGCCTCGTATGCCAAAAAGCTTTCACTGTTTCGTCCTGTTGGGTCTTGAAGATAGAAACTAGTGGATCAGCGGCACTTAATTACATGAAACGAAAACTGTTAACATTCTGGGTTGCACTTGGAGTCTGGTGGGGTTATCTTGGATTGCTTAAGCTTGATCCACAATGGATTAGACGCTGGGGGAGATGGGAAGGGGGCTCCTTCTAAGTGGCCAGGCTATTGTTACTGTATTGCCCAGGCTCATAAAAGCATTATGTGATGGCATGTGACAAGATAATCATCGGCAACGCAATCAAACTTTGTAGCCAGCCATGAAATCAAGGCGATGCAATCCTATAGAGAGAGAGAGAGAGACAGAGAGAGAGAGAGAGAGAGCGATGGAAGGAGAGATAAAGTTAAAGGCTGGCGCGTGCTACACCCATAAAACTGAACTGAACGCACCGGGGGCAAAGAGTCTTAAGTGTTAATTGACCTAATTGCTACTGGGCTTTTGGGCCGATTGAAAAGTGCAAATGTAATCTGGCATGAATAAGTATTGCAATATTTATGCGACACGCAAGCAAACAGTAAGAAGGAAAGAGACGGAGCATGTCAGGATTGCAGGATTCCAATTCAGGCAGTCATAGCCAAAGTGGGTGGTCGGCTCTGCCCGGCCCGGTTCGTTGGCTGAGGCTGAGTCGCGCCCGTTATATGCTTGCAAGTTGTATAATCTGATGCGATTTTGCGATTTGTAAAGCGGACAAACAGAGAAAAGCCGCTTTTAAAAATGCAACAGCCGCAGCATCAGCAATGGCAGCAGGGGCAACAACAGCAGCAGTCGCAGTAGCAGGAGAAGCATCAGGGAACTGCCATAAATGGAGCTAAAGTACAAATCGTTGTCACATGTGAGCCGCATTTTTATGGCCGCCGGCTTGGGAATTTTTGTTTGTGCCTCCGGCATCAGGAATTTATTGTGCTCGCTGTAAATGGTCAGGAGCTGGCAGAGTTTGGGCATCAGGCAGCCTCCACCTCCACCTCCTTCCAACTTCAACTCAACCTCTATCTGCAGCTGCAGCTCCTCCTCCATCCACACGTCCTGCCGCACACTGTTGCTCCCATTCAAATGCGCAACAGGTCAACTTGCAACTCTCAAAAGGCTGCAGGCGAAGCAACTTTTATACCCTTGCAGAGGGTATTACAATTCTTTTACAAAGTGTGTGACAGACCCCATAAAGTATATGTGTATTAGGGCGGGTCAATTTGTTCGGGTCGAAAAAAACGTGGTAATCGTCGACCAGAATCGTAATCTACGATGAATTCTAAGATATTTTCGGGAAGAAACTATATGTCTAAAATCAATTCCTAGCCTCCGCTGAGAAGCATGAAGATTTCAGGTTAAGGTATTTTCAGGTATTTAAGGTATTAAAATAAAAATACCAAATTT
This sequence comes from Drosophila limbata, assembly GCA_963924055.1. Lineage (NCBI taxonomy): Eukaryota > Metazoa > Arthropoda > Insecta > Diptera > Drosophilidae > Drosophila > Drosophila limbata. The sequence continues at coordinate 4,886,761 of OZ001351.1, read as the reverse complement.
TCCAAAAATGTTGGGCCTTATTCTGATTCATCTTTTTACAATAAATTTTATAAATAATTTTTATTTTTAATTAACCAAACTATTTTTTTTTAATTCGTTTAAATTAGTCGAGTAAGCTATGAACAATGCCTTTTAAGGAAATTAGAGGCAAAAGTCTGTAACTTTCTAACGAAGTATGATATCGGTATGAAATTTGAAATATATATTCTTGACATTTGACAAAAAATTTAGACAATAAAAAATAAGTGGGCGTGGCATCCAAATGGGCGTTAATTATCGGTCAAACGATAAAGTTCGGTTTTTTCAACATTAAAAAATTAAAAAAAAATTGGAAAAATAGAATTTTATTTTTATTATTATTTTTTTTTATTTTAAAAATATTTTAAATATCATTAGGGTAAAATTTTGTCAAAAAAATTTTTTTTTCAACTGTCATGATTTCTAATCCCGTTTGACAAAGCTCTCCGAGATTTAAAAGCTAGAGCCCATTACC